>JALMGA010000002.1:50904642-51576071 GCA_023333525.1 Aspidoscelis tigris stejnegeri | reverse complement strand
GCTCCTTCTCCTGCCTGTTTAAGGAAGCACCCTGGTCCCTTCCAAAGTTGGACCACTCCAATGGTGTAATTTCATCTGGCAGATTTACAGTGGACAGGGGAGCTGCCATCCAGAATTACAAAGACCACCCCCCACTTCTCATCTTCGCTCAGGAACATCGCCTTGGAAATCGCTCCCCCGTTGGCAAAATCTTGACACCACATTCTTGCTTCTACTGTATTCACCTTAGGTTCCTCCCCCTCTTTGCTGCTATCTGAGCATTCAGATCATGGTTATATACTCCTTTCTCCCCCCCCCACATATTTTTTCTCCCTTTTCCACAGCAAGCAATACCCCCCACCCCCTGTTCCAATCCCCAAAGCAGGCAGGGCAGAGGCTTGATTTTTCTTGTCTTTCCACAGCAGAGAAGCACAAAACACCTCAAGTGCATGGGGACAGCTGTATGCGTATACAGCCTGTGTTAGTGGTCATGGCATGGGGATGGGCAAGATTCGCTTTCAGTCCCACACCCTGTCAAAGGAGAGCCAGTCCCACCCCAAATCGCTTGCATGGGGATGCGGCTGAGGGTAAAATCCCTCAGATTCACTTTGAATTGGATAGTGCTATTGGAAAGGATTGTTCTGAGGTCTCAAGAATATTGTTGGTTCCTGTTGTGTTAGATCAGTCTCAGTTATTGCAGGTTGATGATGTGGGCTAGTTTCTTGCTGTAGTAATAAAAGCCAGGCGTAGGACTTTGGCTATATGGATCTATTAAATAGTTAATATCTCTTTATAGGAGGGTGAAATTGGACCTTAATTTAAGGAGGCACTGTTGCATCCACTCCTTTAGAAGCCCTCCCTGAGCCCTAACCAGTCATTAATTTTTTTTTGGGGGGGGCAAGGTGCTTGAGAAGATGGTGGTGATTCAACTGCAGAGATGCTTGATGCAAGCAGATTATCTACAGTAGACCCATTTCAATCTGCCTTTAGGCCTGAGACTGTTTTGGTCACCCTGCCTGGTGGATGGTGTTTGGCAGGAAAGAAATAGGGGGAGTGTAGCCCTGTTGGCGCTCCTGTATAGCTCAACAGTTATTGATATTATTGACCATGTTATATATGAAGGTGAGGGCACCTTGTGTCATTGGAGGTCTTTCGTTTGGTTTCCCGAGTCTTCCAGCAAGACTCTTCCAGCAAGCAACGAGAACGGCTGCACCCACCTTCTCAGACACCGACACCCCACCTGTGCCCGTGGAGCCTTTATCAGCCGGTGGTGGCTTTTCCGCTCGGGGAAACTACAATTCCCATCGACGTCAACGAGCATGTGCAGTAAGACCGGACGACGCGATGGATCACAGGACCCAGGTCTGACGTTGGTTCCACAGACGACAGACCCAGGAGGGCGGCGGCATCGTCCTCCATCTCATCCCCATTTAGCAACAAGGAGGGGGAAGGAAGAGCGAGGGAATCCACCAGCCTCGCGCGATCTTTCCAAAGTGGAACAGGTAAGCAGGGATGGGCCGCTTTCCTTGCTCCCTCTGTGCGCGCGCCTAAGGAGACGGAATTTGGAGCGATTTCCCGGGACTAGACGAGCTTACTGGAGGATCCGCTTGGGAGGGGAGGGGAGGGTAAGCCGGGACGGGACGGCCCGGCCACCGCCGCCCGGTTTGGTGGTTATTCGAAAGGGAGGGCAGCTGTCGCTGCTGCCGTGGTGCTTCGTCGGGTTGGAGAGGGCGCGCCTTGCGCCTTGGGCAGGCTGGGCGACTGTGTCAGCTGTCAACTGTCTGCAAGAGCAGGACGGGTCAAATCCAACGAGGTCAGGGCCCGCTGTTTTGTAATCCGCAGGACTGTGACAACGGTATGGAGGCTGGCTGGCTGGCCGACCATTTCTCTCTGCTTCGAGAAGCGCGTGGTCTTCCTCCTCTTCCTCCTCCTCCTCCTCCCTTTCCCGGAGGCGCCTCGCCTGGAGGGTCCCTTGCTTGAGGGACGTTTCCCTCCGGAGGGTGCGGGCGGAACGGGTGGGTTTAAACGGGACCCATTCGGTCCCTCTCCACTCGGGTCGGGTTTCTAGGACGAAGCTTTTTCTCCCCAGGAATGAGGAGGAAGACGACGATGTAATTCGAGATCCCGGTTTGAGATACTCGCCTGGGCTTTGTGGAGCTCTGCAGAGGGAGCCTCCTGCACCTCACAGCAGCCGGCTGCAGGGTTTGACCCCACGGTTAGGTACTTTTCCTCTGCCTTTCCCTTAGGTTACAATCCAAGGATACCTAACCTCTATCGTAATTGTAGGCATTTTACTCAAAAGTAAGGCTAATTATGTTTAGGGGGGGGGAATTGGTCCCAGGCCTGTGTAGATTTGAGAACAGTTTTTTTAAAGCATCTCTGCCCCTTCTTCTCATGAACATTGTATAGATTAGATAAGGTGCTATTTAGCAAGCTGGTTATGAAGTTATGCTTCAGCAGAGAAGCTGTCTTAGCTGATCTTATCTAAGTTTGGAAGCTAAGCAGGTTTGTATCTGGTTCGTACTGGAGTGAGAAACTACCTGAGAAATCAGTGGCTGTAAGCTAAACTGGGAAATTAAAATATCCTAGAAAAACAACAAGGACAGTCTAGTTCCGTATAGCTGCCAAGAAAGGCACATTTCTGTTTAACTCAGTTCAGTGGCAGCCTTGCTTTATAACAGCAATGTGCAGGACATTGTTTGGAGTTTAGAACATCCACACAAGTTCTGAATGGTGTCAGTATTTAGGCACAGAGATAAATTAAGCCCTTGCTGGGCACACCTGCTCCATCTTCACACACACCAGGCTTCTCAGAATGTGAGGTCGCACTGTGCCCTACAATGGTATCTTTATGTGGAGATGTGTATTTTCAGGCCTATATGAGCTTCCCTGCTATATTTGTGAAGGCAGAGAAGGTATGCTTAAGTAAGGGTTTATCCTAACTCTTGATGTGCCTCTCCCTTCTCTGGTAAAATCACACTAGCCTTATAACCTCTGTACAATAAGGCAGAGATCTCTTGTTTTTATGTCTGCTGAAGAGGAAAGAAGGAGACAGAAATATTGTCTAAAATGGCTGCAAGTCGTATTTGCTCTTGAGTTTCCTAAAATATTAACTTATTTGTCACTCAAATGAAAAAGAAGAGTTGGCTTTTCTACCCTGCTTTTCTCACCCATTTAAGGGGACTCAAAGTGGCTGACAAACCTTCTGACAAACTACAGCAGACACCCTGTGAGGTGGGTGGGCCTGTGAGAGCTCAGAAGAGAGCTGTGACTAGCCCAAGGTCACCCACCTGGCTTCATGGGGGAGGGCAGAATCAAACCCTGGTACTCCCAGATAAGAGTCTGGCTCCCTAACCACTAGACCACTAGTCTTTAAACTGTATCATAGGAGTTTGTATTTGTGTAAATGCTTTAAATGAACAGTTGTTAAGATTATGGGGAACCCATTTCAAGTAGATCTGGCGACTAATGGGGTTAGTATAGATTTGTGCTTCCAGAAGTATCCACTCCTATCCTAGTGGTTTTTATTAGGAAGGAACCACCCAGGGTCTTTTATTGGCTTCCTTCAGCCATCCTCATCCCTTAATCAATTGCTCTGCTGATATAGTCTAAAGTTTTTTGCCTATCACATACTTCCTTTCTGGAACATTTGAATATCTTGGTATTTCGGGGGGTGGGGTGGGTTAAATTTTTTGCTTTTGACTGACTTTAATTGCACTCCTTTTAGTTTTTTTTTTTTACTGTGCATGTTTTAATATGTTACTGACATCATCCTAGAGCACTTTAGAAATGAGGCAAAATAGATTTAACAGCATTTGTAGCCCTTGTGGAATTAGTATTTTCTCAGATCAGATGTATCCGCAGTAAATGAAGGCATAGTTATGATGGAGTAGTTTCTAAAATGACTACAGGCTGAGAATATTTTTAAATGCTATTTGGTTTTGAGTCAAACACTACCGACCAATCATAAACTAAAATCTTATATCCCTGAAATATTATCTGCAGGAGAATCCATAATTGCTGCTTTATCTGGGAATACCAGGTTGATTTGCTTAAACAGGAAAGAAATCACGCTCATTGGACTCCTAGCCTTCTGTGTGTCTCCTTGATTATCATACATTTGTTCCCAAATTGTCACTCTTTGGTGTAACTTCATTCATTGGCTAAGCACACTAAAATCCTAGCTTTTAAGTTTTAAAAAATGACAATTGTTTACACATTTTTGGCAAAAATCTTATCCTTGAGAAAGTAATTTTGTAATGTATGAAATGTTATTATGTATTTCTTATATGTAATTTTATAATGAATTATTTTGCACTCTATTTTTTTTCTGTTTGTAAACTGCCTTGAGCCTTTTTTTTGGAAAGACAGTATACAAATAGAAATGGAAATGGAATAGAATGTTTTGTCTTTAAACTTTATTGCTGTTATTGTTTTTGCATTTTTGTGCTGCCCTTTGGTGGAAAGGGTGCTAGAAATATACATTATTATTTTTATTAATAGGAATCTGGGTGGGACACTGCCCTCTTATTCTGTCTCTCCCCCTCAAGACCCACAAACTGAGTTTTGTGATTTGAATTTCTTACAAAAAATAACAATAATGGAAGACATCAAAATCATAAACCTTATGTGCTTTTGGGATTATTACAAGATACAGTGTACCATGTTTTCTCACAATGAGAAGCTGATATGTTAAAGACATCCAATGGAGAATAACAATATGGGTTTACTTGATGATACTCTGTCTGGCGCTTCTGAAGAAGTTTTGCTTCATATTTTGATGGACTGTGAAGACAACTTTCTTTAGCCTTCTAAAATCTGATGGCTCATTTTCTGTCATTTGTCTCCCTACAGAGATGGCACTGGTGAAAAGTGGATGGCTTCTTCGGCAAAGTGAGTACCATATGGAATCTCTGTGCCATTTTCCTTTTTTTCTCCTGGGTAGATGACATGGTGCATAAGAGGTCCATAATCAGGTTATCCCAAGCTTTTTGTTTAAAAGAAACGCAACCATTGGCGTAGCTGACTGGATCTGTCTTATGATATCTGGAAGTGGAGAGGTCAACTGATGGAAGCCACTGTAGATTCCACCAGTGAAACAGAAGTCACAATAAATCCAATCTGAAATCTCCTAAATTTTAGGATTATATCTGAAAAAGCAGTAAAGGGGTAAGCATAAAGAAAATAATTCCATATGAATTATGTTCAGTGATATTTATTTACGATGGAATTTAAAACCATATGTTATTTTTGGTGGTAAGAAATAGTGGCCCAGAAATTATACTTGACTCCATATCTGATGAATTGTGCTTAATGTAGTTAATGTTACATTAGTGTTGAATTATTGCTCTTCTGCTGCAGAAATTATTGGATTGGTTTAAATGTAACAAATTCTTCCTTCCTACATGATTATTTGTGTATTTATTTAGAAAATATAAAATTACAAAGGTTGTTGTTTCATGTTTGAGTGACATGCAAACTAAACAGGATGAGGTCTGCATTGACTACCCCATCATATTTTAGATGTAACATTTCTGACCAGCAATGTAAGAAAAAGTGTCCAGCCACAAACACCACAAATATCTTGATCACCATTTTTCCCCCACTATCATGGAGAAAAGTTTTAGTCAAGAAGGATATTTGCTCTGAAGGTAGCCTACTATTTTCTGATGAAGGCTACCTCCAGATGGCAGCCAGGTACAGTCAGGCTCCTATATTCACTGATCTGGTAATTGTGGTTTCAATTATCTGCAGTGACTAGTCCAGCCTCTCGACCTTGCCCCTGCCGCTGCCATTAGGCCTGCCTGAGACTTCCTGGATATCTGAGGCAGTGCAAAATAATGCAAAATCACATGAGACTTCCCATGATTCCTGTGAAATCTCATGGAATTTCCCAGGAATCATTGGAAATTGAGTGCAGTTTCCCACTGTTTGAAATATCTGTGGTTTTCAGTAACCGCAGTAGGTTCTGGAGCCTATCCCACATGGATATGGCGGTCCAACTGTATAGTAACAGAAAGAAATAATTTGGGGTATTGCTCCCCCTTATCACTTCCTATCTAGATAGCACAGGCCATAATTCAGCCACCATTGAATTCCAGGATAGATGTGTCCCTACCTCTGTGGATACATGATTGGCTATTTAGCCTCCATGCATGTGTGTTGGTCAGAGCTATGACCACTGCTGCATCTTGGGGACAAAAGTGTGAGGCTATGGTGGGGTTGGCTACAATACATCAAGTGACCCCACCATAACATTATTGTCCCTCTATATTATTGTGTGGATTATTTTTTAATCATTAGCTCTTTGGATGGTCATATCTCACAAATGTGGCAATCTGTTATCTCGTATTTTAGTTTTTTAAAAATAAAAAACTATAAATTCAGCTGAAAGGCTCCTAGAAGCTGCAATACTAAAAGCATGTTCTTGAGAATACATTAACTACATTTGGACCTATTTTGGTAAGACCCGCAGTATCATTTTCTTCTCATAAGATGTATAACGAGTTCAAAAGAAATATTTATTTTCTGTTACTTTTAGGTACTATACTGAGGCGCTGGAAGAAGAATTGGTTTGATCTGTGGTCTCATGGCCATTTATTGTTTTATGATGACCAACAACGCCAGGATTTAGAGGACAGAATTCACATGAAAGTTGACTGCATCAATATCCGAGTGGGAAATGAATGCAGAGGTGAGGAGGTTTCTTTTCTTTGGTCCTTTGCTTCTCTGCACATAGATCTTTTCCAGCAATCTCAGCATACTATTGTACCATATGTAATATAAATAAGAATGATTTAGAACTAAGTCTACTTGTAGTGTTAAATCCAAAAAAGTACTTTTCTACAATGCTAAGAATTGATCAGTTGTGATGACTGAAGAGCACGCTGCACATTATCAGCAAACTTAAAAGTTACTGTGCCATGGTTGCTTGTTTTATGAAAAATAATCAAAATATCTGTAGAAATGGAGTTCCTTGATTTTGATTGGTTGAATATACTGACTAATTTACTTCTCAGAGACATTTATTGGAACAAAAGTGAAAGTTTCTAGTCTCTTTGTATCGCATGAATGTCAGGGAGCTGAAATGTTTCCATTTGGGGAATTGTGTGTAGACTGAAAACTGAGATTAATTATGCCCATGTTGCACTAAATTTAGATAACTTGTCACAAGCACAGCTTTCTGCTTGTGGTGGTTTTGTTTTGCTTTTGAAAGGCTCAATTAATTCTATTTTCTGTTGCGGTTTAACATTCACAACTAAACCATAAGCAGATGTTCAAGAAGATATATCTTCCTGTAAAGATCTTGCTTTGAAAATTAACAGCTTTCTTGGCTGTGTAACCGGTGTATTCTGTTTTATGTTTAGAAAACCATTCCTGACATCTTGGGAAACACAGTGGCTTACCTCTCAAGTTGTAGAATGAGTCATAAGAATAAGACCCAAGCTCTGTAAACCTAATACAGAGTCACACTGGCATATTTCTCTTGCTGGTGTTATTGGTAAACAAAACGAAAAAGAAAGAAAACCATCCAGTAGGGTTCTTTATACAGTATATTCTGATGTATAAGACTACTTTTTAATCTAGCAAAATCATCTCAAAAGTCGGGGTCGTCTTATATGCCGGGTGTCATGTTCTTATACGGCGAGTATATCCCAAACTCTTTATTTTAACTGGAAAAGTTGGGAGTCGTCTTATACGCCCACTCGTCTTATATGCCGGAATATACGGGTAAATTTATTTTTGCAGGGCTAGAGGAACATAATGTTTGGATTGTCTTTTAAATTTTCTGTTTTACACTATTTTATAGTTTTTATCTTTTATAACTTGCCCTGGGACTTTCAGTAGAAGGGCAGGATATCAACACCGAAATAATAATTTTCTTTTTGTTGGTTAATTTGCTTTAAGAGTCTGCTTGATGAGTCTTTGTCTTATTTTTAAAAATAAAATAAAAACTGAGATGTTAAGGATTTGGTTAGGAATCAGATGAGCTCTGGTCTAAGCAGCCAGTTGTAGATGGGTGGAAAATATTTGTACAAATTGCCAAGGTGACAAATATTAGAAGCTTCATTCAAATCGAATATTGGCTATATTTAAAGACTGACATTCACATGCAAATCAAAAGCTTTTGTGCCTTGATTTGACGTTTTGAAGCAGATTCACATAGAATTTACATCTAACCTGGGGTGCCACTGATAGTGGCAGGGATTCAAAGAGAATTTGAAGCTGATTTGAAGCTTACCACATTTGAAAGTGCTTCATTGGTATGCATGTAAATTTCAATCCCATGCAAATTTCAATGTGAAGCAAACAGGAAAAAAAAATTGTGCACGTCCCTAGCCAGTAGCTTGACCTTTGAGGTGTGAGACTTGCTTCCAAACAACCAGGAAGGCAACCTGAATTGGCAGTTTCTCGAAGTATGTCACTAAAGGGCCTCAAGACATATAAGCTTATAAATTCTTTTTTGTATTCGAAAGCTTGAATAATATCAGTTCCTGGTGTTTTGGCACAAGTTGAAATACTCCATTTTCATGATGCATGGATTCATTGAATCTTTCCTGCTTTTTAATCAGTAAGGGTCAGAAATTCTAACTGGTTCAGTCTATGCACTGTGAGAAGTCCTGTTGCAATTATTCTGCTGGTATAGTAGCTTTCCTTTGCCTTTTTAAATGATGGTTTCTTCCTGATGTAATTTTGTAACATGTGCAAAACTATTTCTTTCTCTGCTGAAGATGGAGGTTTACAATAGTAGGTAAACTACTACAGTAGTAGGTAAACATCTTTTCATAAATCCTATTGGTCGTGTCAAAGCATGGGATGCCTTAGCATAGCTATAGTCTGGTGCTAAAGATCTTGCAGTAATGCTTTTGCTTGGTAAAGCTGAGTTTAAATATGACTTTTCCATTTGTAAACCAGAGGTGTCCGTGTCTGAGTTGATGAGTCATGTTTTCCAACTTATGCTCTTGCTTAAGCTTCTTTGAGGGATCTGAAAGTAGATAAGTAAGTTGAGCAACTGTTGTTTTGGGATATGTGGAAAATAGGTTTTTGCTTTCCTGGAAAAGGTGCAAAAAAGAAACAAAAATGATCAGGGACTTAGCACCCTTCCCCTGTCAGATCAGGCTGCAACAAATAGATCTACACAGACTTGAAAGATGGTGCTTAAGAGAGGCCCTGATTAAAGATTATAAAATCATGCATGGGGTGGAAAACATGGATAGAGAAAATTTCTGTGTTGTACAGTCTAAGAACTGGGGTCCCTCTATGAAGCTCGTGGGCAGAAAAGTTAGGACTGATATGAGGAAGCATTTTTTCACTCAGTGGATCATTGGTCTATGGAATTTACTACCTGAAGAGGTGGTGATGACCAGTGGCATAGATAACTTTGAGAAGGGGTTAGACAAATTCTTGGAGGTCAGGTGTATTAATGACTGCTGGAATGCATGCCTGGATGCTATCTCCAGGTTGGAGAGATAATCAGAATGCCTCTAAAGGCCACTTGTACAGTATTAAAGGCAGGTGTGGGTTTCACCATCATGTTCTGCTTGAGAATGTCCAGAAGCAAGAGGTGAACTATTATGCAAGCTGGAATGCTGGACCAGATGAGCTATGGCCTGATCCAGCAGGGTTTTTCTTATGTTCCTTTTGTTTCTCTTGGACAGGTTTCCAGCCTCCAGATGGAAAGCCTATTGATTGCATGCTGCAGATCATATGCCGTGATGGCAAGGTGCTCAATCTTTGTGCAGAAAGTGCTGATGACTGCTTGTGAGTTTTTAAATATTTTTATAAGTTTATTGGAGAGAAAAAAAATAAAACATACTGAAAACAAATATGCTTAATCATATTCCACAACTTGGGAATACCTAGGACAGTGAGCAGGTTACTTTTTAATATCCATTGAATTTGTTAAGACATTTTTATTCCATTTTTAATTATCTTGTTTCCTACTTATGTTCCCCATTTTGTAATTTCCCCCCATTTATTTTCCTTTGAAGTATCACCTTTTATACATATAAACATCTTCCTTTCTCTAATAAAGTCAATCAGTTCGGTTACATAATTTTTCTAACTTATCATCCATAGGTCATGAGAGCTTGTGCATCCATAATCAGTTGTTTAACCAAATGTTTTTCTTATTTGAAAATATTTTGTCCCATATAACTTGCATTACACACAGTTCTCAAAATCTATTATTTTATAAATGTCTATCCCTATTTTCTTCCAAAAAAACTTATAATATTTGACCCTCCCACCACATATGTATTCATGTGCCCTTACTTTGATGCTTGTGCCAACATTTAGAATTCCACCTATCATTTTTATGAGCCAACTGACAGGATGTCCTAAACCATTTATGCAGTATTTTTTATTACTAATTCCCTCAGTCTGTTGTTTTGAGTCCTAATAATTCCTTCAATATTTTGTCAGTTTTTGCTAACTTATTTGTAGAGGTGTGAATGAATTTTTTTTTTTGCATTGAAATTCAAGTCTAATTGAATGTCAAAACATTCAGTTTGATTTGAATGTTTAAAATCTGAATGCAACAAAACCCGATTCGAATCTGATACATTCAAATCTATTTGTTCGAATGTTACATACGAATTTGATGATACAAATGTTGACAACATCTGTATGTTATACGTATCTATATGCATTTCGTATGCATCCCGTTTTTGTTCCATAAGTGCAAATGAGTTCAGATATGTATGAATTATTCAAACGAATGTTTTGGAACATTCAAAATTTGTTCGAATGTCTAAATTCTAATGTGAAGCCATTCTATTTGAACGAATTTGAGCGAATTTTGGATGTTTAGAATATTTGTGCACATCCCTACTTATTTGCACATCCATATTCCATATGTGTAACAAACTTCCTTGTGAGTTTCCTTGTGAGTTATTCTGTTTTGTTGCAAAAATCTTTTGTAAGTATCAAGACGTTTTTATGGCATAATCTGTACCTTCAGATTCCTTGTGTGCTAAGTAGTAGGAACTCTGCTCACAGCAAACTGCATATCTAGACTTAGAGTGTTGATATCAAGGAGACTAATTTGCTAACTTTTGCACAGGAGTTTAGGCATTTAGGGAATTAAGTTGCCCTTCCTTACAAGAGTTTGTCTTATATTATCACCAGAATGTCTTTGTTTGCTTTTTCCTTGTGGTTTTAACTGTTAACAGATTGCATTTGCTTGTTATTGAGTTTTGAAAGATCTAGAAGTTTCCCTTTGCCCTGTGGTTAAAAAAGCAAAGTGTTATTAATCCTATGATACCTGACTTACCAAGAGAATCAATCTGACCTTTAAAAAAAAAGAAAAACAGAGTGGCAATAAGAGTTGAATTAGGGCTACAGGTCAAGATGAGGATTCAGAAGCAAATTTGTCTCTTTGAATCTACTTGAAGTTGCACTATAGGACTTTTTCCACTTAACTTCCATGTCAGTGTCCCATGGAAGTTAAGTATAGGAATGGTGGCTGCAGCAACAGCCACACGTGCTGGGCTGTTGTTACAGCAGTTGGGCAATGCATCATGCAGCTGCGCATTCATAGCTGTGCTGCCTCGTCCTCATGCAGTATCAGCATGCAGATGCTGTGTGTGGGGCTGAGTGAAGCTTCTTATGAGTGAGGATGGCCTCACACGTTTGGACCTGCTCCAGGACGGAAGTGACTCTGTAGTGTGCTTATGCACACCTGTCAGACTTTGCACAGCCGTCCTGGATGGCCAAGTGCAAAAGGGCCCTACAAATCTGCTTTCCATACTGCTGATGCAGGACTGGGGGAAGGTTAGATGCTGTTGTCTGGGCCCAGAAAGTTCCTGCCAGTACAGAGGCCTGTTTTCTATTTGGCCTGGCTCCAGGAGACCCACTAACAATTAGCAGCTGCTGGGTCCTGCCAGAAGGCAGTTGGAAAACATAGATGCTGGGTTTTCAGCAGTAGGAGTCTACTGTATCCTAACTTTGCCTGGCTAAGGAGCTGTTAAGAAACTTGTTTTTAGCAGCAGCAGCAGCTGAAGCTTGAAAGAGGTTTTTATTCATTGTGAATTCTGCAGCCTAAAAGTATTGCCACCAACACTGGGATTATGTCTTTAGCTTTTATCCAACACTAGGATTATGTACTTAGGCTGTTAAAACCAGTTTTTTCCACTTCTATGTTTTATTTGGACTTACTTTGACTTTCCTTTTTAACTCCAGCCTCCTTCCTCCAGCCCTGTACCAGAATTCAGGTCCTAATTCCAACCCACAGCTACTTGTGTAAAATAAAGACATTTAATAGCTAATTAAGTAACTCCCCCATGCTGTGTAATTTCAACTGAATTAGATCATGCCTAACTCTGTAGCGTACCCTTGAAGATTCCTTCTTGCCCCTACAAATTTTTTGACCTCTTCACTCACTGCACACCGAAAAGAAGAAGCTGGAATTGCTTCCAGGCCCTTAAAGAAGTACAATTTAAATTTTTCCCACCAAGCTCTGAAAAATAATTAAATTGGGAAAAAAATGAACCCATTTAAATTTTACTGGATCCAATGTTCGCACGGCCCCCATGAACACACTTGAGAATCTTTGCATGTTTCTCTCCATATTTTACAAGAGACAGAATAAATGAGTGACCTGATAAAGCTAGAGGGTCGGTGCTCACAATATGCTTTGAAATTTCAAATGTGCCCAGAAGCCTGAAAAAGTTGTTTACCTCTACATAAAAAATTCATCTTCAAATAGATATTACTGTGAATTTTGGCTTCTGGTTCTTAGCTTGCAATTGCATGTACAAATTCAGGAGTCCTTGTTAGTAAGTATCTTTAATAATACATGCTGTTTTATGCATATATTCTGCAGGGCTTGGAAAATTGCTCTCGAAGATGCCAGAACTGGGGTGAGTGGCTTTTTGCTCCTATTATGTAACAGTGAGGAAAAAGGTTGTTGCTTCTGTTGCAATAGCAGTTGTTTTATTGTGGCAAGTAGCTCTGTTCCCTATCACTGTTAAGAAACTAAGAGAATCCCTGCAGAATCATGTCATAGCCCATCTAGTCCAGCATTCCTTCTCACATAGTGGCTCACTAATTGCTTCTGAGCATTCTCAAGTAAAAAGCAATGGTAAAACTTTCATCTTCTCTCTATGGCCTTAGAGCCATCCTACCTGTCTCTCCAACTTAGAGGTAGTATCTAGGCACGAATGCTAGTAGCAGCTGATACACCTGTCCTCCATGAAGCCATTCAAGTTAGTATATAGTGTAGACTGAGGTGGGGAGGAACTGTATTTACAGTGACATGCTCTGGTACCAGGTTTCTACAGTGTAGCATAATACTGTTAGTTTTTGTAATGATAGGTTCACATCTAGTGAAATGTGAGATCGGACTACATTTCAGGAAGGTTAGTCTCTAGAGAACTTGTGAAGAGGGTACACAAACGGGTTTGGCAGGGAGAGTTTGGAGTGGAAACTGCTGATGCTGCAGTAAATATCTTGGAATTAGAGTTGCACGTTCTGTACATGCAGCTTAGTCCTGAGCCCATTGTCTGAGGGGGAAGTGCCTGTCTGTGCTGATCACTCATGCTTCAATACAGCTGCTTGGTGCATGGAACTAACTTTCCTCAGGGGGGACAGGAAGACCAGTCTTAGCTGGTCTTCCTGAGCTGGGATACAATTTTAGGAAGCTTTTTTCTTCCTAAACAAAGTGAATAATCAGGAAAACCAAATTAGAAATGGGAGTTTGGCACTGTCCTCTTCCCCCAGACTCAAGTTCCTTTGCATATCTATTTGTATTTAGTTATTAAAAAGCCAAAATCACCAGATGTATTTGGACTAGCCAGTGTCATGGATTGAGTCTGACATGAATGACTGTTTGCCCTGAGCAGAGGTTGAGGGTCTGCTTGCTTGGTGTACTGGTCTTCCAAGGGTCTGATCCTTTGAGGTTTGGGTAGTTTGCCCAAAATACCCAAGAGTGGCAAAGAGCAAGATAGATGTGTCCCTCAGGTTGACAGCTCTTTGCACTGAGGATTTTCCCGCAGCCAGAGTGGAGCTTCTTAAAGTGGTGAATTGATAATTAGATATGTAGACCGTAGGATTTATGAGAGGCATGCTGACTGCATGGTGAGAAGCCTGCCTGGTGCAAAGATTATAGATGTCAAATGCAGTCTAGGTATCCTGATAGATACTATTAAGGAGGCAGCTGTGGTTGTGATGTGTTTTTGGACAGTGATCTTCATAAGTTCATAGACATTGTAAATGACTGTGAGCTGAGGTCATGCAGTGAAGCTGATTCTTGGAAAAGTCAGGAAAGAAAAATGCAGGATTTTACACTCTTGGAGCACCTATGCAGGGCACCCTCCCTGCTGGGCTAATCTGGGCCCATTTATTGCCCCATTATTACACCCATTACCTGCTGAGCTACCAGCTGAAATGGCAAACTGTTTGGCATAATGTATGGCCACCTTTGCAGCCATAAATTATACCATACAGTTGTAAAATGACACCTTAGTATGACCACTGGACTCAGCAGCACTAGGCTACTAAATGCCAATGGCTGGGAAAAAAACAGAAAGGCTATTAGCCTTATAATATACTTGTGGGGTTCTCAGAAACCTAGTTGGCCTCTAAAGGGGCAGGGAGCTGGGCTAGATAGGTTTTTGGTCTCATCCAGAAAGCAGTGGGATTCCTATACTCATCCTTTCTATAGAACTCACATCCAAACAACACTGGAAAACAGGCCCTATATGTTATCAAAGCTATTCAGTTAGCAGTACTGACACAAGGATTAAACCCTGTAATTTTTTTTACTTCTTTACAGCTGCATTTTATTCACAGCAGCTGCAACAAACTATTTTTATAAAATTTGTTCAATACCTTTCATTATCCTCAGGTACAAAGGAATGCAATATTATTCACAAGTTCCTCAGAAGTGTCTTGAGTCCATTTGCCCATGTATGGACAGAGATCACTAACGTGATTTTTTTAAAAATCACTAATAAGCTTGCAAACAAAATACTCCTATGTGCAACAGTGTAGCTTCTACTACCACAAATAGGACACAATTTCTTTTTCAAACAGTCACTATTGCTCCAAACTTTTCACTCAATTTGTCTAACAGTATCTTGCTACTAAAGGCAGAAACTTTCTTTTCTCCATTGGGTATTAAAACAACTAAACATGAATCTCTCAAACTTGAGATTCTTAAAAGGTTATATGAAGGAAGATGGAATAAGTATGGGAAGATGCTACAGTCATAATAGTACTGAATTCCTATTGATCTAAAAACAGACATCTTTGCCCTTCCCTTATTACAAATCTAGCCCTTGTGCATTAAATGCTCCTACAAGGAGTTAGTGTCACCACAATCTTCCACTGGACTGACATTGTTTAGAACTGACAGATTACTGACATATTTTCATGACCTGCAATTGTAGTAATAGATTATGTCAGATTCAGCATCAATCCCTGCTCTTCCTAGGAGACACAACAGTTAGATCAGGCATAGCCCATTTTGCTTCTGGAAAAACAACCAAAACCCTCTTTCCCAGCATATCTCTATGCAAGCATGTTATTGTGCAAAAACCGCTCTCACACACACAAAGATATAAGCATTGACATTTTTTTCAGCATGAAGCAATACATCACACGTCACAACTGCAAGGAAGTCATTACACTGGCTCCCAATTCGTGCCAGAACTTATTTTAAAATATTAGTCCTAGCATTTAAGGGGATTAGAGGGCAAACCCCAGGTTACTTAGCAGCCAAATTAGCGTGGTATTTTCCTGCCAGGGACCTGTGGTCGATGGATAAAGCCCTTTTGGTTGCACCTCACACACCCACGGCTACCACGAGACTTCGAGCTTTCCAAGACCTGGTCCCATATCTTTGGAACAGGCTGCCCCTAGCCCTAAGGCTAGAAAAGGATTTGACCAAATTCCGCAAGGGCTTGAAAACAGTTCTTTTTAATATCTGATGGATTTTAGTCTATAGTTTGATAAATACTCATCTATTATTTAGTTAAGGGACTGGAAACTAAATAGGAGGTTATTATGAATGAGGTCTTAATGGAGATTTTATACTTATGGGTTGTATTTTGTATTTATTAGTGGTGTTGTACCGCCCTTTGGTGGAAAGGGCGTTATAAATAAATATTATTATTATTATTATTATTATTATTATTATTATTATTATTATTATTATTATTATTATTATTATTATTATTATTATTATTATTATTATTATTATTATTATTATTATTATTATTAAAAAAACACTACACTGGATCAGAGCAATGGCCCATCTAGCCAAAAAGCCTATTCTTGGTTTTGAAGCTCATAAGCAGGGCATAAATACTCCCAACAGCTAGTTTTCAGAGTAGAATTGTCTTTGTCAGAGGAAATCCCATAGCCATCACAGACTGGTCCCAAACCATTTTGAAAGCCTTCCATGCTGGTGGTCAACATCTTGTGGTAGCAAAGGCCAAACTTTAAACATGCCCTTGGTGAAATATTTCCCTTCTTGCCTCTCTATTCTTCTCCATAGCAGAACACAGATGACAGGAATATGTATACATGTGACCCTTGGGTCATGCATGGGTATTCCTGTCAATATAAGAAGTCTGCTTGATTACAGTCAACTGGTAACTGATAATGTTATAAAGAGGCATGGCAAAGTTTTCCTGAGGGAAAAAAATCTATTGCCTGAGACCACAAAGTGCTCAGTATAGTGGGATGTATGTATATGGCCCCCTCCAAAACGTCTGTGAAAAAAAATACTTTTTTCTGTCTAAATTTTTCTGCTTAAATAAAAAATGCTGAACTTTATTTTAATGTATTGTTACTTGATCTCATAGAACTTGGTGGGAGTCAGTGAAACGGGCCTTGAGCTGAAAGTCAGAAATAAATTACATTTTCCCTTCAGGTGGTTCTTCATCAGATTAAAGCCAGGGTATGGTTCTCTAATCTTGCCACTTATTAACAGCTTTATCCCTGCCCTGTTGGCAATGCTGGCTGGGGTGATAGAGGTTTTTCCAGTGAACTAATACCACACAACGCATGATACCTTTATTAGAATCTCTAACCATTTTTGTCCTGTGGGTCACGTTTGACTTGTTAACTCTTCAAGGCACCATATATCACTGGTAGGTGCTGTGAATGTGTATGCATAGATGCGCACATTTACCACATAGAAAGTGCATATCATCTGAAAAGGTGTAACTACTGCTGCTTTATGTTCACAGAATAGTTGATCTAGCACCTGGAAGAGAGTAATATGCATTCTTACTAGAGGGTTTGACAGAAAACAGATGGCTTTTCTGTATGTGTCTATGAGGCCATGCCCCCGACTGGCCTTGCATTAGACCCATTTAATCAGGTTTACCAGTGGACTGATACGGCCTTGATCCAGTACACAGCAGGTGCGCAGAAGTCACACTTCCTGTGTTTGGGACTACTGGGGGTGCCTTTCAGTGTCATGCTGAGAAGCACACTGCCCGAGGCCCTGAGGCTGGGTTCTTTTGATCCTAGCCCTTGGATTATGAGGTGTGGCTGCAGAGCTTGTGTGAGCTTCATGGTCACAGTGTGGACTGATCTGGATCAGTGCTGGCAGTGAAGATGGCACTGATCCATGCCATGTCTCCCCGTGAACAGGATCAGTGGGCTGGGCTTTTGCAGACCCCTAATTCTGACCAAGTGCAGGTAAGTGCAGAAAGGGTTCCACCTACCCTGCTAATTTTTCTTTTTTCTTTAGATTACTGCGACAAATTTACTCATCTCCTTTGGGGATGAGAAAAAAGTATATCGTGTATACCATGATCTGATTTTTCCATGAGAAGCAAGAAATAAATTTAAAAGAAACAAAGGGCTATATAACAGCAATTTGAGGGCTGTTATGCTGTTTTCCAGCCCCAAAACTGATACAAATGAGATTGAATTGGGCCGTGAAAGCCTACATACAGCTATCTAATTTCCCTGAATAAGTTGTCAGACACATATTTGAAAGGGCAGGGTGCAGTTTGCTAGTTGCTTAACATGCCTGAGGTAAGCAGATATTTCTGGGTGAGCAGGCCCGTTGCGATGGTCGCTACTGTTTGCCTATTATTGCCATCATGCTCTTTTGTGGAGGCACAGGTAGAGAGTGGTGTAAATACTCGTGTATTTCTGATCCTGGTATTCAAACAATGCTTTTCATTGCTTTTGCAGAACGGTCCCATGCTTAGTTCTTAATCCTCTAGAAAACAAAGCTAATCTGATCGAACAATGACCTTTTCAACGTAGACCAAATTTCTGTGTGATTTTCAGCTATAACTTGCAGTTCTATGAGACAAAACAGTTGGAGAGTACAGACACATTTAAGATTGTGCGAAGCTCATCTGTTTTTTTGCCCTTCTGGAACATTTTTTGTCATAATTCTAGGATTAGTTTACTTAATGTCCTAGGAAGGTGAGATGGAGCTGTTATCAGATACTAAATACAGTTAAGTTGCAAAAAAAAACAATATTTTTGTATTTTTATTTTACTATATACATAAAGGTCTCAGGGCAGCTTACAACATCAAAAACAAATGGAAAAAAAACCCAACAATAACAGTGTCTGAAAGTGGGAAGGGAAGCTGTTCCTTAGTCAAAGGCTAGGGGGGGAAAGTGTGCCTTTGCCAGTCTTCTAAATATATTTAAAGAAGACACCTAGTGCATTTTAGGATGACTATTCTATAGTCTAGGGCTACCACCCAAAAGGCTGTATCCTGAGTATCTCCACTTTAACTACTGAAGGTAGGAGTATAACTAGGAGGGCCTTATCTAAATATCTTAAGGCACAGGCAGGTTGATATGGGAGAAGGTGTTCCTTTACTAGGTATTTGGGGCCCAAACGATATGGGGCACTATAGATCATAGTTAATACATTGACTTATGTTTGGTAGGAAATTGTTAACCTGTGTAGTTTAAGATCGGTGTGTGTCTGGCCAGCTGTACTATTCTGTAGTCTTGCTTCTGCATTTTGCACCACCTGCAGCTTCTGAACCATCTTTGAGGGCAGCCCATGTAGAACATATTAGAATAGATCAATCTGGAATTTACTAGAACATGAATTACTGTGACCAGCTTGTCTCTGTCAAGAAAGGGCCATAGTTAGAAGTAGGCACTTTTGGCTGCCTGAACTTCAGGTGTCATTGCAGAGTCCAGGAGTACTCCCAGATTTGATTCCTATCCCTGCCAGGGCAATACAGCTTCAGCAAGAACAGGATGCTTCCCTACTTCATGGACCCAAGAACCTGTGCTACAAAGCACCTCCATCTTGTTTGTATTCAGCTTCACTTTAATGGCCCCATTCAGCCCATTACTGCTTCTAAGCACTTGTCAAGCATTTGAGCTCCCTCTCCTGATTCACATGCATATTGATGACACCTCGCTCCAAATCTCATGACCTCTCCAAATAGTTTCGTATAGATATTGAAGCATATGGGAAAAGAGATCAACCCCTGAAGAATCCCACAGGTGGGTTTTCAGGAGGCTGAGCAGGAATCTACCACAACCACTATCTGGCATCAGCCTTGGAGATAGGAGCAGAACCACTGCAATGCGCTACCTCCAACTCCCAAATTCTATAACCTTTCCAGAAGGATTACATGGTCAGTGGCATCATAACCTACCAACAGGCCTGTACACTCCCATCTTTCTCCCCTTTTTTCAATTGTATTTTGAAAAGCTCACTTTACAAAATCTAGCTCCCAACTGATAAGGTTGTTTTGCTTTGTGTCTAGGCCTACATTGGACCCGAAGTGATGTATGAAGATAACACAATTTCCTCAGCTCCTCCTCCATACACAGCCTATGCTACACCATCACCGGAGGTGAGTTAGTGCAAGTGGTGTAGAAATGTGGACCTTTGTATCTTACAATCCACCTGTGCGTTATGCTTGCAATTTTCACTGTTCTCAGTTGTAAAGGAAGTTCTGTGCATATAGTCTGGAAAGCTATTATCTTGATCCTGTTACGTTGGTAGCACTGTGGGTCTGAACAGGTGATGTCTAGGGTTCCATGGAAGAGAAAGATGGGATAGAATAAGTCATTTTAATCTCCATCTACCTTGTTTCATAACATTCAGTTGTACAAAGGTTCTCTGTAGTTGCAAGGCTGAAATAAGGCTTTCAGTTTCAAGTGAGTTAATTCCAACAGTGTTTGGTGGGATGCCCTTCTAACAGGTGTTCTTATTTCATCAGGTTTATGCATACCCACAATACAGTGGTCCATATCCATCTCCAGCGCCTCCAGTCATCTATACTTCTAATGGACAGACATATGCAATCCCTTATCAGTATCCCAACCAAGGTAATTAGTGGCATTTATTTTTGTTTGATTTCATTAATGTATTCATAGGTTTGTAGTTTGGTGTTGCATCTGACATTTTGAAAACGATCTATTTCTGTCAAGGTTTTTTCTTTATTATTAATGTCCCCTTCACCAAGACCCCCAAGGCAGGTTAGAAATTAAAAGAACATACAAGTTAATGAATCCATAAAGCTCTTAAAGTTATGACAGTTGTTGCTTCTCTTTTTGTTACCTAATTTTATGACAAGGAAAATAGTATCTTAAAAACAAATTTATTGTGTTCCATAGGAGCATCTTAATGAGCAAAGCCTCGGGTAACAAAATGTGCCTTAATGAGGCTTAAAAGAGATATTCTGTCAGGGCCTAATGCACCTCAGATGGAAAGTTATTCTGCAGCTTTGACCTAGTAAGTAAGGCCATGTACTGAAGGAGCATAACTAGTGCCATTATGTCTTGGCTGCATGGAGGTTGCCACACATATCTGTGGCAAACCCAACATAGCCTTGCAATATTGGGGTAAACACTATATGAGCCAGTTTGGTCTAGTGGTTAGGGAGCCGGATTCTTATCTGGGAATACTGGGTTCAATTCCGCCCTCCCCGATGAAGCCAGCTTGGTGACCTTGGGCTAGTCACAGCTCTCTTCTGAGCTCTCACAGCCCCACCTACCTCACAGGGTGTTCTGTTGTGGGGAGAAGAATAGAAAAGCTTTGCCAGCCACTTTGAGTCTCCTTAAATGGGCGAGAAAAGCAGGTTAGAAAATCCTACTCTTCTTCAACTCTTCTATATCCTGTTTCATAATCACAGGTTTTCCTGAAATAGCATTATATTCTCCCTGTCTGAACAGTACTGCTGGGAGCCACCATTTTGAACATGGCCACTGTGCACGTGTGGGGCCTGAAAAAGATAGCTGCACATGCATAGTGGTGGCAATCATACACTTTTGAGTATTTCATGCCATCGAAATACCTGAATATGCACGCCATGATATCATGCAAAGACAACACCAGTCCTGTGCTGATTAGGCCACAGTTGATTATTCTGGAGGGGGTTTACTCCTGAATATTGCTTGTTAGAGTGGTTTTTGGGCAGTGGTCTAAGAAAGCCCTCTTGAGTGCTGCCATCCTTTGAACTGCAGGTGGCAACAGCACTAATAATAGGAGGTGGGACTAAAAGAGGTGTTCATATATTTAAGACTTAGGTGCTGTAGAAATGTCCATATCAATACTCTGAATTAGATTTGGTAGTGATCCATTGTGCTGTGTAGGGCCTTTAGGAACAGCATTATGATGTGTCTCACTGCCACAGTCGGTATTTTTCCAGTAGTTGCCTTCAAAGGTATTCCAGTGTAGAACAGATTGCAGTGATCCAATATGGAGTTTAGAAGAGCTACGTAATGTGCCGGTGAACTAGCTGAGGTACTTTATAGGCCCCTGAAATTCTGAAGGGCAGAGGCCAGATTAGCAGGAAAGTAAACCTTTGTATACTTAAGATCCCACTGTCTCCAAGTGTCTATACTTTAGGAGTGCGTGTGAGGATTCAACTCCATAGACACCTGTAATTGGTAGGGTTTGGCATTGAACCAAGCCACGCAAAGGTGAAATCTGTTCAAGGCTTCGTTAAACAAAGTGCTGCCAAGGATTTCTTGCTAGTGATAGACCTGGACATAGCTGAGTTGGCTCAGCAGCCTCAGGTTGTGACACACAGACACGGCATCACCTAGCATATGGCAAGAAACACTTGGCAAGAAATGCTTGCCAAGTGCTTTGTTTAATGAAGCTCCAAACTGCATTTACACCCACGTACAAATGGCACGGAGGTGGATATTTTATGAATTTGCTCTTCTCAGTTAACCAGATGTTTACCAAGAGTACTGATTGTGGCATTCACATATAATTTTTCTTTGATTTCAAGAGGATGTCAGTGTAAACTCCTCCAGAAGTTGTTCGACTATAGTTGTTTGTGTTTTGCTGGAGCAGATGACAGCTGGAGGGCATTAGGCTGGGTGGAAATTCAAGAGTGAGGTATTTTCCCTTGAGTTTAGCCACTGTTTCCATCTGTCTTTCTTCATACTATGTCCAGTGTCTGTGATAACAGTCTGGCTTCGTTAGCATTAAAAATTATTTTCTACCTTAAGACAAAGCAGTCTATGCCTATGAGCTGCAAGACTTGTTCTCTCTTTTCCTGGAGTCCAAGGGATGCTTGTGTATGAGATTTCAAGTTCCACCAATTTCTGTCTCACATTTTTCTTTCCAGGTCCTTATGGTCAGCCTCCTGCAAATCATGTCATCATCCGAGAACGTTACCGAGATAACGATGGAGACTTGGCGCTTGGCATGCTTGCTGGAGCAGCAACCGGAATGGCCCTGGGCTCCTTGTTCTGGGTGTTCTAGATTTTTCTGGATTAAAAAAAAAATTGAAAGGAATCCAAACTCTGTGTGCAATAATACATAATTTGCAAAATTTTCTGTTCAGTCTTCCTCTGTGTGTATGTATTTTTTTTAAAAAAAGAAGTTCTGGTAATACTTTTGCTAGTGACATACTAGAATCATAGTTAACAAAATTCCTAACCATCCCAAAGCTGCACTTTAGTTGAAAAGCAGTTAGCGTAATGGTTCATTGTCAGATGAATTTGTGATTCTGTGCATTGGTAAGTCAGTAGCCGTAATATCAGCGAAGTGTTACTAATGAGGGGTAAATGGCCACAGTTGACTCGTTTTAACAGTCAAATATTAACCATCTTGTTAAAATTGCTTCAGCTTCTATCTCAGCATGCTAAGTGAAAAGCTGGGTAGCAGAGTAGTATCAGGAGATTTCAATCCGATATTTTGTTAACACTCCTAGATGGAAAAACAATGGTTGTTTCGTGAACACTCCATAGGATTCATTAGTTGTTTTGTATTCAGGAAGATAATGCTTTGTGTTTACGAGGATTACATACTTGACTATCACAATGTATATACTGTACATTATTGTACAAATTCTTCTTGAATACTAAGCAAATGGGGATGGAAAAACTGCTTTTGCATTGCTCCTTCCATCATCCCTAATCACTGTCCATTGACCATAGGGGTTCAACAAGGATCCTATTCTTGGTTAAGGAAAAAAAAGAATATTACACATCTCTCTAATCAGTCCTGCATGGAAGTTTAAAAGGAATGTGTTCATTTTGCAGACGATCTCAGTAACCTGAAACATTGACTTGAAATAAGGTTTAATGTTTACTCCTTGTTTCAGGTATTCTTACTGGCAGATACAGTCTGGCTGGGGCAGTCCAGTCCATTATGGGAAATGTATTTGATCTTGCCTTGGGAATTTTGAGTCAGAATGAAGTGTTGAATGTTCCCTATACGGAATCAAATGCCTGCTTTGTCACAGTTAGAACATTCCAGTGTTCTAATGGCTGCTTATGGCTAGCTATGCCACTTTTCTCATCATTCTCTCTTTTTTGGCTAAATGGGTAGGAACTTTTAAAAAGCTCTTTTTTAAAAAATCCAGCTGGCCAATTCTTTCTTGGGTTAGGTAGTGAGAGGCATCCATCAAGCCCTTGCACCCACTCTTGGGGTCCCTAGAATACTCTATAGTGAACAGAAGATTTGGAATGGGTCCCCTATTATTCCCTTTGATGGAACCACCTGGAGCATGCCATGGGAACATTCAGCTGTTCTAATGAAGCCCTCAGAACATCTTGTGACTTTGTACTTTGTTCTGACCTCATATATTAGCGCTTTAAATAATATATTTTAACTGAGTTCAGTTAAAATATTGTACTAGTGACTGAAGATTAATTTAAACACACTTTCCTGATACACTGCAAAGAGTTTTTTTCTTTGTTGTTAACTTTCAAAGTCTTGAACATGCAAGAACCTTATGTCTCTTTGATAAGAAGACGCAAACACCCTTAAGGTCAAAACAGGAGGAAATTAACCAGGAAAATTTTGTGTGAAGTAGGATATTATTTAAAGTGGATATTCTTTATTTTTATACACTTCAGTTCTTGTGCTTCCTGTTTAAAATCTGAGATGTACAGATGACTCTTCAAAGATAATTTAGTCTGTGTTATGTCCTTGGGCAAACCTGAGTCTAGTTTGTGTTGTATCCTTGGGCAAACCTGGATGTTTTAACAGCAGCAAAGAAAAGAATAGAGGTCTTTTGCCATTCTAGTTGCCATTCTGTTCCTTTTGAAATGGTACATTAATCCTGAATGAAATGAAATTAGTTGATGGTACTGGAAGTTGGCCTTTTCAGGCCTTGTATTAAATGTACACTGCTGTACACCTTGGAGGCGTTACGTTGAAGCTGTGGAAAAAGACAATGTAATACCAAGTACTTGTATGTGAAAGAGCGAGATGATTAACAGCAGGATTCTTTTGTACTGAGAAATTTCAAATGACAGTACTGTAAACTGAAGAAAATTTGAAGTGAGCATTATAAGTGTTTCATAGATCACAATATTGATTTGATATATATGTAATATGTTGGGAGCCTTTAAGTTATTGAGAAACTTACCTTTTAAAAAAGCAGTGCTAGTTTCTGATCTTGTAGCAACTTAAGCATCAGTCCTTTCTATACTGTATGTGTACTATACTGAGTTTTAGTACTTCTGAATTGCCTACTTTCTATGTATTTGTACTTTGAGGAAAGAACAAAATAAACTTAGTCTTGAAACTGGTTGTTGAGTTTGGTTTACTTGTCAGCAGACCTGGGCACCTAGGTAGAAGTTCAAAAATACATAGGTACAAGAACATATATGTATTTAGTGACTGAAGGAACTGCAGACAAACATAAGAACATAAGAGAAGCCCTGCTGGATCAGGCCACAGCCCATCTAGTCCAGTGTCTTGTTGCACACAGTGGCCCACCAAATGCTCATGGGCATCTCAAGCAGAGACAAGGACAAATCTTTTCCTGCTCTTGAATCCCAGCAAATGGCCTTAGAAGTGTCCTGCTCCCCCCCCCGCCTGAAAGATGTACCTAGGCATTCATTCTAGTAGCTATTGATACATTTGTTTCCCCTAAATTTGTCTAACCCTACCTTAAAGTCATCTAGACTGGTAGCTGTTCCACCTCTTCTGCCAGCAAATACCATAAACTGATGACCCTCTGGGTGAATTCTTACCAACAGAGAGGAAATGGTGGAGGATATCAGAGTTTCTGGGGCATTAGGAGGCAGCGATCATGTTATCCTTGAATTCTGGATAATAAGGGAAGGAAAGCATGAGAGGACTCAGACTTCAAAGTTGGACTTCAGAAGGGCGGATTTTGATGGACTCCGGAGGAGGTTAGGAGGGATCAAATGGTTAAATGTACTAAAGGATAGAAATGTCCAAGAAGGATGGGATATTTTGAGAAATGCAATATTAGAAGCGCAATCATTAACAATTCCTCAAAGAAGGAAGAATGGAAAACATCTAAAGAGACCAGGGTGGATAAACCTAGAAGTTAAAAACTTGATAAAAAAGAAAAAAGAAATGTTTAAGAAATGGAAGGAGGGATACATATCTAAGGAGGAATATAATGAAATCAGTACAATCTGCAGGGCAAGTATCAGAAAAGCTAAAGCTAAAAATGAACTGAGGCTTGCAAGAGAGACTAAAAACAATAAAAAAGGGTTTTGGGGATATGTCAACAGCAAAAGAAAAGTCAAAGAGGTTTTGGGAAGTCTGCAGGGAGAGAATGGAGAAGTGATCGAAAGTGATCTTGAGAAGGCAGAGATTCTGAACTCCTATTTTGCATCTGTTTTTTCCAAGAGGGATAATGTACATGCAACAGTCCTTCACTGTACTGATGAAGGACTAGGAGAATCAAGACACAAAATCAACACAGAGAGTAAGGGAACGCTTAGCTAACTTAAACGAATTTAAGTCCCCGGGTCCAGATGGATTACATCCTAGGGTACTGAAGGAATTAGCAGAGGTAATTGCTGAACCACTTGCTGTAATCTTTGAGAAGTCATGGAGAACAGGAGAAGTCCCAGACGATTGGAGAAGGGCAAACGTTGTTCCTATCTTCAAAAAAGGGAAGAAGGTAGACCCAGGGAACTACAGGCCTGTTAGCCTGACTTCAATACCAGGAAAGATTCTCGAACAAATTATTAAACAACACATATGTCAGCATTTGGATAGGAATTCAATAATTAACAGTAGTCAACATGGGTTTGTATCAAACAAGTCGTGTCAGACTAACTTGATTTCATTTTATGACAAAATCACTGAATGGGTTGATCAAGGAAATGCAGTAGACATAGTATTTCTTGATTTCAGCAAAGCATTTGACAAAGTATCTCATGCGATCCTCATTGAAAAATTGATCAAATATGGGTTTGACAAGGCAACTATAAGGTGGGTTCAAAACTGGCTTAGTAATCGTACTCAAAGAGTGGCTTTAAATGGCTGCACATCCAAATGGAAGGAAGTGTCAAGTGGAGTACCACAAGGTTCTGTCCTGGGCCCAGTTATGTTTAATGTTTTTATAAACGATCTGGACGAGGGAGTTGAAGGGAAACTGATCAAATTTGCTGATGACACAAAGCTAGGGGGGATTGCAAACACCAGAGAAGAGAGAGAGAGGATTCAAAAAGATTTAGAGAAACTCGAACAATGGGCTGCAACTAATAAAATGGTATTTAACAAAGAAAAATGCAAGGTTCTGCACCTGGGCAAGAAAAATGAAAAAAGCACATATACAATGGGAGGAATTCGGCTGAGCAGCAGCACATGTGAAAAAGACTTGAGTGTCCTGGTAGATCATCAACTGAACATGAGTCAACAGTGCGAGGCAGCTGCAAAAAAGGCAAACGCAATCCTGGGGTGTATTAGGAGAAGCATAGAGTCCAGATCACGTGAAGTTATTATCCCCCTCTACCTTGGTCAGACCTCATCTGGAGTACTGTGTCCAGTTCTGGTCACCCCAGTTTAAAAAAGACACTGACAAGCTGGAGCAGGTTCAAAGGAGAGCTACCAAGATGGTGAACGGTCTGCAAACCGTTCGGTCTGTCCTATGAGGAACGGCTTAAGGAACTAGGAATGTTTAGTCTAACAAAAAGAAGACTGAGAGGAGACATGATAGCTGTCTACAAATACCTCAAGGGTTGTCACAAGGCAGAGGGATCAGCCCTGTTCTCACTCTCTCAAGGAAGGACTAGAAACAATGGGGTGAAACTGCAGGGGAAAAGATTTAGTTTAGATGTTAGGAAAAAATTTCTAACAGTAAGAGTGATCAACCAGTGGAACAGGCTGCCACGGGAGGTGGTTGGTTCCCCTTCGTTGGAGGTCTTCAAGCAGAGACTGGATGGCCATCTGTCTGAGATGGTTTAGGAGATCCTGCCTTGAGCAGGGGGTTGGACTCGATGACCCAGGAGGTCCCCTCCAACTCTACCATTCTATGATTCTATGATTCTGAAGAAATACTTCCCCTTGTTGGATCCAACTTTCCTACTCATCAGCTTCATAGAGTACCCCTGGTTCTAGTGTTGTGTGATAGAGAAAAGAAATTTTCTCTGTCCACCTTTTCTATACCATGCATAATTTTATATACTTCAATCAGGTCCCCTCTTAAATGCCATCTCTCCAGACTGAAGAGGCCTAGATGTTACAGCCTGGTTTCATAAGGGAGGTGTGCCAGACCCTTAATCATTCTGGTTGCCCTTCTCTGCACCTTCTCTAGTTCCACAATATCCTTTTTGTGAGATGGTGACCAGAATTGTACACAATATTCCAAATGTGGCCTCACCATAGATTTATAAAGAGTCAAAATGACACTTGCTGACTTATTTTCTATTCCTATTTATTCCCAGCATTGAACTGGCTTTTTTTTCGCTGCTGCTGCATGCTTGGTTGACACCTTCATTGAACTGTCTACCAAAACCTTTGGTGGTGTGTTGCAGAAAGCTCAGACCCCATCAGTTTATATACATAATTTGGATTTTTGGCCCCAATGTGCACTACTTGCCACTTGTTAAGATTTAAAGCACATTTACCACTTGGTTGCCCAGGCACCCAATGCTAAGAGATCCCTCTGGAGCTCTTGGCAATCTCAGTTTTTACTACCCTAAATAATTTCGTATCATCAGCCAACTTTGCTATTTTACTATGTACCCCTTCTTCTAGATCATTGATGAATAAATTAAAAAGCATTGGTCCCAACACTCAACCTTGAGGAACCCCACTTTTTATCTCTTTCCATCCTGAGAACTGGCCGTTTATTACTACTCTCGGCTTCCTGTCCTTGAGCCAGTCGCAAATTCAGGACAGAAACTGTCCTTTTATTCCATGGCTGATGAGTTTACTCAGTAACCATTGATGTGGGACTTTGTCAAAAGCCTGAAAGTCCAAATAGAGAATGTCTACTGGTTTGCCTTTATCTATGTGCTTATTGACACTCTCAAAGAATTGTTTGCAACTATCTGGGCTCCAGTAAGGACAATTCACTTTCCACTCGCCTTTGCTGTTCTTAGTAGGAATGTGCATGAATATTTGTAACATTTGAAATTCAGCCGAATGTGGACATTCAAATTTGAATAGAATGTTTTGATACATTTGCATGAAGATTTGTATGCTATTTGTATATATTCGTATGGGATTTGTATGGGACTGAATATTCGTATTGAATATGAATCCTACCACATTCAAAGGGGATCAATTCAAATGAATATAAATTTTCTTGCATGCAATTTGATATTAATAAAAAAAAGATCATTCATGCACATCCCTAGTTCTTAGTATTTATCAGAGGTCCTCCTACTGCTCTGCCTTTTAAACACTAATGGTAGGACAGTGGCTGGGTAAGTGCAGACACTGCCTTTGTTGAGCACATTCACTGTATTACAAGGATGCTGTGTTACATGAACTAGGGACACACACGGATATTCAAAAATCTGAAAATCTGATTCGAATCTGTTGAATGTCAACATTCAAATTCAAATAGGATTTTCAAAAATCCAAATTTACACATTCAAATTTTGCATTTTTGAAAATCTGAACCAGAGGTTTGAATAATTTGAATGAGTAAATCTGTTATCTATCGTATATGAATGTGCACGAAAATTATATGTATTTGCACATATAATGTGGGATGAAAACAGCATGCATACAGGATAAATACATATTTGCATATTGGATACGAATCTTATTGACATTCGTATATTTGGATACAAATCGAATTTTCAAAAGTACTGATCCAGATAATCTGGATCCAAATTGGATTTTTGAAAATCCAGATTTTTGAAATTCAAATCAAATTGAATTTTTGAATGTTCTCT
Source organism: Aspidoscelis tigris stejnegeri (assembly GCA_023333525.1). Lineage (NCBI taxonomy): Eukaryota > Metazoa > Chordata > Lepidosauria > Squamata > Teiidae > Aspidoscelis > Aspidoscelis tigris. Next base: position 51,546,549 of record JALMGA010000002.1, on the reverse strand, counting down.
TGGACTTGAATTTGAATGCAAAAAATAAATTCGTCCACACCCCTAACATGAACTAGGGCTGCATCCAGATGGGGAATATAGCACCACTATGGCACCACTATGGGAGGGTTGTTTCACATATCTGAGACAACGCAGCCCATAGCTCTGCCCCCCCCCAAAACACTAAAAACTATTGCTGGAAAACCCAGTGCTGATTGTAGGTTTTCCAGAAATGGGGCTTTTTTAGGCCTCCTATTTACTTTCTGGATGAGGTAGCCATGATTGCTCTATCCAGTGCACATGTTTGAAAGCCAAAACAGGTGTCCACGAGCACCTGGAGGTGATGGTGGGGGGTATCTGGGTATTTTGGATGCCAGGATGAAGGTGTAACTTAAAATGTGTAAAGACAGTGTCATAGCCAGTGAAAAAGGCTGTACAGTAGCTGCCAAGGGAAAATGGTGAGGGTATATCCCATGTTATCCCTTATTTGGCTGCATCTGGAGGCATCCTAGGAAGAGAAGAAAATACCAAGCTGCTTGGAATGTGTGGTTATGTGTTATCACATGCTCTGATGTTTCTTGCTTTCCACAGGTACTTTGTGGCATGACATTCTGACCCCCTCGTGGCTGATGACTGATATTGTATACCAGATCAGTTCGCAATAAAACAAAATACAAGATTTGGCACATATTACTGTGAATGAGAGTCTGTTCCTACCACAGACAGTTTTAATATTTGGCTATTTTTATCTGGTTTCAACCTTGTTCTGGGATTTATTTCTTTTTTTACAGTCGTGAAGTGGTTTATAAATGTAGCAAACAAATAAATGATACAGTCCATCAGATGTTCTCCTGTTCCTGCCTTTTGCAGCAGCTACTTGTCAACTTTCATTTTTATTCAACCTGTTCTCAGTATCTACTTAAGCCTTTTTATTTCAAATGCCTGCATCTGACCTGCTCTCACCTCTACACATTGCCATGGGATGGAACATCAGCACAATGTCCCTTTCACCAAGCCACAGCTTCTTAATTTTGTCTTCTGGGATCAATGATCACTGTGATCTTTCTACAACTTTGTGTGTCTTTATTTTCAGCATCGGTGTTGTCAAGGTTGAGTGCTCCCAGATTACAGATACCTAACTCTGTCTCAGGGCTACGGAAAGGAATCACATTTACAAATGCATTCAGTTCTTTCTCTCTGCACCCCCTTCTCCTGACAGTCCAAAAATTAGCTGAAACAACTATCTGCTTTTCTATCGATTGATCAGTTTCAAACACTCTGTAGAGCAGACAGGGCAGCTATGAGATTACACTTTTGCATGCATTGTTTAGGGATTCTTTGTAACCTGCTCAGGGAGAGGTAAGAAAGAGAAGAGTATAGAGAAAATCTGGGTACATACGTGTATATCCCACAGGGAACAAGACACTGGCTGTTCTCACACCTAAGCTCTAGTCTACTTTCAGTGCAAGAGAACACATCAGCAAAGTGGCCAGGAATTTTCTTTCCACATTATCTATTCCAAAGGTGAATTTTCTCAGTTATTTAACAAGGCCAGCTTGTCGCTTTGCTGATGTATCCTCTCACTCTGAAAGTGGACTGAAGTTGGATTGAACCGTAAGTGTGACCACAGACACTGTGAATGGAGGACTGGAAACCTGGCATGCTAGAAATTAGATTTCTCTTTCTGAAACCCCTCTTTCTCCCTCACTTTAAGATAACAGGATCTGAGGTCACTTAAAAGTTATAACCTTCTGATGGCATCACATTTCTACTAAATGTATCTGATAAAATGGAATTAGAGTATTCCGTTTAGAGTGATTTTTTTTCCAGCACTGTAATTTTGCAAGTTAAGTATTATCTTTAAAAAGTGTGTTACCCTGCTCTAAATACAAATTATATTTTGTTTGAAAATGTATTGGGAAGTGGGGGGGAGGGAGGGAGGGATGTCACTAAAACAATGATATTCTTACTTTCTCAGTACATTACCCAAAAAGTCATCTTCCAACAAAATTTTCTTTGGATTTATGGAATTTCAGAAATCACTCACTAGATGGCAGTCAAGATCAAGCAAAGCCCAGAATTGAACCGATTTTGCACTGCGATTAGATCTCCTGTCTGTCACTGGATTTTCACCTTTCTTTGTGCAAATGCCTTCAATGAACAAATAAAACCTGATATAAACTCACAAATTTTAATTTTTATAGACTCACTCTGGTCAAAACCTATTTATTATCAGGGGATCCCATTATTGAGATAAAACTATGGCAGTAAATAAAATTAAATAAACTACAACATCTTAAGACTTTACGCAGACAGCACTGCTGTATTGGGATATTCTAGAATACCCAAATACAGAAGATTAAGCAAGTGTAGGGAGATATCCATATTTTATTCCAGAATACCCAAATACAGAAGATTAAGCAAGCGATGCATCGATATGGCCTAAGGCTCCATCCACAGAAGGGAAATAAGGTGACAGGGTGACTGGAGGGCATTTCCATCACACCTAGCTGCATATGTCATGCACTCCAACTTTTGCAGGGATGCACAAATGCATGTTTCCAGGAGTGAACCTTGACAGCATTGAGCGCAATACAAGACGGTGTGCACCAGTACCAGACACCATTTTCTGAGGATGGACTTCTCTGCTGTAAAGGCCGTAGGCCAGCAGCAAGAGGAAATCATCAGGAAGCACTAGTATCTGGTTTCAAAAGTCAATTCAATGAAACAAAGGTTTGTGTTGAATAGCTGGCTTCAAACAAGTGACCCAATAAATCAATTTGTTTTAAGGGGGGGGGGATAGAGCCAGAAACCAGCTCAGATGTCTAAATGTGCTCATATGCACACAGCTATTTGTTGTGCTGGCTTCTTCCAGTAAATTTGTGGCCAAGGTTTTTTGAAAGTGCCGTCAGAGAAGGGTGAATTGTTGCAAAGAAACTCTTTAATGGAGTGATGTGTGGTTGCAGAGGAAGAAAACAGGAAAGGCAAGATTAATTTTTATTAAACTGACAGGCTGTGGCCTGCGACAATGGCGGTGGGGGGGGAGGGAAGAAGCAAGTATCTGTATGATGAAAAAACCTATCTTTTTAGCGGTACACAAATGCAATTTTCAGCATTCAGTTCAATTTGAATTGAATATCTGAAGATGTGTTTAAAATTCGAATGTTTAAAATTCAAATGTATTCACGTGCAATTTGAATCAAATATGTTTGTATCTATTTGTACGAATATTCAATCTGTATTTGACAATACGAATGTCAACATTTGTATGTGTCCACGTTCATCCATACACATCCAGTTTTTATCCTGTATGCCTCCCGTTTTTGTCCCATATGCATCCACACAAAGGCGTATGGATATGAATAAGATATGCATTCATACAAATGTCCATACACATATTACAAATGTCCGAATAATTCATATGAGTGGTTCAACAGATTCAAAATTCATTTGAATGTTTAAATTCTAATGTAGAGACATTTGATTCGAGTTTGAATGTCTGAATTTGAACGAATTCAATCAAATTTTGAATGTTTCGAATATTCATGCACTTCCCTATCTCTTTTACCTGCTGGAACTGGAATCTAGCATTGAGCAGATTGGATTGTGGTTTGGAAGAGTTTGGTGACAGAATCTACACAAGAGAGGATGATTTGCTACAAGTGTGGTGCCTCCTGCACTTCCTGTGATCATAGTGCTATTCTTAATGTAGAGGCATGATGTCCACGTATCTCTTCCTCCCTGCCCCCTCTTTGTCAAGACCAGTCTTTTGCCTTGATGGTGAGAGTGAATTCTCCATGAGGCCATTGCTTGTGCAGTGCAGGTTACAGAGCTTCTGTTGGCCTGATGGGGGAATAGCACAATGTCCAAGCAGATGTTGTGCCCTTTTTGCAATTCAATTGAGCAATGAGGAGGCAATGCTGTGCAGGTACTCTTCCTTCATGATGTATTAAAAGCACCATAAAGGTGCCATGTGGATCCCGCCTTTCAATTGTGTATTTGCATGGTCCATTCCCCCTTCCCCCTTTGTTTTGGGTTCACTGATGTATAAAAAGTTGCTGCCTTGAATTGCAATACTGAATTTGTTGCCACTGTTAATTGTAGGTGTTTTTTTAGGTCAGGTCTCAAGACCATGGCCTTCCCCAAGCTGTTCACAATAAAAGATCTCTTATAAATTACCTCACAAAGCATAGCCATGAAAGGCATTTTAGAGATGTTCCTTTGCATTAAAGAGCAACATGCAATTTCAATTTCAATTTTGAAAAGCCTATATTATCAAAATGCAGTAAAAATAAGGATGAGGCTGGATGGTTTCTAAACAAATGCAGTTTGGTTGGGTGTTGATATGTTTGTAATCAAACCAAACCACTGATTGTTCATTTAAATCGTTCTGTTTGGTTTCAAATGGCAACTGAGCTACTGATAAAGACAAATGAGATATCAAGAGTTATGAATAAGAAAAGAGGGAAAGTGTGACATTTCAGTCAGGCTGAATTGTGGCTGTCTGAGCGTTTGGGTGGTTGGGGTTGGGGGATGTTTCTGCCCCCATTCAGTCTCTAACCTGCTCCAACCTCTGACAAAGTTCACTTTACCTTAAGCCTGATTAAACTGCGCTGAGGCCACATTTCCAGTGATGAATGAACAGCTTCATTATCCCAGGTGCTATTTCTGCAGAGCACAATTTCCAGTCCTTGGCACAGGTGCCCCAGATCACTCTGAGACCTGAAATATAGAGGCATCTTTTAGAGTGGCAGTCATGGCATCTTTCCACATGTGCCTGTGCAAATTCCATTTCCTTCATAATACTTGTGGCCTGAGGCTGCCTTGTTGAGGGTATTAACTCCTGAATGCACATGTTTGGAGTTGACTAATTTGCACCTTTATTAGGTGCAATGGCCAGTGAATTTCTGGAATGGTTTGGGTGTTGGCATCTTGCAATGCCCGATACATTCCAAACTTAGCTGGTATTTCCCCAAGTGCCAGCTAAATGCGGTCACCTCTAAACTAGGCGATTGCCTCTCTGCCGCAATGGGCATGCAAGGCACCATTGTTGCAGCAACTGGGAGAAATGGCACGGAACTATGCCTGTGCTGCCCCACCCCATGCTCAGTTTGCCTGGAAGAGGCGTGAATGGATTGTGCCCGGCTATACTAGCTTGTAGCTAGTGTAGTTGTAGAGCACTTTTTACCACTGTACAGCTATACAGCCGGGGGCAGAGTCACTTCTGGTATAGAAGCGGCTCTGCATGGTGCAGATGCTCCATGTGGGAGCTGACCCATCCTGTCCCATCAAAGCAAGTGCAAAAAGGAGTGAACATGCAGCTGGTATAGTATTAGGTTTTGCTTAGTGTACAGAAGTTCCATGGCCTTTTCTTTCTTATGTGAGAGGGTATCCATTTGAAACCCTCCCTACTATATGCTTATTAGCATGGCAGGTAAACTTGTACATTTGTGTGTTTGGAGCTGGGAGGGAAAACAGTTTGGGGGAAAGGGTTCCAAATGAATGAGTTTGGAAACACTTTGTAAGAACTCCTATCCATGCCATTTTAGCAGAAGGAATCTCTCCCCCAAATGAGGGACTTCTGTACCAATAGTAGCTGAATTACACGGTGCTACTGAAATACATATTATGCAACAACTAACAAAAAACCAAAATCTCTGGAGAGCTATTCTGAGCCTTTGAACTTGAAGCAGTTTGGGGTAAAAGAAAAAGAAAAGGTTTGCTTTGCTTTGTGCCAAGTGCATAGCTTCCCCCCTCCCTTCTATTGTTGTTCTTTCTGTGATGCTTTGCTATCCATAAGCTTCTCATGGGTTATGGGCAGGTGAAGGTCACTCTAATTCTGCCATCTGGCTTTAGAATTCCTGCCCTCCCCCACCCCCCAAGGAAGGCTCATCTGCGTGTTCTAACACTGTGGTGCCTACAGGCCACTGAACAACAGAAATGTTGTATTTGGCAGGTGCACAGATTCAAACTCATAGATTGGGTTAGCTGGCTGGGCCTTTCAAGCAGTTGTGCCACCCAAGTATCTTTTATACAGGGTCAGTTATGCCTTTGGATAAAGGGGGCAAGCAGGTAGCAGTTTGGGTAATATCATTCTGAAGGATGTTAAGGAGTTGGAAATGCAAGCAAACATAAGTCGTTGGCTGTAAATCAGTCTCTTTTGCAGAAGGCCTTAAAGACACTATATAAAGAGCACTCAATGTAGAACTCATTATTAGAGAGAGGCGAACTTCCTTTGGCTTCATTTGCAACTGGCTCAGCAGTTCTGATAGCTGTTGGAATATGCCTGAAAAGCCTTTTCCTTTCAGAAGTTCTAAATTGGTTCTAAATTGAGGACAGCAGCTGTACCCTCTTGTGATTATAACACAGACCAGCAAGATAGTACAGTTTCTGGACTGCTAGCCAATGGGCATGAGCCTGCACCTCAACAGCCTCTGTTGCCAGCTGGACTGGTAAGAGTGAGCACAGAGAAGCCCAGCTAGGAATCTAAGAGCTTCTAGTAAAGGACTTGAGTTGGAGCAGATAGTTAGCCAAAGATAATTCAACTTTCTTTCTCTCCCTCCATTGTCAGAATCACTTTCCCTGGATCTCATCTAAGGAGCATGGGCAGTAGTAACTCAAGCATAAAAGATCACAAAGTACAGTGCTGCTCAGAGTATATGTCAGACTTCCATTGCTGCCTGTTCTGCCCAGTTTCCATAGTCCATTCAATTCCCAACACAACTATCAGTTCTCAGTGGCCCCTTATCTGCCCCTGAAGGCCCTTTCTGCACTTTAGGGGCATACACGAATATTCAAAGGTATTTGAAATTTGATAGAATCTGTCCAAATTTTGACATTCAAATTTGAATTGAATGTCCATAAATTTGAATTTAAAGATTTGAACAAATTTTGAATTTTGGATCTATTCATTTGAATCATCCAGACATTCACATGTGCAAGGGTTTATACATGACACATACATGCAGATACACATCTTTCCTTCATCCATACACATTTGTATGAATCCATACAGGATGAAAACAGGGTGTATACAGGATAACTATGGGATGCATACGGACATGTATGGATGTGTACGGAAGTGTACAAGATGTGTATTGATGCATATGGGCACATACAAATGTTGTCAACATTTGTAAGTGCAAATTTGAACCAAAAATTCAAACAAATAGATTCCAGTTTGCTTAATTTGAATTGAATTTGGTTAAATTTGAATTTTAAAGATTCAAATCAAATTGAATTTTTTAGTACTTGATTTGAATAGAATTGAATCCTGAAAATTGCATTTTTGCACCCTCCTACTGCGCTTACCTTGTGTACTGCCAGATCAGTGGATCTGGAATAACTAGGGTCAGTGAATTGGATTCCAAGGGGCATGGGCCAGATAAGTGCCATCTAGCCTTGGGGTCTGTGAGGTACTTTTTGGTGGTGCTCTATGGTGTGCTATTGAAAAGCCCCCTCACACAGGAGGTGCCATCTGCCGCATCTCCTGTATTTTGGATCAAGGCCCTTGGTCCTCTAGCAGTATTGGGTAAACAGAAACACTAGGAATTTGGATTAATGTCTCTAAATTTCGATCCTTCTCTATCTAGTCCAGACAGAGCAACAGTACTGGTGGAGATGGTGCCTCCTTTTAAAAAAATTAATTTTATTTAATGATATACAACGACAACAAAAAATACAGTAATACCACATATATCAATTGTTCATCAGTTACAAAAATATAACAAACTAACAAATAAGCATACCCTCCCTGCTCCCCTGCACAGAATAGGAAAACATTAAGAACCCTTAATTAATATTATTTAAATGGCAAATCAAACTTATTTTTCCTCTCCATCCCTGACTTCTCCTGATGCCTGAACCATATGTTATTGCTGAACCAATCAGATATAAGTTTTTTTCCTCTCAGAAACAAACTTCTTTGTCTGATAAGATCATATAACATAAATTTTGACACATAGGCCTCTCAGTTATTTAATGTCCATAGGCTGGAGTCTGTCCATCCCTTTGCTAACACCATTTGGGCAGAGCTGGCACCTCCTTGATCTGTATTAACATGCCGACCATTACCTCCTGTCTTGATGGGCAATTTCCCCCTCCATATTATCAGAGCACAACAGGACAACCTTTCACTTCTTTTCTCCACATAGTACACAGTCCGTTTTCAAGTTCCTGTAACTGAAAGTGTGCTATTTTATTTTATTTTTATTCCACCCTTCATCCTAAGGTCCCAGAGCTGGTCACAACAATAAAAAAGATAAAATATAAGCTCATACTTAAAATATATTTACAATATAACCCTCTCTGTCTGCTTGCCATCTTCTTTTGCTTGAATTTAGAAACAAGTGAGCCAGAACATTGCTAAATGTATCCATTTTGGAATAGAATAAAGTTGGTTTAATTGAATGCTAATTCACCCTTCGGTTGCGCTGATCTGGTCCTGATTCACCCACTGTTTTAGCATTGTGTCTACTTCCTCTTGAATATACATATATATTTTGAAAATTACTGAGGAATGAAGACATATCTTTCTTTGGGCTTAACACCACAGCTACAGTGATTTCTTTGAAATCCTTTGTTTCAAAATCCCATGCAACCATTAGAGTGTTCTTGGACATGAACAGTACTTGAGGAGAATGTCATTTGAGAATTGTAGGGCAGGTGCTTACTGTGATATCAGTGACAACCTGAGCAGCAGCGTTGCCATAACAGTGTGGAAAGGCTGAGTTTTCAATTGGACCCTCACGTTTGGTTTCAATCAACCACATTTTGATCTGCAGTGCAAGAGTTGCAGTTTTGAGAAACCAAAGGCAATGCTCCAATCCATTGCCCTTTCCTGAAAGGAGGTAGATGGCGCCTTGTCTTTAAACTTTTAGTTGCTCAGCCAGCTGGGATTTTTCCTATGCAGTAAACAAAGTAGTGAAATTAGAGCCTTGTAAGAGATTGGACAGAGTTCTGAAAAAAAGAAAATAAAGCTCCCCCCCCCTCCCGGTTTTGGACTTGTGAACTGAAAACTGTTCAGAGGAGGAAAGATGTGTGCAATTTGCTAAGCAGTACTTAATTGCCAAATTTTATGCTGTTTCTCTAATGTCTGTGCAAACTGTTGCCTAAAATTCAGATTTTCTTGGCTACAGCTTTCTTTGTCTTTTGTTTGTGGCAGGATTCACACTTCCACCAGCCGTGTTAGCATTGTTCAAGAATGCAATCCCACTGTTATCACAAAGGGTCCAACTTGATGGGGTGGAAGTGATGCAGCTGAGGGTGCCTCCAGACGTGAGTAAAACCCCTCACTGTTCCCAGGACTATGTTGGGATTGTCATACATATTTATTCCTGGTTAGATGACCAAAAACTAACTACATCTCAACTATAGAAAATCCAGCAATGATGTTGGGATTTCCATAATAGAGATTGCTTACCTCTGTTTGGCATTTCCTTGTGGAAGCGTTCCTCTTGCAAAATACTGATATGTAGGAGACATGCAAAAAATAGCACAGGGAAATGAGTGGGTGATTCTTACATATGGGTATTTTGCAAGAGGAATGATCCCATGAAGAAATACCAGACATGGATAAGAGTTGGGTATTCTGCAAGGATTGCCTCCTGCCGTCTAGCAAGGGTGGCGAGAGGCAATTCTAGGCTCTAAAGAGTGTGATACAGATCCCATCTATGGTCAGCAGATAAGGAGCAGAGGAAAAGGAAAGTGGCATTGGCAGCTGGCAATCTGCCACTGACCTCCATCAGCTATGGCAAATGGGATTTAATTCCACATTGAACCAAAGCCTGATTTGCCACGGTCTGCAGAGAAGCTCAGTGGTGGAGCAAACTGCCTGCAAAGCAGAGGGTTGTTGGTTTGATCCTCAGGCTCTCCCGAGAGGTAGGCAATGGCAAACCACTTCTGGATCTCTGCCAACAAAAATGTCCAACTTGGAGTTGCCCATGCAGTCAACCAGGAGTTGGCCACAACCTAGTGGTACACAGAAACAGCAAAGATCAAAGGGTAATAAAATGGCTCTTTTTATGCCTTTCTAATTTCTTTGAGTTAAGTATGAAAAGATTTTTACTTTAAAGGCCTCATTTACATGTTGCACACCTTAGAAAGTGCTCAAGTCCTTTCAAGCCTTGTAATTCCAGGGCCAATAGTTCCACATTGGGCAAGTAGTTCTGTAAAGTATTCTAAAAGCCTTATGTCAATTCTGCTCATAATAGAGGTGGAAGCCATTTAGTTGTTAAAACGAGAAACCTCTGAGTGTGTGCCAACCTTGATCATCTGTTATGATGAGAGCAGGTTAAACCAATGTATCACAACATTCTGATTTTTGCATTTAGATCACAGTATGAATTTTAGGATAGAAAAGCTCTCTTTGTAATACATCTGGGCATTTTATCCTGGAGGGATTCATATTCTAAGTCTGTTGTTTCCACATATTGCAGGTCATTGCCATAATAGGAAGAGCAAATGAGTCATAAATGAATGGCTCAAAGGCAAATGGAACACAGAGACCAATATATTAGCAGCGCATTTAAAACAAATTACTTGCCATGACAGGAGTTTGCAATACTTTTGAAGATGTTTACTTTTCAGATTCTGGATTTAGGAAATGCAAATAGCACCAGGGATTTTGCAGGTATCTACTTACCAGGTGGAACAAATGTATTGCAAGAAGAAATGACATTTTCTATATGTTCTTCCAACCCCCAGATATAGTAAAATCATCACCACCATCATCATTATTATCATCATCAAACATTCTTCCTTTAGAAACCTGTAATGTCCTGCTGCATCATATCAAGAGATGTATCTGGTCCCAGATTGTGTTCTGACAATAGCTAACCAGAGGCCAATTTGCACTTGGACCCATAGTAGGCAATGGGTGGCTTCTGGTAAGGGGCATCTACACTTGCAGGAGGCATTTGCAACCCAGAAACGCCTCCTGCCTTACCAGACATGACCCCAGCATCTACTAGTGGTGGTGCCCAAAATCCCTACCTAATCCCTACCTTTCCCAGCCAGAGGAGTGACCATTCGCACCTCTGCCAGGATCAGGGACATCTGCCTTGCACCTCAGGTGACCCCAAACATGACTGCACATGCATGAAACATCACCTTCACAGTGGCACCGGCGCCAGTACATGCATAGTCACACTGGACTCTTCAAAGAAGATGGCAGGTCCCGGACACACAATGCTGGTGCCCAGACATGCACCCGAACCTAAGTAAGCCTCTGGATGTGTGGGGGCTTGTTTAGTGTGTACTAGTGTTTCCAAGTGTGAACCTAGTACACATTAGTAGGAAATGCACTTTCCCTATCTGGAAGGCAGGAAGCTAAGTGCAAAAACACCTCAGATGTCCATCGGGAAACCTAATAAGCAGAGCATAACAGCTTTAATGCTACATGATGTATTGAGCCACTGCGACTAGCAGCCACTGATAATCTTATACATCATGAAAATGATGACAACCTGGAGAGGATAATTCAGTGCTTTGAATGTACTTCTCCCAGCATCAAAAATCAACTTTCAACAGGAAAATATGCTATCAGTAAAGCATAAGAGCAAAAGAGGAATCCTGTTAGATTGGACCATAGCCCATCTAGTCCAGCATCTCATCTCACACAGTGGCCAACCAATTGCTTCTGGGCATTCTCAAGCAAGAAAAAAAAATCCACCTGCTCTTTTGATTCCTTGCCAATTGCCTTTAGCCCTCCTCCCTGTCTCTCCTACCTGGAGGCAGTACTTAGGCATCCATTCTAGTACCCACTAATACACCTGACCTCCATGAATTTGTCTAAGCTATCTAGGTAGGTTGCTGCCACCATGTCTTCTGGGAGTCATTGACTGATGATCATCTGGATGCAAAAATACTCCCCTATGTCAGTCCTAACTCTCCTGGCCACAAGCTTCATAAGCCTCTGAATTTAGTGTTGTGTAATAGAAGAAACATTTTTTTCTCTATGCACCTTTTCCACACCATGCATGACTGCATATACTTCAATCAGGTCAGCATGCAATTCCTATTTCTGTATCTTATATATTGTCACCCTTATTCAAATATTCTTGCATCATGAAAAATTTACCTTACAGAAATGGATCCCAAAAAGTTCAATTGAGATTAACTGCTGTTCAGCATGACCACTCTTCCGGTCTAGAAGACATGGCTTCAATGATGTGGGAGGCAGCTGAAGCCCTATGTTCTACCCTTGCATTTTGTTGATTTTGTGTTTTTGTGTTATCTTTGCTTGGCAGCCTGCTAAACTTTCCTACGTTATCTGCACCTGCAGAGGCTACTAAAGTGAACTGGATTTAGCCAGGTGATGTTTTATTCAAAGGCTATTTGGTGATTTACCTCTGGTTGATGAAAACAAGTTGAAGGTAAACTCTCTCTTTGGCACACCTGCCTGGAAAGATGAACTTATATTGTTTGTTTACTGGTGGCCTGCCTCTGTCTTGGATTTCATAATGTACCAACTGTTTCTGCCACTGCAGCCCATCAGTTCCTATAAAGACGACTTCATATATTCTTTTTCCTTTCCTTTTTTAATTTTATGACTGAAAAGTTAACTGTAATGATCCAATTTGCTGCTAATCTTCATCTCTTCATTTCATTCTGACATGGAAGCTCTGTACTTAGCTCTCTGAGCATCCTTAGGAGGAATAGCTGCATATGATTCATACTTTGGTTTACTCACCTGCTGTGTTTGCTGCTGTAAATGCTCTTCAGGGGAGGGGTGGAATGGGTTCAAAATTCAATTCCTGTTCTAATTTGAATGAAATTTCCGGGGATTGCTAGAGGGATTTCTTTTTGAATTAGGTTTCTCTGCACAGATTCCCATTTGTATGATTTTTCACTTCCTGGTTTATTTTAAACTTAGAAGCTTCCACTTGAGACACACTTGGAAATACCTAGAGGTGCCACATGCAGGTTCATCAGAGTCTTTGAAATCTGAAATGCAGGGCAAGCTATCTTTGATCCAACATGGCAATGTGAATTATGCATTTCCTTATTTCAGTCTCTAATCCAAAGCAATTTAGGATACACGTAGATGGGTGATTCATCCAGAAATGGTAGAGTGTGATTTATAGTATATTGTTCATCCGTCCATCCGTCCGTCTGTCCATCTTTCCATCCGTCTGTTCATTTACATTTCTATCCCGCCTCATACCCAAAGGTCTCTGGGCGGGTAACAACTGTTAAAGCAACAGATTAAAAACAGAATACAGAATATACATTAAAAGCCTTTTTAAAAGCCCAGAGACCTTTGGGTATGGAGCGGGATAGAAATATAAATAATAAATCAATTAAATTAAATGAATAAAATTAAATTAATAATTAAATTAAATTAATAAATAAGGCTTGTGGTGTGGCATCCTTCTCAGCCAGGGCAAGACTTTACTCCCCTCCACTGACTGCGTGAGTGTCAAAAATAACTAAGATTTAAAATAAATAAAAACATTGGACACTGTGCTCCAGCCCTACACTAAAGAGTTCACCACAGCCCTTCCTTCCCTTAAGCTCAGGTGGAGAAACTTGCCTCTCTCCCCCGCCCCCATGGCTTCACTTTCTCTCACCTGTTTCACTTGGCTTAAAGTTACGTGGTCCCTTTCCCTTAGCGATCCCCTCAGCCTTGTTCCCACTAATGGAATAAGACACCTTTTTACAATGCTATTAAAGTGCTTTAGAATGATGCAAATGAGCATCTGGCAATCACAGTCAACCCAGAAATCTGTCCCCACAGGAAAAGGATTAAAACCACTTTCAAAAAACCCATTGGGGAAAGTGAATCTTTTTTCTCCCCACCCTTTGCCCACCCTCTCTCCCCATTGGGTTTGATCTGATGACATGGGCAAGGGTGGGAAATCCTAGCTGCCCCTCCCTCCTCAGCCTCCTGAGGGTCCAAAGACACAAACACCTAGGAGATCAAAAAGCCGGCAATCAAGCCCCCTCAATTCACACACACACACACACACACACACACACACACACACACACACAGAGAGAGAGAGAGAGAGAGAGAGAGACTGCTCCGGCCGAGAGACCTGTCAGAGGGTAGCGGCATTGGCAGGCATGGCGGGAGCTGTTGGGGATGGCAAGCACTCCTGCACACACACACACATGCACTACTTGTGCACTCCTCAGCAAGCAAGCAGTGCTGCCACCGTGGCAGAGGGCTGAGAGGGTGGGATGGACTCAGGGCTGCCACTTCCTTGCTTCTCCCAGTTCCTGCAGCTTCCCCCCTTTCCCCTTTTAAAGATCAAGGAAGGAGGCTGGGAGGGAAACAGGCAGAATTGCGCAGGACCACTTGTGAAGGGCAAGAATCCTCCCTGCCTCTTTCCTTGATTTTTAGGCATGTGTGTGCGTGAGGGGAAGCATGGGTGGGAAAGGAAACATTGTTATAAGGTGTGAAGTGGGTGAACTGTTACAATGAAACCATCTGCAGTAGAGGGGAAACCTGGCATTTTAACTGACAAAGTACTGTGCTGCAGGGTGAAATCCCACCCATTTCATGATGCATCTGTCCCAATACTGCTGTAAGCATTCCCACAGCAATAAGGAAGAAGTGTTTTAAAAGTAAAAACAGAAAAAAACACCTGAAACAACAGGTGTTTGTTTATTCCATTTTTTAGCCAAATAATCCTCAAAATACCCCTGAAACTGATTGGGAATGGGGACAAAGAGGATCCAAACCATTTCTAAGCCACTTTAAATGATTGGGAATGGGGACGAAGAGGATCCAAACCCTTTTTAAACAACTTTAAAGTGGCAATGGGAACTCAGCCCTGTGTGTGGTTTGAATAAATACTGCAGGCAGATTGTTCTTTTAAATAAATATGAAGTCTTGTTTATTGTTACAATTGTAGAGAATAAATAAATAAATAAATAAATAAATAAATAAATAAATAAATAAATAAATAAATAAATAAATAAATAAATAGTGAAGCTCTTTCAGTCACAATCATTAACCCCAACAACCTATAACCCACAGGCTCCTGTAAGGATTCCCTTAGGTTATCACCCTAAGCTCAGGAACCCTGGATCTGTCTTGATATTTTCCTCACAGGCACAAGCCTGTCACACACACAACCTCCCACCCCAAAAACCCAAGCATAGTTTTTTTTAGAATCCTTTCTCCTGGCTAGGTAGTGCTTTATATACCGCCAACCCTGCATGGGCTGGCACCTGATTGGCTGCTCGTAGGCCACTCTTCCCCCTCCCAATCCTTATGCTAACTAGGGGTATCTTTGCCAACTGCTTGCCTGTGAATGTAATACTGAATACAAAGAATACAGTAAAATGTAGTAAATACAAGGCACATATTTTAAACAATTTCACTCTCAATCCAGAATAAATACAGTAACTAAACACTGGGTGTCACATGTGGCAACAAAGGCACAGAGTATTCATTTATGTTGTCCATTATTCATCTACCAAGGCACAGAAATATAATTCAACAAAATGCAAGCATCAGAATACATAAAGGATTGTCTCTCTATGCCTAATCATTTCCTTCCAAGTAGAGATCGCTTTAAATCATTGCTAAAACCTATGATTAAACGAGGCATTGCTTTCTTTACATCTCCAACATTTAGACATATCAGACATAGCTTTTTAAACAAACATTGTGGTAGCTGTTAATCTTGATGGGTAATTATTGTTGAATAAGGCAAAATCTCCTGTTAAATGTATGGATATGGGGAACAAACTTCACATTGTTTATGGAAAATGGGCAGTCCACTTTTATTAGTTTTCCAAAGTCCTTGCATAGTTTTGATTAACTGACAACATATATAAAACTTAACTATTTAGCTTTTTTTTTTTAGAACTAATATATTTAAGTAAACCTTTTTAAAAGCTGCTGTTCCTAGTATGTTACCAATACATGTTGCAATTGAATGTTTTGTCAGTGTGCAACAAATGGAAATTGATTGTTACTGAATAATATTCAAAAGGATAAAACAAGCATCCAGAGACTGCTTTAAGGCAAAAATTTGTTTACTTACCCAGCTATTCTTTTCTTTTAAACAAATCTACTAAGGCCCCATCCAGATGGGGTGAATATAGTACCATTAGAGTGCTGTTTTGGTGGGGGTCATAGCCCTGCTCCCCCCCCCCCATTAAAGCACAAAATACAATTGCTGGAAAAGTTATTGTTGGTCATGGGTTTTCCAGCTATCCTGCTTTTTAGACTAGCTATTTACCTTTTGGACGGAGCCTCCATTATAGTTTTGTCCAGCATATTTGCCTGGGCTGTGGTCACACTTAAGGTTTAATCCGGCTTCAGAGTGAGAGAATACATCAGCAAAGTGATCAACTGTTTTCTTTCAGTGTTATATAACTCATAAAATTCCCTTTTGGGATAGATAATGTGGAAAGAAAATTATTGGACACTTTGCTGATGTGTTCCCTCACTCTGAAAGTGGACTGGAGCTGGATTAAACCTTAGGTGTGACCACAGCCAAGGAGGTTGAAACAGCTGACTATGTGTGCCCAGTGGTGGTGATGCATATACCGAAGAATACATCTGCAGCTGAATTGCCCAGACTGCGCATCACAAAAACACGCAAATAACACCCCACATCATTACTTCCTACTGTGATATCCTGCCACCATCTGTAGGCAGCCTATATTCGAGATCAAACTAGCTGATGATAAGTAACAGGAGACTTCACTGCAATATTATGTATGCATGCCTTCAGAGGCTAGGACAGATTTTGAAGTCACAGCTAACTGAAGGAAGAAGTTCCATGCCATCAATACCTATGTACTGCCTGCTGTCAGATACCCAGCTGGCATAATATAATTCCCAAAAGAAGATGTAGAAGCTGCTGATATTAAGACCCGTAAACTCCTCACAGTGTACAGAGGACATTCCACCCCAAGTCAAGCACCAATAGAATGCACACAGCCTAAAGGAGGAAGGGTAAAACACATCCACAAATATATTAGTAAAATAGCTTGGGCGGATGAACCGCTAAGAGAATGCCTTGGACACCTGCAGCCACAGAGCAGGAATGAAGTACAATCCCTCCACAAAATGTACTATTAGTAGTACTGACTAATTTTAGGAGTACAAGAACAAAACACTGGGTGCAGTATCAACAGAAGAAGAAGAAGAAGAAGAAGAAGAAGAAGAAGAAGAAGAAGAAGAAGAAGAAGAAGAAGAAGAAGAAGAAGTAGTGTTGGCTTTTCTACCCTGCTTTTCTCACCCATTTAAGGGGACTCAAAGTGGTTCACAAAGTTTTCTATTCTTCTCCCCACAACAAAACACCCTGTGAGGTAGGTGGGGCTGGGAGAGCTCAGAAGAGAGCTGTGACTAGCCCAAGGTCACCCAGCTGGCTTTGTCTAAGAGTGCAAAATCAAACCTGGTATTCCCAGATATGAGTCCAGCTCTCTAACACTAGAGCAAACTGGCTCACCAAGTGGTGATCTATCATACCAGGCTGGCCCCAGGCGCAGAATTAGCAAAGAGCCCCCTGAGACAATCCTGCATAAGATGCTGGTAGGAAATCTATACATGGAGTGGCTCAGCCAAACTGCAGGAATTGTACACACAATCATTTGCAGTGAGTATGGGCTGGACAGCCCAAAGTCTAAATGAGCAATTTTACAAGAAATAGTGGCTGAGAACAACAGAGCCAGGATCTTGTGGAGCTTCCATATCCAAACCAGTGAACAGGTATTGGCCAAGCAACTAGACACCATGCTACTAAACAAAGCCCACATCTCCACTTCTGGGAGAGGTGGCTCTTTGCCCCCAACTGCAACGCCCTCCTTGTCCCCAGTTTGAAACATAGAGGCACGATTTTTGCAGCCCTTCTATGCAGGGCAGGAAGAAATTGTCTTGCTTCAGAGTGTCTCTGCAAGCAATCACACCAGTATCCCACAGAAGTTAAGTTCAGGGAGGGTAGCTGGCATTTGCACTACAAGCGCTGGCAACATCTCCAACTTACCTGAGGTCCACTGTAGTGGAGACAGTCCATCCGGAACTGCCCACATTGCCATAGCAAAGGCCGTGGCAACTTCTGCCATGCACTGGGCTATTTCTGTGGTGATTGTGATGCAGCATGTGTCTGCGCAGCAACATCCATGATGTCCTGCCCCCACACTGCCCAAGGAAGCAACGTGAATACTGATCTGGGAGTTTACAGAGAGTGCCGTTGGTGCTCCTGGTAAAGCTGTAGAGCAGTTTTTACTGCTCCACAACTAGAGGACACTCCCACATGTTCTGGACCACTCTGGGACAGAGGCAGCACCATGGCGTGTAGATGCACTGTCCCAGAACATGCTGGGCTGTCCTGATCTCCATATGCAAAAAGGCCCCCAGTAACTACATCCTTTACTCCATATGGCCACTCCAATTTTTCCTCCATGAACAAAATCAGTGGCAGCCTATGGACTATTTACAGGATTGTGACAGTGATGAGAAAAGGTGAAGCTTGGAAGTCTTCTTTTGATCTCCCCAAATAGAATGAAAGGGATGCTTTCAATAAGTATGTTATTCTGCCTGCTCTGCAGGCTGATGCAGGAAGAAAGCTGCCTTTAAATATTCTTTTTGGTCTACAGTGGCTGTGGCTAAGGAACATGGAAGCTAAACTCCAAAAGGAATTTCCTCAGAAACTAGAAGAAACAGACTACAAGGGCATAGTCTAATCCTATAGCTATATCTAAAAGACAATAGAAAAAGCTGGCCTGATTACACAATCACCTCAGCTTTGTAAGTCCTGGACATTTAGTTTAGAAAAACCTTCAGGGGACATTTAATCTGTATTTTGCACAGTAAGGTTGACAATGTCTCTCTAAATCTTAGGTCAAAGCATCTGTGATCACAGATGGCTGCTGCAACATATTACTTTAAGTAGCTTCCTCAGAAGACAGGCAGTCATTCCAGAAAAGGTTCTAGAAAGATCACTGGCTTTGAAATGAATCCCTTCAAAAATTCAGCAATATATCTAGTAGTCAGTGACAGGTTAGAAAAACAAAGCTAAAAAAACAAACAAACCCCACCCCAACCAAAGAGAAATAGAATGAAAGGACAAAACAATTCCCAGTTAAATCAATATCTTTTCTTCTGAGTGCTTTAAAGCCAATTGTTTCAGATGTCACTATCTAGAATAGCTCTGCTCTGATCAATATCTTGTGGCAATTCCGGAGCTATTCAGATAAGCTATCAGTGGAACTAATTGTTGTTGAAGCTGTGCCCTTTTGTTCTGTAATGGTAGGATGGATTTGTTTTTCCAATGTAGGTTGATTGGAGTGCTTTTCTGCTCAATCGCATTTTGAGATGGTTTTGTTACCTCATCTCAAGGGGCAAAACCCAATTACTTTATTGCCACCCTTCTAAGGAAAATGAGAATTTCATTTAGAGATAGAGGTCCTATGGTTGAGACCACTGAGAAGTCGTTTTCCACACTGTTTTGGGAATCCATCCTTGGGACCCAGAAGATCAGAAATGGTGAATCATAAGAGCACTCATCAATCACCAGAACAGAACATAAGCTTGCTTTCAATCATATAGCTACCCAGTTTGTGCACGAATATTCAAAATTTGTTTGAATTTCAACATTCACAGCTGAATTGAAAGGGTAGGCCCCCATTTGCCCACAAAACAAATCGATCAGCTCTACCCACTCCTGGCCTTCTGTTCCTCTGGCCACATTCCCTTACCTCCAAATGCAGCCACGGCCTCCACCACTACTGCATGCTCCTCCAAGGCTCAACTAGCCTTCTGGAACTGCATGTACACCTCCCCCATCTGGGAATTATGGCAGGTGAGTAGGGGAGGCAAGGTTGGTGAGTGGGGGGAGGGGAAGGAGGGGTGGGGTTTCCCTTTGCAAGCAAATATTTGATAAATGAAGCCAAATATTACCCCCTTTGATTTGCATTGAATCAAAGGGGGGGGGGTTGGATTTGTGCACATCCATACTGCCCAGTTCTTTTGTTTAGTGATCTGGCTTTGTGCACCGTACCTCCTGGGCAGCAGAACCCTGGGTGCACTTAGGCTTCTGTACATGGCTTCCCCAGGGCAGTGGAAGCTACAGGCACTCAGATGTACACAGGACTTGGTGCAGATGAGAACTTCATATACAGTATATCCTGCTATATTAGATGAACTGAAGTATAAGGCTCAACTATAATTTAGCAAGGAAAGGTGTAGAGGATAGGTTTAGGATTTCCCTCATTTTTTTAAAGCGAGTTTTACATGGTAGGAAATACATCAACAAACTTTATTGATTAGTCATTTGACCATATCAAGTAATAATTTACAGAATAAAAATGTAAAATATGGAATGTGTCATTCTATAAAGTCATTATAATAAAATCATTATCTAAGCTAGTCTCCAAGGCAATCAATCCCTACACCATCAAGGAAAGTATCTCAGATGCTTCTAGCTTTCAAAATACATTAAAGCTACCCTGAAGGTGTGTTGATCTTGGCCTTGAAGGAGTGTATGTACTTGGTATTAATGTTGAGGAAGTTGGCATTCTCTAAAAGAGAAGTTAGATGGTGGTCCCTTATACGATAATTTAGGTGGCATTCCAATACAAAGTGTGATGTATTGTTACTGAATATGGAGCAGAATTTTGGATAATTTGAAAGCCCCCAAATAAACCCAAGTTCAAACCCCAAGAGAATTTAGCAAGATCTTTTCAAAGGCTTTAAAAATGAGAAATACCCATAAACATAGACAAAAACTCATTCAAAACATCGAGTCAGTATTTCTTGTAAAAATCATTAAAAATAATTTATTAGAAATATAGAAGAAAACACGAAAATGAAATGTAAAGCCATCTCAAAAAAACATCTCATTTGGACATTCAGAAGAACAAATGAATGAGCATTTCCTTATTGAGGTATCTTTGTGCATTAAACTTAGCCCATTCTATCTCCTTGATAGAATAATAATAAAATAATAAAATAATTTCAGAACTTAAAAGAAAGACATAAAAGCATAGATCTCACCGATCCATGTGCTTTTAGGATATCTTTATTCCCAGCAATTCATAATTGCAAAAACTACAGCTGCAAAGCCTCAACAAAAACATTCCCATTTCGGAAAACCAAAATGATCTCCAAAAACAGCAAAAATCTTCAGATAAAAAATGCTTTTAAAAATGACCCATTCTCTCTCTGCCTAACTTAGCCAAGCCAGACTGTAAGTTTCTCCAGCAGCAAAACTCTTGCTGCTTACTCACCCTTTCTGTAATCCCATTAGATGGGGGGAAACAAAGAAAGGGGTGAGGCAAATGAAGAAGGAAAAAAGGAAAAAACCTTTTAAAATTAGAACCTTGCTATTGCAACAAAGTTCCTTAAAATCACAAAGAAATCATACCTTATGATGCAATAGGTAATATGTAGCAAAAGCTGATCCTTAGGAAAAATCAATAATTAAAAAAAATCGCCATCATAAAAAAATTGTGAGCCATTCACATCACCAAAATCAGTGATGGATGACTGACCACATAAAGGTGTGTGATGAACAATTCGCCACACACACGGGCCTGCTATAAAGCCATTTTTATATCAAATTTTGGCTATGAAAATTGCTGACATTTTTGTTAATAAATAAAGATGCATATCTCGAAACTCCACATAACCTTATCCTAAGTTCAGAGGCCCTTAAAATTTCCAATGACATCTCCTTCACCCCCGAAAGAGATAAAATTACCTGGTAAACATCCTCAGAAATCTTCAGAAAACATTAATGTTTCCCTATGCCCTGGTCAACATAGTTAAAAATGAAGAGAAAAAAATAGTTCTCTGACTTCTTGTCCTCCAGGCTACCCTTTCTTTTTAATCCTATCAGCCAGTTAATTATTACACCTCAGCTGTGTCTCAAGCTTTACTTGAAATTTCCCTTTTTTATTAACCCTATATCTTTACTTTTATGAAGATCCTTTAACTTCAACTCCCCCCCCCAAAAAAACAAAGACTTTTCCCATTATGAACAAAAAAGCTAAGAATTCTAATTACTAATTACATGAACTGCTTATAAAACTGCAATTCTGGATGTTCGTTTTTTAAACTTTTGACTTCCAGAATCCTAACCTCCTTTATCTATGCTTCCTTGTTTTCCTGAGTTAATAATTGTAATAGTGAGTAGCCCAATGTAAAACTCGGCAAATGATAAACGTCAATCTTTCTGTTTGTTTCTTTATAATATACTGTCTCTTGCCCAGTGTCCGTGATTCTTTAACTATTTCCCACAAAGACAAGGAAGGAGTTTGTTTACTCTTCCTCTGGTGCCCAAAGCATCTTTCCTGGAGTTAATCTCAGAAGGCACAATGACTCAGAACCACCTTTTGCCTAGGTCAGAATCTGACTGAAGGGGAAAAAAACTGATGTCATTTTAAACTGCAGGATTAATTGTTTAGCTTTTTCAGCAATATTTAGATTATGGAAACTTTCCCCAAGACTTCCTTCTTAGTATTCCATGCTTAATGGTCTAGCCTCTTAGTTTTCCATCACTCCAATTATAAGCTAAATTCCTTCTTTAAAGCCCTGGTGGATTTAGGCTTAAGCTTTTACAGCAAAAATTCCTTTCATGATACCTGTATACCAGAATATCTCCAATCATATATGACCAATTATATATTTCACAATATCTCTGATTATAGTATCTTCCAAGACTCTGTCCCCACAGGGACAAAGCCTCTCACTGCATGGGCTATACTTATGGCACCCAAATTTTTATCATAATGACCAGCTGGTCAAGTCTAGATTTGGAAATGCTTTATGCACTGATAATGGCATAGTAAAGAGGCATCTTTCAAAATTTGCCTGGTGCTTACCAGTAGCTAGATATGGCATGGCACAGGCTTGAGAGACTACAGAAAAGCTGTTTGGGGATTCTGTGTCCAGGATCTGTATTTAAAGACTGTTCTAGCTTTGGATCTTAAAGACAGGCCCAGAAGCAGAGTTTGGTCCAAAAGCTTGAATAGCCATGACGTTCTATTAAGAGACTGCTTGTTCTTCCAGGCAAAAGTGCAGCAATCTATCTGGACTCAGCATATTGATCTTATACAAGTAATTCAATTGTTCACTGAGAACTTCACACTTTAACAGAAAAAAAGGTAAGAAATACAGTATATGTGGATATCAGGGGAAAACTAGTGGATATAAGCCCACTTTTCCTTCCACACAGTCACTTTTACTTGTTAGCATGGAACCTTTAGGGCTTTTTTTCACTTGCTGGTATTCTGCACTAGCAAGTGTACTAAAGGCCTTTCTTCCACACTTTAGTGTAAAATACAGAAGGCCCTGCCCACTACTGGTATGTTCCTCCTACACAGGACAGAGTATAATCCAGATCAGAAGGCCCCTGAACTGAATTACTGGTAGTCCTCAACATCATAGTACCAGCTCAGCCTAGTCTAGATCACAGATGCATGCAAAGAAGGCTCACCTCCATTTTCTGGACTACTTGGGGGCCCATTTCAATGGCACACCAAACTGTGCCTTCAAAATGTGTTCCCCAGGGGCTCCTAGCTTAATAGGTGCTTAGAGGCTGGCCCACTGGTTCAGATCACAGCCAAGTATATGCAGGAACTGCTTCCATGTTTAGGGCAGGAGGACCAACCAGCACCAAATAGCTAACCATGGAATATCTCAGCCTTCTTGAGGCAAGCCAAACTATTTTAGCTAATTTATACTATTTTTATAGAGATTTTATTCTGAACTACCCTGAGACTTTTGGGTATAGGGCTGGAGAGAATATAAACAAACACACAAAATGTACAGCTGGATGGTGGCCTTTTCTGGTCATGGTTCAAATTGTGCAGGTGTAATACTGACTGAGGCAGCATTCAGTAGGCACAGTAGACAACAACCATCCATGTTTACATTGATGCACCTGGGTGTCCTGAAGGGGTACCTTTCTGGATACTGTACTGTCAACTAGGCTTCATCATGAATTCAAGGAAGTGAAATCAATGACAATAAAAAATGTCATTAAGCTCGACATAGAGTTATAAGGCATCAAAGCAGGGTCCCCTCTTCTTATGATTTTCAAAACAGATTGTAATACTTTAGAGAAAATATTGTGTTTGGCTGCATCCAGATGCTGTTTGCTTATTCCATTATATATGGATATTCCAGAATAAAGCATGGATATTAAGGTATATTCATGATTTATTCTGGAATATACAAATATAGAAGAATAGGTAAGTGACATCTGGGGTGTTTTTCCACCGCGCTCCTTTAATCCAGATCTAAGAAGATCCAGATCTAAGGAATGGGTACATTCCTTAATCGGGAACTAGTAGATCTGGATCAAGGGAAGTACCCAATGTGTTTCCATGGGTGGTCTAGCACCCAATAGCAATGGGTGCTAGCCACCCTGCCATGGAAACACTGGAGCACCCATTTGGAAATCCGGATCTACCCATGAGGGGTCTGCTTGTCACCCCAGGTGTTTGGGGGGACAGGGGGTGCAATTTCCAAAGTGGCTTCGAAGTCATTTTGAAGTCATTTCGAAGTCTGTGCAAAACAGCTCCACTGAAGTCTGTGCTGATCTTTGGAGTGAACTTCGAAGTGACTTTGAAGTGACTTCGGAGTCACTTCGGAGTCACTTTGGAGTCACTTCGAAGTTCACTCTGAAGATTAGCACAGACTTCAAAGACGCTCCGGAGCTATTTTGCACAGACTTCGAAGTGACTTCAAAATGACTTTGAAGCTTAGGTTTTGGAGCTCCCCCCCAAGTGCCCCTTCCCCCTAGGCTCCTCTATACCCCATTGCCACGCAAGCTTGGAAACAGGCTCCCTTTAATCTGGATTTTCTGCCTGAAGCCCCCATTGTAGACCCCATTAATGGGGTCTACAGAAAATCCAGATTAAAGGCCAGAAAGTACCCATTTGATCCAGATTTCCCCAGTAGCAGTCGAAACAATTGGGTCCCAAATGGGTGCCGTGGTGGAAATGGGATCATCCAGCTCACACCCAAGTGGGTCCTTAAAGGGTGCAAAAATGGGTACTTTCTGACAGTGGAAAAACACCCCTGGATGCAGCCTTTGTGATTATAGGATGCTCATCTAGATGGGTTGTGGCCCCATCCACCGGGGTCCCCCATGTTCTTACATTCCTGCGGAAAGTGGTGTCCAGATGCCACACATTTTCTCCTATCTACTCTTCTGGCTTTTTCCAATCTCTGTGTGACTTGAGGGCATGATATGAGCAATTTTGAGTGGTATAAATATCTTTTTATCCCCTCAGTTTCACCATTTTCCCTACATTGTAGGCAGAGGTGGAGAAGCCAGGCAAACAGCCATAAGTTTACCTGGTGGTGGATCACTCCATAAGATGTCCAGTCACCATACTGCCATTTTATCTGTTCTAGGGATGTGCATGAATGGGTTTTTCAGCATTTGATTTGAAACAAATTGAATGTTAGAAAATTTCTATTAGTTTAAATTGATCCCCTTCGAATGTGGTAGGATTCCTTTTGATATGAATGTATTCATGTGAATGTGCATGAATATCTGATGTGAACAAATACGCATAAGATACGTATCTGACATGAATGCATATGTATCCGATATGATCACATATGTATACATATTGGATTATTTACTAATATTATTGCACATCCATAATCTGTACCAATTATAGTGGGCACAGACAGAAGAAGCTCAGATGATGATACTCACTTAAATACTTAGTATCCATTTTTTCATAAAGTTATACAATGAAGTCTATAATAGCTCCATTTAATAGTTAAAGCAATTGATCTCACTCTGGATGATGGAGAGTGCATATTTTACATTATGTATGACTATTAATATGTAAGCCTCTTTGATGTTACTGACAATTATACTACAGAATATTTTTCTTCCCCACCCTTGTCTTCTTTTCACCTCTGCTTTTTAGTCTATAATGGAACTAGTAATATTCTGTAATAAATCTTAAAAAACAAAAAGCTTATGAAGAACATTGCACTATCTCCCCAATTTTTGATGCATTAAATTCAAAAGTTATTTGGGTACGATCAGAAAGGGCTTTTTTCAATAGCCCCTTTTAAAAACACATCTCTTTTGTATCCTTTTAATGTATGAAAAAGGGAAAATAAACAAAATTAAACCCCACTCAGAATAAAAAGCAAATTGCTTTACATTTCTCAGAAGTCCACTTGAAAGGCCTTATTCTTTAGATCCTTCAATATGAGTTCTAAGTACAAACTTTCAGCAAAAAAGAAAAATAATAAAGTAGTGATAATGACTGAAGGAGAAAGATTAGAAAGTTAAAACACAATCTGTCATTAAGGCAGGTTCTATTAGCCTTCACTCAGTCATCCTATTCCAACACTTAAATGTCATATCAGATGCTTCAGAAGATCCATCATCTCCAAAATAAGTATTTCATTTACTAAGAATCGCAAGCAAATTGGTTATTTTATCCCCCCCCCCCCCATTATAATCCTGAGGTCTGGGATGATGGAATGTCCAGGGTTATCAAGGAGGGCAGCATCCAGCTCTCCAGCTTAGAAAATAATCAGATGTCATTTGTTTGATATTCATAACAAAGTTAGCAAACCCTTCAGTTTGCCTTACTTTTTGAAGCCTGCTTCATATAAATCTCAACGATAACTTAATTCCCTTAAGGGAAGTGCCTGATAGAACATAACTTAGGTATTTTGGTAGCAGAAAACAAGAGTCTTTTCTTCTGTATTTTTTTCCTAAGGACAGTCTGGAATACTCACTGTTCATGATGTCTCCTCTGATCTTCCCTGGCCAGATCCAGAAGCCATGCAAATGTTCAAAGAGGGAGGGGAATGCATTGAGCTAGCTAGCATCCATTGAGCAAACATTCTGTCCTAAGTGTTTGTGGTAGTGCTTTAGTGGTTGAGCAGGAGAAAGCACTCTTCTAGTATTTTCTCCTATTCTGCCATTGTGCTGCTGTGATGTGCAGATTCACACAGAGAACTCCCTTTGTTTGAACAGCACTACCCTGTTGTGGGAAACACACAAAATGGCCAGATTGCATGGCTATTTCATGTGCCTCCCAAAACAGTTCGGGCTCGAAATGTGGAAGCTGGGGAATGAAAACTCCCTGGCTTCATAAGAACATAAGAGAAGCCTTGCAGGATCAGGCCAGAACCCATCTAGTCCAGCAGCCCATCGCACACAGTGACCCACCAAATGCTCATGGGCATCTCAAGCAGAGACAAGGAAAAAAACCTATTCCTGCTCTTGTATCCCAGCAAATGGCCATAGAAGTGTCCTGTTTTGCCCCCCACCACCACCTGAAAGATGTACCTAGGCATTCATTCTAGTAGTCATTGATACATTTATCATCCATAAATTTGTCTAACCCTACCGTAAAGCTATCTAGACTCGTAGCTGTCACCACCTCTTCTGGCAGCAAATTCCATAAACCAATGACCCTCTGGGTGAAGAAATACTGCCCCTTTTTGGATCCGACTCTCCTACCCATTGGCTTCATAGAGTGCCCCCTGGTTCTAGTGTTGTGTGATAGAGAAAAGAAATTTTCTCTATCCACCATTTCTAAACCATGCATAATTTTATATACTTCAATCAGGTCCCCTCTTAAACGCCGTCTCTCCAAACTGATGAGGCTTAGACGTTGCAGCCTGATTTCGTAAAGGAGGTGTTCCAGACTCTTAATTATTCTGGTTGCCTTTTTCTGCAACTTTTCCAGTTCCACAATATCCTTTTGATATGGTGACCAAAACTTACACAATATTCCAAATGTGGTCTCACTATAGATTTATAAAGAGGCAAAATGACACTTGTTGACTTCTCTTCCTAATTATTTGCTGCCGCTGCAAACTGGGTTGACACCTTCACTGAACTGTCCACCAAAATCCCAAGATCCCTTTCCTGGCGTGTTGCAGAAAGCTCAGACCCCATCAGTTTATAAACATAATTTGGATTTTTGGCCCCGATATGCCTTACTTTGCATTTGTTAAGATTAAAGCACATTTACCACTTGGTTGCCCAATGCTAAGCGATCCCTCTGGAGCTCTTGGCAATCTCTTTCGGATTTTACTACCCTAAATAATTTCGGATCATCAGCAAACTTTGCTATTTTACTATGTACCCTTTCTTTAGATCATTGATGGATAAATTAAAAAGCATTGGTCCCAACACTGAGCCTTGAGGAACCCCACTTTTTACCTCTTTCCACCCTGAGAATTGGCTGTTTATCACTACTCTCTGCTTCCTGCCCTTAAGCCAGTCACAAATCCAGGACAGAAACTGTCCTTTTATTCCATGGCTGAGTTTACTCAGTAGCCCTTGATATGGGACTTTGTCAAAAGCCTTCTGGAAGTCCAGATAGACAATGTCTACTGGTTCGCTTTTATCTACATGTTTATTGACACTCTCAAAGAATGCCAACAAGTTTGTAAGTCATGATTTACCTTTGCATAAGCCATGCTGGCTTTTGCTGAGCAATGCTTGCTCCCCCATGTGCACACTAATTTTGTCTTTAATGATGGTTTCCATCACCTTACATGGAACTGACGTTAAGCTAACTGGTCTGCTTCCACAGATGGTGTAGGTGGAGATCAAGGTATTTCCTGCTCTAACAGGCAACCTCCTGAAATAATCTCACCAGCTAGACCTTTTGAACATGTGTATGGCTGGAGAGGACGTCAAAAGAATTAGAGTTTCTCTATAAATATGTAACATGAAGTTTGAGCTTCAAAAGAAACTTACATTTGTAAGTGCAAATTCACACTGAAAATTCAAATGAATAGATTCAAATTTGCTTAATTCGAATCAAATTGGGTAAATCTGAATTTTAAAGATTCAAATCGAATTGAATCCTGAAAATTGCATTTGTGCACACCTTATTCCAGATGTGTGCCCCCTTACCTTTAAATTTGGCAGCCACTGCCATCACATCCTCCTCAGAGACTCAACTAGGCCTCCTGGAGCTGTGTGTGCAACTAGAGAGGCCACCCCATTTGGGAATCATGAGAAATCTTCCCTTGGAACTGCTTGCTGTTGATTTTTGTCTCCTCAGGGCAACTGCTCTGAGCCATGATTTAGTTCCTTTCCCTGGGGGTTGCTGCCTAAGGAAAATTATTCTAAGGATTTTTCTTCACTTATGTTTTCATCCAAAGTAGGAGCTCATAGTTGACCTCTAGGCCTCATTGGTCTACATGTTCAAGTGGATCTGGGAGGTCCCACCCACTGCTGTCATGCTCTGTCTGCAATGGACAGAGTGTAATCTTGATCAGGGAACCCTTGACTGGGATTACTGGTAAACCTGGACATCGAGGTATACTGTTTGACTGGTGTGGTCTAGTCCAGGGCATGGAGGTGTGCAAAATGGGTTTCTAGCCCTTTGCCCCAGCTTTGAGCCTTGCACAACTTTGGGGTTGGGAGAGGAGCTAGTCTGGATCAGTACTATCATGAGATAGCATTGTTCCAGAACACACCTTTCCATGGTCCAAACCAGCAGAGGAGTGTCTGGTTCAGAGCCACTGTTGATGTAAACAAGCAGATGCACAGGTAAAGCAATCTCTGATGCCTCTGGAACTACTGGCAACCTTGGATCTGTTCAGCCTTATCAGGAATTCCTCCTGCCCGCTGCTGATGGAACAGACTGGAGCCAAATCTCTCTCCTCAGAGGTATTTATTCCTAAAGTTGCTGTATTTACTAATATATACACGCTCGTCCAACAAAACTCCCCAACCATCTATCCACTCCGACTACTCAACTACCCAACAACCCACACTGCCGTGTGCAGGCTATTTATAGACTTGTGCCATGCGGTCACAAACCCATCCCCTTCTGGTGACTCTTTTTCCTTGTGCCACCATCAATGTTGTCCCCTCAGTCAGGAAGGCTTTTTATGTTACCCAGGCCTACGTGCAGTCAAGCACATATCTGACCTTGAACACTGTCTGCTGTTCCAGCCTTCAGCTGCAGACAATTATGTCCATGATTCCTGGTTACCTTTTGTGCACATCTGTACATTTCATATTCTGGCCTCAATGCCTAACAATTTGAACCATGCAAGACATGAATGCAGAAAGGCCCTTGGTCTAACCAATTCATGGGACAATAGTGAAGATAAAATGGAAAGGAGAGGAACACTTGGCTATGTTGAGCTAACTCCAGAATACCAGATTAGTATTTGACTTTGAAGGTCTTTAAAAGAAGGAAAAATTACACTGACCAGTACTTTCTGAAGCAAAGAAAACAAAAATAGAAAAGTTACAGAAGCAGGAGATCATCCGTGCTGTGTTTTCAAAATGATGGACGAGACAATGACCCACAACAGGCAGCTTCTTAACCGAGTTATGGCATACTGACTTCTATAAGTCCGTGGAAAAAATATTTCTAATGTATGAAGAAACCTATCTGTCAGCCAGCCTTTTTGTATAGATTTATGGCAGCATCTTTAAAATGTTACCTGTTTGACCTCTGGTAATTCTGTAATATTTGAAAGGATTATGGGAATCATTGCCCCAGGGGATGGCAGAAACTTAACACCCCAGGATAGTTTGCTTTGTGTCTTGTAAAGACTAATCCTCTGAAGATGATAAAACCTAAAAAATCAAAGGTTACTATATGAAGCATCAAAATACATTGCCACTTGACCCTTTCAGGTGATAGTTAGGCCATGGGAGTCCTACATACTGCTGCGAGGCTGTTTGCACGGGATGGAGCATGATCCAGATCAAGGGATACTGTATTTGCATGTTCTAACTTACGTGAACTTCTGGGCATCCAGCCATTGGAATGCCCAGATGTGCTTCAGGTCACTTACGCACATGCGTGAACACTAGGGATGTGCATTAATATTTGTGTCATTCATTATTCATACAAATTAGTGCAAATTTGGACATTCGTATATGAATTGAATGTTGCGACATCCGTGCATTGACATTCATACGAATATGAATGTTTCAGAACATTTTGTATGAAGCTTTGGAACATTTGTGAAATGGAGAGGTGGGAAAGCAATTTCGTGTCACATCTGCAACAGATCCAGAGTGAATTTGACATGGTTTGAGAGCCGATTCAAAGTGGATTCAGGGTGGATGTGATGCTTTCAGAGCAGATATGTGATGGGATATGTATCAGATATGTATCGGATATGTATTGGATACATATAGATACATATCAGATATTTATGTGTTCATATCGGATGTTCGTATAAATTCATACAAATACATTTCTTACGAATACACCAAGTCTCATGTTGCACCTGTGAGACTGGAGCTTTTGCCACACCCTCCCCCAGGATGGATATAAAAACTACGGCTGCTTCTGTCTGGGGTGAGAGGAGAAAGAACCAAGTCTTGTGCTGCACCTGTGAGATTGGAGCCTGCACCATGCCCTCCCCCAGGATGGATATAAAAACTGTGGCTGCTTCTGGCTTGAATACAAATAAACTGAAGGAATGAAACTGAAGGAATGAACAGAATCCTACCACATTCGAAGTGGATCTATTTGAACAAATATGGATTTTCTTATATTGCAAAAAAAACCCATTCATGCACATCCTTAGTGAACACCTATTTCGACCTCCATGCATGAATATTGCATGGAACTATGATGGTGGCTCCATCCAGAAGGTAACTGACTAGCCTAAAAACCGCTGTTGCTGGAAAACCCACGGCCAGTGCTGGATTTTCCTGCAAAAGTAAAAAAGTGCTTTTTAAGGGGGAAATGCAAAGCTATGGTGGGGTTGCTGACAGTATATGAGGCAATCCCACTGCAGCAGTGCCATAATAACACTATATTCCCCATCTTGATGGGACCTTTGATTCCATTATCCACTTTTATTCCAATATCATTTATAACATAACTTACACAATTTTTGTAACCTAAGTTATGAATGTACTCTGTAATAATACCATTGACTTGTGTAATTTTCCTCATGCTAACTAGGTAATTATTACTCGGTACTACCTGGCGTATAAGACGACTGGGCATATAAGACAACCCCCAACTTTTCCAATTAAAATATAGAGTTTGGGATATGCTCGTCCTGTATGAAGACGACCCCCAGTGTATAAGATGACCCCCGACTTTTGAGAAGATTTTCCTGAGTTATAAAGTAGTCTTATACGCCAGAATATACTGTATATTAAACTCCACTTTAAAACACAGCAAATTCTTGGTAGTCTTCAGAGCTGCAGAGTGAAGCATTTCAGGATGGACAGAAAGGATGTATCAAGAGCACAGTGGACAAAATAACTTTTATGCATTTTCAGCTATGGAGCATGAGGCTTTGTCCCCAAATTTCAGACTCTCCAGTACTCGTGCATTGTGTGTTTATATTCTGATTATCCTATCCTATCCCTACCCTACCTTGTCCCCTCCCCTCCTGGTCCTATTCCTCCCCACTCTTCCCCACCCCTCTCCCTCTCCCCCTGCTCCTGCATATAGCTATCTTTTTCTCAGGTGAACTGAGGGCTTTTGAGCTCAACAGTGTCACACAAGTGTGAACAATCATAAAACTACTATGATTCCTTACTGCTGCCAGAGACTCCTGTGGCCGGACCTCTCCCGGATTATAAAGTATCATTATATTTGACTACATTTTATAATTATTAATGGCATTAAAATATTATATTGTAACTTGATGTATTATTAGGTGACTGACAAATCCTGTTTGGGAATTTCTAATTAGACTTTAATAGCTTCTGGCACTTAAGCAGGCAGATTAAAGCTAATAAAACCAGTAACTTTGAATAAGGAATCTGTCCTACCTGGATTAAAGGGCAGGTGTAAGCTCCCAAAGGCTAAATCCTGCTTAATTGCAGCTGCAACTCAGTCGCTCCTGCAGGATGTGTGAAGTTGTGTTCTTTCAGGCCCTTGCAAACAAAGTTGCAGCTATAATCTAAGGCTGCGTGCAGACATAAAAAAAGAGGCACCTCAAAGAGACAGCATGTGACCCTCATGTTCTCAAGCCTCATGTTCTCAAGTATCTTTTTTAGCACAGAATGTTCCGGGGAAAAGGGAGGGCCAAACTGGTGCATGAACAATTCCACCCCAGAGACTGCTTTAAGCCACCTCAGAGATGCTTTTTGTTTTGTTTTAATTTTTTTGCTGTGTCTGATCACAGCCCAGGTCAGAGTGAGCACACTTAATCCCAACTCTCTGTTTGCAAATATTTGCTTGTTAATGACCTTTAATTATATCTTAGCACTGTGGTAAATAACATCAGTATCAATGTCTGAGAAAATCTGTCAGGATTTATGCCATGCAAAAATAGTGCTTGTGGGGGGGGGGGGAAATTGAGGGGTGTGGAGATTATGTATCCTCATGCCCATCAAACTTGTCAAGAGATAGAGGAGAAAATGTGTAGATGTGAATAGGGAAAACAAAATCCACACAGGAAGTACAGTAGTTAGTCTAGTTAGCTTAGTATCTAGTCAGGATACTCTTTCAAGGTAAGATAGGTGAGGTGTGCAAAACATCACCAGACAGGAGACAGCATCATAGAGATTGCAACAGCTTGCGTAAGACAGAGGCAAATGACTCAAGATCAGGAGTTTGGGTGTCATTTGAGTCATTGTGACCTTGCTAGTAAAACTATATAAGTAGGTGTGTAGCCCATGTATTGTTTACAATCCAACGGAGCGCTGGAGAGAGCGGGGGAGACCTTGTATATTGATGGAAGCATTAAATCCTTTTCGGTGACTGACTGACTGGTGCGGAATTCTTTCTAAACTACGACAGAGGTGCTGAAGAGGACAGCTCCCGAGGAGAAGCTGGAAAGCAGAAGGGGGAGCAGTGGGCCAAGAAAAGACAAGCAGATAGAGAGAAGCAACAGAGAGTTGCTGAGTTATCTACTGACAAGGGTTATGTTGCCCAGAGCGTTAACCCTGCGTGTGCTGGACAATTCAACTGACTGTGAGTGCCGAAAGGCTAAGTGAAAAGAGAATCGGACGGCTGTCTGATTATCTAGTGTTGTGTGTCTGTTTTTTGTCACGTTTGACAGAAGAAGGAGAGAGGAAACTGCACTGCCTGAGAGATGGAAGCTGCACGTTTTCCAAAACTGGATGAGACGAACTTTTCCGCTTGGGCTGTTTACGCGGAAGCGCTGCTCACAAGGGAAAGACTCTGGGATGTTGTTGACGCAGGCGTGGCAGCTGGTACGGTTGCAGAGGATCAGAGGGCAAGGGCAACCATTTTGCTCACGATCACGCCGCCGCAAATCAACCACATCCGTGGAAAGGTAACTTCGAAGGAAGTCTGGGATACGCTGAGAGAGATTCACCAATCTCAAACCGCACTGTCAAGAATGATTTGGTGTAGGAGACTGTATGCTTGCAAGATGCAGAAGGCGCAAGCTCCTGAGAAGCACCTGGAAATCATGGCAGACTTGTTCCAGCAAGTTGCAACCAGAGGGATCGAAATCAGTCCAACCCAGAGAGCATTTATCCTGTTAGGAAGTTTGACTGAGGAGTTTGAAAATATCCTGTGGAGTCTGCAGTGTGTTGACCAGAGGCAGCTAACTCCAGAGATGGTGGCATCACGAGTCTTGGAGGAATGCCAGCGTAGGGACTACGAGGCGAAACTCCAGAGACAGGAAAAAGGAGTGATTCAAACCCACTCAATCGAGGCTTTCAATGATGTTGAGCCTGAAAAAGCATTTATGTCCGGAAGGAGAAAATGCTTCCACTGTGGTGGAAAGGATCATTTCATTAAGGACTGTAAAAGGTTGGCTGAGGAAAGAGCCCGGAAACAATCCAAGTTTGCTGCAAGCAAGAAAGAGGTTGTGAAAGCCGTGAAAAGCTGTGAGTCTGTAGCCTGTGTGGCTGCAAGCCCTAGCTGGGTGTTGGACTCGGGGGCAAGTTCTCACATGGTCAATTGTGAAAAGCTCCTGAAAAGTAAAATGCCTTCGAACGTACATTCAGTCATGTTGGCGAATGGCGAATCGAAACAGGTATGGGCAATGGGGACGGTACGAATGCCATATTTTGAAAAGGATTTTTCAAATGTATTGTACGTTCCTGAGTTGCAAGACTGTTTAATCAGTGTTTCTGAATTAACAAACAGTAATTATACTTTGTGTTTCAAGGGGAATGATTGTACTATTAGCATAAATGATGAGATTTGTGCTAGGGCAGTCAAGCGAAACAAAGTGTATGTGATGACTGGCAGGGCAGAATGCGCGTTAGCTGTTAATGTGCCTAGGCACTTGAACTGCGCCCATTATTGCCAAGAAGCCAGAGGGCATGTGGACTTCACAAGTGTGGAAAAACTAGGGGAAGTGTGTCCAAGATTTCAGATGGAAATTTGTTCAAATGGTTGGGATGGTTCAGTTTGTGGCAAAGTGACGCCTGAAGCTCCTCCTGTAGCCAAAGTCAGCGAATGCACGACAGAAAGATTGTTTCGGACTGTGCAGGCAAATTTGGCTGACCCTGTAACCAAGCCTGTGGGCAGGAATCAGCACTTCATGGGCATTGAAAATTGTCCTACACAGTATTCGTATGTGATCCCTATGACAGGGAAAAGTGAAGTAGCTGAACACTTTAGTGACTGGGTAAACATGGGTGAAAAGCATGAAGGAGTCTTAAAGCAAATGTGGGGGGAGGCAATGTTGACTGATAATCATGTTGCTAACCATGCTTGGAATTCTTTTGTAAAGGAAATGCTTTATCATATGCTGTATGGTAGACCATCAAACCTTGAATGTATAAGAGATTGTTGGCAATATGCAAATGTATATGATGTATATGTACCTGCAAATTTCTGGAAAAGGTTAATGTTTGTGGAGTATTCTGGAAACAGCTATAGATTTTGTTCAAGTCGTGGAGAAATCTTACTGTCCAGGAGTGCCAACTTTGAGAGATATCCCAGCTGGGAAAGGCTCCATGTTAACAAGGAGGTTTTTCTCAAGCTAGGGCAGAGTGCCACAGATGCTGGAAATGGAGGGGCACTAAAGCAAGAAGGTTCTACAGATAGTGAGACTAACACTTCTGCAAATGAACAAACACAAACACAGCCTAAGTCAGATAGTGGGAATGGCAAAGGAAGGACACAGGTAATCCTACCAAGGAGAGCTCAGAGAGTTAGAAAGCCCCCAGATTGGTTTGTGGGACAAACTGCAAACACTTGCATAGTGATAGCAGGAGGCAAGTGGGTATTCAAGAGGCAGGAAATGCCAGATGAAACCCAGAAACACAGAGATGGAGACAGCAGAGAGGTGAATGATCCTGAGATGCCTGGAGAGGACCAAGGAGGGAGAGTTGGTAATCCAGAGCAGTGGACAAGAATTGGAATACTGTGTGGCATAGGTTGAAAGAGATAAAGTGTAGATAGCTTAAAGATAACACATCTAAACATTTTTGGAGGGGATTGTCAAGAGATAGAGGAGAAAATGTGTAGATGTGAATAGGGAAAACAAAATCCACACAGGAAGTACAGTAGTTAGTCTAGTTAGCTTAGTATCTAGTCAGGATACTCTTTCAAGGTAAGATAGGTGAGGTGTGCAAAACATCACCAGACAGGAGACAGCATCATAGAGATTGCAACAGCTTGCGTAAGACAGAGGCAAATGACTCAAGATCAGGAGTTTGGGTGTCATTTGAGTCATTGTGACCTTGCTAGTAAAACTATATAAGTAGGTGTGTAGCCCATGTATTGTTTACAATCCAACGGAGCGCTGGAGAGAGCGGGGGAGACCTTGTATATTGATGGAAGCATTAAATCCTTTTCGGTGACTGACTGACTGGTGCGGAATTCTTTCTAAACTACGACAGAGGTGCTGAAGAGGACAGCTCCCGAGGAGAAGCTGGAAAGCAGAAGGGGGAGCAGTGGGCCAAGAAAAGACAAGCAGATAGAGAGAAGCAACAGAGAGTTGCTGAGTTATCTACTGACAAAACTACCATCCCTCTGTGGAGCAGCAGCAACTCTCTTTTCATGCAGAGTAGAAAAAACACTGACGGAAGTTTCTACTCTCCTCTCATCCTTCTGCTCTCACGTAAAGGACAAAAGCAGCTGTTGAAACCACCTGTTGTGTGACCACCATGGCTCTATTTTGGAAGACTCAGAACTGGCTGACTTTTGGGGCACTTCCTGTGCCTTCTGAAATAGGGCTGGACAGTTCTGATGTTAAGAGTTGCTGTGAGACGGATGTGCACATGGTCACCTCCAGCATCGGAGCCAAGTGCTCAAGCCACCTAAGTGGCAGAATTCACCATTGTGTGGATTTCATTGTTGTCAGGTGACCATCAGTACCACAGTGATGATAAAATTCAGCTCCACTCCAGAGATTTGTTTAGGCCACCTCAGAGATGCTTTCCGAAGTGACCAAAGGTCACATTTGCCAAAAATACTATTTCAATGTTCAGAACTGAAGTCTACATGATTACCAGAGTTGTGAAAGTCCTGCTGATGGAACTAGAATGTTTGATCCTGTTTTATCATTCCCGTTGTTACAAAGGCACAAGTTTGAGTTTGCACCTAGTGAAATTAAAACACAGCTAGTCTGCACTGGAAGGTCCATGGTCTGAGTCAGTGGATCTGGACCAGTCCGGAAAGACATGGAACAGCAATGTGTGCATGATGGCAACAGTGCAGACTAGTCACCTACGGGCTTTGAGCCCAGGCTTTGGGTATTCCAAGTGCTAGCAACTGGTGATATATGTTCCAAGCCAGTCACAACCATGGGGCAAGTGCCTTCTGCACCCCTCCCATGTTCTGGACCAAGGCCTACAGGTCTGCTGGCAGAACTTTTAAAACACAGCTATGACTCTGTGTCTGTTAAAATAAGGCTGTGCATAGTAACCATGGTCACACCTTCATTTTAAACCTTCTTCAGTCAATCTTCAGGTCTACTCACCCTTTTTCATTTCTGTTTTATTTATGGACCTTCCATCCTCCATTTGGATTTTCCTGAATGGAGTGAGTGAGCAGATAGTCCACCAAGTTGCCATGAACTGTAAGTTAACATCAGCGTCAGGAGAGGAAACCATAGCCTCTGAGGCTAGAAGGGAGCAGTTAAGACAATCCTGGTCTCCTCTGCTGAATTTTCTATGTCAGATGAAGAATCAGCACATTCAGTGGGAATGCATACAGGAGTCTGATCATCTGGGTCTCTAGGAAAAAGCATCCGTTCCTTCCCCCACCCCATCCCTCTTAAAATCTGGAGAAGCAGACACTGACCTTCCTATTGTTGCAGTTGGCACAAAGGTCCATGACAGGATGCCCTATTTGCTCACCAAGTAGCTGAAGACTGCAGGAGACATTTTCCAGTAGGTGTTAAGTGCTTGAGATTTTTCTTGGTTTAGGCGAGTGAATGGGAATGAAGTTCAGATAAAACTAAATTTATTGAAAACACTGTGGTAAAATCAAATCAGGGCTGAGGAAAATTGCATAGTTACATCTTGTCATTAAGACAACATTTACCAAAAGTAGGCCACTTTGGATCATGCTTTATTCCAGAATATCCAATACAGCAGAATAAGTAAGCAATGTCTGGATGCAGTCTAAATAAAGCTTGATCCACCCACCCACCCAAAAAAGAACTGTGGTACTATAAAGACACTCTACAGCAATTTAAAGAAACTTATGGTTGAAATAAGTGATCATAACACAACACTGTTTTCTCATGATTGCTGGTAAGCACTCCTGGGAGTTTGATATATAAATGTCTTGACAGCTCCTTAAAGTACTAGAAATGCTTAGATTGCTAGTTTGAATATCTGAACTCACCAATAAAAGTATACCCAAGATGTTCAAAAACAGGAGATAAGAAGAAAAAGCCAGCCACAGTGTACTGTTTAGCTCTGAAGAGCTGAAATAACAAGCTGAGTCACTGGATGGACTGTGATATATCTGTTACTTGCACTGGATGTATCAGCAGGCTATTTTGAAGCTCTCCGAAAAGTGTGAAGTCTAGAAATTTAAGGAATAAACATTGAGGTAGTAGGAATTTTAGTTTTGTGAATATGAATGGTACCCATAAAAGAGGAAGGCGGCAAAAGTAGAAATTAAGGTGGAGGAGGCCGATGAGGTTGTTGCCACTGAGATATCAAGTCAAGAGCAGGATAGGACAACCACTGTCCCAGAACAGTGGATATGTGTGGAAGGCACATGACCCCCTCTTCCAGGATATGGGGGGCATTTGTTGGTATAACAGAGTGCACCACCAAAATATGGCTTCCAGGAATTCCAAAGGCCAGGAATTTTAGTGCTGGCCACCTTTGGAGCCAGTGACAACAGCTGATATGGAATGGACTTCTCCAATGTGTATGGCCTTGTCCTGTGCCAGACATAACTAAGCCAGCCTGTTGGGTTGCTTATCGCACCCTGGCCTGGGATACCAATAGGAAAAACAGAAACTGCCTCAGTGGTTCATGAGACTATGTATAGTTCCTTGCCTTTCATGATTTCTCCCTGTCTCTGTTTTTCCCAATAGAGACTTTGGATACACATTGAGATTGTGTCCCTTGCCGCACTGGCTCTAAAAATGCATTTAGAGCCAGTTGTGGGAAGGATTAAGACGTGGCTTCCGCATAGAGAACTCAATTAGGGACCCTTGAGGAAGCCGCATCTGCATTTCGGCATGTAAGACCGTTTTCTTAAACCGGTTTTGCCACCAAAATCTGGCCCTAGTGTAAGACCAGTGGCTGACCAATGGGAGGCCGTGGCACACGTATGCACAGTGCACACTGGGCTTCCCGCTGCCAGAATCGGCCTGGCAGTGACAAGGTAAGACGCGGATCGCACATGTGTGACCCCAGGTGAAGTGGAGGTTTTTAGGCCGCGGGGTCCCCTTGCCTGAGAAGCAGCAATCACTGCTTCTCAGTTGAAAGCCACCCCGGAGAAGGCACCTCATGGTCTCTTGATCCCTGGCTCCAAGTGAGCCAAACCGGGAGGCTGCGGGGAGGGCCTTTGGAGGCTGGACACCCTCTCCAATTTGGCCTTGCCACCACTGCCCTGCACATGTATGGATGTGCAGGACTTCCGAGGATCTGTCCCTGTTTGGGACAGATCCTCGGAAAAAAACAGTTCGCCAGAAAATGGATCTTTATAGATCCGTTTTTCCGGCAGCATGTGCGGAAAGGCCCTGTGTTAGACTTTACAAAAGGGGCACCTCAGAGAAACAAAGTGTGGCCATTGTGTTCCCAACCTTTCTCTAATCCACCTTTTCCAGCACCGAACGCTCAGGGAAGTGGGGATAGGTAGATAGGTGTATGAACAATGCCACCTTGATACCTTTTCTGAGGCATTCAGAGATGCCTTTTGGCTATGCTTTAGATATATGTATTGTTTCTTTTGAATTGTCAACATTACCAACCACATTTTAATTTCTCCTTTAAATATGATGGCTAAAGAAATCATTTTAAAAACACGAGAAACTCACCTGAGGTAAGATGAGTCGAGGAAGGCCAAAACCTGCAAATGGAAGTCAGGCACTGATGACTCCCTTAATTCATGGCACAGTGTCTCCATGGTGAGTGCAAATTGAATTAAGGAGTTCAGGTGCTGTCAGGATGGAAAATCCCACCTGGAGCAGCAAGCATGGGTTCCCAGCTATATCAGTGTAGAACTCATGGAAACATGACACACTGAGTGCAAGGGAAGGGTTTCTCTTTGGTGGCATGGAGACACACCATTAATTTTATATATCCTTTAGGGAGAGATTGGAAGACGGATTTCTGGTTTATGCAGTTTTTATGTTATTTTTTCAAATGGCCATTGATCTACAGTTAGAAGCCAATTGTAATTAACATAATTAAATAATGCAGAGGTTTGCCCCAATCATTGTTTATTTCACGAGCTGTGGAGGATGGAACACTATACTTTTATAATTATGCTTAGACACATGAAAGCTTGGCTAAACTGTGGTGAAAAGATATAAGTCAGAGAGGTACAAGGCTGTTTAGATGCAGAGGGGAAGGTTAAATAACTCATCCTAATGATAATGCTGCAGTACATCTTCATAATATACCAAGCTGCTAGTTAACATAATGAATTGACCTCTTGTATAAGCGTGTTTCAGCGTGCTGTTAACAAAATATTTCTGAAACAGAAAGCAAATTACTGACATTTTCCCCCCTGTAACTTTTAAAAACATCTTTTGAGCACCAGCAGAAAGACCATTCCATTCCATTCCATTCCATTTTTATTTATATACCGCCTTTCCAAAAATAAATTTCTGCCCAAGGCGGTTTACAACAAATGGGGAAAAAAAAGATACAATAGGAATGCAATCAAAGAAATTTGGCAAATAAATACAGTCAGTCAAATAAATACATAAGTGAAAAATACATTGCACGTTATCACAAATAATACATTATATAATAACAACAATAAAAAACCCCAATAAACTTATAAAACAGGCAAGACAGCTGGCCACTAAGTCCCCCTCAACTTATCCATGGTGATGTTAGGGCTGGGCGCCACCAAGTTCCCGCAGCCCTCACAGCAGGCGAAATGATTGAAAGCCGAGTCTC
Source organism: Aspidoscelis tigris stejnegeri (assembly GCA_023333525.1). Taxonomy (NCBI): domain Eukaryota; kingdom Metazoa; phylum Chordata; class Lepidosauria; order Squamata; family Teiidae; genus Aspidoscelis; species Aspidoscelis tigris. The sequence goes on along the minus strand of JALMGA010000002.1, from coordinate 51,505,177 downwards.
CCTCCTCTCATCCATGGCCAAGATAGTCCAATGGGAACAGACCACTGTAGCCTGAGGCCAGTTTTACAGTCTGAGGGTGGGTACGGTGGGGCCAACGCGCAGCAGTTCTTCTGTGCTGGCTGGTTCTCCTCCTCCCCTCTCAAGCACAGTTTTATAGTCTGAGGGTGGGTGCGGCGGGGCCAACGCGCAGCAGTTCTTCTGTGCTGGCTGGTTCTCCTTCTCCCCTCTCAAGCGCAGTTTTACAGCCTGAGGGTGGGTGCGGAGGGGCCAACGCGCAGCAGTTCTTCTGTGCTGGCTGGTTCTCCTCCTCCCCTCTCAAGCACAGTTTTATAGTCTGAGGGTGGGTGCGGCGGGGCCAACGCGCAGCAGTTCTTCTGTGCTGGCTGGTTCTCCTCCTCCCCTCTCAAGCACAGTTTTATAGTCTGAGGGTGGGTGCGGCGGGGCCAACGCGCAGCAGTTCTTCTGTGCTGGCTGGTTCTCCTTCTCCCCTCTCAAGCGCAGTTTTACAGCCTGAGGGTGGGTGCGGAGGGGCCAACGCGCAGCAGTTCTTCTGTGCTGGCTGGTTCTCCTCCTCCCCTCTCAAGCACAGTTTTATAGTCTGAGGGTGGGTGCGGCGGGGCCAACGCGCAGCAGTTCTTCTGTGCTGGCTGGTTCTCCTCCTCCCCTCTCAAGCACAGTTTTATAGTCTGAGGGTGGGTGCGGTGGGGCCAACGCGCAGCAGTTCTTCTGTGCTGGCTGGTTCTCCTCCTCCCCTCTCAAGCACAGTTTTATAGTCTGAGGGTGGGTGCGGCGGGGCCAACGCGCAGCAGTTCTTCTGTGCTGGCTGGTTCTCCTTCTCCCCTCTCAAGCGCAGTTTTACAGCCTGAGGGTGGGTGCTGCGGGTCCAACGCGCAGCAGTTCTTCTGTGCTGGCTGGTTTCTGCACAGGGCCTGTTTGCACTTACGCATATAGTGTGAATCAGGATGATTCCCTGGGATGCTCTGTCTGCCCACCACACTGCCATCTCCATCCCAGAGTGTGTAGGAGTGCCCTGATCCTCTATAGCTGTGGGGAAATAAGAGCTTCTCTGCAGTTTAACTGGGAGCATCTAGTACACTTCCAGTCCTCTTGCACACAGAGTTCACACCCACTTCTGGGTGCAAACACTGCATAAGGGTGGGGCAGCATAGCTACATCTGTACATTTGTGCAATTTGCACAGTCCAGGATTGACCATTCACATCACAAATTCCCTTCGGTAAGTTGGGTGTGGTGCTTGAACTGGTGCTTGAACACCAGGCAAACTGGTGCTTGAACACCAACCACTGTCCCTGAATTTAACTTCAGTGGGTTGTTACGGTAATACCATTCCACACAGTTAAATGAGAACCAGCCCAGAGACAGAGTTGGCTAATGTTTCTTTAAAAGGAAAATCTGAAAAAAAAATACTAAATATAATTTGGAAGATCTAGCTTTTTAATTTTGGCTTGATTTATTTATAGTGAAATATGATTTCCTCACATCTTGTGGGATGACTTAGAAGAAGAAGAGTTGGCTTTTCTACCCCGCTTTTCTCACCCATTTAAGAGGACTCAAAGCGGTTCACAAAGTTTTCTATTCTCCCCACAACAGACACCCTGTGAGGTAGGTGGGGATGTGAGAGTGCAGAAGAGAGCTGTGACTAGCCCAAGATCACCCAGCTGGCTTCATGGAGGAGGGTGGAATTGAACCCGGTATTCCCAGATAAGAGTCCAACTCCCTAACCACTAGTCTAAACTGGCTCGCTTAGATATCTGAGATCCCATTAATATCACCAGTATGAGTCACATAGTTGAATCCAGTAGGTATCTGACTTTGGTATATTTTTAAATCACACTGTTCATCAATCACAGATCTTATCTGTTCCTTTACTCTTCCTGTGATTACTGTTAAGTTAATCAGAAGTACGCTTGGATATGATTAATGGCAGTAAGAAAGGGCCTGTCCCCAAGGAATAAAAAGTCTGCCAAGACTCTCCTTTTGCCTCTGAGCGTCCCCAAGCCAGGGTTTTTAACAAGGTTCCAGTGCTACAAAACATGGAAATCGCGCGACAAAATACATGCACTTTAAACAACTCTTCCAGCGCTCTTTCTGTAAGTCACGGGTTTTCCTCGCTACATTTACCTTGAGGACACTCCGTGGCAAAAGGGGCGGGGATTGCCGCCTGCACACACAGCAGAAACACAAAAGCAGCTTCACTTTCTAAAGCTCAGAACTAAAGAGCCAGAATCACGCAGAATTGCAACATTGTTGCAATCGCTGTGAGGTGTGAAATGGGTGGATTATTGATAGGGGTGGATTTTAAAGCGATAACAGGGAAAGTGATGAGTGAATGAGCGATCGTGCGCTGGACAGGGTGGATTTTTGAAAGCAGTAACAGGGAAAGTAGTGAGAGTGAAAGTTTTCCAGCACGAGAAACCATTTAAGGGGGGGAGAGGCAGAGAGCCGATCGCTGTTTTTCCTTTGGACTTGTCAGCGCTCGTGCGCTGGGCAGGGTGGATTTTTGAAAGCAAAAACAGGGAAAGTGGTGAGAGTGAATGTTTTCCAGCACGAGAAGCCATTTAAGGGGGGAAGAGGCAGAGAGCCGATCGCTGTTTTTCCTTTGGACTTGTCAGCGCTCGTGCGCTGGGTAGGGTGGATTTTTGAAAGCAAAAACAGGGAAAGTGGTGAGAGTGAATGTTTTCCAGCACGAGAAGCCATTTAAGGGGGGGAGAGATTTGGGAGACGAACAGAGAGGCGATTGCTGTTTCTCCTTTGCACTTGTCAGGGATTGTCTTCCTGGTTGTGGCCACACCGAGCGCAGTCCCTCCCCATTCCCGCTGGCACCCTATGAACAAGAGCAGGGGCGGGGAGAAAAAGATGCGCAAAAAGAAAACAGGGATCCTATGGGGACGGAAGGTGCGTTAAAAACACGCATTTTCCTGAGCCTCATGCGGACGCTTATTCCTGATTTGCATGGCACTTTTAAAGTCCACTTCAGTAGAGTGACAGTAGAGTGACAGTGGAGAAGTAAATAAGTCTTTTGGGGACTCAGCCAAAGATGATCAATGAAGATTTCAAAAAGCACTGTGTAGGTTAGCTTACCTGGGTCAATTTATCCATTGTGCAATGCCACAAAATCTTCTCATTTAGCTGAAGAATGTCTTTTTCACTGATGTACTCATGCTGTCTAACTGTGTCAGTGAAGCTCAGAAGAGGCATTCTATCACTTAGTTGGCTGCTTCCTTGCCTCCATCATTGTGAATGTCTTCAGTTAAGAACTCACTTTTGAATCCCTCTGAAATCTATCTATGCTCCAAGTGCAGACCCTTGTCCAAGCAAGTGAAGTGTAGCCTGAGAAGACGTCACAGGCACAGACTGTGAATCAGGAGAATTTATGATCCGTTAGCCACACAGGTTGAATTGAAAGCATGCTGAGGTTAATTACTTCTCACAAATACATTCTCAGAATGGAGGGACTGAACCAGAATCAATTGCAAAATCAAATATTTATTACTCTGAGTCACTGAAGGGAGTTAGAGATGCTACTGTCAGAGAATAGGAGACTCACTAGAGAAGACTCACTGCTCTCTGTTGGCAGCAAAGATTGTCTTCTCTGCATTATTGAAGAGATGGAGTCTATACTTTTCTTGGTTTTCCCCTGTGCTAGTAGCCTGTGAGGCCCATGGGGTGATATGGGGGAGGTCCCATGGGATTTAAAGGCACATTCCATTCTGCTTTGATGAGTACAGAGCTCAATGAAAAGAGCTCACTCAGCATCCTATCACCATACCACTGTCTCTTCATCCCTTGTTCTTCCCTGTATGTATACTCCACATTAAGAGAAATGAGAACATTTGTATTATCAGCTTTACCTTCAGAAAGTTTTTGTTAAATTTTGACACACTTCTCTGATTCTTACAGATCACATATTTCAAGAGCTCTGGCAACAGTGAGCAGAATACTCATGAATCTGGTGTAAACTGGAAGTGGTCTAATGCTATAGGAAAACTCAGTATGGATGACATTTCCCACGGGCTTTTAAGGTGTGCTAAACAAATTTCAGTTTTGCCCTGTGTTTTACATGTTAGATCAAACAGCCACATTTGCTTAACTCAGCGACATATGAGCCTTATTTTTTACGCGATGCCTTCCTCCAGCTGCTGCAATTCAACATTTCCTGGGTTAATTATCCATTGGCTCACTATTTTTAAATGTTTTAGAATAAATATGCTTAGTATAAAGACTTGTTTGCATGTAATACCTCAGTTTATTGAAGTATCACAGGTGTGTGTCTTATACCCAGCATGGCCTCATTAAAGTTTGCCCCTCCCCTGACTCTTAAGACAGGAAGCCCTGTCATTATGAAGGGGGTTTAGGACCCTGTGTTTATGGTCCCTGATGGATAATCTAGCTCTCTGTAATATGGTAGCTATCTACTCTGTCAACTTGCTATATTTTCTGAAACTCATTTCTAACCAACAGGAATGGGTATTTATTTACATGTCCTTTAGTTTCTAGAATAGGTGGGCTTGTGTATTGACAAAACTAAAAGCAAGCCACAACAGAAAGGGAGGTGAGGAGAGATCACAGTCACTTATAGGCAGACTTTTCTACTAAAAATATTAAAAGAAAAAAAAGAATTATAAGGGCTACGGCTTAAATATAATTGAAAAGATGACTGAAGGATAGTCGGCATCAATGTTTGGCTGTATCCAGACAGAGATTAAAAAGTGCACTGCTATGTTGAAGAAGAGTTCGTTTTTATATCTGGCTTTTCTCACCCTTAATGCGACACAAAGTGGCTGACTAACCTTCTCTTCTTATCCAGTTGTTGTGTCTTTTGCAAGTGCTTGTCACAGAACAGCAGAAAAGAGTTAACTGGGTAAATGTAACCTTGTTTGTTCCCACCCTTTTCTGTAAGAACTGAGATCAGAGGCATTTCCGCACTGAATCGCGTTCGAAACCGAACGCGTTCAGGCGGAAAGCTTAAGCCAGCTTCGGGCGCTTTCCCCGTTCACACACAGACGCTCCGGAACGCGTGTAAACGCGTTCCGGAGCGTCTGGGTGCGAATGGTCAAAGCGCCCGAAGCTGGCTTAGCCGGCAAACGCCGGCCAGGGGCGCGCCGGCGGCCGCGGAGGCAGATCGACAATCAGCTGTTTGAAAAACAGCTGATTGTCAAAGCCGCGCGGCGTCGGAGGCGAGCCGGCAGGCGATCGGGAGACAGAAGCGGCGCGAACGCTTCTTCTCCCGAACGCCTGCGGACGGCTCGTCCGCGTTGGAACGCGTGTAGAGCACTTCGAAGTGCTCTACATTTCGAACGCGAAAGAGGCAGCTGCGGACACGTCGGGACGCAAGCCGCGCGCGGCCAATGCGGATGACGTGTCCGCAGCTGCCTTTTTCGCGTTCCGTTTTCGCCCGTGCGAAAACGTCTCAGTTCCAGTTTCGCTTTTGTAGTTAGTTGATTGCTGTACAACAGAAGAAAGAAGCCATGTAGTATAACAGACAGAATAGGCAAACTGAAATGTTATTGTTTGTTAGACTTAGTAAAGTATAAGTTTTGAAGCTAACAAAACTTGTGGACTCTATTCTTGGTAACCAGATTGCTATTGTACTCTAGCACAGAAGTACAGCTCTGCAACTAGAAAAATTCCGCACACGCATATCTTTATCCCCAACAAAGGTTTTGGGCTCAGGCAGCATTTTCTAGCAGTGAAGCAGATCTGGAAAAGACCAAAAGATGTCCAGTGGAGAAGAAGCCTCATCTTCAAGGAATCAAAACACAGATCCCAGAAGGAAAACTGTGAGTGTTGTATCAGGTTCTCTACAACTAATGAAGCTGAATAAAAATAACTTTTTGCTATGGAAAAGCACAGTAAAACATGGCTTAAGATCACAAGGGATTGGATATGTTTTAACTGATGATCCTCCCACAGACCCAGAACAAAAACAGCAATTTGAGATTGATGATGGACAAGCCTTTTTTATGATTTCAAATGCAGTGCATGAAAGAGAAGGGGCCATGGTCCTAACCCATGAAACTACAAAGAGTTTATGGAATGCTATTGAGAAAAAATATTGCCAACAGTCACCTAATTATCTGCTGCTATTAATAAAACAGCTTTATACAACTAGAATGTCTGAAAGTACAGCCATTGAGGACCACATTTCAGCCATGCAAAGCATTCTTTTCCAATTAAGAAATGCAGGAGAAATAGTTTCTGATCAAGAATTTCTTGCAGCTCTATTCATAAGTTTGAATTATCATTTTGATCAGAAGGTTGCAGTTTTGGAAGCATTAGAGGATTTGACCCTGGAACGTGCATTGAATTATCTGTTGCATGCAAATGATGGAAGTAAGAGAATTGAGAGAAAAATGTCTGTCTTAAAAGTACAGGAAAGTGCACAAAATGACAGAGAAGCAGTGTGTTTATTCTGCAATAAAAAAGGGCATACTCAGGCTTTATGCTGGAAGAGAGATCCCTCCCTTAGACCAAACTCTTCAAAAAATGCAGGAAGTGCAGGCAGATCAGTTTTCAGAGGCAGCCATTTTCATACCAACTCCAAAGTAAAGGGGAACAGCGAGAAAACTGCTGAATCTAAAGAGAAGGAGCAGAGATCCCACACAGCACTCTTACTTGGTAGTGAACAGCAAAGCAACAACAGTGATTTATTCTTATTGGACACAGGGGCCACAGTTCACATGGTGAATGACAGAAAACTGTTGCATGAGATTACACCTTGTAAGGAAAGACTTACATCTGCAAATGGAGATATTTTTGAAGCCCACGAGAAAGGTTCTGTTGAAACCTACTTTATTAGCTCTGATGGAGAGCACATGCCTCAGATAATGCTAAACACAGTTCTAGTAGAGGGAGCACCTGGAAATATTATATCAGTCCCACGCTTACTAAAGGCAGGCCATAAGATAGTCATGACAGAGCACTCATGCATGATCATTAATGAAAACCTAGGAGTGCAATACCCAGCTGAAAAGCAAGGACCCTATTTCTATCTGAGAGGTCACAAAGATCCAGACGGAGAAAAGGAAATATTCTCTATTCAAAAGGAAAGATGTGATCACAAGAGGTGTTTATGGTCATTTCATATAAGATTAGCCCACAGATCCATGAAAAATGTAAAGGAACTTCTCTTGAGTTGTGGAATGGATGTTATAGAATGTGAGAAAAGTGAGCAAAAATGCGAGATTTGCATAATGGGAAAAGCAACTGCACCCAAGCTGTCCAATCACTATCAGGCTCATGAGACTAAAATTCTAGAAAAAGTATGCAGTGATTTAGTTGGACCCTTAGCGCCATCAGCAGGTGGAGCAAGATATCTACTCACCTTCATAGACAGCACAAGTAGATTTGCATACGTATATCTAATAAAGTCAAAAGACCAAGTGCCTGAAAAATTTAAAAGTTATCTAGCTGCTGTAAAAAACAAATTTGGCAAGGCGCCACAAATTCTTAACACGGACAATGGAACTGAATATAGCAGCAATGAATTCCAAAGATACCTCGAAAATGAAGGGATAGTTAATGCTAGATCCGTGAAATTTAGTCCAAGACAGAATGGATTAGCTGAGAGATATAATAAGACTATACTGGAATCAGCCAGATGTCTATTGCTACAGGCCAACTTACCTGAACCCTATTGGGCAGAAGCTGTAAACACATCTGTATACTTATGTAACAGAAACTTACATAGTGCCATAGGAAAGAGTCCTTTTGAAATCTGGCATGGCAGAAAGCCAGGATTAAAACATCTTAAAGCTTTTGGAAGCAGAGTTTTCACCCACGTGCCAAAAGAAAAGAGGGGAAAACTTGAACCCAGAAATAAACTGGGGATCCTGGTCGGCTACAATCAAAATTCGAAAGGTTATAGAGTCATGAATCCTGAGACCTATGATGTAGAAGTACTAAATGCAGTTTACATAGATGAAAGCAATGTTGTATGTACCCAAAAGGCAAAGGATAACACAGCAAGTCATATCAGCTTAGGAGCTGAAGTGCCAATCTTCACAGAATGGATCAGTGAGTCATCTATTGCACCCCATACACAGCCAGAAGGGGCAACGGAAGAGACCAGTCCAAGTGAGGAGACCACTACATCTGCTATAAGAACATCTCAAAGAACCACAAAAGGAATGATGCCTAGGAGATATGATGACTACATTTGCTACACAAGTGAACAAAATGTGACTGAACCCTCAACATGGGAGGAGATGTTGCAATTACCCTCAGCTGAGAAAGAAAAATGGATGACAGCTGTAAAGGAGGAACTAAATTCTCTGGAGAGAAACCAAACTTGGACACTTACCCAACTGCCACACAACAGAAAAACAGTGGAGTGTAAGTGGGTATTCAAAATCAAGCGTAACACAGATGGCAGCATTGACAGATACAAAGCTCGTCTGGTAGCAAAAGGATTCACTCAGAAACCTGGATTTGACTACTCTGAAACTTTTTCACCAGTCACCAGCCACACAGCCATCAAAGTACTACTGAGTATTGCAGCAAAAAGGAAATTGCATGTTGAACATGTGGACGTAAAGGCTGCATTTCTCAATGGAGAACTGTCAGAAGAAATATACATGGACTTACCTCAAGGGATATCTCAACCTAACGGGAGCAATATTGTTTGTCAACTCAAGAAGAGTCTTTATGGGTTGAAACAAGCTTCAAGGACCTGGAATGAAAAACTAACTAAACTACTTAAGGAACAAGGATTTCATCAAGGCATAGCTGAACCATGTTTATTCTCAAGGGAGAAAAATGGACAATTCCAATATGTACTTACATTTGTTGATGATCTACTTATATGTTGCCAAAGCAAGCAAGAGACAGCAGAAATTGCTGAACAACTGAACAAATCAGTGGAAGTAAAGCAACTAGGACAAGCACAGCACTACCTTGGAATACAAATGGAAAGAACACAAGATGGTGGATTTCTACTGAACCAGAAGCACAAGATAATTGACTTTGTTGAATCAGTAGGCATGATAAATGCCAGAGGTGGAAGCATACAACTAGATCCTTCATATCTGAATCTACTAGATGGAAAACCACTAGAGAACAATCATCAATACAGGGAAGCAATTGGAAAACTCCTGTATTTGAGCATAGTCACAAGACCCGACATAGCAGTGTCAGTCGGGATTCTGAGCAGAAAGACAAGCTCACCCAACCAACATGATTGGAATGCAATCAAAGGAATAGCCAGATACCTGATCAAGACAATAGACTTAAAACTCAGAGTCTCACCCTGCAACAATCCACATCTAGTGGGGTATATGGACGCTGATTGGGGTGAGGATAAAGTGGACTATAAATCTACAAGTGGATACATATTCTTTTATGGAGACAACTTAATCAACTGGTCAAGTCAAAAGCAGACTATTGTTGCCAGATCAACTGCAGAGTCTGAATGTATATCAGCCAGTGAAGCATGCAAAGAGCTGGAGTGGATTGTTTGTCTACTGAAAGACTTTGGTATTGATGAACCTACACCAGTGACTCTATATGAGGACAATTCGGCTTGTATCTCACTAGTGAAAAGCGAGAGCATTAAAAGAGGAAGCAAGCATATAGCCATTAAAATTGCATCAGTAAGAGAAATGCAACGAAAAGGATTCATTGATGTCAAGTACTGTGAATCAAGAAATATGGTGGCAGACATTCTTACAAAGCCACTCACAAAGATGAAATTTGAATATCTACGTGAAAGATTATGCTTATATGATATCTGTGACTAATCACTTGAGAAGGGGTTTGTTGTGTCTTTTGCAAGTGCTTGTCACAGAACAGCAGAAAAGAGTTAACTGGGTAAATGTAACCTTGTTTGTTCCCACCCTTTTCTGTAAGAACTGAGATCAGTTCCAGTTTTGCTTTTGTAGTTAGTTGATTGCTGTTCAACAGGAGAGAAAGAAGCCATGTAGTATAACAGACAGAATAGGCAAACTGAAATGTTATTGTTTGTTAGACTTAGTAAAGTATAAGTTTTGAAGCTAACAAAACTTGTGGACTCTATTCTTGGTAACCAGATTGCTATTGTACTCTAGCACAGAAGTACAGCTCTGCAACTAGAAAAATTCCGCACACGCATATCTTTATCCCCAACACCAGTTTAGTCAAGCGAGTCAGTTTGGTCTAGTGGTTAGGGAGCTGGACTCTTAACTGGGAATCCCAGATTTGATTCCACCCCCTCCATGACGCTAGCTGGGTGACCTTGGGCTAGTAACTTACAGCTCTCTTCTGAACTCTCACAGACCCACCTCCCTCACAGGGTGTTCTGTTGTGGGGAGAACAGAAAGCTTTGTCAGCTGCTTTGAATCACCTTAAATGGGTGAGAAAAGAGGGGTAGAAAAGCCAACTCTTCTTCTTCCCCACAACAGAAACCTTGTGAAGTAAGTGGGACTGTAAGAGCTCAGAAAGAGAGCTGTCACTAGCCCAAGGTCACCCAGCTGGCTTTGTGTAGGAGTGCGGAATCAAACCAAACTAGAAGGAGGTAATGACAACCCATTTCTGCATCATTTCCATAAAACTGCATGGATCTGTCCACACATCCACCAGCAGTCAATTCCAACTCAGAAACAGCTTTACATTTTACATGCAATGTGCAAAATATGTGCAAAATAATTCTAGAACATTTGGAAAGAAAAATAAGCAATGTCTAAGTAATTCAGCGATAACATACAAATGCTATTTTCTCCCTCCTTCTGCAATAAAAGATTGTAGAATTTGAATAATTTAAATATACCCAAAGGAAGAACTATAAAGTAATTTGTATGTAGTAATAAGCTGCTGAGGAAAAAAAAAAGCTGAACTGCTTATTCCCATGCGTGAATCTGGCAACGTTAGCTTAATACTTTCAAGAGAAAAACTTAGATAGATGAGCCAATTTACTGTCATACTCATTCCTTTGCTGCCCCACATTTAAGGCTGTTCCCACAATGGAAATTTAAGGCATGTGCCCAGGAGAGAGATTATGATCCAGAGCACCTCAGTGGCTGCAATTATGTTCTGCCTCTTCTAACTATGTCTTCATTCAACACTGTAATCACGATTTCATTAATTTCTATATCTGGTGCTGCTATTTTAAGTTTTAAAAACAGGAGGAGAAAAAAGAAGGAAATAGTAAGTTATGTACCAGCTAGAAGTGCATTTCAAAACTGGAGAGAACGGGGAACTTAGGGAGGAGTGAAGAGACTACAGTGATGGCATGCAAACTTTGGAGGTACTTGCTTGGAGTCCTGGTGGCAAGATTGCTGAGGTGGCAGTTTAATGCCAGATAAGCCCAAAATAAGACTGTCTTAATTCATGATTTAAGTCCAATACAACACCATTATGGCACTGCTATGGTGGGATTGTCATGTATCTCTGCGTTGTTAGCACTCCTAGTATAGCTGTTGAGTACTTTTTACTGCTCCACAAGTATTGAAAACTGGGAGCTGCTCCAGAACAGAGGCCAGAGTGTCCCTGGGCCATTTCCATAATCCAAGTGAGAAAAGGACTTTCAGATCTTCTTCAGTGTCCAGATCTTCTTTGTAGACAAGTGTTTGTCCCATCCCTAGATCCAACCCACCTGTCTCTTCCTACAAGAACTTATTCCTTCTCTGAGTTTGTATCTTTTCCAAGCACCCAACAAAGCAACAGTTGGTAGATACAGTACCTTCATTACGGATCTAGAAAAGGACTCATGTAATTTTAAGGGACAAGCAATTTTGGTGGTTTTATTGATTAGGCACAAATGCTCTGATACCTCCCTAATGCTATTTTCCCACTTCATCAATTCCTGCAGTTGCCACAAAGAAGTTATATGACTGAGAGAGGGATGCAATTTGCACTATTACAAATTGGAGGAAAGCAATCCATAAGGCTTTGGCCAAGATGTTAGAAGTGTAGCAGTTATGTTTTAAATTACAAGTTTCTGACTTGATTCAACTAAGAAGGCTGATTGCTGTGGTGGAGATTTTCTAAAACTCCCAAAGAGTAAAAATGAACCACTAGTCAAACTATACTCTTTCTTTTCCTTTTCTTCTTCTTACCTGTATCCCACTTAAGAACCAGGCATACAGTAGGGATGTGCACAATTTTTTAAAAAATGTTTGATTCATATCACATCGAATGCAAAACAAATTGTATTTGTTTGAATAGATCCCCTTTGAATGTGGTAGGATTCTAATTCAATACGAATATTCGATATGAATCCGCTTCAAATTCCTGCTACAAATTCCCTATGAATTGCCTATGTAACTCCTACAAATCCCCTACATATCCTCTACGTATCCCTTATGTATCCACCCTGAACACATGAAATCCACTTTGAACTCACTCTGAATCCTCTTTGAATCCACTCTGGATCTGTTGCAGCCACTTTCCCACCTCCCAGATTCACAGACGTAATGAAATTTTGTACAAATATGTCAAAACATTCAATTCAAATTCGAATGTCAATTTTCAGTTGTACTAACATTCAGTTTGAATACAAATGCCTATATGTGGATGAATCTGTATGAATTTTGAATGTGATGAATATTCGTACACATCCCTAGCATACAGAAAAGGCTGGGTTGCCCATTGAAGTGAACAAAGTCCATTTACACAGTGTCCCCTCAGTGGTTTAATCTAGTGTGCACCATCCAGACCTACCTTGTCTGACACTGTTCTTCACAAGAGCATAGGAAAATTGTTGACTTCTGTGGACACTTCGGGTGTTTCCGCACAGGCCCTTTAACACCCATTAAGCACGGATCCGAAAGTATGCCTCTGTACACGGGCCGCTGTTTAGGACACTTCCAGCGAGGCGTGTCTGCACAGCGAGCCTGTTTCTAATCTGGATTTCGGCAGCAAAACTGCTTTGGTTCCGCCGCGTCTGCATTAGAAGGGGCAATTAAGCACACTTCCGGTAGGTGCGTCCGCACCTATCCGTGCTTAATGGGTGTTTCTTGCACACCACATTTTTAGTGGTCTTGCGCTGTGAATCCGCATCTGTTTCGGATGCGGCCGCACAGTGCAAGTGTGCTAAGAAACGACCCACCCCCAGCTCACCATGCTTGGCTCCAGCCAAGCATGGTGAGCCGGGGGGCTCCTAACTTTAGGCTCGCCCTCGCCCCAGAAGCGGCGGATCGCCGCTTCTGGAGCCAGGGCGAGCTTCCCTAAAGACCGCCTTAACCCACCCTTGGGGGAGTGCTGCGGATCCCCTCCTTACCTGGACACCGTCACCCTGAAACTGAAAGCAGGTGCACCTGACGCAGCGCGCCTGCGTCCTGTGCGCCGCCTGATTGGCCGGTGCGCAAGTCCTGGCAGCACACCTGCGCAGAGTGCTCCTGAGGGCAGGGGCTGCCAGGCGCAGCCCCGGCCACACAGGCGGTGCGCAGGATGCAGGACGCAGATGTGCTGCGCCTAGCGCGCCTGCTTTCAGTTTCGGGGCGACGGCATCCAGGTAAGGAGGGGTTGTGCCACGCTCCCAGCGGGGTGGGCTAGGGTGGGTTTTAGGCAAGCTCACCCTGGCCCCAGAAGCAGCGATTTGCCACTTCTGGGGCCAGGGCAAGCCGTGGCGGCGAGGTCCCCCGGCTCGCTGTGCTTGGCTCCGGCGAGCCAATCATGGCGGGCCGGGGGAGGGCCCTCCGTCCTGGATCGGAGCTGGGTTCTGTGCCTTCGCACAGCACCCGCCTCCAATCCGGATCCACGCCGCGTGTGCAGTGGCAGGGGTGGGGGGTAGATCTGAATCTCTTAGATCCGGATCTACCCTGCAAAACCAGATCTGCTGTGCACACGGAGCTATTAAAACCGGTTCCCGGGGAGCTGGTTTTAATAAATCCGGGTGCCAGAGATCTGGGTTTTTTTGGCCCTGTGCGGAAGCATCCTTCCTGACCTCTCCAAAGAAGCCCCCAGATGGAAACTCTAAACTGGGAACAAAAGCTCCCCTTTTCAGTGTTCTCCTTGCTCAGAGTAGTGACAAATGTGTGAACAGTATGCCACTGGTGCGATGAGCAACAAGGTAACTAACAAAAAGTGATCTCTGTATATTGCTCATGTGGATGCACCTTAAAGGGAACAATGGGAGAAAATGTGGACAAAAGATTCTAAATTTATGCTGTGTTACAATCTAAAGGAGTGTTTTACAAGGTGATGTATAGATGGAACCTTACTCCGGACAAATTATCTGAAATATATTTAAAAAATATGTCAGGTAAATATTGGAAATTTGGAGGAAAAGCTGGAACATATGATCATACGTGGTGGTCATGCCCAAAAGTAAAAGTCTTCTAGCTACAGATATATACTGAAAAAAAAATTAAAGATAACGATGCATTTTAACCAAAAATGTGTGTATTAGGACAGATGAGTAAGGAATTGGAAAAATATAATGTTATATTGCAATATATGGTTGCCCACAACAATGGAAGGGGCTGAATATTCTGGCACTAGAGGACTGGATTATGAGTCTCATGGATTTTGCAGATATGGATAAATATGGGATTAATCCAAGTTAGTTTTTGTTAAGAACTGGCAACCCTTCCCTGATTATTTACAGGCAACAGAGAAAGCTTCATGGTGGCAGGATTTGAAGAATAAGGGGAGATAAAAAATTAACAAGAGTTATAGATAAATAATCAATCATTCAGGAGATGATCAGAAGTTATCAGTTATATTTTAAAGTATAAGTCATAGCTTTTGTTGTTTTTAGAGGTGGGTTTTTATGTTTAAGGATGTTTTATACTTAAAAACCTTTTTAAAAAGAAGAGTTGGCTGTTCTACCTCTGCTTTTCTCACCCATTTAAGAGGACTCAAAGTGGCTGACAAAGCTTTCAGTTCTTCTCCCCAAAACAGACACCTGAGGTAGGTGGGGCTGTGGGACCTCAGACAGAGATCTGTGACTAGCCCAAGGTCACTCAGCTGGCTTTGTAGAGGAGTGAGTCACTGCAAGACCAAACTGGCTCCCTGTGTGTGTTGACTGGCACTCTGCACTGGAAATATTCTCTCTGGAAATGCTAGTGAAATGAGTTTGTTGCCAAATAATAAGAAGGAAAAGTGGTAAGAGTCTGGTATGGTTTTTTTGAGCAGTCGAACTTTTCCACACATTTAGCAACAGAGTTAGAGAGGCAGGATGTTGGAATGGAATGTACATCGAGGAAGAAAGGGAAGAAAGCAAAACAGAAAATGGAGCTAGATAAATTTGTGGGGAATTGAAGGAATGGTGATGAGAACAAGAGAAAGGATTAGGATGTGGCTATAATGAAGGGGACAAAGTGGCATCAATTTAGGATCCTGAAAGTGACATTTGGAATTTTAGGAATGAGCAAAAAGTGATTTTGAGAGTTAGAAATGTGGGTAGGACTGGGAAGTGAAAAACATAAGTGTCAGGAATAGGGCACTCACAATCAGTTCATTCTGAGTGGTTGTGTATATACACATTTATCATCTAAGAACCTTTGCTGCAGTCATCTAGGTTGCTGTCACCTTTTGGTACATTTTTCAGTAACACCTGTCCAGATGGATTGCTTTAATATTTATATGCATGTTGTGTGGGCTTTCAGAGAGACCGCAGTGAAATCTGATATAAATGTACCATTAAAATGAAATCTAGGGCCTTTCCGCACGTGCCGCCGAAAATGGATCTATAAGATCCGTTTTCTGGTGGAATGTTTTAAAAAAGAATCTGACCCAAATAGGGTCAGATTCTCGGAGGCCCCGCACATCCGCAGGCCCATATTGGAGACGGTGCTGGTGTGCATGCACCAGCACCCATCCCAATCTGGCCTCTGGAGGCCCTGTCCAGATGTCAAAGTCAGAGAGCGCATGCTCTCCGTATGACAGCTGGGGCTGCCCACTGGCCTCCGCCACTGGCTCCTTTCGAAGCTGCCATGGTGCGGCCTGCAGCCGGCTTCCCTGCCTTCCCCTTCACCCGAGAAGGGCTGATTGGCCCTTCTTGAGCGAGAGGGAAGCTGCAGCCGCCACCACCCCCCAGCCGGGGCCGTGTGCTCACATTCGGGTGTTTACCTGGTCGCAGCACGGCGGCTTCTGGCGCAGGGAAGTCCGGCTTCCACTGCGCGTGGATGCACCGTGGCTGTCATTGGCCAGCTGCCGTCATGAGAGTGCCTGGCCCCTTCCCATTGGCCAGCCACCCTCGTGATAGCTTCTGGGATATGTAGGCCACGGCACGTGCATGCGCGATCGACACTGGCCCTGGCACTCCCAGAATCGAGCCGCAAGCGACCAGGTAAGCACGTGAGCGCATGGCCTCAGCCAGGGTGGGGGCTAGCGGCTGCAGAGCCGCTTCCAAACCTGTTTCAGGGGAAAAGCCAGATGTAAGACCTGATTTTTCCAGTCTTACACCTGGGTCGGATTTCGTTGGCAAAAACTGGTTTAAACAACTGGTTTTGTGCGCTGACGTGTGGAGTTGGTGTCCTCAAAGGGACCCTAATTCCGGTCCCTGTGGGAATGCCACATCCCAATCCTTCCCGCAT
Source organism: Aspidoscelis tigris stejnegeri (assembly GCA_023333525.1). NCBI lineage: Eukaryota > Metazoa > Chordata > Lepidosauria > Squamata > Teiidae > Aspidoscelis > Aspidoscelis tigris. Next base: position 51,488,703 of record JALMGA010000002.1, on the reverse strand, counting down.
CTGGCTCTTAATTCTAACTTTAGAATCTTGTAAATCAAGTAAGGTAACTATTTTTCTTCCCAGACAAACTCCCCTCCCCTGCCTCCCGCCACTCACTTGTCCCTATATTGTGAATTCTAGGGTCAGATGCAATTTCATCATAATTTAAGCCATGCATTCTGAAAATTGGGATCTAATTGTTCCCTGATCAAAGGGCAATATCTGTTGTTGTATTTGTTTTTAATTATTTGATCTGCTGGGCAGTGTAGGGCCTGCAGTTCAACTCAATATAACTTTGCGTTGCAGCAGGCAGTACTATAGACATGCCTCATGGCAGAGTTTTAAATTAGATCACGTTGTGAATTTTTAGCTGGAAGATAAAGCAAGGCTTATTTGTTCAAATAAGCTTATGACAGTCAGGTTCCAAAAGGATGACATCTTCTGGATTGTCTTTTGAATGACCTCAGTCTTTCTGAGTTTTAGGAGGTTTTTTTTCATTATTGTTGTTGCCCTGATTTGACAATTCTGCCTGAGGTCAAGTCATTAATTATTCCCTGCATGAAAAGTGCTGAATGACATTTGTTCTAAATCTATTTTCCACTCATGCTCCCAATCCTATCATCTGGTAGACGTTATCTACAGCAAATTAAGAATTTATGTACTTCAATCTAATTTTGTCTGGAGGCTGTTCTTGCAAGGATCTGAAAAGGGGACTGTTTCATTAAACTTCATCATTTTGTTTAAAGATTAAAGCACACATATAATTTGTTCCCATTCTGAGGGAAGGATTTGTTAGCCTTTGATAAGGCCTGTTTACCCTAACCTCACACACACAAAAAAAGATAGGGTATGAGTGTGTAGGCTATAGAGGTTACTTCTGCATGTGTGTCTATAGGGGCATCACAGAGAACACGTCTGGCCTGGAGAAAGAGTTCCAGGCCAGAAACACATAGAGGCAGATTATGCTGATGGCAATCCATTTAACAGCTGGCCTGGCTCAGCTTTGGTTCCCCAGGTTTGGTTGCAGGCTGAGGGTATTTCAGCAGCCCCCTGGAAATAGCTCTGGAAGTGGGCCATCTTCTGGAGCTTGGAAAATTGGTACAGTGGCATCAGGAACTGGAAATCTTGGCTGGCTCTACAGCATGACTGTGTTTCAATGGTCTCCCACTGGAGTACCTCTGGATGTGGATTCTGTGATCAGGAGTGAGCCAGGTGCCAAACCAGTGCCTGGTCATCTTTGGCATCCTTTGTCAAATGGACACTGTGCATCAGGCATACTTTTGGCACAGTCCAGACAGGCCATGTTAATGCTGCCAAGATGTCCAACCATGGCATGCAATTGCCAACATCATCTTTTTAAGAACACAAAATTTGCTTTTGTTCCAGTCTTCAAAGTGCACTGTCCATAATCAAGTTGTCTGCTTGACTGAACCAACCAACAGAATTCTGCCGTTTATAATCTCATCTTTAGATGGTTGTGTGGACTCAGAAGAACACATATAGATTTAAAATATCACAATCATTGGTAAACAAGCTCAGCTGTGGATTTTGAAAACTATTTCCTGCATGACAGAACATATCCAACATTCATCTCTAACCACGCCATGATCCTCTTCTATTATTTCAGAGTTGCTTTGTTTTTTCTTTAGCTGCAGGTGAGTGCAGTCTAAGAGCATCTCCTGTTTCCACACTTGTGGGTGCTGGGCTGCTGAACCTGGACCCATTCTGAGTGGTTTTTGGTTCCTGCTGGAGTGATCAAGGTGTCCTGGAGGACAGTCCACCCTTGGATGATTTGTTCCAGGATAGGTTTTGGGCTGCTCCAAAGCTCATGCAAGCTTTGGAGCTTGCTGAAGGAGCTCTGATGGTATATAAAATCATGCATGGTATAGAAAAACAACAACACTAGAACCAGGGGTTACTCTATGAAGCTGATGGGCAGGAGACTGGGATCAGACAAGTCAGATCACCCATAGGGTCATTGGTCTATGGAATTTGTTGTAATAGCAACCAGCCTAGATGGCTTTAAGGAAGGGTTAGACAAATTTATGGATGACAGATGTGTCAATGGCTACTAGAATGGATGCCCAAGTACATCTTTCAGGTTGGGGAGGGGACAAGCAGGATCCTTCTAAGGCCATTTGCTGGGATTTGAGAGCAGGAGAAGGTTTGCCCTTGTCTCTGCTTGAGATGCCCATGGGCAATGGGTGGGCCACTGTGTGCAAGAGTATGCTGGACTAGATGGGCTGTGGTCTGATCCAGCAGGGCTCCTCTTATGTTCCTGGCCTTGGAGCCCCAGGGAGTCCCATTTCATCAGTGCAATTTGATGTGCCACCAAAATGAGTCCCCCTGCTAAATCAGAATAGAAAGACACAGGCCCTTTTACATGCATCCCTGTTCCATTCCAGAGGCCCCTGGACTACTGGTAGATCTACTAAAACAGGTCTACTAGTATCCCAGTTTGGGGGGCCATTTTGGTTGCCTGACTGGGCTAGGGTGCATCTAATATGGACACAGTGTGCCACCAGAGATTGTCGCCTCTCCCTTCCTCTCCAGAGTGTGGCATGAGAGGCCCAGAAATGGACTAGGTTTCCTACTGAACTGGGATACCAGTCAGTGGAGAAAGTCCTGGAGCACCTGAGGTTTCTCATTTCAGTGCCAAGGATGCAGCTTAAGAATTATAATGTAAATAGTTGGCTTTCTTTTTCTGTGCCACTTCTTTCCCCCAGAATACGTTTTATTGGAGGCTTATCCCCTAAAAATGAAACAGTATGCCATTATGCCATAGGGTCTAACTGGATTTAGCTTTCATAAGCATTATCTGATATGGCAACAAACTTAGTGAACAAAAGAAAATATAGATGGTAGGTCAGATGGAATATAGCAATGAAAAATATCCAAGAAAATCCCACATGCTATTGCTATACTGCCAATTACTTCATCCAGCATTAAAAATTCAGATGAAATTCAGATGAAAAAAATTAAACTTATTTGTGACAAGAGAGAATGCCTTATTAGTTTTAACAGTTGTGAAAATTCCCAAAGCTATCGTAATTTTATATTTTTGGCTATTTAGATATCTATATCTACAAAATGTAATCTCAGAAAGAGGCAAACTTGCCCAAAGTTTTAATAAATGATCAAATGTTCTATCAGCCATATGCCTTCATTTTCACTCATACGCATTTGCTGACATTAAAGATGGAAAACAAATCCATTATTCTTACATTAGCAAGTCGTACTTACACATTTCCTCTTCACTCAAATGTAATCATTACAAACTTGTTCATCCGCATTCTGTTAGCATATCTGTACTATAATTCCAGAAATGAAGGCTGATTTTATTCACGTACTTACCGTGTAAGTACCATTCAACTCACTGGGATTACTTCTGAGTACATGCAGTCGGCTCTGCTCTAAATGTAGCTGAAGTTGCAATTTTGTGTTACTTACCTGGAACAAAATCCAACAGAACTCAGGCTATGTTCGGACATAATGAAAGAGCCACAATGTGTGTCCCTCATGTTACCAAGCCTTCTATAATCTAAAGAATGTTCATGAGAGGGATGGAAGAGCAGACTGGTGTGTGAACAATTCCATCTCAAAGGTGCTTCAGATGCTTTATTTGCTGTGTCTGAACACAGCCTGAATTTCTTTTAGGGATCTGAACAAATATTCAAAATATTCAAAATCCAATGCGCATAAATTCAAATTTAAACATTCGAATGAATTTTGAATTTTTGAATCTTTTCGTGTGTACCACTGAAATGGGTCCCCCTGCTCAATCAGCCCATGGAGGCATACGTGCTTCTAGTCAACCCTAGAATGCCACTAGTCCTGTAAAAACAGGTCTACTGTCATCCTGTCTAGTCAGCCATTTTGGCTCCCTACTAGACTGGGCCATCCTGCATCCAATGTGGATGCACTGCAGCCAGTTTGGTCTAGTGGTTAAGGAGCTGGACTCTTATCTGGGAACACCAGGTTTGATTCTGTAGTCCTCCACAAAGCCAACTGGTTGACCTTGGGCTAGTCACAGCTCTCTTCTGAGCTCTTACAGCCCCACCTACCTCACAGGGTGTTCTGTTGTGGGGAAAAGAATAAAAAGCTTTGTCAGCCACTTTGAGTCCCCTTAAATGGGTGAGAAAAGTGGGGTAGAAAAGCTGGCAATTCTTCTTCTTCTTCTTCTTCTTCTTCTTCTTCTTCTTCTTCTTCTTCTTCTTCTTCTTCTTCTTCTTCTTCTTCTTCTTCTTCTTCTTCTACCTGGGACATGGTTTCTCCTGTTCCACATCAGCAGTGCAGGAACAATAGGACAAATATGTTTTTAACAATTCTGGTCTAAAACTTCCATACTAGCTGAAGGGAAACAGGTGTTTTTGTCCTTTAGTATTTCATATCCATGATTTATGAAGGTTTTATAGTGCCCAGGGTAGAAAACCTACCGTCAATGATGATGATGTCACACTGCTTGGATCTACACGCATTATACACCAATACATCATGACATCCCAAGGTTTTTGAAAATAACTCGATATGCGCTGAAGACAGCGCCAAATAGTGATTGGGTGGTTGTGCTATAATGTTGTTTTGTGTGTCCATCATCATCATCACCACTATCATCATCATCATCACCACCACCACCACAATAATAATAACTCTTTCCTTACCCGTCCAGCCTTTCTCTTGCACACCGTAAATGTTAATAGCCAGGAAAGGAGTGGGTGGAGTGAAGCCATTCATCCAGACACCAGCATCTTTAATCATGCATTCATTGTTACAGGAAGTGAGGTGGGGTTGAGCTTTAAAAAGCAGGTGAAGCCACAACCCAGTAATCTATAAGGCAAAGGAATAAAAAAAGCTGTAAGGAAGAAAGCAGCCCTGAGCAGAACAGGGAGTGCCATTCCTAAGAGAAAAGAACTTATTTTCTTTGACAAGCCATGATCATTTTTCAATGAGACGTTGGGTTTGAGCAATTTGGTACACAGGCATTTATCTCTTTATCTGACAGATTTTTAGCCCACCGTTCCCTTATTTAGCACCTTTCAAGCATGTCTCAACAGAAACAGGACTTCCAGTTTCTGACTTCTTCCTCAAGGCGAATTAAGCTTTCTTAGTTCACTATCTCCTGAAAGTGAGTGCAGAAAGCCCTGCAGCAGGAGGAAGAGACGTGCAGAAGTAATGTTCTTTTCTCCTCTTTAACTCCTCCCTTCACTCTCTTTTCCAGTCACTTAAATTAAAAATGGGTTTACAGAAAGAATTGGGGCAAATGATTCAAGGTGGATACTTGCCCCCTGCCAAACCTCTTTGTTGGGAAGGTACTTCCTGATTGTCCGGAAGTAGAGACAGAGAGAATGCCATTTACTCTTTCTGCACTTGGAGTTTCAAGGGCATCTCTAAATCAAGGAGATGCATACAGAGCCCCTTACCCCATTTTTCCTTTTCTTCTCAATTTGGCTTCAGAATCCTAAGTAGAAGGGGCCACAGGTTCTCCCACACTATATGGTAATATTTTGTTCCTTCCCCACTTTTACTGGAGACTTATATTAATTTTGGGGAAAAGCTGGTTTGCATGATAAATTTGAACTAATGCTGAAAGAAAACAGTTTGACACTTTCCTAAACAGCTTGACACATTTGTGATATCGTCTCTGTTCTGAAAGTGGACTGAAACTGGGTTAAAACTTAGGTGTGAATGCAGTCTAAAGGTTGGGTTGTTTTTTTAAGAGAGCATATTGCCAAAACTTAAGTTTAGGCAAGAAGTTTAAAATGGTATTACTAGTATTATAGTGGAACCAACTGAATGATCTCATGAATTGTATCTGTTGGGCTTTTTATTTTATTTTATTAATTCAGGTATTTTGTCCTGCCCTTCACCTGAGAGTCCCAGGGTGAGTCACAACAATAAAAAAATAAAAACCATAAAATATCCTAAAACATTTTTTACTATAACCCTCTCTCCCTGGCAAGACAGCTTTCAAAACATCGAAGTGTGGGTGAAGAAGCATGTTTTAAGCAGGTGCCAAAGCTTTCTGTAACTCCAGAAAAAAGCTGTTTCAAAATCTGGAGGCCACCACAGGGAAAGCCCTCTTGTGTGTCACTGCCCCTCACACCTTTGAGAGTGGTGGAACTACAGAAGGCCCTCACCTTGTGATCTTAATATTCAGACAGGTCTATATGGAAGAATGCACTCTTTCAGATATCCAGGGCTCAAGCCATTTAGGCTTTATATGTTCACATCAACACTTGAATCAAGCTTCGTAGCGAATAGACGAGTGCAGATCTTTTAGGTTGTGTATAAAGGCTATAAGAATATATATATATATATATTCTTATATATATATTATATTATATATAATATATATATAATATAATATATTAATACGGTTGGATTGCTCACTTTCTTGCTTCTGGCTGCTCAACAGACCATGACTAGAAGATGGAAAAAAACACCAGACTTTTAATCAAGGCTCTATGGTATGCCTATATTTGGAAAATAACTGAAAAAATAATTTACCATCTTGAGATTGTGAAGGATACAGCCATAATAAGTGAGAATATGGTATACATGGATGGTAGTAGTCCTAAAGTTACTAGCAACTTTCCACAATCATAGAGGCCCTAGCCCACATGGTATTTCTGTTTTTAAACTTTTATTCTACTTTTTGCTCAGGAAAATAACAGAGCAACACGTATGCCATTATATATTTTTTTAACCCATTGTAACAGACAGTTGTCACAAGCATGTCTTGTGATGTTATTTGAGGTTTGTGCACCTTTTATGTTTTCTTGTTCATTATGATAAATTTAGAAAATGACGTGCCGGAGTGAAATTTAAGTGACCAGATGTAAGTGTTCAGTTGAAGGATAAGGAAGACTATTTTAATTAAAGTGTAAGGAAATAGGGATCTGAGTGACCAAAAGTGAATAAAGTACAAAATGCAAAATCATGCCTCAGGTCAATAACTGCTGTTTTGAGAATTCAGATAGGCATTAGATTAACAGTGCAATGGGGAATTCTGTTAACAGAAAAGGGAAAGTTATTTATTTATTGCATTTATAGCCCATCTTATATCCTGAGGGTTGCAATTGAAATGCATTAAATGTAAGTAAAATACAGTTAAAGAGAGTACATTACCTGGAGAAGGAAGAGAATTGTTTCTTCAACTGAAGATACTGGAAAACGTGCTTCAGTATCAACCATTTTGCAGTCTGTTTCTGTCATAAGAGGCATGTGTGTAAATGCTGGTGAATATATGTGCCCCCAGTACTCTTAAACTTCAGTGTACATGAACTAAGGCCCTTTCATGCTTAATTTTGGTGGGAAAGTATCCCACTGATGTTAAGTTCAGGGTTGGTGGCTGGCATTTGCATCGTGAGCACTGGCACCGTTCCAGACTTACCTATGAGCAATTGCAGTGTAGACAGTCCATGATCACCATGGCACCAGTCATACCAATGTCTGCTCTGCACCGGGCCATGACATGTCATGTAACTGCACACCCTCAGCTGTGATGCGCCATCACCATGTAGCATTTGCACTAGGAAGTAGTGCAAAAACGTTGTCTGGAAGCCTGGGGCACACTGGAATGCTCTTGGACCCTCTTGAATGTTGGCAGCCTTGTGGCATGCAGTCAAAGCATCCCAGAGTGCCCCACTCCATGCCTAAGAGGTAAATGTGAAAAGGTCCTAGAGATGGTAGTATGTGGCAGCTAGGGTTCCTATCCCACACTGGAAGTACATGCTCTGGGCTTTAGTCTGGACTAATGGAATGAGAACACTGGGATATGGCGGTAATTAGCTCTAATCTGCTTTTATGTTGCTTTTTTACTGCAATTATATGCAGCCTTGATTTCTGCATGCCCCCTTAATCTATGTGGCCATGCCTCCTGCTAGAATGCGCTATCCACTTTATGCAGAGTGTGGTGAGGAGTGTGATCCTGATCAGGGATAACCAGTATTCACCAGCAGCCCTAATCTTGAACAAGGATATGTACTACGCAGAGGCATGCCTATTTATTTATTTAGGAAATTTATATCCTGCCCTTCATCAAATGGTTCTAGGGCAGGTTGCAATGAGAATAAAACATATTAAATAGTAAAACATAATTAAAAATATAATCCCCTCCCACTAGTAAGTAAATGCAATGCCCATTTATGGATAAGCCCAATGACTTTATGTATAAATATGCAGGTATATGTTTTTTCTTATCAGAACAGTAAGTGAGAAGAAAAGGTCTAAGTGAAGAAGGTAAATCATTAACTTGATAAAATGGATCATTATTATCATATTAGAAATCCTACAGGAGACAAAACGTTCCCTTTCTTTTTGCTTGTGGCACAGAGGTGGAATTTCTCCATTCCCAGTAAAATATATGTGCATGATTTCAGGTAACAGGATGACGGCACAATCTAAATGATACATCTCTTAATTAATGGTCTGCTCCTGTAACAAATGTATATGCTGAGCTCCAGCAATATCCAATCAACAACTGGTTATCCTGGGGAAAAGATATGGTGAATAAATTAGATGCATTTATTTGTATTGAACTAACTGCTAACATGAAGGATGGCTCTGTTTTTTAGAAATCATTAACTAACAGAAATGTATCACAGAGTAGTAATTTGTGAGAATGTAAGAAGCTGACTGGCAGTAGCACTCACAATCTCAAGCAGAATAAAATCATAGCCAGATCTGTTACTCAGGAGCCTAAATAGGATCCCTGATTATTTTTTTTTAATGAAAATTATTTTTGAGAGGATGGTTTTGGGAGAAAAGTAATGTTAGATACATGCATCGGACCCTCACCCTTCTTTCCTGGCCATTTTTCTTCTTAAAGTATATTTGAGGAACAGTGGTTGGGGAAAGCAGTTTTTGGTCAAAAAGCATTCCTCAATGAAATAGTCAGGCATTAGGGGTGTGCATGAATGCAATTTTTGGGATTTGATTCGATTCAAATAAAAAACTCCAAAACTCAATTGAATTCAAAACTTTAAAATTTGAATTTAACCAAATTCAATTCAAATTAAGCAAATTCAGAATCTATTCATCCAAATTTTTTATTTGAATTTGCACTTACAAATGTTGACAACATTCGTATGTGTCCGTACGCATCATCATACATCTCGTACGTATCTGTATATGTCTGTATGCATCCTGTAGTAATCCCATTTTCATTCCTTATGGATCCATACAAATGTGTATAGATGCATGAAAGATGCATATCTGCGAGTACACGTTGTCTACGGACCCGTACACATGTGAATGTTCAGATAATTTGAATGAATAGAACTGAAATTTGAAATTCGTTCGAATCTTTATGGGCATTCAATTCAAATTCAAATGTCAAAATTTGGGCAGATTCAATCCAATTTCAAATACCTACAAATATTTGTTCACACCCCTGTCAGGCATCTCCTTTTGCTCTTTTCTTGCCTTAATGAACAAAGGAGAATGCCCTTGAAGACTGTCTAGAAGCTGCACCTGGTACAGCTAGACTGCTGACACTGCTGGATCATGCACATCAGGTCAGTCCTAAAAGATCTGCACTGGCCACCAATTTGTTACTAAGTCCTTCTATAACCTATAAGGCTCTAAATGACTTGGGCCCTGTGGCACATCCTTCAGCCAAGGTGGATCTCCCTCTCCCTCTCTTAACTATTTAGGGCTCAACTCCGTTTGCTTAAAAGGATTTTGTTGGCCACTTCACTCTCCAGCCTCACGCTAAAGAGCACACCACTTTCCCTTTACTTCCATAAATATTACAAGTGGAAAGAGTCTCCAATCACCAACGGTGGCACCCTCTCTCCTGCTAGCTTTCCCTTAGCTTAAAGCTACAGGATCCTTTTCTCCTCGGTGATCCTCAGAGCTTAACAATAAATACTGCAGTCAGATTTCTTCTTTATAAACACAAAATCATAGTCTTTATTGGTTTACAAGGGTTATGTATAGTTGAATAATAATAATAATAATAAAGTCTTCAGGTAACAAACAGCATTCAACAACCTAACACCCTAGGCTGCCTAAGAATTCCCTTTGTCTCTTTCCCAGGCCTAAGAATTCTGGATTTATGGGAGTGTTCCTTCCCTCAGGTCATGAAATGGTTTCACCCAGTCCTCCACCCCAAGAAATCCCAGTATAGAACAACTTTATGTCTTAGAAGGTGCCTTATACACCTCCCGCCTGGCATGAGCCAACCCCTGATTGGCTGTGCCTGTGGGCCATTTCTCCCCCTTTTGGTATGCTAATTAGGGAAGCCTAGTCCATTGCTTACCTGTTCTTATAGTCATCTCATAGTAAAAGGCATTACATTTAATAAATACTTTTAAATACATTGCAAACAACTCTCAATAAATACATTAAATAGGCATGAGACATCACAGACCCTAAATTTCTGAAGTAGTGCCTCCTCCCATATAGACCTTCCTGGGCCCTAAGATCTGCTGGTGAGGCTCTCTTGGTGGTACTACCATTTCCAGCAGTTAGGAAGGTGGAGGTGCATGGTACATTGAGGGTCTGATTAAGATGCCTTTATTAAATCTCCTCTCAACAGAAGTCTTGAAGGCCTTCTTCTTCCTTCATTTTTTTAAATTAAGTTCCTCAAGTTTAGACATCCAAAAATGTGGATGCTGTTTATCGAAAAACACTTTTGTTTTTACAAGTGCTATGTGAGGAATAATTCAGCAACATTTGGAGGGTCATTAGCTACAGTGGTTTGCACTTCTTGGGATGCTTCAGGACGCTCGGTGATCCTCCAAAGCTGAGAAGAAATTTTTACTCCTCCACAGCTACTCTAGGGCCGTGTCCCCAAGCAATAAAAAGCTAATTAAAAAGCCTCTTTTGCCTCTGAGCGTCCCCATGCAGAGCTTTATTCCGGGCTTCCAGAGCCACAAAGGAGGAAAATGCACTAAAGAAAGACTGCCCTTTAAATAAGTCTACCAGCGGCCTTTTTGGAATTTTGCGGGTTTTCCTGGCAGCATTTAACATGGGGATGCTCCGTGGCAAAAGAGGTATTGGGGTGGGAATTGCTGGCCGGAGAGATCATCTCTCTCGCTCACTCTCTTTTATTTGCCTCTCATCCACAGCCAGCATTCATGATCTATGAAAACAGTAGGCAGGCATTCCAATTGAATAAGATACATTGTAACAAATTGTTTCCACAGGAAGTTGAAAGTGTTAAGAGTAAATGAGTGCACGATCGCTGGCTGGGGGAGGTGTGTCGGTGACCGGAGACCTTGTAAATAGCGTTATGAATTGCTTCCACCCGAGCGCTGGCTGCAGCCCGGCCACATTTGCAGGCAGGGGAGATGAACTTGTAAATACTGATGGCTATTTTTCTTTTGGTCTTGTCAGGGATTGTCTCCCTGGTTGTGGCCATGTACAGCGTAGTCCCTCCCCATTCCCTCTGGCACCCTATCAACCAGAGAGGGGGCGGGGAGAAAAAGATGTGAGCAAACAAAACACGCTGCCGTGGGGACGGTAGGTGCATTTTAAACGTGCGTTTTGCTTAGCCTCATGCGGACGCTTACTCCAGAATTGAACGGCATTTTTAAAGTCTGCTGCAATAGAGGGACAGTAGAGGGACAATAGAGGGACAATAGAGAAACAAAAAAGTACCATGGGGACATGGCCTAGGAGCTGCTGGAAAGCTCCTGGTGAGGTCCCGCATGCAGCATTCACACTTTCTTCTTGTGCGAATGCTGCATGTGTCTATGGTGAAGTGGGACGGCAGCTGTGGCTATGGCTGTGGCTGTGGCTGCAGCTGCAGCTGTGCAAATGAGACCATGTTGGGATTGTCATGGCAATGGCCTAGCGCATGCCAGATGTTGTGCCATGGTTCTTGCCATGGTAATCCAGCCAGGCCAAGATTGAACACGGGGATGGGCTAAAGGAGGCCAAACTGTGTTGTGGTGGGTGGGGTCCAGTCTTTCCTTTGACCATTTGGCATGTGTGGACTTCATGAAGCACCTCCCCTTCTCTCCTCAGTTTATGTGTATGATTCCTCTATCTAGCATTTTTACACAAATTTATTATTATTATTATTATTATTATTATTATTATTATTATTATTATTATTATTATTATTATTATTATTATTATTATTATTATTATTATTATTATTATTATTATTATGTAAAACAGCAGTTACACACAGCAAACGAGATGACTATGCTGGATTTCGTATTATATCACTAGTCGGGCACTTCCCAAGCACCTAGGACTGCGTGATGTATCGGCGAATTATGCGAGCAGACCCCAGTAAAGTGGCTTTTTGTAGTTGGCAGATGGATATCTTGTCAATGCCAATGGTTTTTAGGTGCCCGCTGAGATCTTTTGGCACCGCACCCAGTGTGCCGAGGATGACTGGGACCACTTTCACTGGTTTTCGCCAGAGTTGCTGAAGTTCAATTCTCAGGTCTTCGTATCTGGTGAGCTTCTCTAACTGTTTCTCCTCAATTCTGCTGTCACCTGGTATAGCAACATCGATGATCCACACCTTCTCTTTCTCAACAATTGTAATGTCGGGGTGTTATGCTCCAGTTTTCTGTCAGTCTGAAGCCTGAAGTCCCAAAGTAGTTTTGCCTGTTCGTTTTCAAGAACTTTTTCTGGCTTGTGATCCCACCAGTTCTTTGCCACTGGCAGATGATACTTTTGGCACAAGTTCCAGTGGATCATTTGTGCTACAGCATTGTGTCTCTGCTTGTAATCAGTTTGTGCGATCTTCTTGCAGCAGCTGAGTATATGGTTGATTGTTTCATCCACTTCTTTGCAGAGTCGGCACTTTGGATCTTCTCCTGATTTTTCAATTCTGGCTTTGATGGCATTTGTTCTTATTGCTTGTTCTTGTGCAGCAAGAATCAATCCTTCTGTTTCCTTTTTCAAAGTTCCATTCATAAGCCAAGCCCAGGTCTTTTCCATGTCCACTTTGCCTTCGATCTTCTCCAGGAACTGCCCATGCAGTGCTTTATTGTGCCAGCTGTCCGTTCGGCACTGAATTGCAGTTTTCCGGTACTGGTTCTTGGTTTGCTGCACCTGGAGAAGCTTCTGGTTGTTGACATCAATCAAAGCTGTTTCTTTGCTTTCTGCCACGTAATCTGCTAATGCATGCTTCTCTTCTTCCACTGTTTGCTTCACTTGCAAAAGTCCTCTACCGCCTGCTTTCCTGGGCAAGTACAACCTGTCGACATCACTCCGAGGATGTAGTGCTTGGTGGATCGTCATCAGTTTTCTGGTTTTTCTGTCTAAGTTGTCCAATTCCAACTGAGTCCAGTTCACAATTCCCGCAGGGTATCTAATGGCTGGTATGGCCCAGGTGTTTATGGCCTTAATGGTGTTACCGCCATTCAATTTACTTTTCAAGATTTTTCTAGTCCTTTGGATGTACTCTTTACTGACCACAGATTTCACATGGCCATGCTTAATGTTATCCAGTTGCAAGATGCCAAGGTATTTGTAGGCTTCTGGCTGGTGGGACCTGATGGCTTGACCATTTGGCATTTCAGTGCCTTCACTTTCAGTAATCTTCCCCTTCTTCAGTGCCACTATGGCGCATTTGTCCATTATTATTATTATTATGTAAAACAACAGTTACACACAGCAAATGAGATCACTATGCTGGATTTCGTATTATATCACTAGTCGGGCACTTCCCAAGCACCTAGGACTTCGTGATATATCGGCGAATTATGCGAGCAGACCCCAGTAAAGTGGCTTTTTGTAGTTGGCAGATGGATATTTTGTCAATGCCAATGGTTTTCAGGTACCTGTTGAGATCTTTTGGCACCGCACCCAGTGTGCCGAGGATGACCGGGACCACTTTCACTGGTTTTTGCCAGAGTTGCTGTAGTTCAATTCTCAGATCTTCATATCTGGTGAGTTTCTCCAACTGTTTCTCCTCAATTCTGCTGTCACCTGGAATAGCAACGTCGATAATCCACACCTTCTCTTTCTCAACAATTGTAATATGAGGAGTGTTATGCTCCAATTTTCGGCCAGTCTGAAGACTGAAGTCCCAAAGTAGTTTTGCCTGATCGTTTTCAACAACTTTTTCTGGCCTGTGATCCCACCAGTTCTTTGCCACAGGCAGATGGTACTTTTGGCACAAGTTCCAGTGGATCATTTGTGCTACAGCATTGTGTCTCTGCTTGTAATCAGATTATTATTATTAGTATTATAAATAATTGCATGGAGAAGAAAACACATAAAAAAGAAGCCGAGGTGGGGGAGCAGGCTTAAAAAAGAACTGCAAACGCACACCCTCACCTCCTTTGAGTGACAGAACAGCATCCAATCAGAAAGGAGATAGATTTGACACAGCAAAAGGGGTGGAGAACCAAAAGGAGGCTCAGGTCAGTCTCAGAGAAAGGTGTGACCAATGCGACCCAAGGCAGGGATGGGCTGAGGATGACCTATAACAATCTAGATGTGACCAACACTGGTACAATCTCAGATTGAATTAATGAATAGGCTGTCCTGTCTTAGACTTGTGTGACCAGGGCCAAGGCAGCCCTTTTGTTATGTCTAAACACAGCCAAAGCCTGGGAGGTCAAGAAGAAGGAAAGGGATGCTGACAGTTGTGCTCTCTTTATCCCTAGGAGGGTTAGCGTTGTATCTGCTCAAGGTAAGGACAGTTATGCTTGGGGGTTACCAGAATGGGAAGGAAGGCTAGCATGTCTCTGGAAAGGACTGTGAGAGCCATGGAGATGGGCAAGAAGTTTTCTTGAGTTTTAAACCTTTTTTATACTTGTCTTACTTGAGTTCCTTGTAAAAGGAAGGCCTTGGGCAGCTGTCTAAATCAGGTTGTGATACTTCTAGCTACTGTTGCACCCCACTAATTCTGTGTTTTATTTTATAGCACACTATAAAAGGTGCAGAAGTAAGATGTTAGTGGAGAAGCCTGCCTTTTTATATAAAAGGGTTAGTCTGCATAATGTATGTATCTGTGTCTCTTGTTAAATGATAGTTTTTGCTACTTTAATTGAGGATCTCCATTCTTTGAATAATTTTCAAGTGTGCACCACACTTTGAAGTAAATATTTTCTCTTAATTTGAATTTTCCTAAGCAGAAACACCCCCCCCCCCCATTTTTCCTTTTGGGAAATAAAAGATAAAATTAATCCAGTGGCTATGTTTTCATATTTACCAAACAATAACCATGCTGAAATTAAGAAGCATTTTAAATTATGTTTGTGCTACCTGATATAACTGCATCCCATTTTAGTATCTTCCTTTTGCTAATTATTTATGGATTTATTTAGGGAAGCACAATCTTCATATATGTAGAATATAACTTTATTGCATTTTATGGTACCTTAGAAGTAAGTAAAACAATACAAAACAGAACGATTAGACGTTATAAAGAAAAAGAAACAGAAAAATCAAATGGGAAAAGACAGTGTGATCCCTGCTCCTGCCAGTCCATTCTGACCTTCGCTGCTGCCATGTGTTCTCTGACTCTGCTCTGAAGAAACCTGCATGGGTAAGAACCAGTTGCACTAGATAGCACAGGGTATCCTTAGAATAGGCTCCTTTCCTCATTTTCCTCCTCTATATCTCTAAATTGCCAAATAGTGTGCTTTTAAATTGATATTTTCCCCTATACGCTACTGCCCCTTGTCCGGTTAAAACATTGTGCTACCCCACTGGGAATCTATTCTCACTTATATTTTGGCCTCTTTTGAGGCATTGTGCGCAGTGCCTCTCCATTTTTGCCATTTATTTTATTATTTTCATATTAATTATAAATAAAGCTGTTCTTCTCACAAAGAAACTCCCTTGTTGAGTATCTTCTGCCCACTGTCTGCATTGCTGGAGCACTATAGCCAATTTATCATTATTCAAACCTTCCCACTAAAAGACCTCCAACACAAATAACGTTCAGACAAAGCTAATGTCCCCATTTTTAACACATGTCTAGGATGTCTACTAACAGCTGCACCTGCATGGCTGAAAAAGGCTGCCTGAGGTGTGCTGTGACCACTCATTGCTACACTTTTTGGGTCTGCCACCATCTCCAGCAAGGTAAGAGGTCCCTGCCATTGATGTTCATCCACATGGCACCAGTAAGGGAAAAAGAGGGTGGCAAGCATGCTCAGAACTACTTTTTGGAAACAATAGAAAAGAATACCCCAAGGGTACTTTTTGCTCCTTTATGGTGGACCGTGCACTTAAAGAATGTGAATTTGCAGGTGCCACATCCCTTGGGTCTTTACTGGGTGCCCTTTTGTTATGCATGCAGCTCTAAACTCCCTATCACTTAAGGTGAATTTACAGTGTAATTCTTGCCCCAGATCTTTGCAACTGGGGGAGATTAGGGTGGCACACCTCTTCCACTGGAGATCAAACTCAAGGAGAAAAACATCTCATCTCAGCTGCAGATGTCCCACAAGCCTGGAGCCATGATAGTTGGGTGTTCCATGAGTTAGATATTCCAGAGAGGTCTCCTTTGCCCAATGGCTGCTCTGTCCATAGCTGCCCAAGTGTGCACTAACTAAATAGCTGACATACATTGTGTGTTGGTGGGTTTGGATTTAGCATGGGCCTTATACTCAAGGGAACTACTGCCCTTCTGAAGTTAGGGTTGCACTGAAAAGCTGTGCGCAGGACTGCAGGCTAAGTGAATAGAAGAAGTGATTCATTTTCTCTTTCATTAATCACCTTGTCCTTCATAAAGTAGAGGGATTATCGATTTTCTCTGTATAGTAGAGAGACTTGGAATTTAATGTGTCTTCAGGGAATTTCAAGGCTTCTATATTCCAAGTGTCTTTAAAGCGATATTTCTATCATAACTGGAAAGTTTATGATCACCCAAAAGTCTCTCTATAGTTCCATTTAGAACTGTTTATTATGAAGTACCAGTGGATTTTTTTATTATTATTTTTTTAATTTGCAGCATTTAAAAACAACTTCAAAGTCTTCAACAAAATAAATGCTTGCTGGACCACCAGAGAATGCATGCTAGTTTGTCTAAATATTCAATTACAACGTTGCTTGCCAGATAATTCACAGGAGTCCTATAAAGCAGCTGACAGAAGTGGATCACAGGGAGGAGACAACTATTCCATCCCATAATATATGGGTCTGTGTGTACTCAGAGTGGGAGGGTGAGGACTTCTTATGAGCGAATCTTGGGGGGGGGGAATTAAAATTAAAGACAAGCCACATTATTTCCCACTGGGTAACTATAGATGGGACTTGAGACAAGCACTTCTATCTGTTTTAAAAATCATCTAAGGCTTCATAAACATTTATGATGGCCCCTTGTATGGCTGATTGCACATCTACCTAATTACTCAGTCAGATTTCTCTCCAAGGATTTACATGCGACACTCAAATAGATGATGTGGAGTAACTACCAGCTGTAATAAACAGGAATACTGTCAGTCTAGGCTGGAGTCTGTAAGCATTACAGAAAGAGAGAAATAACTGCTTGCTCTATAGAACAATCATGGTCATATTTTGTAATGGCTTTCCAGGGCCATTGGTCCTTATAGGAAATATCCCATGCACCTAGTAATCTCATTCTTTATAAGTAGAGCAGTGTTTGTCAACTAGAATGCTCTTATATGTTGTTGGATTATAACCTCTCATCATGAATAGTCGGCATGGTCCTTCTCCAGGAATCGTTCTAGAAATGGTGGACATTGTAATCCAATAACATATAGCACACTGGTTGGGCAACGTTGTTGTGTAACAAGTCAGTACTCCAGTGAAAGTCTGGACTGTGGTTGCCATAACAACAATCTGCATGCTGCTCTGCACCTGTGGAGAACATCACTCCTTGGCCAGAGTGGGTCAGAGTACATTCTTCAGCCCAGGAGCAATCTGGACACCATAGACGTTTTCGCACGGGGCTGAACGGAACGCGGAAAAGACAGCTGAGGACACGTCATCCGCATTGGCCGCGCGCGGCTTGCGTTCCGACGTGTCCGCAGCTGTCTTTTCCGCGTTCGAAATGTAGAGCACTTCGAAGTGCTCTACACGCGTTCCAACGCGGACGAGCCGCCCGCAGCCGTTCGGGAGAAGAAGCGTTCGCGCTTCTTCTGTCTCCCGAACGGCTGCCGGCGCGCCTCCGACGCCGCGCGGCTTTGACAATCAGCTGTTTGTCAAACAGCTGATTGTCGATCTGCCTCCGCGGCTGTCATCGCGCCCCTTGCCGGCGTTTGCCGGCTAAGCCAGCTTCGGGCGCTTTGAGCATTCGCACCCAGACGCTCCGGAACGCGTTTACACGCGTTCTGGCGCGTCTGTGTGTGAACGGGGAAAGCGCCCGAAGCTGGCTTAAGCTTTCCGCCTGAACGCGTTCCGTTTCGAACGCGATTCAGTGCGGAAATGCCTCATGTCTGCTCAGATGGACGTCCTGGCCCCGTGTGACTTTGAGGCCAGGGAATGGAAGTTCCACACTGTTGGAAGTTACACACTGGGGACATTTTATAGGATTCAGTAGTGGGTCATTTCTGAAGCCTAGTGGAAATGTGAACCCAGCTATAGTAGTATCCTTAAGGGGCCATGTCTGGAAGACACCCAGCATGGGATGTCCACTTGGCGAAACACATCAACAGATGGCCTGGACCATGGCAACTGCCTGTTGCCAGAATCCAACCTACTCCTAGGGTTCAGCTCACACCAGGGGGCAGAATGGAAATATTGCTGTGCAAATGTGGCATGGGATAGATTTGCTCCTGCTACCACCATCCAAAAAGATGGCAGTGATGTTAGCTGTCTGTGGCCCATTCCAGAATCTAGCCACATTCTAACTTTCTGAGCATTTATGATCTGCCTTGAGATTCTTGGGCAGAAATACTGCATCTACAGGAAGCAGATTTAAAAGAGGGCTAAGGGTGAACACACAGGTTCCTTTAGTTGTCAGGAAAATTCTGGTTTATATCTCAGACTTGGGCCCCAGATACCTAAAGGAGCGCCTTCTCCCGTATTGACTTGCCCGTGTTTTAAGATCTGGAGGGGAGGCCCTTCTGGTGATCCCTCCGCCTTCATTAGTTAGGCGGGTGGGTTCCCGGGAGAGGGCCTTCTCGGTGGTGGCCCCCAGGCTGTGGAATGGTCTCCCCCTCGAGGTGCGTCAGGCCCCTTCTTTGTTCATTTTTAGGAAGGCGGTGAAAACGTTCCTCTTTACACAGGCCTTTGGTTAAATGTCCCCCACACTTCCCCTCACTGAAAACCACTGATGTTTTTAATTTTTCTTGTATTTTTAAAATTGCATTTTTAAAATTTGTTTTGTTTTTGATATTGTTTGTATACATCTGTTTTTAAATGTTGTGAGCTGCCCAGAGACCCTCGGGTATGGGGCGGCATATAAATTTAAATATAAATAAATAAATAAAACAAATAAATAAAAGCACTTCCAGTTCTTGGGTCATGGGACCCCAGAACTGGAACGCCTATTTCAGCCTCCAGAGAGCATTGAAATAGGCACAGGGACACCACCAGAGGCCTCCTGCATGCCTCCCATGTGCCCCCTTACCTTTTGGAGGGGCTCCGGTGGCATCCCTGGGCCACTTTCAGTACTCTCCAGAGTCCAAAATAGGCCTTTTGGAGGCCGAAATAGGTCTTTCAGTTCTGGGGTCACATGAATTCACATGACCCCAGAACCCGAAGTACTTTTCTGACCTCCTGAGAGTGCTGAAATAGGCCCGGACAGGCCACCAGATGCCTCCTTTTTGCCTCCCACACACCTCTTCCCTTTTGGGGGCCTCTGATGGTGTCTTCAGGCCTATTTCAGAGCACTCCAGAGGCCAAAATAGACCTTCTGGAGACCGAAAAGGCACTTCTGGTTCTGTGTGTGCAGACCTGGAAGTGCCTTAGAAGAAGGCATAGCAGTGGTGGTCAACATGAATGTACGCATATCCAATATGTATCCAGCAAACGCATACGTATCCGATACGTATCCGATACATATCCTGCAACAAATCCATTCTGAAACCATCAAATCCAACCTGAATCCACTTTTAATCTACTCTCGATCCATGTCAAATGCACTCTGTGACTGGCACAGCTGCTTTCTCACCTCCCTGTTTAATGAATGCCTGAACTATTCGTATGAATGTCCAAAGCATTTGTATTTGTATGAATCTTAATGTACAAATATAACATTCAATTCTGTACAAATGTCTGAATTCATCTGAATTTGTACAAATAACGAATGTCATGAATATTCATGCACATCCCTACCCAGCCTACTTACAACTTGAAGAAGGGGCTGCCATCTGAAGGGCCATTTCACTGCAACAGCTGCCTCCAGTTCCCAATCAGCCGGTTATACCCCACCTTTCACACCATTAAGTGGACTCACAATGGCTGACAAACCTTATATATTGACTTATTTAGAAAATGTATATCCTGCCCTTCACCAAATGGTTCCAGGGTAGGTTGTAATTAAATTAAAACATACTGAATAGTAAAACATAATTTAAAATATAACCCCCACTCCAGCCCCCTTTCCACTCCCACTCCCACTCTCCCTCCCTAACACCCTCTTTCTGTTCTTCTCCTCACAACAAACACCCTGGCCGCATCCCATGGTACAAAATAATCTGGAGGTATTCTGTGTCCACCCCGGTAGTGTCTCCATGCAAGCTCTAATACGTGTTGCTTGGAGGGCAATACGTGTTAACCCCCCTTTTCAACTGTATTGCTTCCGAAATAAGGGGCTAACGTGTATTGCCCTGGTGCCATGAGACTACCAAATAAGAGTCCAATACTCTAGCCACAAGACCAGACTGGCTCATGATTCTCAAACTGGAAGTATTGCAAATAGTACCCATTGAGGTCTTATTCGTTTCAATAAATGTTTTGGTTGTTCCCTACCTCACTTTCCCATAGGGCTTGAAAACGGTTCAGTATTTGGTCATTAAAAAGCCCTGAGCCCAAAAATAATTCAAACAAGGAAGAAGTGAAGGAGGTGATAAGGAGCAAAGGGACTGACTGTGGTTGCATCACAGGGGTGGCAAATACCTCATTTGCATGACCAGTTGCAAAAAAGAAAGGCAGGTTTTGTGCACCCTTTCAGAATGCTTGGGTTGCAATATATATGCTGTATCAAATATGGGCTACAAAGAAACCCTGTATTCAGTGTTCTTTGCACCACTCTTTCTGTAGTGAGGAACATCTTTCCTAGAACCCGGCATGGCTTTGAATGTGATGTGTGGATTCACGGTCATCACCCTGAAAACTCAGACCGTTCCTGCAGCTTTGAAAATGTGTGGAAACCCTCTAAAATATAGAACATGAATGAATTAACCAAGCCGATAAGGGACATGCCTAAAAAATTAATATGATTGTTATTGGCTTGAGATGGCTGAAAAATAGGAAACACTGGAAGCAGGACTTCGTTATGTTTTGAAGAATGTGCCAGAGGTTTTGAGTACATGGGTAAGGAATGTATCTCTATAATAACCTGCATCCTGGGTCTTCAAAAATATCACATCCCAAGTCTTATATTTTTGCCCTGTTTCATTTTTCCTGTTCTTTTGTACAGGATTTATCTCAGACAACAGATCCATGGATCAAATACATCCAGTTACTGTAGTCTGGAACCCTAGCAAGCTGAAAGAAAAAATAAAAAATGTTTAGCAGCAAATGTATGAAATTATCACCATTTTATCTAACCAGTATTTGAACTGATGTGGAAACAAAAGAAAAAGGTATCTTCGTCTGCCAGGGATGATGCCATTCTACTTGAGAATAAACAATAAAACAGTGTTATGCATATCCACTCTTGATTTTTCTTCTTCTGTTATGATACGTCATTGGATTTGGCTGTTTTGCCCTTGTATGGTAGCAAACAAAGAAAAAATAAAATAAACTGCAGGGACTTTGAAAGTTGGGTTGTACCATTAATAAAATAAATCTTGGCCACACAGGAAAGGAGTTGAAAAATATGGCCCCATTTTAGTGGCAGATCTCCTGGGCATTTCCCACCTATGGATCTCCAATGGGTAGTAGCCCTGGCAATAGGACATGCAAAGCATCAGGACAAGCTGTTGTGTGGTGCCACTGGATGACAGTAATTTAGATTTACTTTTAAGCACCAGTTCCAGCACAGAAGCTTGGAATGGATGGCACGTTTGAGAGGGAAGCATCACTGCAGGAAAACAGTAGTACTGCATTTCTATACAGTAGAAAACTACAAAAAGCTGCTCTATACTTGAAACGAAGCCAAGGTTTGCATGGCACTCCACTCAATATTGCTGACCCACTGCAATTTCCTTCCCTGCTTTAGTGATCCTTTACTTCAGCAGTAAAGCCAAGCCTCTTTCTGACAGCAGATTGGAAAGAGGGGTTGCAGAGGCTTCAGATTTCTCTCTTTTCTAGGGAGGCAATAAGGTTGCCTCCCTGGAAAAGAGAGAAAGCTCAAACCTCTGCACCCCCTTACTACCTTGCTTTTACTCCCCTTTCGAGGCAAGCAAGCGGTTTGCCTAGGAAAGGGAGCAAAATCACAATCCCAGTGTGGTTTGCTTGGGGATGGCTGAATCCACCCCTAACCTGCCCCCAGCCCACGTTAGGGTGAATGGCATGGGGATGCCTGAGATTCGATCTCAGTCCCGCACCCGGTCCCATGAGAGATGAATCAGCGCCCAAACAGTGCCAAACGGCTTGCATGGGGACACGGCCTGTATGTCAGGATACTGGATTAGATGGGCTGTGGCTTGATCCTGCACAGCTCCTCTTATGCTTTCATGTCTTATATGAACAGGGTAATTTTTGCTGCATGATGATACTCATTCAGAGAATGAGCTTGTTGCTTACACAAAAGATGTTGGGAAACACGGCAGAACAACAAAAGTGGTTTTTATGAGAGAAACTAAAGAATAAGCTATCTAAAATGCATGGAGAGCAAATTGCTGCCTCCCATAGCTTCATGCTCATCATTTCCTCTACACCCCAGTGCAGGATTTGATAAAGCAGTCATGTGGAAAAGAGGCCAGGCCACCTACCTCTTTAGTAGTTGTGTAGAAGATGGCATTTCAGCAGTACAACTTGCAATGCAGACTTGGTTATTTCATTCCAATTACATGGTGGAGTCACATTTCCCTCTTCCTTTGAAAAGGCAACATTATTTGACATTACCAATTGTCAACATCCATTATTCTGTCAGAGACAAACAACCTCCAGGCTTTGTGATCTCTTCAATTATGGCAAACTTGTGGGTATTTTTTTAATGGTCTGTTAAATTCTAGGTACTTCTGCACAGCAGTAGCTAGGCCATGGCAGCCCATAGATCAGGACTGCCAGACAGCAGAGGAGAGATGCAATTCTAATTGGATACCTCCCTTTGATCTTCCTGAACTGCTTTTGATCTGCAACAAGCAAAAACATGCTTTGGGGAGATAAAAGCCAAGGTTCCAATCAGAACCTCACATCTCCCCATAGCCCTGTGGTCTTGATCCAAGAACTGCTGATGAGACAGTCCAAGCAGTTGGAGTGTTTATACTGAGGTCATCACCATGTCTGTTTAGGAGTAAGTTCTACTGTGTTCATCGGTACTTACTCCCACAAAGTGAGAATTGCACTGCTGCAGTTCTATTGCATCCATGGATTAGGCTCACTGGGTGAAAAAGGACTTATTTATTTTCAATGAAGCTGTTCACATTGTCCTGCTTTGGCTAAAGGTTCCTGCAAGGGAGCTCTGAGAGTAAGAGCAACATTGTGGAATGACTTCCTTAAGCTGGCTGATTTTAGTTGGTAGTCCTATGTAGTTTGAGCAAGGGAGGAGAACATTTGTGTGATGCCTGAACAAACTGCATGTAAACAAAGCATAAGGATCTTTATGGTGATGATGGTACTCTACTAGCCAAAGGCAGGAAAGTTGTCAGAGGAGGGGTCTTTCTGCACACCTCATCCCTTCCAGGGGGTAGGAATAATCCACAGACTTACTGGAGGTCTAGTGGCCGGTGGGACTGCATGTGTGCCCGTACCGTCACTGGGACAACAGTGATGCACCATGCACACATGCTAGTGTCCTAGGTCACCTGATGTGCCACTGTGCTTGCATGACACGTCAGATGACCCTGGCACTGGGAGAAGTGCAAATGCTCTCTCCTTTGGCTGGGGCAGGTAAGCTTGCACATGCATGTGGTGCACAATTTTGTGTACCATCTCTAGTGGACACTTGGGTACTAGCAGGAAGCACCCATTAGGCACCCGATCAGTGCCCATTCAGTACTGATCAGTAAGACCCTGTTCCCACACAAGACCCCACTAGGACCCCATCCATTCACACCAGCATAAGGGAAGTCTGGATTGAATGGGTTCCTCAGGCCCTAAAATGTGGACTTCCTGTGGACTCCTTTAATGTCAATGGAAGTTGGCCTTGAGTGATGTCCACACCGGCCAATCACGCCATGCCACAAGCACACTTTCGGCTTAGGTCAGAACGGATTTACCTGATGGGGTGCTTTAGTGTTCACACTGCGACCCTGTCTGGCACCCATTGGCATCAGGTGCTAGACTGCCAGTGGAGAAGCATTGGGTCCTTGCAAAGATCAGATCTTCAAGGACAGAATTCATTAAGAGCTCCATTTCAAAGATTTGGATCTTCTAAGATCCAGATTACGATGGTAAGTGGAGAAACACCCTGGGGTAGTTTCTGGTTAAGCAGGAGATGTTTCTGGTGTGGAGGCGGTGCTTCCCGGAAGCTATCATGACATGTACTAGCAGGCTGAGTGGGAAAGGGCCTCTGGAAGTACAATGGGTCAGAAATGGGGTTTGTTGGAGAAGAAAAAAAGGGTGAGATCAGACAGAGCTTTTGCAAGTCAACCCTTTCGCAAAAAGCATCCCATCACGAGACCCATAAAAAAGTGCCATCCAAATGTTTTTTATATGTGGCTGAGAAGCTACTTTGTTTTGCCACACTGAGCATCTTTAATCAGCCTTCACCAACCTCCAGTCAAGTGTCCCCATGAGCAGGGCTGGCATGACAGGGAAGCAATCTTGACAACTCCAAATGGAAGCAAGCAATACAATTCTGTCTCGCCTAGACAAGACTCCTCCTAAGGCAATATGTAGCTTCATTTCTCCTGCAGACATCCTTGTTCAGTGTGTGATGGGTTTCCATTGGATGCTAGAATATACAAATTGGAGGAGGCTACATCATTGTATCCTTCTTTATTTCATTTTTTTCTTTATTTCTTATTTGTATTTCTATCCTGCCCTATACCCAAAGGTCTCAGGGCATGTAACAACATTTAAAATCAGACATATATTAAGAAGAAAGAGTTGGTTTTTATACCCCACTTTTCACACCCATTTTAAGGGGACTCAAAGCGTCTGACAAAGCTTTCTGTTCCTCTCCCCACAACAGAACAACAGAACACCCTGTGAGATGGGTGGGGCTGTGAGAGCTCAGAAGAGAGCTGTGACT
This sequence comes from Aspidoscelis tigris stejnegeri, assembly GCA_023333525.1. Classification (NCBI taxonomy): domain Eukaryota; kingdom Metazoa; phylum Chordata; class Lepidosauria; order Squamata; family Teiidae; genus Aspidoscelis; species Aspidoscelis tigris. The sequence goes on along the minus strand of JALMGA010000002.1, from coordinate 51,463,361 downwards.
AGCCCAAGGTCACCCAGCTGGTTTCATGGAGGAGAGAGGAATCAAACCTGGTATTCCCAGATAAGAGTCTGGCTCCTTAACCACTAGACCAAACAATCACAGCCTGCCCCTTTGCTTACATAGCTTCTGGGCTAAACAAAAAAGTGCCTTTGGTTTTATGAAACCCCAGATAAAACCCATTCCAAGGACATCAGGTGAATTAAGGTGAATTAAGGAAAGATATTCTTCTGTCCTTTCAGTCTCAAATTTGCCCAGAGGGCTTCCCTTTAAGCATGTCTGATCATACCCAAGGTCATGCAGGGCTTATTCAAGGTTACCATACGAAAAAGAGGATAGGTTTGCTATATCTTCCCCCCTCCAACTGCCACCAGAAAGCTGTGAACCGTCTAGCTTGAGGGAAGTAGAAGAAGAGTTGGCTTTTCTGCCCTGCTTTTCTTGCCTATTTAGGGAGACTCAAACCAGCTGACAAAGCTTTCTATTCTTCTCCCCACAACAGAACACCCTGTGAGGTAGGCGGAACTTTGAGAGCTTAGAAGAGAGCTGTGATTAGTCCAAGGTCTCCCAGCTGGTTTCATGGGGCAGTGTGGAATCAAATTTGGTACTCCCAGATAAGAGTCTGGCTCCTTAACCACTAGACCAAGTGGAGAAGAGATAGTAGGCTGGGGATCTTTACTTGCGTTTATAGTGATTGTATTGTGAACTACCCTGAAAACCTTGGATGTAGGGTAGGAGATAAATATATATGTAAATAAAGGCAACTTCAGTGGGTGCAGCTTTTAATGCAGTCAGTGCCTGCTGACGTTGACTATTTTGTGTATCCATCATTAAAGGTGTAGCATTTCTCCCCTCTTTTCCCTAGGGTAACCTTAGCTTATTCTTATTCTTGATGTGGGTGCAACACAATGCCTGCATGAGAGTTGCTATTAATTAAAACCTTGTCAGTGGAGAACCCAAGATGACTGCCTGTCTTACTCGTTTTCCCACAAGTATGTTGAAGGACAGGACTGTAGTTAAATCCGGCAGCCAGCCAATCTCAGCTCACTTTGAGGAGTATACAAGGCTCAAAGCAGGGACAAAACTCACAGGGCAAAATGTGTTGGGGTGCTATAGGAAACCGTGCCAAATGATTCCCTGTAAATTCAGAGCTTCACATTTCCACACAAAATTGGGGGAAATAAAATGAGAACGTATTTTTCAACTTTTGCAAGTTAATTTGAACTGGCAAGGAGTGGGGGGAACACCTCTTAAGCTCTCAACAAGCTTTAGCTGTCTAGCTTAAACTACCACATCCGGAAGCTATTTTCAACTTCTTCCTCACCCTCCATCCCTGCCAAATTGTCTGGCAGAGACCAAAATGGAGTGCTCCTTGATTTGAAGAAACAATAAACAGTCCTTTGATTACTGAGGCTTGATTACTTTTTCAAGGGGGGGGGGGAATTGTCATAAATAAATTGAGGAAGGGCCACCGTTTCAGAATGTGGAGGAAGAGAAGGATAATAATGCAGCTAAAAATAGCTAGAAATAGGAGTCTGGTATCTATTTTCACTGAGCTTTTTTTGTTTTTTGCTGTCTATTTGTGTAACTTTTTTTTTGTTTTTTTGCTTAAATTCCATATTTATAAGTTTGTTTCATTCGCTGGCATAACCCTCTAAATGAAATCAGTGTGCCGCAAACCATTAATAGCACAGCGAGTGGGTGCAAGTATGTGTGTATATGTGCAGAACTTTTACATTACAGATAGCAATAATATCCGAGAGGCTATTAATTAATTTACTATTTTGCTATTCCACAAAATAGCAAGAGCCCTTTGAGGCAAAACACTGCCCTCTTCTTTTTCCATATCTATATGAATGTATATAGATATATAACATACGGTTATGTGTTTTATTAATGTATTAATGTAAAAAGAACACGAGGAATGATAATTTTAAAAAGTAGTTCAAAACAATTTCAATAATCTTCTATCATCTGGAAGGTCTAGGGAACTCATCTGTATTTTGAAGCTGAATAATACAGGAAACCTGATGACAAATTATCTCTAGTTGGTCCAGCAACAAGGCTGGTTCCAGCAGGCCCAGAACAAGGCTGTTCACATCGGGATGGCCTGTTTCAGGACAGATGTAGGATAGGCCCATGCCATTCTTAAGCTCATAATGAACTTCAGGGCCTGCTGCAAGGACTTTGATGGTCAGGAACAAAAGTTATTGGCCTCAGAGCCCTGGTGGGACCAATTTGGACCCAGCTGTTTGGTGTACCCAGATACAGGTCCTTCAGCTAGATGTTGAGTGAGCCCTTCTACACACTTCCATAAGCTGGTCTACTAGGTGTCCATTTTGGATTCCTTGACCAGGCTACACTCTAACCAATGTAAATGGAGCAGTCTAGCAGGGGGCATGAAACAAAGTGAACTCCCTTCCCCCCTTCCCCCCTTCCCCCCTATCCTCGTCACCACTGCGTGCTGTTGTCCTAGGCACTTTCAGTTCTGTGCGCACAGCTCTCCATCCGGAGATCATGATCCCTGGATGAAGAGTTGCACATGCCTTTTTGAGTGCCTTTTTGGCCTTTGAAGATCACCTAAATAAGCCATTTTTCTCTTTCTCCCAAGCTCCTTCCCCTCCTGTCTTAAAGGCAAACCCCTCACCTCTCTGGGTGCGTCTTCATGGCATAGTTATCTCGAATTCAAAACGTTTTGAGTTTGCGCAGTTCAGACGGCACTTCGGATTAACACGGTATTTCCGTGTTAAAGGACGTTATCCCAATTAGAAATAAATCCTGATCTCAACAGGTCTCACTCCGGATCGTGCGTCGATACGTGTTTCCTTTTTAACTGTGTGGACAGTATCGTTCCGGGATGAGATTCAGTGTTAAGGCTGTCCCGCCCCCCCAATCGCACTGTAACCAATGGCTGAACGTATTAGAAGCACGTCATGTTTAGGGCTTCCTTCATTGAAAAAATCCACCCTCAAACACCCACTATAAACCTCCAGTCCTTAAAGCTGAAACACTGTATCAATCTAAGCACTTCACACCTTAAAAACAATGTTGCAATTTTGCGCAATTTCAGACCTTTGAAGGTTCGGAACAGTCGCTTTCAGCCCCCTTAAGGGTGAGAAGGCTTGTCAGCCACTTAGTCCCTTGAAGGGTGAAAACAGAATGTCAACCGCTTTGAGCCCCCTCTAGGCTACTTTGCCTCTGCCTGTGGTCACACCTAAGGTTTAATCCAGTTTCAGTTCACTTTCAGAGTGAGAGAATACACCAGCAAACTGACAAGCTGGTTTTCTTTCAGGGTTAATAACTCAGAAAATCCACCTTTAGACTAGATAATGTGGAAAGAAAACTACTGGTCACTTTGCTGATGTGTTCTCTCACACTGAAGGTGGAGTGAAGCTAGATTAAACCTTAGGTGTGACCACAAGCCAAGGTTTTAATCCAGCTTCGGTCCCTGTGAGGTGGGGGGGCGGAGTTCCCTCCCGGCCACGGGGGGAAGAGCAAGCGAGGAGCCCCCTTCGCCCTCTTGTCCACCCCTTGGCTCTCCTCCTCTGCGGGGCAAAGTGGCGGCAAAGTGGGGGGAAAGCGGCGGCGGAGCCCCAGGGAGAAGCCGCTAGCGCCGCAGCGCCTGGATGAATGGATGGATGGATGGATGGATGGATGGATGGATGGATGGATGGATGGATGGATGCTGCTGCTGCTGCTGCTGGGAAGGGGGAGGGTGGATCGGGCAGGGAATTCCCGACGGAGCATAACGCAAAGAGAAGGGAGGGTGGGATCCTGGCAGGGAAAACCAATCAGAGGAGAGAGTGTGGGCAATGGGCAGGAGGACAATGCTGCCATGTGGACTCCGAGTATTGATCCCGCGTTAAGGCTGCCATCGGAACCGGATCAACTTGCAAGTCGTCTGGACAGCTTTGTTCCGTTTCTTTTATTTCGAATTCTTTAAACTGAAATAACACATGCCATGAAGACGCGCCCTCTGTCTCTCCAATCTAATCCCATGCACAGATTGGCTGCTTCTCTCTTTCTCCAAAGCTGCTTCTCCCTCAGTTTTTTCCCCAGTTTAATGAATGTCCAAACTATTTGCATGGATGCTCCAAACTATCCATATTTGTACAAATGTTAATGTATGAATGTTGTGACATTCAATTTGTGTATGAATGTCAAAATTCGTACAAATTCGTATGAATAACAAATGTTATGAATGTTTGTGCAGATCCCTAGTGTGGAATCTCACTTTTAAATCACTCCAAACTGTCTGTTCAACATGTGCTTTGGAGAGAACAAAAGTGAGTCTCCAGCTACATCTTCAACCTTCCCTTGCTGCCATGCCAGTTCTTTTGTATAGACCACTGTTGCCTCTAGCACTGAGATGGGGCAGATCAGCTTTCTGGATGAGGCCAGGCTGTGTGTGTGTTAGTCATCAGGGAGGGCTAGTAGGTACGGGCAAGCAGGCACAGGTCCTGAGGTAAAGGCTTTGGGTACTTTGTAAGGACCTGGTGTGCTGTGAGCCCTAGTATTTGGGTGAGCATAGCCACAATATAGTGGGGTCAGTAGGTTTGGTGGCCGGAGGTAATTGCTGAAGGTAATAAAGTACGGTCACCAGCCGGACGCTGAACCACGTGGCTACACCCAAGTAAGCCTGGTTCCGGAGGTAATCCGCCTTGGTAAAGTACGGAACCAGGGAGGGAATTACGTTCCCTGTGTGTTGGCTACAAATAGCAGCAGCCAGCACAGTAGATCAAGTGGTGGGGAGTCCCACACTTGATGCTAACTAGAACAGGGGCTAAGGCTGTTCCAAAGGGTCTAGGGGGACTGCCAGCTAAGAGTGTTAGCAGCAAGCGGTCCAGAACCAGACCAGGGGAAGCTGTTATGGAGTCTGTGGTGGAACAGGAGGTTTCAACCCCAGAGCCAAGTGTGGGTGCAGGCCCAGGGACTCCTGAAGCTGTGCCAGGAGCGGCACAGGACAGAGGGCTCGCTGAGCTCAAACTGAGGCTCGAGTATGAGCGGGAGATGAAAAAAATGGAACTGGAACTCCAATTAGCCAGGGAGAAGTCTGCTAGAGAATTGGAAATGGCTAGAGAGAAAGCTGCCATTGCAGAAAGGGAAGGGGAGAAGGCTAGGGCTCATGAGCTGGCCGTTCTCCAATTAAAAGCTAGCCAAGGGCAGGGTGCCCAAGGGGCAGTTCCTGGACAGGGTGATGGTGGCACCCCTAACCCCATGAAAGTGGACATCAAAAGGTTTCCTTTATATATAAAAGGGGATGATGTCGAGTCTTTTCTCAGGGCTTTTGATCGGGCGTGCTCAGAATTTGAAATCCCAGAAGAACATAGGATGATGTACTTGAGATCACGTATTAGCGGTGATCTGTTGGACCTTTATGCCGCCCTTTCAGATGAGGAAGCCCGGGACTATAAGGTGTTCCAGGAGCGGGTTAAGCAACGCTTTAACCTCACTGCAGAACACTATAGGCAAACCTTCCGGAGTGTTGAGAAGAAGGAGGGGGAAACCTATATGCAAGTTGCAGCCCGCATGACAAGACACTTGTGGGATTGGGTGAAAGAATCCCGGGTCAATACCATTGACCAGTTTGCTGAATTGGTTTTAAAGGAGCAATTCATGCAGTTGTTGCCCAACCACATCCGTTGGATTGTGGAGGACAAGGAATGTGTCACAGTGCAAGATGCAGCCCATTGTGCTGACCGGTTAGTGGTGACCAGAGGGAGTGGCAACGTGAAGCAGGCAGATGGGGCGGGGAGGCCTGCATCTGTCAGGAGCAGTTCCTCTGGTCATGCTAACTCAGGTAATGGAGAAAGGGCACAGACCAGAGTGCCCGACAAGGCCAGAACCTGCTTCCTATGCGGCAGTTTGACGCACCTGAAGGCCGGATGCCCAAAGGCGCGCCCCGCTGGGCAGGAGAAAGCAGGCACTCATCATTCTTACTGCATGCGGGCCCCAAAACAGCAGCACGAGGATGAGGATGATGGGGCTAGACAGGGACAAGTGGGACATTCCCTGCCTGAGCCTGAAAGCTTTGTAATGATGAACGCTGAGCACCCCCCAGATGTGGAATACATCTGGAAGGTCCAGGTTCATGGTCAGTCTGTGGATGCCATGAGGGACTCAGGCTCAGCAGTTAGTGTGATTAAGCCAGAGTTGGTACAGGAGGGTGATTATGTACTGGGAAAGAAGATCAAACTGAAGGGGATTGGTGGCAGTTCCTTCAGGGCTCGCGTAGCGAGGGTTCCAGTACAGATTGGGGCAAGGTACATGGAACATGACTTTGCGGTCACCAACAGCATCCCTGTGCCACTGCTGGTTGGCAATGATTTAGCCAGGCGTGCAAGATCTAGGGTGGGTAGCAGTTGCCCAGCCCAGGCCCTCAGCACAAGTGTGAAAGCCTTGCAGGAGGCAGTAGGGAAGCTGAGGGAGGAGACATCATCCTTGCAGGGAGAATTTGCACTTTTGAAACAGAGCAATGCAAACAAACAGCACACTGAACCCAAGATTGAACCAGCTGGGTCGGGGGAAGTGACCAAGGCAGAGGGCCAAGAACTTTCCCAGGGTTCGTGTGAGCTGGACAGTACAAGTGGCATCTCTCCTGTGAAGGTGCCAAGGGAGGCTGAGACTAAACAGCTTCAGCAAGGGAGCCAGAGAAAAAGACTGGGAATGCTGTTAGCTGGACTTGCTTGTGTAGCAAAAGGAATCCTGAGGAGCCTAGGACTCCAGATGCTTCTGTGGATGAGCCATACAAGTGCTGAATTGCTGACATCGCTGGAAGGGATCCAGGGAGCTGAGGTCGTGCCGGATGGGTCAAGGACCGCAGCATCCAGCACCAGGACCGGGGAGACCAACAGGACGGCGTCTCCAGGCAACAAGGTCAGCCAGAAGCCGGATCCCACAGCAGGACCACCACCAGATGGGACCAGCACAAGTGACCAGTGCAGGAGTGGAGCAAGCAGGCGACCTAGCGCCAAGGACCTTGCGGGCCAGTACCACAGAAGGCAGACCAGCAAAGAGCCAGACTGTGATCTTGGACTCAGACAACTATTTGAGTGACTTTGGGACACTGTGTTTAGTTGTATATAGTCAGTTAAGGAAATTCTTTTACAGAGACTTTGGATTTTTACAGAGTGTGTTTATTAGATAGTTAGTATGTTAAGTTACGCTCCTCCTTGGGAGACAAATGTCCATGGGACAGTTGTGCCCCAGGTACATTTGTCTTTTTTGGGGAAGGGAGGGGTTGTGACGGTTTCAGGGTACAGGCTGCAAACTGCTTTGCTTTCTGGCATTGCAGGCTTCTAGCTAGCTGCAATAGCCAGCCGTGTTGCAAAGCAAAGCTTGTTGCAAACCCTGGGATTTGGGCTGCAAAAAGAGCGGGAAATCCTGTGCGGGCCCTGTTGCAGTGATTGGCTGGAGTAAGGTTTTGGAGGGAAAAGCTGTCCGGGGATCTGAGTGCTGGAGGGGCTAGAGAGGAGTTCCCACCAATCAGGCTGGAGGGACAGCAACCTCTGTTAGGAGCCTACAGCAGCATTTTATTGCGGCTAGAGCCAATCAGGATCAGGGGTGTGTGTATAAATGAACACAGAGTACAGCAGAGAAGGTCTTCATGCTGGGACAAGAGCTGAAAGGAAAAGAGCTGAATCCTGAGGGAGCTGGAACCAGTAGCTGACCACTGGGCTGTTGGCTGAGCGATTTCTGAAGGGGACAATCGAGGAAGATTGGGGCTCCGAGGGAGACTTCGCTAGCAACTGACCAGGCTGGATGATTGGACAAGCAAGGACGGACTGGACCTTGTGATCATCTAGGTCCACGTTCTGGTACACTGGCTTGGTTTGAGCTGTGGCCAAGCAAGTCAGAGGGGGAGGAACGTGGAGAGGTTTGTCTTTTAAAAGGGGAACTATTTTCCTTTGGAGAAAGGGGTAGCTCCTAGCCTTAAGAGACTTGCAGATTTAAACTAACAACTACCTGAACCTTATTATCTTTTTAGTATTGCTTGTGTATAATAATAAACTTGTTTTTGTTTACTGTTGAAACACTTGCTACCAGTGTTTTGTGTCCACACTGTAGTATTCACTTGGCCGTTGCACGAACTCAGCATCCTAACAGGGCCAAGCTTCTCCTAGAGAGGGCAGGCACTAACTGGACCGCTGGGCATCGTGGCACCTAGGCCCCGTTCCCATTACAAGCTTAAAACGGTTTTATTTATTTATTTATTTATTTATTTATTTATTTATTTATTTATTTATTTATTTATTTATTTATTTACATTTCTATCCCGCCCCATACCCGAAGGTCTCTGGGCGGGTAACAACATATTAAAATAGAATATACATTAAAAGACATTAAAAATTCAAACATGTATAAAAACAATATACAATATGTTTAAAATGACAGTGTCTGTACTGGGCGGGGGGCACGGACATAAGCAGCTCAGCCAAAGGCCAGGGCAAAGAGGTGCGTCTTCACCGCCCTCCTAAATATATATAAGGAAGGGGCATGATGCACCTCGAGGGAGAGGCTATTACATAGTCTGGGGGCCATCACAGAAAAGGCTCTCTTGCGGGTGCCCACCAGCCTCACTACTGAAGGTGGTGGGACAACCAGGAGGGCCTCACCACTTGATCTTAAGGCACGGGCAGGTTGATATGGGAGAAGGCATTCCTTTAGATATTTGGGGCCCAAGTCATTTAGGGCCTTATAAGTCAGAGTCAAAACCTTGAATTGGGCTCGGTAGCGAATTGGCAGCCAGTGCAATTCTTTTAAGACTGGCGTGATGTGCATCCGGCTAGGTGTTCTGGTCAGCATTCTATCGGCTGCATTTTGCACAAGCTGCAACTTCCGAACCGTCTTCAAGGGTAGCCCCATGTAGAGTGCATTACAGTAGTCCAATCTAGAGGTTACCAGAGCATGGATAACTGTGGCTAAGTCGTCTCTATCCAGAAGAGGCTTCAGTTGCCAGACTAGCCGTAGTTGGGAGTAGGCGCTCCTGGCCACAGCCTCTACCTGAGCTTCAAGTGTTAGCGCAGAGTCCAGGAGTACACCCAGGTTACGGACCTGTCCCTTCCAGGGCATTGCAACCCCATCAAGGACAGGGTATCTCCCAACTACCCGGACCCGAGACCCTGTAACACACAGCACCTCTGCCTTGTCTGGATTCAGTTTCAGTTTATTCACCCACATCCAGTCCATTACCGCCTCCAGACACCTGTCAAGCACTTCAACCACCTCTCCTGATTCAGATGGTACAGAGAGAACAAGCTGGGTATCATCTGCATACTGATGACACCTTACTCCAAATCTCCTGATAACCTCTCCCAACGGCTTCATATAGATGTTAAATAGCATGGGAGATAAGATCGATCCCTGAGGAACCCCACAGGTGAGTTCCCAGGGAGTCAAAACAGTATCTCCCACAGCCACTATCTGGGATCTATACTGGAGATAGGAGTAGAACCAGTGCCATGCATTGCCTCTCACTCCTAAACTCTGTAGTCTCTCAAAAATGATACCATGGTCAATGGTATCAAAAGCCGCTGAGAGGTCCAGGAGAACCAACAGGGTAGCATTCCCCCTGTCTCTCTCCCGGAGAAGGTCATCAACCAGGGCGACCAAGGCAGTTTCTGTGCCATGACCGGGTCTGAAGCCAGATTGAAATGGGTCTAGATAATCAGCTTCTTCCAAGCATGCTTGCAGTTGAACAGCGACAGCCCTCTCCAGAACCTTGCCTAGAAAAGGTATGTTGGCCACCGGGCGATAGTTGTTTAGGTCTTCCAGATCCAGGGAGGCCCTCTTCAGGAGGGGGCGCACCACAGCCTGTTTCAGGGCCAATGGGACCACCCCCTCTCTCAGAGATGCATTCACTACCTCCTGGATCCACCCGGTCCTAAGCCAAAATAAAATAAATAAATAAATTATTTTCCTAAGCCAAAATAAAAGAACCAGATGCAAACACGAATTTGCCTGATCCCATTACTTTCAACTTTAATCACATTCGATCCTGATTCTGAAAGCGCTTGAAAACTTCATTTGGGGAAGCGTATCTTTTTCTCCCCACACATTGCCAGTCCTGGTGCCCACCCCCTCTCTCTGATTGGGGTTCCTCCTGCCGCAAAATTTTTGACGTGACAAGGGCGGGGAGTTCCTAGAGTGCTATTGGGGAAGGGAAACCCTAAACACGCATTCTCATCCCACAGTAAAAAATGTAAACTGTTTAAAATGCAAGAACAGGAGTGAGATCTGTTGAAATTAGTGTTTTATTTACAATGCTTTGGGGTGATTTAACACACGAAAAGCATGTTAAGTCAACCTGACATGGGGACTGTGAGGATTGAAACCATTTCCAAACCATTTTAAATTTGTAATGGGAACAGGCTGCTAACTTTCTTCATCCTTGGTGTAATTAATGGCAGTTAATGATTCTCTAACCTTTCATGTTATCCCAAATTAGCAGCTTGGAGTAGCATCTCACTCTGCCTGGTAGAAGTTGTCATTATGTCACTTTATTTTTTCTCGTTGCACTCTTTACTGTCAAGAAATGTTTTGTGCTTGCATTTTCATTGTTTGCCCTGTGCTCTGACACAATCTCACTTCATACCTTCCTTCCCCCCCCCCACTTCTAGTGTTCCATAAAAAACAACAACAAGGGGAAAATGAAGTTCACTTCATAGGCAAACAGTGTGAAGCATTTCTCTGGAATTTTAAGGTTCATTAAAACTAGGTTTTACTATGTTCACACCTAAGTCTTAAAGCACTTTCAGAGTTAGAGGACGTAGCAGCAAAGTGACTACTCATTTGACATTCTTTAACCCAAAGATGGATTTTCTGAGTAAGATAACTCTGGGGAAAAAATAGCTTGTTACTTTGCTGATGTGTTCTCTCACTCTGAAAGTAGACTGATGTTAGATTAAAACTCCTGGTGTGAAGGCAGCTTTAGGTTTTTTTTCTGTGTTTTCAGGTATTTGCATGTTAACCCTAATGATATAGAACAGCTGTCAACTAAACTAGACTTCTAAGTAACTGCCATTGTTCTGTGCTCCCTGTGCAATGGTGTGCGCTCAATTCAGCTGCCATTCATTACCAAAGATGCTAGTTCATCAAGAACATGATAGTTGGAATATGACAAAAATTTACAGAACTGCTTATTTTGTAGAATACAAATGTCATTTCTAATGAAAAGAAGTCTCTACCTGTCTGTCATAAATTTATGCTTTCTTTCCTTCATGTATCATTAAAATATTTCTTTTCAGCTGCCAAATACTACCTCTGTGGGTACCACACATGTACATACTGGCAGCACAGACTATTAATTTTATCAGCTGCATTTTGTCTACCATCTTTTCTACCTTTCTTCCTCTATTTTTGAAATAGGCATATTTACAGGAGTATCTGAACTTCTTAAGCTTCTTATTCTTTGTCGACCTGATTTTTGTTGTCACAACAGTTAAGTTTCTAGAGTGAACAATGTTTGTCTCTAGATTTTGGATATGGCTTCTTATATAGGGTGACTTACTTTAATAAGTAGGATGTAGGTGACAGAATGGGGCTAGGAAAGAAACATGACCCCTTTCTCATGAATCTCCACATGTACCAGAATCCTGGGATTTGGATCAGACATTGTGGCCAACTTCAGCTTAAGTCCTAATGAGTTGCTTTGCCAAAATTGCTCAATGGCATCCTTAAACAAAATCAACCCACTCAGAACAAGGCTGCTTATGACAGTGGCCAAAAGGAAAGGAAGGTAGGAGTTCTGAAGCTTTGATAATTGAATAGAAGAGCAGTTTTCAGAAGATGGGTCTGTTTGCACTTTATACCATTTCACTGAGGTGAAGATCAGGTGCAGAGGGCAATGGTCATGGCAACATCAAGCTTGTGCCCGGACATTGCCATGGTGGATAGTACATTGCACATGACTGCACAGTCTCAGCTGTGCCGCCCTGCCCACTCACAGCTTTCCACCTAGAAGATGGTGTGAATGCTTCTGATTGGGAGCTCATTAGCTGCTTCGTCTGGATCAATCTGTGGACAAGGTAAGGGTTGGTTGGACTCCAATGCACAGGGCAGGAATGGCGAGCACAGGACGTGAAACCCCACCTCCCAATGATGTGAGTGCCAATCTCCTCCTTAAATAGCCCGGGACTGTCCATGCACAGGCTCAGCTCACAAAGCAATGCATGCCAAGCCACCAGACTGCAACAAGAACAGTTTTTTCCAGTACCAAATTTGGTCCTGCTTTGGACGATTTGATCTGTCAAAATCGGACCAAATCTAAAATGTATGGGGATTCCCCTTCCCGAATCCGATTTCTATTTGGACCAAAATGTGCACGATGTCGTGCCTCCTGTGGCCAATGCAGCATGTGGGGCTCTTTAGATCACACTTGAGAGCAGGATAGGCCCCATGCCATATCAGACCACAGGTAAGTGCGAAAAAGAATGTGTTCCATTCCATATCTCATTCCAGATTGGATGAATACTTCATAGGTACTGAAGAGCAGCTGTCAACGTGGGTTTATGATGTGGACACTGAAAGAATTTGTAGCTTAGCCAGTGATTTACTAAACACCAGCTAAATGCAAACAGGCGCCCTGGTGATGGCACCAGTACCCTTCACAGTGACATTGCTGGGATGACCTGTTGACAAAGTGTGCATTGGCACCTGCCCTGCTGATCATGTTCTCCCCCTGAACCTCTTTCACCTGGAAGAGGTGTAGAAGGACTGTGCAGAGCTACACTAGCCCTGCCACTAGTATAGGCATGGAACAGTTTTAATGGCTCCACACTTAGATGCCTGGGGGATTTCTGCAAGGTGCAGATGCATTGTACTGGAGTGTCCCCTGCATTTACTCATCAGGTAAGTGCAAAAGAGCCCGCAGTAAAAAACAAAAATGGCTTAAGGTCATCGTCATGGGAGCATTTGGCATTAGTGTTCCCATCACATCCCAGTCCAATCCCGAATACACTTTAGCAATTTCAGGCGTGTAATGTTTATTGCATGTGGGATGAGCACACATCTGTGTGACAATACCCCCTCTGAACCTTCTCTGAGCTGATTTTGAAGTACTTTTTTTTAGTGCATGTGAATGCAGCCTTAAAGCATGAAAAAGGAGATCTATAACCATGCGCATGATAAACATAAACCCACCAAGATTCTTCCACTATTAGCAATTTATATTTAGTCAAAAAGGTAAATAGATATCTAAATTATCTTAGTCTTAAGGTTTTCTTTTGCCAGGAATCACTTGGCAAATGATTCTTAAGAAATGCGGTGAGAAATGGTTACCAGTGAACACCCAAATGGGATTTTTCTTATCCTTCGTTCTATTAAGAAATGGGAACTCTGCTATTGTGTTCTTAGATGAGCCAAGGGTCACAGCCCATTTGTCTTGGCTCTGTGTCTATTGAATTAATGTTTGCTATTTCTAGCTCAACCAGTATTGACTTCTGTAGTTTGAAATCAATGAAATATTGGTGCATTTAACTGCATGCTGAACAGAAGCCCAAATCAGTACAAGTAAGAGAGTAGCTCTCTGTTCCCTTTGCAGAAGATCAACTTAGGTCACCCAAGGACCAAAGGAGAGAAGAGTGAGCAGGAATAAACTGTGTCTGGCAAGAAAATGCAAATATGACATTGGAGTCCAGAAAAATCCTTAAATATCAATTTAAAGCTGTTTATGAGAGATAATGGTTTTAAATGTCATTTCTGACATTTTCAGATAAACTGCTGATGCACCAAGAAGCATATGGACGAATGTGAATCCTCTGCAAGCACATTAAGAGCACAGAAGCATTTGGAAGTATTAGATGCAAGGTATGCTGATTTGTCAGGGTTCTGAGAGGTCAGGGATCTAGCCCCCCCCCCTCCACAAGCCCCAAGTGAACAGATTCTGGCTGTGGTCACACTTAAGGTTTAATCCAGCTTCAGTCCACTTTCAGAGTGAACGAATACATGAGCAAAAATGACAAGTCATTTTCTTGCAGTGTTAAATAACACAGAAAAATGCACCTTTGGGATAGATAATGTGGAAAGAAAATTACCGGTCACTTTGCTGATGTGTTCTCTTGCTCTGAAGGTGGGCTGAAGCCTAAGAAAGCCCCCAACAGATGTAAAGATAAGCTTCTGATTGCTTCTCTGCTTTGGCAAGGGGCAGGAGGAGAAAACTGCAGGATTTTGCTTAGATCCTTTGTTGCCTCTTGCCATCTGGAAGCAACCTTGGAGGAGGACTGCAGTTAAGGGAGGGATGACTCTTCACCAGCCCCATGAAACCACCCACAAGGTATCTTTTGAGCAAAGAAACTGACGTCAAGAGAATTGTGGATTCCTCATGCAACATTTTATTTTGGATGTCACGTTCTCATTTCTCTACGTTCTTGTTTCTGGAATGGAAAAGAGAGATTTTTCAAATAGTTGAAATCACTAACAAGTATAATTTGCCCATAATGAGTTTAACAGTGACCTTGCGCTACCATTATTGTTTCTCCTACTAACCTTGAAGGTGAAGTGTGACCAATAAAGAGAATATCACTTTAAAAACCCAAAAGCCCATGATTATTAGGCCACAAAATATGACAGTGTTAGCCTCATAAAATCCACTTGAGAGCAAAATTACTCTGTGACCATTGCCAGATCACTGTGCAATAAATCCTAATCATATGGAATAGTTGTAGACCAATTTTGTTGCCAGCTTACATAACCCTTTAACAAATTGCAGCATCTGACTAATACAGGCTTATTTGCAGTTACATCGTTCATCCGTTAACACCCATATAACTGAGACTGCTGTCTATAAATTCCAGAAAACCTAATCATAATCTCAGGCTCCTTTTTATAATATTCCCTTTTCATTATAAGCCAGTGGTACGCTAGCAAATGATCCTTGTCATCCTGCATTATGACAAACTAAAACATAAAATGTTCGCCATGCTATTGTAGGGCAGCAGCAACTCAACATCTGATTTATTGTTCGGGAAGAACCTCACTGCAAACAACTGGAGGGCACAGCCTGATCTGCAGGGGGTAATTTGCATAGAACCCCAGTGCTTTCTGGGAGGAAGGTAGAGAGTCACTGTGACCAGTAAGAAAGCTGGGAAGAACCTCACTGCAAGAATTCTAATTTTACATAAATTTTAAACCAAATCTGGAAATATTTTGTTCTCTCAAGTTTTTCACATGAAGGTTTTGACTAGACACACTAGACAAAATGGAACAGGAGAGGAGTTTTATAGTGAGCTGCAATGCGTGTAGCATGTTTATTTTTTTACTGGAAGAGAACCTGCACAACACCTGTCACAAGTGCTTATGTGCATCTATCTATCTATCTATCTATCTATCTATCTATCTATCTATCTATCTATCTATCTATCTATCTATCTATCTATCTATCTATCTATCTATCTATCTATCTATCTATCTATCTATCTATCTATCTATCTATCTATCTACCTACCTACCCACCCACCCACCCACCCACCCACCCATCCATCCATCCATCCATCCATCCATCCATCCATCCATCCATCCATCCATCCATCCATCCATCCATCCATCCATCCATCCATCCATCCATCCATCCATCCATCTCTATACCTGAAGGTCTCAGTGCGGGTAACAACCTTTAAAACAACAAATCAAGAAAATGCCCTTAGAGGCATCCTGCTTGTCCCCCAGGTGAAGAGGTTCCTCAGTGCTTGCTAAACCCTTTTCTCTGGAAAGAGTTGTCAAATCTTGCTGCTGCTCCATATTGTTCTCCTCTTTGAAAGTCATGTACCAGTTCTTCGATTGTAGAGCTGGATTCTATAATACAGTACCAGAAAAACACAGAGATAAAAGCCATAATAGCTCATTCAAGCTAGAGTTCTACCAATATTCTCTTTAGAGTAGATTTCATTTTAATGGAACATTTATATCAGATTTCACTGTGGTTTCTCTGAAAGCCTCTGAAAAGAGGTTGTGGTGTTAGGAACAAGAATCACTTTCTCTCCTTCCCTTTCCCTTCCTTCCCTTTTGGCTGTGGTCACACTTAAGGTTTAATTCAGCTTCAGTCCACTTTCAGAGTGAGAGAATACATCAGCAAAGTGACAATCTGTTTTCTTTCAGCATTATCTCAGAAAATCCACCTTTGGGTTAGACAGAATGGAAAAATGTGGCTAGTCACTTTGCAGATCTGTTATCTGCTTCTGAAAGTGGACTGGAGTTGGATTAAAACTTAAGTGTGAATAAAGCTATGATCAGAGAGGTAGGCTGAAGTGGTAATAATCCACCTCTAAAGGGATAACACTTCGGGGGCCAGTCCCACTGGTAAGTCAGGGTTCCAGCACTGGAGTGTGCCATGTGGCATTTTATGGCTGCAAATGTGGCTGATTGTTTTGTTGCTGTGCTGGCAAAGGCTGCAGAAGTGCTGAGGGTGCTGGTCCTGCCAGACAAGGAAGGCATGCCTCAGGGGGCAACCTCAGTAACAGGAGATGTGGAGTCTTTGGACTCAAGTGCTGGACAAGACCCAGAGCTGATTTCTCTCCAGAGAGAAAGAGAACACCTGCAGTGCTCAGCCCAGCTCCATGCCAAGCAGCTGTGCTGGTGGGGGCGGGACAGTCCGAGCCCAACATAAGGAAGTCACACACAGCAACCTCTGTTGCAAACAAAGGATCTTCTTGGCAACCCCTGACTCAGGTAACCTCAGGACTTCTGACTCTGAGGCTCGGTTCCCATTACAAGCTTAAAACGGTTTTCCTAAACTGAAATAATAGAACTGAATGCTGACACAAATTTGCCTGATCCCATTACTTTCAGCTTAATCGTGTTCGATCCGGATTCTGAGGATTGTACGTGGCGTACGTGACTCAAGGGGGGACTCAAGTGGCTACTTTCTAAAAGCCACTTTTCGGAGCTGCCCTGCCCTCTTCCTCCTGGCATGAATGCGCCACCCATATCGGACCCCTTCACGGAGCCTAGCTGGGTGACTGCCGCTTGCCTGGATGGAGGACAAACGGCAGTGGGCAGCCAGCGATTCTTTCTCCTCCTCTCCCCATTGCCCAGGGCACACAGCAACAGCAGAAACTCAAGCCCCCTTTGCCCGCTCACTCCACAGCCACAGCCTTAAGAACCTGCAGTTGCTTTCCTTTCTTTCCCTTTCTAAAGGCCAGAACTTTCAAAGACCCAGAATTGTGCAAATTGCAACATTGTTATCAGGTGTGAAGTGCATGGATTGCTACAGTGTAACAGCTGCTTACGGGGTGGATTTTTACAGTGAAATCACTATCTTTGGAAGCAAGCTATTGGGGGAGAGAAACCCTAAACATGCATTCTCATCCCACTGAAACTGTACTGTTTCCACAGGAAGAAATGTAAAACGTTTCAAATTCACAAACCGGAGCAAGACCTGTTGAAATGAGTGTTAACATTTACAATGCTTTGGGGTGATTTAACATGCAGAAAGCGTGTTAAGCCAACCTGACGTGGGGACTGCGAGGATCGAAACCGTTTCAAAATTGTTTTAAGCTTGTAATGGGAATGTGGCCTGACTGACTGATGACAAATCTCTGGTAACCTGACTCCTGGTCCATTTGACTACCTGTAATTCTATATCCCAACTGAATCTTGAAACTGACTTGGCTTCTTGCTACTGCTAGCCATGTGCATGTGTGTGTGTGTGCTTGCTGCTCCTGCTGGACACGACAGGTGGTAGGTGTACACAATTGTGTGACACGTGTTCCACCAGGAAGGCACACTTGCCACTTTAATAGGGCTGTTTCATCACAGCCTAAGATTAAAGTAAATTGTATGTGGTAGCATAGCTGGAAGAAAAGCGTATCTCAGGAATAATACAGGAATTTATCTTTTCTGTTCAAATGTTTTTCCTCTTTTTGATGCTGTGATTCATTCATGACTTAAGCGGGGTCAGATAAACTAAAGTTTAACAACAGCCGTAGCTAGCGGAGCTATTACCACATAAAGCTAAATGGAAATATGTTAAGCCAATTTCAGTTCCTCTGGGTGGGAAGAAATTTACAGAAAAAAATGCTGCTGACATTTATCTGGAAAGATAAGCAGAAAAATCCGACATTTGAAATTAATGCCACCTGTGTAAAAGTGACGTCTCCTTTTTGGTTGCTATGCATTTAGTCCCTATCGGTTTTCTAACTCCTTTGGAAGAAGTGTTTTAAAAAACACAAAGAGATACTCACAAACTTCTGGGTTTTAAACATGTCAATAAACAGTATCCAAATGATGATGCAATGAAGCAAGAAGTGTTTTACTGGTGGGCTGCTCAATTCTGATTTTAATAATTTTGTTCTATGTATATACTCCCCATTTTTTTAGACTGGAAGATGTGGTAGGGAGTTTATTGAGTCTTTCTATTCCATTCCATTTGCTAAAATATACATAACCAATGATACAAATCTCATATGCATCCGTATGCAACCTGGTTTCATCCTGGACATATACATAAGGATGCATGCAGATGCACACAAAATGTGTACTGATATGTACACAATGCATACATATCTGTACATATACGAATGTCTGAATTATTCGTATGAATAACTCAAAATATTCGTATTCATACGAATACTAAAGTACGAATGTCTGGACATTTGATTTGTATACGAATGTCTGAAATTGTCCAAATTTGTACAAATAATGAATATTTCAAATATTTGTGCACATCCATAACCTGTCAGCAGCCTGGAGGCAACATGCCCCTTTATTTCTCCAGAAGCCAGTGTGTACAAAACTAAATGTCCATCCACATTCAAAGCACCACGCTCATGGAGAAGTGAATCATTCCTTATTCACTCTCATAAAGCAGCAGTAAGGAGGTCACTCTGGATAAAAGTACAATAAATAATTATTCCCATTGGCCATACATCTGGATTTTAATTATCCTGTAGTGCTTATGTAATAAAAGAATTGATGGCTGTGGCCCATCAGGCTGTGGGAGAGGATTGCATTAGCAAATAAATAGCACAACACATACATCTGTCAACAGATGGATTGAAACTGAATGCAATTAAATGAAAAATGGAATTGCTTTTAAAGCAACTGCATATGAATTTGCTAGTCAGCAACAGTATTCAACTAATTGTAGGGGAACATAGGCAACAAAATAATAATGTTGTTTAGTCTTTGGAAACCAAGTATTTTTGGCTGTGTATGTCACGTATTTGATTAATTATTCAAGAATGAGGTCACATTATATACTTCATATTGCTAATCATTCCATTGAAATGTCAAATGTATGGCTTGATCTTTTCTTAAGGATTGTCCTATACTTCTACTCAGCCAGTTAAAGGGAAAACAACATATATAGTGGATCAAAGACATCTAAAACTCATCAAATTTCACCTGACACTGGAAGCCAACCTGAAAAATAGCCTGACCTCACACAGAACGGTTTCAACAATAAATTTAGAGCATTAAGCCTTTTAACTCAAGGAGACTTTCCATATCCTACAAGTGTCCATTGACTTAATAGTGGCTGCAGAAGCCTGAGAGGCATTCTCCCTGAAAGGATCACTGGAGATGAAAGTGATTTGCAGTGTGTGGAATCTATTGTTGGATCTATCTAAGGCCCTTTTTGTACTGACCTCCAAGGTCTGGGTCCAGTTTATCTGGAACAAAGCAATCCATACCAAGGTGCTGCCTATGTTACCTGTGTTAACAGCGATGAGGGGAAAGTATCACCCCTTGTTCCAGGCATGTAAATAGGGGGGAACCACCTAAGGGACTGGGCAAAACTCAGACTTTTTAGTATCATTATTGAGGTTGTAAAGGAGAGGCACAAGAACAGAATTGTATAAGAGTAGGATTGAAAAATACAGGTGATTGGGTTGAAGACAATTCAAAGTCAGGGAGAATTTGACAGTGGTTTAGAGCTGACACCTAGGTGTTGGGACATGATATCAAGTAGAAGTTTCATAAACATGTTTACTAGTATGCAAATCATGTCAGAGTGAGTCAGAAAAGCCAGACAGAATTGATACTCGGTTAAAACAATGCAAACCTAGGCAATCTAGCCCTGGGTGTGAACCAAGTTAACAGATCAGTGGTAGCAGTCAGTATACACTCAAAGGTATCAAGTGTGGCCCTGCTAGTCCTGATTATCGTGAGAAGTCCTGTTCTAAAAATCACCTAGCTTGCTATTTCTAGCTCCCTATTTCAGACGTGTGACCAGAGACCGGTAAGTGGCCAGGCGTGCATGGGCTAGGCTATTGTTGCGAGTGCTAGTCAGTGTTTGTCTATAATGCACCTTTGCTGTCCAATGGACAGGACAGCGAGTGTAGAAACACTCCTGATTTCCTAGGTACAATCCATAGATCTTACAGTCTCTGTGTCTTTGCAGCTTTTCAATGCAGAGTCTTGTGAATCCGGTAGTTGTGTGTACTTTGTGGGGTGTTTTTCTGTGGTACTCTGTGGCATGCTGCAGTATAGCAGCCCCACCCCAACCCCCAATGGCTAGGAGGAAAATTCCCTAGCATTTGGGGATGGAAGGGGGTCTGGTTAATCCAGGGCTACTGATCTGGATCTAAATCTGGTAAGTGCAGAAAGGACGTTTCTTGATAAAAGGCATGAATACATGCTTTGGGGGCTCTTCTCATTTTCCCTCACCTTCTATCATCAGAAAGCTCAGGGGAAATCACAGAGAAATCAGCTTGCTGATGGGAAGGGTGGAGGGAAGGAATGACAAGGGATTCTGTACTATTCTAAATTCCACATAGTAAAAAAAGAAGCTTCTTCCTGCTTCTCTCTTGTGCTAGAACACTGATTTCTTCCTTTTTGCAAGGCAAAGTGAAGAATTCAGTGTTCTGTTGAACGAAGGCGGAGATCAGCCTGAAATGCTCCATATTTCTCAGAAATTAGCTGGTTTCTTCAGGCTTTCCCGCAAACCCAAAGAAAACAGATTGTTTCTGTGAAGAGCAGAGAATTTGCTTCTTCCCCTCCAGCAGGAAGCTGATTTCTCCGTGTTCACAAATGCAAAGGAAAGGAAAGAAATGAACATTTTGCTGCAGAGAGGGCAGGAAGACCTGCAAAGGCAAAGAAAGCAATGTTTTTCAGGAGGAAAAGAGAGGGCAAATCTTTCATTTCTTACAGAAGCAGTGGTTTGGGAAAGTTTGTGCTTCTTCAAGTAGGAGGGAAGGAAAGCAGCAATGTAAGGGCTGAGGCATTTCTTTTTTTACTGGATCAAGTAATAACAGAAACTTTCTTCCCTAGACTTAAGCTAGTCTTCACACTCCTCCCATCAGCTCAGGAAGGTCTTTTTTCATTTTAAAGTGGAAGTTAGTCAATGGTGAAACTGCCCCTATTTTGGAGGATTGTTCCCCTACCTAGCCCTCTCATAGACCCCTATTACCCAAGATTTCCCTTTTTAAAATCCATTCTGTGATTTAGGAACCAAACTCTTAGATATTTGGGGAATGACAGTGTATTAAATTTTAAAATACTTTTAGATGTTTGTAAAGAAGCAGCCTATGAATCTTTTAATAAAATAAATGTCAAGGTCACCATTCTCAGCTCCAAGTTTAAGGACACAGGTTGTGGTCACACCTAAGGTTTAATCCAGCTTCAGTCTGCCTTCAGAGGGAGAGAATGCATCAGCAAAGTGGTTGGTAATTTTCTTTCCACATTATCTATCCCAAGGGTGAATTTTCTGAGTTATTTAACATCAGCTTGTCACTCTAAAAGTGGACTTAGATGTGACCACAGCTACAGGGACTTTCTCTTGTAGCTGCATGTCAGCGCTTATTGATAAAAGATCACACGGAAAATAGCAGACACTTATATCCAACAACACTTTCCCACACATATTGGCATCTGTGGCCCTTACATCCAACATCCAAGTTAAGTGCCCATTTTCTCTCAGACTCCAAATGGCCCTGAGACAACATTGGTCCCAATGATTTCCAACAACTGCAAGCTTGCCTCTACAGCAAAGGTAAAGCAGAGTCAATGAAATATGCAAGCAGGCATTGCTTAGTATTACAGAGCTTCAAAGATGGGTAGTGCAGTGGCCATGAAGACAATAAATAATTGTGTCATTCTGATGGCTTTTCTGTTCTTCCCTTGCACCATGTAGGAGTTTTACTCCACTGGTAAAATGAGAGCTCCCTGGCAGCTACTCTTGAGTCAGTCTTGTGTATCCCAGTGAGGAACTGATCAAACAGATTAACCTTTTTTGCATTTACTGGCATTCATTGCTAGTTCTTTTCTTTCTCTCTTCTCTGATGCATTGTGAGCGTCTCTTCTTTTTTTTTTAAGTTATGCATAACACGTAAAATTAAAATCATGCTTGATTCTTTGTAATCCTATTTAGGCAGATTTCTCCAGTATCCACAGACAGATCGCCTGGGATTGTGAAGATACTGTTAGGAAGGCTAAAGCTCAGAATGTGCTGAAAAACAGAAAGAAGAGGGGAAAAGAGCAAAGGCTCTGGTGCTCAGGGAAGATAGGAAAATGCTAGAAGATGAGAACAGCAAGGTAGAAGGACTATTTTGCTGCTATTTTAACTGCTTTCTTCTCCAGCAGTGAAAGGCATCTGCTGGATGAGTGAAAGGCAAATTGATGAGTCAACATTATGGCTAGAAAACTGATAGTGAGATAAAGATCTATTGTATCATGGATGGGTTCAAGGGCATTCTGCACTGGCTGGTATACCTGACTAGCCAGCATTCTAGAAGCCTCCTTTCTGCATGCTGGGTTGTGGTCCAAGGGAGGCCTTAGGTGGGGTCTCTTTTAAACTGCACCAGCATACCTAAAGGGATACTTCTAGTAAGCTTGCCAGTCAGAAACACAAGTGGTGCAGAATCACCCCAAATCTCAAGTGTCAGATATATTATTGCTCAGAATTTGAGATTATATACAATGTCTTTGAAAACGTCTGGAGAACACGCAAAGTGCTAAATGAAGTGAAGAACCGACATTATTCCAGTCTTCCAAAAGTGCAAAGGAGATCATCCAGAAAATGAGAAAAATAAATCCATTCAATCTGACACCCGTATTTGGGAATTTTCAGAAAACATTTGATCATTAAGGCCCTTAATTGAAATCTGAATGTATAGATTTGTCAAGAACAGATTATACAGTCTTTTTTTAAATTAAGGTGGTTTTTTTTTTTGTAGATTGTGAAAAGACTGTGAATGTATTTGTACTCAGGAAACAATTTAGCAAAGTCCTCCATGGTTTTCTGATTAGCTGGCTGTTTAAGAGTGGGCTAGATGGTCCCATTACTACAAGGATCCACAGCTGATATTCAACAACAGCCATTGAAGTAGGTTTGGTCTTGGGCTCAGTACTCTTCAACCCTTTTTATTAATGAGTTGGATGAGAAGATGGATAGGATTCTTATCAAATTTACACATAACACAAAATTGGATGGGATAACTCATGGTACAAGCTAAGAGGGTAGAATCAGAATTCAAAATCTTCTTGATGGCTTGGAGTAATGGGCTGGAAAAAATATCAAAATGAAATTCAACAGAAACAGGAAACAGAAATCAAATGCCATTGTCTAAGGGAGAGAATATCTGGGCTGATAATAGTATATGATAGTTGGCACATTGGGAAAAACCGTGTAATGACCATGTAGGAGTGTATTTCAGCAAATCCCAGGAGCTTTGGAGGCAGTGCAGAAGTAAGTTCTGGAGCAGGCCAGGGAAAATCCAAAGATTAGGGGCTGAAAGTCAGAAGTGAAAGCTAGAAGAGTGTCTGGAACAAAATCAAAGAAACAAGGACCTTTTCCAGACTTGCCATGTTTAATTCAAATTAGTGAATCCAGATTAGCTAGATCTGGATCAACTACAGCAGGAGGCATCAGCGTTATGCTGTCTGGATAGTGGCAAATGTGGTATGAGGAGAAACACAATGTGACTGCATAAGTAATGTTCTGTATTATGGATGCAAACTATAGCTGACACATCTCCAAAACCCCAATGCAATTAGCTCATGTCCCCTTCCCTCAAATGCAGCATTTGAGTCTTGGATGACAGGTGTCTTCACAGGGAATGTGAAAACTCCAACCCTTCAGACACAATGTGTCTTTGCAGGCAATGCAAGGACTCTTATCACTCTCCATGTGTCTGTTGTTCCAAAGGAATTGTCACAGTGCATGTTTCTCATTGCCATGCCCACAATCTTCCGTTTTACATGAGGACGCCCCAGGGTCAGATGGTGCTAGTACAGTTGTGGTACCAATTAATCAGGCCCATCACTAAATTGGATTATTGTGCCCTTAGTACGGATCTGATCTAGATTAGCACTAGTCCTGTGCAGATCACATGGACTATGAGGCTCCCTGATCTGGATTATTAGGTAAGTGCATAAAAGGCCTTGAGCTAAGAAAATAGCAACACATTTGCATAAAGAAGGCTTTGGTGCCTTCATGTATCAGTGGCATGGGGCACGCTCAGGTGGAGATTTCTTTTCCTTCCACTATGGGATGTGTGCTGGCCTAACGACCACCACTTACCACTCACTGCCTTAGTTAGCAGCTAAGCTTGGAATATGGATGGGCTTTGACTCTGTTGTACTGGAAAAGGCCCTGGAAGTGGGTATTTCCTAGCCTGATGTCTGTACAAAACTGGTGCTTTGGTTGCTCTTGTCGCTTCAGAGTATGCAATCTACTTCAATAGATGCAGCCGGCTGCATCAATACAGTTCCACTCTATTCAAAGAAAGACAGCATTATTGATTAGAAGATTGGGAGCTAAGGCAGGATCTGTGTTGTGCAAAAAAAGATGCCTGACAGAAGCCTGAGGGGTAACAGTAGCTACATATCCCTGCATCAGAATTTGGAAATGACCCTGAGAGCATTAACTGTCCTTCCTCCTTTCTGCTGTCATTTTGAAAATGGATAGCAGCAGCGCTTGTGACTTTCCCTGTGTGCTTGGTGGCCAGACTCATTAGAGGACATCCAGAAAATGTTTTATTTCTGGGGCTATTTTCTGCACATTGCCTAATAGTCCCAGAGCAAGTGCTCCAGATCAGAAGAGGTCTTGATCTGCCTCCACGTGAATCCTGCTTAAGGTTCTTTCTTGATGGAGATGAATAGGATGCATCTTTGAGCAAGAAGGCAGGTTTTCACTGTTCACACTGAGTGCTAATGGTATGCCTGAAGTAGTTTTTCAGAATCATATTATAGGCTAAAATCATCTTTAGCAGGTTATGCTGAGTTTGTGATAAGCGTAATTCCACACTTACCTCTGCTGGACTGATTTGGTTCAAGGTATCCCTGGATTGGAACAGGGCCATCCACACTGGGACAGCCCATTCTGGTTCAGCAACCATATCTGCTCCAAAGCTCGTGCCAGGTACAGAATGGGTGCGGGAGGCCTTTGAAAGCTTCAGCAACCAGGAATGAAAGTCCTGGGCTATGAAACTCTGGGGGCTCATTTTGTGCTGAAATGGTTCCCTTATGGTATGAGACATGCTGTGTTCACATTGCCTCTGTGGTCTAGTTTACCACCACCTAGTATAGCAGTAGATCTCTTTAAAGAGGTATACTGGTATACTGAACCAGGTGGTTGTTTTGGGTCCCCTAGTGTGGTCTGGTCTGGTTTATACTCTGTCTTGTGTGGATGGAGCATACTAGAAGGGTGCAGGGCTCCCTTAGACTCCATGCACTATCCATGGAGAAGGGAGTCACCTAGTATACTTGCTGGTATGGTATACCAGTAACTGCAAAAATCTTTAATTAAACCAACTTTCCAGCTCACATTAACACAGACCTTTCTGTCTTTTTGGTCAACATATTCAGTTTTTGCATCTGTACATTATCTCTTTTTGTGGCATGCCCTTGAACAGAGAACCCAATCTGGTCTTTCCCCTTCTAGACTCTGTATAGCTTCTGGTGATCATCTAAGGGCATGAGCCTCCCCTTTTTCCTCCCTACCACAGACTCTAGGTTCATATAGTGAGTGGTGACTCATTGCTCCTGTGATTCTGTATTTAACTGTTGCAGTGGCTAGTATCTATTTGCCCTTGATCTGTTGTCAAAGCTCTCTTTCACCTGTTATCTTCTATTTTGATACATGTCATCCTCTGCAGACATCTGTCAAGATGTGAATAAGGAAAACAGATGCCTAGGTATCAGAGATATACATAAGATGGCCACCCAGAATAAGTTGACTAGCAATAGGATCATTAGTGTTCAATAGTAGCGATTTATTTATTTATTTGTATTTATATTTGTACTCTACCCTATACCTGAAGATTTGGGGAATGGGTGGGCAACAGAAATAAAAACAGGATACAAAATGTACATACTGAAAACAATAACAGTGCCTGATGATGGAGAGGGGAAGCTGTTTCCTTAGGCCACAGTATAAAGGTGCACACAAATTGGAGCATGCCACTGTGATCACAACTAAGGTTTAATCCAGCTTCAGTCCACTTTCAGAGCAGGAGAACACATCAGCAAAGTGGCCAGTAATTTTCTTTCCATATTATCTATCCCAAAGGTGAATTTTCTGAGTTATTTAACACTGAAGCTGGATTAAATCTTAGGTGTGATCACATCCTTAGTTCTGAGAATAAATTACCAGAATTGATTGTTTCAGTTATCTTTATTAATCCATTTTAAAAAACGAGGGCTGGATATCTGAGATGAGATTGATAATTCAAGCATGGTGGTCTGTTTATCATCCTGAACTAGGATAAGGAATTTATTTTAAACAAACGTCTAGGAATGTTGACCAGGCTGCTGGTGGTTTTTTTTTTTAATGTGTAATAGCTTTGATCATGTTTGGACTCTTTAAAATAAATAAATAAACACATCACATAACCACCTCCACATGGAAACTGTCCTGGATGTTTATGTAAAACAGATCTTTAGTTTCCTCTTGTTTATAGATACTCCTGCAGAAGAATGTGTGTGGACAACAAATTCTCAAATAATGCTTCTACATGGAGGTGTTCATGTAAATGTTGCTGCTTAAACTGTCTGCTAATGAATTCTTGCTGTTGCAGTTTCATATGCTAGTCAGAGCTGCTGGGAATCCCCTAGAGGTTACAGAGATAATAGTAGAGGCAATGGTGATTGCCTGCCATTTACCAGTTTGTTTGGCTTTAATTATTTTTGTACAATATGTCCAGTTTCAAGAATTCAAGGCGGGCTGTAGCTAGAAAGGTCTGCTGGGGTTTTTTTCTTGATTGCTTCTCAGATAGGCAAAACCACAAATTGTACAGGCCAAAGGGTCATATTTCTTCCTGTTTTGTAAAGAGTCAAGTCTCTTCAAAATACATTTGACATAATTTGGTCCATTCTGTTGAGGTGTGATGACAACTTCTTCACAGTGATGCATAAGATGGTCATGGTCCTAAATAGCCCACACAATCCCAAAGCCTCATAGGTCTACTTCTCCTATGCTCACTCAATTCAGATTTATTGGTTGGTTAAAATAATATTATCAACAGTACAACAAAAGAATAAAAAAATGAGACGTTCAACATCATTGAGAAGAAAAACAAAAATCCCTAATAGAAGATTATCTTGAGCATCACGCTAACCCAATTAGTATTGTCCATTGCTTGATTCCCCAGAAGAATGGCTACCTATTTGTCTATTTCTAATTCCAGTTCCAACATCAGGAAGTCCTTTATTTGATGTTTTTGTTTAGTTTAAGAAAGGCGATTCCAAGAAGAAAAAGAGCATGAATGAGCAAAGAGTTTTGATGCCTTAGATGAAAAGTGACTTTGGCATATTCTAGCAACTGATTTTGTTGAATGAGCTTGCAACATGCTCTAATTGTGTGCCACCATCCTTATAATGGCACCTTAGAGAACAGATGGCATATGTTCTTTGATCTACACAATGTTCCATTAACTACGTTTTTATTTATGAAGAACAGAAAGAGAAAGAAATAATCCTGCATGCATCTAAATTGCTGTCCTAGGTAACTAGGACCTGTATGGCCAAGCTGGGTATGGTCATCCCAAAAATCTTCAAGAAACAAGAACCCACCATGCATAAAACCCTGTGATTAATGGGGTGCAAAGTGGCTAAACTAAAAAACTTTGTGCCTTTCACTATATTCAGTAAGTAGAAACCCAAAGCTTAGGTGTGTGAATATTGAAAAGCTGCTTGTTTGGTATCCTAAGCCAGGGCCAACACTAGACATTTATTTCTGTTTTATGGTAATAAAAAGTAGAAATATAGGAATGAAAGAAAAAGTGTCAATGAACTATTTCCATTTCTCTTGACAAATCAAGCAGAAGGTGGGATGAGCAGAGGGAGTCACTCTGAAGACTCTCTGCTTTTTTGCGCCTATCATCTGGAGTGGTCCTATACATTTGCTGGTTGGGCACACCCACATGGTTTTGTTGGCACAGCCTCCCCAGAAAAATTCAGCTGTGGACTGCTAAAAAGCAATCCATAGTCTGCCCTAAAGTGACTGGTTTGTTCCTAAGGGGGTGGTTTCACAGCCTCTTCTGGATGCAGCACAGTGAGTGGGCATGATTTCACTCACTCACTCACTCACTCACTCACTCACTCACTCACTCACTCACTCACTCACTCACTCACTCACTCACTCACTCACTCACTCCTTTTGTACACAGCCTTTCTAATAAATTACTCAAGGCAGTTTACAGCAACCATGAAAAAATACAATACAAAGTAATAACATCATACATTCAATGAGTACACAAATACATTAAATAAATAATATCTTCTAAAATTATATATAAATGGAATAATATACTATGAAAATCACACAATACATTGGGGGAGGGGAAAAAGAGGCAACAATACTGGTTCCTCCTCCTTTCCCCTCTCCAAGCTCAGTCTTGTTTCTATCTACAGCCACCATCGAGGGCTGGTCAGGACAATCTCCTAACTAGACTTAATGCCAACCAGGGTGGGGATGCACAAATACATGCCGATGAGTCTGGCATAGATGGTTCTTCCGCATTCTTGGTGGAGGGAGAGGCACAGGCGGCAGATGTACATGCGCAGTACGGCACCGGCATCATGACTGCATGATTGTAGGTGTAGATTCCCAGCTGCTGGATTCCCATGGTAATGTCTGGCCTCTCAGTGAATGTTGCTTCAGACATTGCTTTGGTGTTCTGGGTATCCCTAGGCTGGCCATTCATTCTACAAATACGGCAAGTTTAGTGCTTGTAGTGCAAATGGCTACCATTGTGTCAAATCCTTATTAGCCTGGTATGGTATTGCTATTCCATACCAGGTCGGCAAATGTGAATCTGGCTCACTGGCCCGTAATAAATGATCTGAGTCCCGTAATGGGGCCCTCTCTGTGGTGGCACCCCTACTCTGGAATGTTTCCCTCTAGGATGTTCCTGAGGTGCTTTCTGCTGCGTTTTTAGACACCTATTGAAAATCTAGACTTTCCTAGGATGAATGAATACTTGTTCCAAGACCCTGACCCAGTTTGTAACAGTGTTTTCATATTCTATTTTAAACCTTGTTTTAAACATGCTTGCAACTGCTTTGATATTTTTTTTAAATCAGAAGAACTGGTATAGATATATTTTAAATAAACAAATAATAAATAATAAATAACTTCTGAATTAGCTATCCCCTCTTCTCTTGCTCCTTCCCTTATTTTTCTTCAATGGAAATTCAACTCAAAGCTTACCAGTGGTCTGCAGTTAGAGGAAGCTATGGTGCCCGCTCCAATACTTCATTTGACGCAGAGGCAGCATTCTACTGGAAGGCGTGGATCCTGGCAGACTGGTTTGCAGCACAGAGACGGTGTCCCAGGGGTTCTGCTAGACCCATCTGCTGTCCCAGTGCAAGAAGTCTGAATATGGAAAAAACAATTATGAGAGTCACATTTATGGCACATGCATTTCTGAAAACAGTGCTGCTTGTGAAGAAGCCTGAAAAAAGTCTTGAGTTACTGGCCATTTCTGCACTCATCTTAGTAGGGCAGTCCAACAGGACTAGCCCAATGTGGCACAGCACCCCAGATTGGTTCTGGAGATGGTGTGATCTCTGGAGCCTATTCTGGGTTTGCTGAGCACTAGAAACTGAAGTTGCTTGCCTGGGTTCCTCATGGAGATGCAATCTGATGCATCTCCAGTATTGCTCCCTCTGTTAAACTGGAAAAGGAAGGTATATGGCTTTCTAGCCATCCTTGGTACACTGCCTAAACGAGGCTTTGCTCCACCTCAGTTTCGATGGATTGACTCAGGGAAGGGATGGGGCATCTCTCTTCTGTTCTAGTGTGCAGAAGTAAAGGGCCTAAAGATAACTTCCCTCCTTGCTTGACCAAACCGCCTTGGGCAGAAATTTATTTTTGGAAAGGCAGTATATAAATAAAAATGGAAATGGAAAATGGAAAAGGTAAGTGTAAAAACAGCATCAGTACGGTACCTGTTTGCTACCGAGCCCAGTTCAAGGTATTAATGTTAGTTTACAAGTCCCTAAACAGATTGGGCCCCAAATAGCTAAAGACATGTCCATGCCCTAGGATCTGTTGGTGAGGGTCTCTTGGCCATGCCTCCTTCAGCAGTTAAGTGCATGAGGATCTGTGGGAGAACATTATTTGTGATAGTCCTCAGGCTATGTATTTAGGGTGAAGACGCACCTCATTACCCTGACCTTTGGCTGGGAAAACAGCATCCCCTTCCCATGAAGGCCACAACATACATCTTTGATCCTGTGTGCCCCTGAGGATGCTTCCCTTGTGCCCTCGGAACCTCTCACCTACCCCATTTAATACCTAATTGAGGGTGGGTGGGTGGGAAGAGCAACCAGAAAGGGTGGGGCCTTCAGTGTGCTCTCAAAATCTGAAATGTGTTCATAAGGCTCAAAAAGCCAGGCATAACGGGCAGGTCTGTATATTCATATGAAGTACTTTGCCAATGCTTTTTCATGCTTTAATTATTGTACATATATGTGACCTTTCAGTTTTTGAAAATTTCAAGTAAAGGAAAAGAAAGAAAAGAAAGAAGAAAAGGAAGAAAAAGGTTTTTGGGTTTTTTTTGCAGTGGTGGTTGTGATGAAGGCTTCTCTTTCCATTCCTCATTCTGTAGAAAAACTCAGTCAAATCTCCACTGGGTTAGTGACATTTACATTTAAATGGGGAAGTTTCAGTGAATGTGTCAGGCAGCCTGTAGCTATTTGTGGGCCTAATAAGTGTGTTAATTTATAGAGTTTTGAGATGCACAGCCTTGATTAGATCACAAATAAAACGCATACTTGAAATAATGACACGCTTCTGTGCCTTTCTATAGAGAGCCCTCTTGGGCAGAGGCATCTTTCCCAAGGAGATTTGTGACACACTGGATAAGTAGCACTTTGGGAAGAATTTAGCCAATTATGGATTCTTTTGAATGGCAAGTTCACAATAGAAGACAAAAGAAGTGAAGTTTTACAACAACTTTTTTTTAACACACTTAATGTTATCTCCAGAGAGGGCTCTATTATATCCACACCTGCAGTCTAATAGCTGTCATTCACTGTAGTGATGGTGACTGCAGCCGAATAACACTGAAAATACAACGGTTTGAAATGGCAGTGCCTCTTCATTATCTTTAATATATGCCTCTCTTTAGTAAATCCAAATACAGAAACCATGAGCGTTAAAAAAGAGAAATTTATACTTCTCAGATAAAAAAATGCCCTTTAAAGATTATAGAATGAGTGTTGTAGCTACATCCCGCTTTTTAGAGCCACTTGTATCCAAGTGGATTATTATTTTTTCTTTGTTAGGATTCTTGAAAAGATATTCTTTGCTTGTTCAGTCTTTTATTAATTGCCCAAGCTTAGAAACCTGATTATAGTAATACAGTATTCAATCATAAAGCAAAGAGTCTGATAAAATACCTTCTGTTTTAAATCCATTAGAATAGAAATTTCACATTTTCTTTTGAGGCATGCCTAATGTATAATGTCACAGTGAAAAAAAAGCATCATAAAAGCAAGATACGAGACACAAGAATGTATTCATTTGCAATAGAGCCTAAGCCAATCTTTATCAACTTCAGGCACTCCAGATTCTTTTGCAGTACAAATGGTGCCATTTTGTACCATTTGTGTACTAATTTGGTACACAATCTTCTCGAAAGCATCTGATTGAGAAAAAAATGGCTACATTTTACTGGTTGAGGGGAGACCTTAGCCAAATCCTTTAGACAAAACACTGCCAAGAAGTTCCTAGGGACTCTAGGGTGGGCATTTCAGTAGGGTGCTATGGAACTTAGTCAGGTACTTTTAGCCCAATAGATGGTAAAAATATTTTTTCACCTGGATACTGGAGACTGCTATGCTTTTGGCCCTTTCTGCACTGGGCTTTATTTATTATTTACATTTCTATCCCTCCCCCCCCCCCAATACCCGAAGGTCTCTGGGCGGTTAACAACCTTAAAACAGATTAAAACAAAGTATATATTAAAAGACTTTTAAAAAGGATTCAACAAATATAAAATGATACACAATATGTTTAAAATAATAGTGTCTGTACTGGGGGAAAACATAAGCAGCTCAGCCAAAGGCCAGGGTAAAAAGGTACGTCTTCACCGCCTTCCTAAATATATATAAGGAAGGGGCATGACGTACCTCAAGGGGAAGGCTATTCCACAGTCTGGGGGCCATCACAGAGAAGGCTCTCTCCCGGGTGCCCACCAACCTCACTATTGAAGGTGGTGGGACAACCAGGAGGGTCTCACCACTTGATCTTAAGGCACAGGCAGGTTGATATGGGAGAAGGCGTTCCTTTAGATATTTGGGGGCCAAGTCATTTACGGCCTTATAAGTCAGGGTCAGAACCTTGAATTGGGCTCGGTAGCGAATTGGCAGCCAGTGGAATTCTTTTAAGACCGGCGTGATGTGCATCTGGCTAGCTGTTCCAGTCAGCACTCTAGCGGCTGCATTTTGCACTAGCTGCAACTTCCGAACTGTATTATTATGGATTATATCCTTGAATAGGGACCTGTCATTCACATGCATGCTAGTGCAGACTAGCACAGGCCCTGCCCCAGGGTTTTCTATAGTCTTTGCTAGAACTGTGTTCAAATCTGAATTATAATCCATTTTCAGTGCACTTTTAGCATGAGAGATCACATCAGGAAAGAGTCCCCGGTTTTCTTTCAGAATTATCTAACTCAGAAAATCCACCTTTGGGGTGAAATAACATGTGTTCTCTGACTCTGAGAGTGGACTTAACTGGATTAAAACTTAGAAATGAACACAGGCTATGATGTGGATGGCAGGTCCCTATTTCAGGAGACAATCAAGAAGAAGGCCTGGAGCAGAAAGGGCCGATGTTTTGCTATCTCTGTGAGATCAGATGTTGCTCTTCATCTAGCGGATAAGTCTTCTGACGGAGCCACACTGTAGTCATGGTTGTTCTTTATCTTTATGCTGTTCATTTTTCACAGCAAAGTACAATGTACCCACCAACTTTTGCTATGAAGTGACAACCTTCTTTCACATTTTTCTTTGCAGGGCTTTTAAAAAGTTCTCTGAATAGACTGCACTGTGAATTTATTTATTTTTTCATTGGCTATGACTGCCATTTTGAGGGAAGCAATAAGCAATTTGATGTGTGGTGCATTCTTCTTTCTCAGGCTTGATGAGCAAGAAGGAGGTTGTCCTGCATATTTTGCTGTGAAATGGTCTGCATACGTTTAAAGTATTACCATAATTATGGGCCTTTAAAACTGAGGACAAGAAGGGGGAATGGCATATCAGCTCACTCAGCCTGACAGAAAACTGTTTCTGAAGAACCTATTGTAACTGCCATGCTCCTGATCTGCAGGCATAGGTAGGATCTGTTTGCCATGTTGACAGCACTTTTCACCCCTCTTGGATGGGCTGGTGCATCCCATAGCAGCATTACTCCTGTAGACTGCACCCACCCACAATAGGAAAAGAAAAAGTGGCTTAAAAGCATCTTAGGCTGTGTTCAGGCAACAAAAGGGTTGCCTCAGAGAGACAGTGTGTGGCTCTTGTGTTCCCAGCTATTTAATCAATCTTTTCTAACACAGAATATTTAGTGGGGGCAGGGCAGAATGGTATGTGAACAGTCTCACCTCAAAGCCTTCTCTAAGTTGCCTCAGAGGCACCTCAGAGATCCTACTCCCTGGCCGTGTCTTCACGGCAACCTTATCTTGGATTCAAAACGTTTTCAATCCTCGGAGTCCGCACGGCAGTTTGGCTTAACACGCTTTCCCCGTGTTAAACCACCCCAAAGCGTGGTGAATCTCAATCCTGATTTCAACAGGTCGTGTGCTTGAAACGTTTTACATTTTTTACTGTGTGGACAGTACTCTTTTAAGGGATGAGAATCCATGTTTAGGGTTTCCCTCTCCCAATAGCTTGCTTCCAAAGACAGTGATTTCAGTGTTAAAAATCCACCCTTAACAGCAGCGCTACACTGTAGTGATGGAACCGCTTCAACCTAATAACAATGTTGCAATTTTGAGCAATTCTAAAAGTTCCGACTTTAGAAAGGGAAAGGAAGGGAGGAAAGCAGCTGAATGTGAATGTTCAAAGCAAAGGGGCTTTAGTTGCCGCTGCTGCTGTGTGCCCTGAGCAATGGGGAGAGGACGGGAAAGAATTGCTGGCTGGCTGCCCTCTGCCATTTTTCCTCCATCCATGGAAGCGGCAGCCACCCAGTTAGGCTCAGTGAAGGGGTCCCTTATGGGTGGCGCGTCCATGCCAGGAGGAAGAGGGCAGGGCAGCCCCAAAAAGCGGCTTTTAAAAAGTAGCCACTTGAGTCCCCCCTTGAGTCACGTACCCCACGTAGGATCCTCAGAATCCGGATCCAATGCGATTAAGTTAAAAGTAACGGGAACAGGCAAATTTGCGTTTGCATCCGGTTCTATTATTTTGGTTTAGGGAAAGTGAAATAAGCTTGCTGTGGGGATTCGCCCTGAGTGTTCTAGCCTCTAGTTTCCCCAACATTAAAGTGGAAATTGCTTCCAATTTCACAAGCCTGTTGAACATTTTTCACCCTGGAATAGCTAAATAATTAATAATTTGCAGTACCCTTTCTCTCCCCTTCTTGTACTAGAAATAGCAGCCCAAATTTCCTGACTTTTTCTTCTGCTCCTCCTCCTTTCCCCTCCTAGCACCTTTGAATCTTTTTCCTGTCCAAATATGTGTGATAGCGGAAGGCTCTTCAAAGACTATCCTCTTTGCATCCTTCCTATTCTTCTTTATTCAAATAGTCTTCATTAATCATTGCTGAATGCAGCTCAGATTCTGCTTATGGGCTCATAAAGGCTTGTTTCTCTTACCACAGATGCCTGTTAGCCGGTGGGAAGACAGCTTTGAGTTAAGCAGGTGATGGCTGGAACATGTAACATGATGGAAGTAGAAGACACCACATTAAAGTCACATTTAACATTTTAATTAGTCTCACCTCAGGTGAGACAGTCTCATTTGGGTTACAGTATCTAGAGAAAAGCTTCCAATTGAAATAGGAATTGCAGGAGCAGTAGCAGACAATGTCTTATTTCATTCACAGGGTATGCCTGTTCCTCACACTCTTATGAAGGCTTAACCCTCAAGAGATATTATATTGGTTGCCTCTAGATGGCAAAAGGAAAAGGTGGATCTTGTTTAGATCCTGCAATTGCCTCTCACTGTCTCTGCCTCATGGCAGAGTGATATCATAGGGCAGACCTGGACCTTTAACCTGTCTGTTGCTTACTCCTGTCATGCATCCAATGGTGCAAAACACCCAGGTCTGGGTTCACATGCCAGACAAAGTAAATGGTATTGCTATGCAGAGTTTGGTGTTCTTTACCTCTCAATAGTTACAACCTAGTATTTCACAGCTATATCCCAGGATTGCCAAGGATATGGGTTTAAGATCCTGCCCAGACACAACCATTATCTCTGCATAATAAAGGCAGGATCTGCATGATGCTGAAATAGCATCCTGGGAGTTCTTGAAGGGTGTAAAGATCACATGTCCCCATGCTCATCCAGCACAAATCCTGCCATAAGGGTTTGCAATATGCTTCAATGTCAGAAAGGGGGAAAGCCCTTTTTCCAGCTCTTCTACTCTGCAGTCATTGAATACCTGAAGTAGGTCCTTCTTGGCAATCTGACTAACATTTTCACAGGCACAAAAAATGATCAGCTTCAGGAGTCATTTCCTATGTCTTTGAAAATAGCCCCAGCCAGAGGTTTGTGTGGCCAGGACCCAGGGCCAGAGGGAAGCATAGGAACAGCACTTGTAGCGGTAGGAACTGCTATATTGCAGACCCTGTCAAAAAACTATTGTATTTCTTGCATGACGCCCTATGTTTAGCTTCAGTATCTCCTCTCTGTGAGCTGTCATTCATTTCTGAGACTGTCTCCACTTGACAAGAGGCAATATGGAATATAAACAGGAACTCAGCCTTGCCCTTTGCTCTGGTCTGCCAATCACACAGGACAATCCTCAGCATACATCCATTTACCTTATGAGGCACATATGATATTGCCCCACTGGGGACTTCTGGGAGCCTGCTGTTTGCCTGCCTGCTTTTCTCATGTTTGGACAGCTCACAGAAGTTCACAGGAAGACATTTTTGTATCCTCCTTGCTAGACGTGCGGTTAAACAGACCTGTTCTGGGAAACCTGACACAAATGCAAGTATAAATATGGCAGCAAAAGGTGCACTACCAGGTTCTTCACCCAGCAAGAGGAGACACGGCTTTTGTTTGATCATATTCTGCTTTAAGATGCTAAACCAAACTAATGTGCCATCTCTTCTGTTTTTGAGGAAATTGTGAAGGGCATTTTTGGAGCAACCAGATGCTGATCTTGTGAGAAGAGTGCTTTTTGGTCAGAACTTGGGGATGCAGAAGAGTTGGAGTGGTGGTGCAATAGAAAGTGTCCATTCCACCCAACCAAAAAGGTACTCAGAGCTCTGTATATTGGCAATTAATCTGAGCAGATGGACCTGAGGATTCTTCATGGGCCAAATCAGAGGCATTCGTGTGGAATGCTGGGAGGTGAAGTAAAATAATACTTGGGGGGGTCAACAACAGTTGAGCAAAAGAAAAGAAGAGGTGGTAACAGCAACCAGCCTAGATAGCTTTATGAAAGGGTTAGACAAATTCATTGATGACAGGTGTATCAGAATGTTACTAGAATGGGTGCCTAGGAACTTCCTCCAGGCTTGGGAGACAGACAGGATGACTCTAAAGGCTATTTGCTGGGATTCAAGAGTAGTTGAAGGTTTTGCCCTTGTCTTCTGCTTGAGATGCTCATAAGCAAGTGGTGGGCCAGTATGTGGGACAGGATGCTGGACTAGATGGGCTGTGGCCTGATCTAGCAGGGCTTCTCTTATGTTCTTATGCTTTAACCAAAAAACAAACCAGCCACAGGGTCCAGCTTCAGGTCAGGAGTTTCTGACTTAAACCCTGGAAAACCTTGATAAATCCAATGATTAATGTGCTCCCAGAATAATATTTAAATTGGGTCCTTCTCTTTTATGTTTCCTTTTGATTTCAGAAAAACTTAGGTCTCAATAACCTTCTAAGTTCTGACTCTTTTTTCTCTTTCCATAAGATCTCTTCCCAGCAATTTGCATTCCATTTATTGTTAAATAATACGTATGAACACCAACAAAATCAATCTCAATGATTTCCCCAAGTTTTTAATATATATAAACCTATTTTACAAGACAATTTTGTGATTATCTCTAGTGCTTATTCTATCAATTTCTTACTGCCAAGGCAGCCAAATGACTCAAATTAATTATACATTTAACTCTAGCACTTGAACTTAGATCCCCTGTTTCCAAGCTATTCTGCCCTATATGTGTGTATGCGTGTACACATTTATTTTAATTATATTTTAAATGTTTTTCTTTCTTTTCAAGGTAATAAAACTTTTAATATCTCAGTAGGGCTCTCTCTTTTAGCTGCAGTAGTTTCATTCTAACCTCAGACAAGAACCTATTTTATGAGTTCCCTTTAGCTAATGAAAAATTGCAGGGACAGTGTTCAGTGTATTTTGAATGAGAAAATAATGCAATCTTAAGTCCCATCTAGCTGAGGGAAATGGGGGTGCTTTGTACCCCTTTCGACTTAGGCATCATTTGCAACTCAATAGCATAGGGTGTGCCAAGGTGAAGATGCTTCCTCCTGCCCACAGGACAAAGCAGATGCTGACAAAATGGCCTGCACTTCACCTTTCTCTCTCCTCAGAGTTGACAGCTCAGCCTCAAAGTTGAGCTGTCAGCTGTCAGCTCTGAAGGCAAGGTGCCTCTTTGCAGAGAGCATGTTGAATGACAAGACACTATAAGGCTATGATCAGACACAGCAAAAAACAGCATCTCCGAGGTGCCTCAGAGGTGCCCGAGAAGGTTTCAAGGTGGGATAGTTCACACGCCAGACCGCCCCTCCCTCCTCTCATGAACATTCTTAAAAAGGTGGATTAGAAAATGTTTAAGAACATGAGGGCCACATACGATCTCTGTGGGGTGCCTCTGAGGCATCCCTTATGTTATGTCCAAACACAGCCTCAGAGTGCTTTCATTAGCCCCCCTTTAAGACTTCTAAGCAGAAAAACCAAGGCCTCAAGCAGAAGAAAAGGGCAAACCTCCTGCTCTTGAATCCCAGCAAATGGCCTTAGAGGCATCCTGCTTGTCCCGCAGTCTGAAAGATGTACAGTGGTACCTCGACATACAAGTGCCCTGACATACAAGTGTTTTGAGATACAAGCCGCCGAGCGAGTGATATTTTGCTTTGAGATGAGAGCAAGATTTGAGATACGAGTATGTAAATATAGTACAGTACATAACAAAAACAACTGAGGTGGTGTTTTGGGAGCTGGAATGGATTAATGGGAAAATTACTTTGAGATACGAGCGATTTGACATAAGAGCAAGGTTACGGAATGAATTAAACTCGTATGTCAAGGTACCACTGTACTTAGGCATCCATCCTAGTAGCCATCAATACCTCTGTCATCCATAAATTTGTCTAACCCTTTCTTAAAGCCATCTAGGCTGGCTCCTGTTACCACCTGTTCTAGCAGCATGAGCCAGTGGCCCAAACACCTTGTGGGTGAAGCCAGCTCTGAGTAAGGAAAAGACTTAGGGTGTATTTCCGAAGGCACTAAAATCTGGACTGGGTGTGAACTCGGCATTATATTGGCAAGTAATCCAAATTCGCCAAGCCCTGTTCCCATTCTGCTTCTTATCTCCGGATTTTCTGAGCACTATCCTGCAGAAATCTGGGGACAGGGGGAAACCCTGGTGAAAACAGGACTTTTCTGACAAGTTCGTAGTCAAGCCTGCTTTTTTTCTCTATATGGGAACGCTCCCTCGCTATCTGAGGCAGAGCTGTAGCCTCCTGGGCAATGCCAGCCACATGTGGGAGGGATTTCACAGCTCGCCATGCCTGCAATGCTAACAGAAAGCCATCATTTTCTCTCTTGCCCTCTGCTTCAAAGGCAAGAGAAAAGCTGCTGTTTCCTCTGTTTAGCTGATTTAATGGGTACTTAATGGGTACTTCTAGTGCTAGTGGAAAAATACCCTTAAAGTGCCAGCTTCTAACTCTCCGGGGCTTCAGCTTAAGTGAAGGCTGCTTTGAATGGAAGCAATGCGCTGGGTGGGGGTGGGGATTTAGAAGTCCTGGGAACAGCTATATTTGGATTTTGTCTTTGTGAAT
The DNA here is from genome assembly GCA_023333525.1 of Aspidoscelis tigris stejnegeri. Taxonomy (NCBI): domain Eukaryota; kingdom Metazoa; phylum Chordata; class Lepidosauria; order Squamata; family Teiidae; genus Aspidoscelis; species Aspidoscelis tigris. The sequence continues at coordinate 51,423,794 of JALMGA010000002.1, read as the reverse complement.
GGGAACATCTATGTTCGGATTAATCTGCAGGGACTTTAGTTCGGATTAAAAAATAGTATTTTTAGTTCAGATTTTTTAAAAAGAGGACCAAATAAGCTAAGTGGGAATGCACCCTTAGAAAAACAAATCTTCCTCTGTCCACAGTGACCTAATACAGCAATACTAATCTTCCTGCATTCAGTGATAACAAGCACTATATATCTAAGCACTTAGAATAAATTATGTGATGGCTAAATGGTCTGTTCTTCTCAAGGCTCATCCTGCAAACTTCCTCCCAAGAGAGGTGGCATTAACTCACATGGAGGCTAAATATTAGGCCCATTTTCGTCAATGGTGGATGTGCTGTTCGCAAAAGGTTTGTTTTTCCATATTCTGTTCACATGGGAAAAATCTGAAATGTTTTCTCTAAAAGAGTTACAATTTAGGAGAGAATGTAGCAGTAAGCAACCCATAAACTGACAAGTCATCAAGTAGTTAGTTCTGAAAGTTCCACTATGGATGATGGCAAACTATCCATAAGCATCAGTTGCCTCCAACTCTCCCCCTTGTCCAAATACTGAAATCAACCCATTCAGCTGCAAGCCAGGTTTGATACTATCTGATCAGGAAGTGTATTGAAATTGATTTTAGATTATACCTCATACACTTCTTTTATTTCAGGTTATGAATCACATTGTCCTTGCTTTTGCTGTTGTGGCCGTTAAGAGTGGGAAACATCATTTAGTCTGCTGTCTTTTGTTTTTCACATTGTCAGAAAGGAAGGCAAATACAAATTCGAGAGATGGCTTCTTTGAAGACGCATTGGTAATAACTGTGTTTGATTTCAAAGAATATAGTTTCTGAATATAGATGGCTGTGTATATGAATGACCATGGTCTCCTCTCTCAAAGGCCTTTAGGTACAACCTTCAGTTGCCGGCATGTCAGCCAAGAAGGCTCACTATTGAGCCAGTGATTTTGTTTTTGCCCCAAACTGCACAATTAAAATGCTGAAAATTCTAGCTGTTATGCTGCATTAGCAATATATGCCTTTTCAGTACTGGGCCTTATTTTGGAATATATCCCATAATAGGGACCTGTCTGCTGCCAAGGGCCTGTTTGACTGATATGTCCCAATCAGGCTTCCAGGTATTTACTTACCCTCTTATGTTTATACAATATGACTTAACAACTGAACAACTTGCAAGCATACTCTAGAAACACCCAAATGCTTCTAGAAATCCAAAGGGTCCTATCGTGCTGTAGACCTTCACAGAGGACTGGTGCCATCATGATGTGCTTATGAGCCATGATCTGACCACGGCAAAGGAGTTATCATGTTCTCCATCATCAGACCACATCATCAACTCTTATAAAAGCTGTTGGTGCAATGAGGGATTCCTGTGTCTCTAACAAGTACTGAAAATCACGTTTCACTGGATGTTGTTTGTGCTAATGAATACTGTTCTACAAAGGAAGGGTAAAGAATTTGACAAATATCAAGTGCATTAGCTGAAAAAGAGTTGCTTTGAGATGTGATAATATACTGTATTTCTATTCTGCAAATGTATTTAACTTCTGTGCAGGCTGGTTGTTTATTTAAAACTATGCATTAAGAGTTTGAGCCACAGCTTTGATATGCTCTTGTGCAGTAAATAGTCAAGGACGTGCAGTGAAACTGAGCCAGAGGTGCCAAAGATTTACAAACATTTTACATATATCGCATTGAGCATGCAGTATGGATAAACTAGACACAATATAAACTTTGCCTGCTCCTTACTTATTATAGGTACTTAATTTGATGGAGCAAATTAATGGTGCCTGAAACTGAGGGGCATAATATTTGCCATAATTAAAGCTAAGCAAGATATTCCAGTATATTGTGAAGTAGGTTTGCCATTATAATTGCTTTCAATGTGATGTGATTACAGAGTTTTTTTCTCTGGAAGGCCTGTCATTTTAGGAATTCTCTTTTTTGGTAAATGTCAAAGAGTAGCCCTTATGCTCCCAAGAACCTCTGCAAATGAAATTCATATCATTCGGTAGACTTGAATGGACATTTAGTCCTCAGCCATCAATCAGTTTTACACATTGGAATGGTCTATTATTGCAGGGTTGGAAGGTTAATCCCTTCAGAACATTAAAATTTGCATTCTATTTGCTTTCAGGGAGGCCTGGAAAACACTCCCTCCTGCTCTCTCCTTGTATATATCCAAGCCGTTTGATCTAAGCTTTAATTGGGTAGTTAGTTTGTTTTAAATTTCTGACTGATTATTTTTGTGTTTTAATTTTAGTCACTTTTTTGTTTCATTATTGTACACCAGTTGAGCTCATTACATAAGAAAGAATATAAATGAGAAAGGCTGCACCCACATACATGAAAAAGGTGGCTTGAAAGCAGTTTGGATGTGATAGCATGCACACTAGTGTTCCCACCCCACTCCAATCCATGCTACAGGACTATAATGTGGCCTTTAAAGTGGACTGGAAGCACTAATGTGTAGATGTTGCTACCTCTAAATCACTTTGAAGCCAGTTTTTTTCCCACTGTAATTGGATACAGCCTGTTACAGTAATACTGTACTCCAAAATTTCTGTATCAAAAGCATATATGTGTAGAGCAAATGTTTAAAAATGGGTGTTGCAGAAAAGGTAACAGACTATTGCAAAACCATGGACTTAGGCCCCAAAGAGAAACTAATTAGCTACACAAAATATATACGGCTGCGTCCCCATGCACTATATAGTCTGAATCAAATCCAAATTCGGTAAGGAGTGTCCCCATGCAAACCTTCCCAATTGGGCTATATGTGGACCAAATTGCCCAAATCCATGCTAAATTTAGTCTTCTAGAAAACTGTTCTCGCCATGGTTTGGGAGCCAAGGTGCATTATTTTGGAGGCTGCATCTGCACATGGGGATGCTCCTGGGTTATTTGGGGAGGAGATTGACGTTCATGTCATTAGTGGGCAGGGTTTCACGTCCTGTGCTTGCTGTTCCTGTCCTTCACATTGGAGATTGCAACTGTTTGGGCATTTTTGGCAATAAATGGTGACTGAATAGAAACAAGTCTCTTCCTGTGGCTATTATTCCACCCACCTTCCCCGATTGCCAAGCCAGGCGAATATGCAAGACAAATAGCAGTTTCTGAAAGGTGCATACAATAACTGAGCGCCCCAGTTTTACAGTGAAAGATGAAAACGCCATCCCACGAGTCTCTTTCCATTACCATTATTCCACTCCCCTCCCCAATTGCCGAGCCAGGCATGATAATTTAAATTTTGCATGAGTGCTAAACTGCTGTACTGGGTGGAGCAGAGGTGTGCACCTCTGGTACACTGCTGCCAAACCCTGTAGCGGCTTTGCAGAATGATCTGACTTTTTCTTCTTCTTTATTTACTATTATATTTTTATTGCCTTTCAGACTTATGTGCCACAAAAGGGGTGGCATTTCATCACTGAAGCGGGAGGCACCTCCACTGAACTGCCACCAAACCCCAAACGATCAGGGAAGGAAATGTTGGGTGGCCTCTTCAGCAGGCGGCACAGTGGTTGGTGACATCAACCTGGCTTCCTTTCAGGAGAGAGGGGGCAGAGAGAAAGATGCTGTTTTCCCATGCAGGGGGTTAGCGCAGTTTGTATGGGGACACCCGTATTTGAATTGAGCCTGGGTTATCAGCAAACGCATGGGGACGGCTCAATTTGAACTCGGCCCTGCATCTGGACTAAAAATACTCCAATCTGCACTAAACAGAGTGCATGGGGACATGGCCTATTGCACTCGGAGTTGATCTGGTGTGCTAGGATTCATTTGTCCCCCTGATGTTACCACTAAGGCTCCATCCATGCATCCATGCACCCACACACAGTAAAACAAAAGGCTCAAAAGTCTTTTATACCCTGCTTTCCTCCCCTTTTAAGGGGACTCAAAGCATCTGATAAATCTTCTCTTCTTCCCACAGCAATCACCCTGTGAGGTATGTGTGGTTGTGAGACCTCATAAAGAGAGCTGTGACTAGCTCAAAGTCACCCAGCTGGCTTTATGAAGGAGTGTAAATGGAGGGCTACCCGATAAGACTTTGACACCTGCATCTGAATACTTATGTCTTAATCCATATTCAAAGCCAGACAATTCACTTCCAAAATGGATTCTCTGGAGTTTAATGTGGATTAGAGGTGGGATGGGAAAACTAGTGCCCACATGCTACCATCTCTAAGCTGGTTTTAGTTTCTTTTTTAGATCTGTGAGGATACAGCCTAACTCTCCAGGGCAGGAGCTATATGCCTGGTGCTGCCCAAGGGTGTGTTTCATCAAAAAGAGAACTATGTCTGGGATTTCCTGCTCCTTTATCCCATGTGCCCCCTCCTGATCCTTGGGGTGGGAATGGGCTTCAACTGGGGCATGGCTGCTTGTTCTTCCCAAACTCTGGGTGACAAGAATAAGTGAATGCAACTTTTAAAAGAAACCCCTGGATTGAACCAATGACTCATTTAATCTCTGCGGAGATGTAGAAATGATGTACATAAAGTGATGGAGAGTTGTTTTCCCCACAGAAATGAAATGTTTCAGTTGCTACTGACTTGAGGGTTAAAAATGGTGTGACACCCAAGAACAGGTCCATGTCTAGGCACTTCTAAGTGTTCACTGAGGCTGTGTTCAGACAAAAGGGGTGCCTCAGAAACAGCTCAGACTGTATCTAGACTAGGGGCAGGCACGAATGCAATTTTCGACATTCAATTCAATTAGAATCAAATATTTGAATGTCTGAATTTGGAGGGAGAAAAAAATGAATGTATTAAAATTCAAACTGATTCAAATACGAATGTTGACAACATTTGTATGTACCCATACACATCTGTATGCATCCTGTTTTTATCCTGTACATATCCATACAGATGTGTATGGATACAAATAAGATGTGTACGGCTATGTATGTAGTGTGTACGTATCCGTACATATACAAATGTCTGAATTATTGAAAATATTTGTATTTGCATATTAAAAAACAAATGTCTGGACATTTGATTCGAATTTGAATACCCAAGTTTGAACTTGAATTCCCAAATTCAGCCAAATTCAATCAAATGATGAATGTTTTGAATATTCTTGTGCATCCCTAATCCAGACATGTGTTATTTATTCCACTATATTTGGATATTCCAGAATAAAGCATAGATATTTTACAATATCCACACTTTATTCCAAAATATCCAAATATAATGGAATAAGTAACTGACATCTTGATTCAGCCGGCGTGGCTCTCCTATCCCCTTTTCTAATCTACCTTTTCTAGCACTACTGATTAGGAGAGGGGGAGGAGAAGATTGGTGTTGTGTGAACAATGTCACCTCAAAGCTCTTTCTAAGTCTCATCAGAGTTGCTTTTCTTTTCTTTTTTGCTGATTCTGACCACAGCTTTAGAAGCAAGATGTAAGGGAATTTTAAGCTTTCCTTATTCCCTATTTCTGTATTCAAAGATGTATTATGTACTTAGTAGCTCACTATACGGCCGGAGCATTTGAGGTCAAGGTTACAGTCAGCTATGCAATTTATTAGGGCAAAAGTGTGATAGATACTAATTAACTAATTAAATCTAGCTCTGGAGTCTTAATTTGGTCTTACTCAAAGCTGTACCTGTTAGCCCAATGGCACAGACACAGACACGCACACACATAGCTTTTCAGCACATCAAGTGTTGCTCAAGTGGCATAAACCGTCCAAATGAGGATCTCTAGATGGTGCTATTTGCTGTGGGAATGTTTCTGTGTACACTACATCCAATCATATGTGCAACTCTCAGTTCAGAAGCATTTATAGCATGCAGAGAAGAGAGAATGAGAGGTTTAGATTCAAATCTTGATTATGTTTACTGTGAAGGGTAATAGGAGCAGTTGGATTAAAGTGATGAGTTCAGTGTAACCCAATTGAAAAACTTTATGACACCCACTGTGTGTTCAAATCCACTTAATATCAGCAAATTTGTTACACTAATGCTACGGACTACCATGGCTTTCTAGATGAAGCTATACGAAGAACTTATGTCTGAGCTGGAGAGACATTAGTTGCAGTGAAACAAGGATAGAACAGGAAAATGTTCATTTTTATTTATTTTTAATTTACGTTTTCCCACAAATAGTTTTCATTTTGTATGTAAAGAGATTCCTGTTCGTAGATGCTTGGGCTGATTTTGTATAAATGTACAGAATGCAAATAACTGCATTTTTGCTGGTTGCTTCCTAATCCCGTGGAACACTGTTTTATATGCAAACAGTATGCACATTTAATTTCTATAGGATGAATGGTGTGCAAATTACTGAACTGAAATTTTAAAACTCTGTTGATAAAATTATCTGAGTGGAACTTACAGCTGAGAAGAAATGTTTCTTTAGAAACCCTATAGTGGCCGGGCATTGTTTTTTTTCTGTGGTTTGAATTGTACCTTGTCTCCTTTAAAGGCAATGGTCATTGTTTAAATCTGCCTGATTTTGATAGTTAGAAATTATTTAGAGATTCCTTTTGACAGTTGATGCAATTGCTCTTCTTATGATATAAAAGCCAATTTTCTCACACTGATTTGTACCCAGATGGAAGGCTGAACTTTATGGTAAACTCTATGTTTCAGTTTCCAGCATTCTAGGAAGAAAACAAGAGAGCAAGTCTCATATTTGTTCTGATTATCCATCCATAAATCCAGCTTGGGGGTGTTGTAAGTTCAAGAACTTCAGGAGGGAATTACTTGGAAGTAAACAGCCTTCTGGCACTACAAAAGGAGCATGAGAACAGGTAGGATGGAAGAAAGGGGTGGTATCTCCACTTATTAACATAGCCACCTGCCACTGCCCAAGAAGGTGGCTGCTGCTGCCACCATGTCTTCATTTGTGGTGGCAGCAGGTGCCTCATGGTGATTGGGCTACCTCACTTGCAGGTGTGACTGCCAACTGTAGCTCCATTCTTTCAGGGTATGATTTCGCATGCTCATTGGAAGCACTTCTGTCTTTACTATGGAAAAGATGCCTCCTCGCTTGGAAGTGGAAACAGAGGTGATGTCGCAGACAAGGGGCCGGGGCGGAGGCGTGGCTATTATTCACCGGGAGGCTTACTCCCCCAGGACAGTACCTGTTCCAGAAATAGTGGGGGCAGAGTGCGTGGGCCGGGTGTGGGATGCGTTGGAGGGTCTGGCCACTCTCCTGGTCTACCGATCGCCTAGTGCACCAAGAGACTGCCTTTCTCGGCTCCTGGAGACGGTGGCGGACTGGGCGTTGAGGTTCCCCAACCTTATTGTGCTGGGGGACTTTAATGTCCCAGTGGACATCCCCTCTCCGGGTGCAGAGGAACTGGTGACTTCCATGGCATCACTAGGGCTCTCCTTACTCACAACGGGTCCTACGCACTCGGCTGGCCATACTTTAGATCTAATTTTCTGGTCAGGTGCTGCCGTGGCCTTAACTGAGGTGTTCTCAGTGCCTTGGTCTGACCACTATGTCCTGAAGGCCCGGTTGCAAATTGCCACGCCACTGTCGCTGGGCGACAGTCCTATTTATGTCCGCTCACGGAGCAGGATGGACCCCATGGGTTTTCAGAATGCTCTGCGAGATTATACTCCCAGCAACTCTCTAGATGAGCTTGTGGGCGACTGGAATAACAGGCTTTCCACGGCCATTGACAAGATTGCGCCAAGGCGCCCTCTTAGACCCCATAAGAAACCAGCCCCTTAGTATACTTTGGAACTGAGGGAGATGAAACAGGGTCTAAGACGGCTAGAGAGAACATGGAGGGCCACTCAAAGCGAGGCTTCAAAATCAGCCTACAAGACTTCTATGCAAGCCTATGAGAAAGCAGTGAAGACAACAAAGAAAAAGTTTTATTAGGCCAAGATTCAACTAACTCAGTCACGTCCAGCACAATTATTTAGCTTAATCAGACAATTAACGAACCCAAGCGAGAGGAAGAAGGGAGATGAATTGGCTCTGAGCTGTGACGCTTTTGCGACTTGCTTCTCTGATAAGATCGAGAAGCTCCGCAATGACTTACCAACTACAGTTGATACAATAAGTGAATTGGAGGCTCTCCCTCGCCTGCCCCCGGGTCCAATATTAGACAGATTTAGCCCACTTTCCCAGACATCTGTGGAGAGAATCCTTGCAGCTTCTAGACCAACAACCTGCCCCCTCGACCCCTGCCCGTCTTGGTTGGTCAAGCAGTGTGGGCCCTCTCTGGCAACCCAATTGAAGGACATAATTAATAGCTCCCTTGAGCAAGGAATCTTTCCAGCTGGGTTGAAGGAGGCAGTGGTTCGTCCCTTGCTAAAACGTCCTGGCTTGGATCCCGCCGACCCCGCCAGCTACCACCCAGTATCAAATTTGCCGTTCCTGGGCAAGGTACTTGAGAGGGCGGTGGCAGAGCAGCTGCAGAAATTCATTGAAGAAGCAGGTATCTTGGACCCTTTTCAATCTGGTTTCAGACCTGGACATGGGACTGAGACGGCCCTCCTAGCCATGACTGATGATCTCCGGAGACAGTTCGACAGAGGCGGATCAGCGCTGCTGATCCTTCTAGATCTAACAGCAGCGTTTGATGTAGTCGACCACAACCTTTTAGTCCACCGTCTCTGGGAAGCTGGAATACAGGACACAGCCTTATCGTGGCTGGCCTCGTTCCTCCTGCTCCGGGGGCAGCAAGTAGTGGTGGGAGAGGGCAGGTCCCAGAGGCTCCCACTAAAATGTGGGGTGCCCCAGGGAGCCCTGCTGTCCCCACTGCTATTTAACATCTTTATGCGTCCCCTCGGCCCTCTGATTCGGAGCTTTGGGCTAAGTTGCCATCAATATGCTGATGATACCCAGCTCCTACTGTTTATGGAGGGGGAGCCGCCTTCTGCCCCACCAGCACTGGCCAGTTGCCTGGAGGCTGTTTTAAATTGGCTGAAGAGTAGCCGATTGAAATTGAACCCGGCAAAGACAGAGGTCATGTGGCTGGGTCGGGGAGGGGGGGGCAATTTCGGCCTGCCATCTTTGGAGGGGGAAGTTCTCCGAATATCCCCCTCTGTGCGAAGTCTGGGTGTGTACCTGGACCCGGCGCTGAATATGAGGATCCAGGTTGCACACACAGCCCGCATGGCCTTTATCCACCTGAGACGGGCCAGACAGTTGGCCCCCTATCTATCCAGATCCGACCTAGCTACAGTGATCCATGTGACGGTCACCTCCAGGTTGGATTACTGCAATGCCCTCTATGCGGGCCTACCCCTGAATGTGATCCAGAAACTGAAACTGGTTCAGAACGCAGCTGCCCGCCTCCTAGAGAGATCCAGGAGAGATGTCCATATAACACCTGTTTTGCGGCGGCTGCACTGGTTGCCGGTAGAGTACCAGATCCAATTCAAGATTCTGGTGCTAACTTTTAGAGCCGTACGTGGCCTTGGTCCCACATATCTTCGGGATCGTCTTCCTTTATATATCCCTGGGAGAGTCCTGAGGTCAGCCAGCCAAATAAAGCTGGCCACTCCCAATCCAAGGGAGATACATCTTGTTCAAACTAGAACCAGGGCCTTTTCTTGTGTAGCCCCAACCCTGTGGAACACTCTCCCACAGGAAGTCAGGGCCTCTCCATCTTTGATGACGTTTAGGAGAGCCTGTAAGACTTGGCTGTTTGGGAAGGCCTTTGGTCAGGGTGGTTAATAGGCAAAATCGTAGCCAGTTGGACTGGGGTGGTCTTACGAAGGTTCCTATGCCCCCGGTCAAATGACCCTTGAATTAGAGGAACTTTTTGTTAAATGGTATCGTCTGTTGTAATGTTTTTAAAGCACTAGAATGAAGTGTGTGTTTTTAACCTTGTTAGCCGCTCAGAGTCCACCAAGGTGGAGATGGTGCGGGATAAAAGTTAAATAAATAAATAAATAAATATGTCTTTTTCACTGGCGACTGCAAGTAGTTCTTCTGCATGCCTTGTAACAAGCCACCTTGCTGAGCAAGTGGATGCCTGGCTATGGAGTGATAGGTGTTTCAAATTTTGCTTTTCATGAGGAATGGAGGGAAGGAAAGGACCATAGTGGATGGATATCTACCAAGGCTGAAAGCAGCACCATGCCCAGATTTGAACTGGCTACTTGATCAGAGCCTCTCCACCCAACGTCTGCTCAGCCAATAGTTTACTTGGTGGCAACTGCTGCAATTATTATTTTAACTGAAACTCCTCTGTGACACAACAGAGCTTGCTCAAATTATTGTCAATACATCGAAGAGGCCTGTGTTGCTCCAGTCTCAGAGCTGTTTCACGGCTGCCTGCAGAAATACCTCCTCTGAAGAGACACAGAGGGCTTGAATTGGTACGTGGCTTTTAATCAGGAGCCAAAAGAAAAATTGGCTTCTGGAAAAATAATATTAACTAGATTAACATTTGTTGTTTGTGCTCAACAGCAACACAGAGTGCTGTATTAGCAGATGGCATATTTGGAACATGATAAAACCAACAATTTGTTCAAATGTGGGCTGCCTTAGGGCACTGCAGCGAGCACACAAACAAGGCCCTTTGACAGCCTCAGGCTTTGCTGTCCTCCTGTTTCCCCTCAGGTGTTGGAAGCAGCTGATAATCCAAGGGCAAGTCTGTGTCTGCCTGGATCCTGATTGTTCAACTGTTTTCAGCTTATTTTCCTCTTTGTCCTGGGAATCATTATAATTACTTCTTTTTCCTGGGTCCATTAGGGAGATTTCAGATTGCTCAGGCTAATGTCGTATTAATTTCTTACTAGATGATAGTGAAATAGTAGAGGAACTGCATGTTCTGCAGCCGTATTAATGGGACAGCTCTGGACTGCTGTCTCTATTAATAAGAAATGCAGGTCCATTCCTAATCAGAAAATGATTGTGAAACAGAATTGATACCTTTACTTCCCATCATCCATTTGCCACTGGGGTATTTTCTTTTTGTAGGAGTCAAGGACGGAAGTTAAGAAGAACAGATCCATCTTACATTTGTAGAGGAAAGAGTAGAGTTGCTCAACTACATGACATGTTGGGAGTGGAAAGCTAAGGGTTGTAGCTGCCCCTGAACATGGCTTGGAAGCTGCAGCTGGTGGTGAATGCAGCTGCTAGACTGCTGACTGGAACAGTTGCTCTGACGCACATCATGTCGGTCTTAAAAGAGCTGCACTGGCTGCCAGTTCACTACTGAGTCCAATTCAAGGTGTTAACTTATATGGCCCCAAATATCTAAAGGCATGCCTTCTTCTGTATTAACATGGGTGTGCTTTAAGATCTATAGGGGAGGCCCTCCTAGTTGTAGTAAAAGGTATGAACACCAGAGTTGGCTCCCAAATTATGGAAGATTCTCCCCCAAGAGGTAAGACACCTTCACATGAAGGCACACCTCCTTGCCATGGCCTTTGGCTAAATAAGGAAACAGCTTTTCCTCTCTGTTGTTGTTTTAGTATATTCATTTACATTTGGTTTTTAATGTTGTACCCCACTCTCAGGCCTTCCAATATAGGAAAGGATAAAAATGCAAACAAAGGAATAAATATCTGAAGGGCTGCAAGTTGAGCAACCATGGGGAAGAGAATATATCTCTTCAGTGTGTTTTCCACCTCTTGTACTGAAAACATTATACTGAAAAATATGGCTGCCAATAACATCCATCTTGTTACCTGTTGAGGCGTCCTCTGGAGTGAGTGCTTCAGGAGACACCCCAGAAGTATCAGCACAGCAGGTACACTGTAGGCATCTCTTTGTGGCTGCTGTAAAGGTGAAACCTTCCTCAAATCTGTATCGAGTCTCCAATTGACCAATTTCAGCCATAGGCCTATTCGCGCCCTAATGTGTTCCCAGCCATACTGGAAGGAAAGTGTCAGCACGTTCTCCCTCTGTGACAGCTAGGGCCCTCCCCCGGGCTGCCCCAATTGGCTCCCTTCGAGCCAGGGGTGGGCAACCCAGGCGCCTCTCTTCCCTGCGGTCCTAGGGCCAGGGGGAACCCCCACCCACCCCAGGGGCGCACACACATGAATGGGGCTTACCTGTTCGGTGCTGGGCAGTAACTACGGTGAAGAGGCCAGCCGTGTTTTGCGCCTGTGCACCGCACGTTCCCTGATTAGTCAGGGACCCACCTGGGTTCAACTGGCCATCTGCGCAGGCACGGGTCCAACAAGGGGAAGTATTTCTTCACCCAGAGGGTCATCGGTTTATGGAATGTGCTGCTGGAAGAGGTGGTGACAGCTACCAGTCTAGATCGCTTCAAGGTAGGATTAGACAAATTTATGGATGACAGATGTATCAATGGCTACTAGAATGAATGCCTAGGTACATCTTTCAGGCTGGGGGGAGGGGACAGAAGCAGGACTCTTCTAATGCCATTTGCTGGGAATCAAGAGCAGGAAAAGGTTTGTCCTTGCCTCTGTTTGAGATGCCCATGAGCATTTGGCGGGCCACTGTGTGCAACGGGATGCTGGACTAGATGCGCTGTGGCCTGTCCAGCAGGGCCTCTCTTATGTACTTATGTAATGCTCATGGGCATCCATATGCTAGTATAGACTATAGCAGGCCCTGGGCGTGGTCTGCTGTAGCCTGCACCAGCATGAGATGGCAGGTCCCTAATCTAAGATATAAACCAGAATAAGAACCAGTGCAGAAAGGACCTCAATCAAGCATCATGCGTTCGTAGTACCCAGGGTTTAACTGTTAGCTTCTATGGACTTGTGAGACACAAACAAACAAACAAATAATTTTGGTATTTGTTTGATAGTATGCCAAGAAACTGTTTTCTGTTAAGCCTTAGTAGATCAGTTGTTTCAGTAATGATTGTTCAAATGGCTACTTTATAGTCTGTAATAGGATTATAGAAGTCTTTCCAACATCAAATGATGTTGCTGAGTGTTAATGTTGCTTTCATTATGGCTTTTAACCCACATATACTTCTAATGAAATATATTAGTGTCTTTATTAGTCAGAGTCCAAATTTACTTACTATTCACATCTACAGCTTACACTTTACCTTATGTTCCCAGCATGGATGACAGAAAAATAAAATACTACACTTGATCTTAGCGAAAAGGCTGAGAAGCAATGACAGAAAAATAAAAAAAAAAAGTGATAACAAACCATTAAAATAAGAATACCACTATATAAAATAATGAGAACATGGAACACCCAAGGTAACATGAAAAAGGCACATCTTTGGCTGCCTCCAGACATCACTTTCAAAGTCTGCATTTACTGATAGTCCGACATAAAGTGGTTTGGTTGGAAAAATTTACCTAGATCCACAGTCAATAATCCATATTTTAGCATTTTTGTGATGTTGCAGTGTCGAGATTCTTCCATTCACGTGCTCAGCGTGAAATACATTTTGACAGGTCTACATGTTCTCAGGTGAAGGTGAGTTCTTATTAGTATTTGCACTGTTCACCCACAAAGATGAAAAAACATGGAGTAACGTGATACTTCATGCTAAGAATGCTTAAAACTGCTATTTTTTTAAACCTGGAGTGTTGGGTATGTAATGCATAGCTATAGTGGTGAATCGTTAAATGTGTTTCTCAAACTGAATGCTGCTGCACATTACCCTTGGATCTTTCCCCCTGCCTGGACGCAGCCCTTGCCAGCTACCAAGAAAGGCGTAATGGCCATACTAGTATTGCACTGCACTTCCCCAGATTCTGAGGCAGGGTGTTTCCATGGCTCCTTATACTAATACAGTTAGGGATTTGGGCTGTTGCTGAGAGATAGGGAAAGGGTGTCTTAGCAGCAGAGTGGGCACCTTAACCTCTGAATTTGCCTACACTATGTTGCACTGGCTGGGGAAATGCTGGCAATTGAATTAAGATGGCTGCCAGCGTCTGTGAAGTACAGCAGACTCATGGAAAAATGTGTGTGATTATATGATTCTGCTTCACTTGTTATTTTTAAATATTTTACAAGAAAGTGAATTGTTTAATGTTCTGATACAGCTGTTTCAGTTGAAGCAATCTGAAAGACATCCTAGGCAGCAAAGCTGCAGGATTCATAAACTGAATGTTACGTTGAAGAAAACAGCTTTATGACAATTTGGGTCTCTCTCCGGGTTACATTACAGTGATGGAGACTACTAAAAATCACACATATCGTATTGAATTACCCTTCAGCTGTGGTGAAACATGACATTCAGTACATGCTTTGCTTGTAATGACTGGATAACTTTAAAAATTAAAAAAATAAAGAAAGGGAAAATCAACTTCCCCCTCACCTAGTGACCAAATGTAAAGATAAATTGGGGATATAAACTTGAAATATATTTAATTAAATGACGAGGAACTTAAAAATATAAGAGTCCCTAGATCTGAGCCTTTCCTGAGCATGTTCTGGTGGAGAAGTTAATTTCCCAAAATGTATTGCCTTATATAAAACTTGTAGCTGCACGTTCTAACTCAGAAGATTAATTCTGAAAAGGATATGCTGCAGAATCAAAGAGCTGTAGCCTTGTGAACATCCTTTGGGCCCTGTCTTCAGTATTGGAAGGGCTTTATGGAAAACGTAGTAAACTTTTTAAACATCTAGTAACTCATCTTCTCTTCATTGCTTGCACTAAAATAAAATGACATTAATTGCTAATGGTCTTTGGAAAATCAAATAATGAAGCAATGGGCTTCCGTGTGTGCTTCATTTTCCTGCACCATCTTTTATGTTAAGTCAGTTGCAGCCGAGAAAAATATTTGTTTTCTTAGAACACAGGAAAATAAAGTGCAGCACTGCTGTTATTTTAAATTTATACTTTGGATATTAATGGTATTAAGTTATAATATTAAGTACAGCCATCCTTTGTATAATCTTATGGCACACCATTGTCATCTTACATATAATGCTGTGTATAATTTTGGGAGACTAAGGATAGCCAAAACGATTCCCACCCCACCCCACCCAGCTAAATAGGTCCAGGCTGCATCTGCTGTGGCCTGAATTGTGCAAAAGGACCTAGAACTGTGGCACCTTTCTGGCTGCAATTCTGGTCCTCATTTGTGATTCTGCTGGGCTTCATTTTAGAGAAAACACAAAAACTGGTGGCAATCACCTGTGCCGTGGACACGATAGGTGCGTTAAAGACAAACATTGACTAGCACTTGCACTTCCAAGCGCCAGTCAACGACAGCCTAGCCCCCTGCATGATCAATCACTTACCTGTGTTTGATCATGCATCAGATCCTCTGCAGGGCACCGCCATCTTCGATCTGGTGCCCTACAAGACTATGGGTGCACCAGTGCCATTGCTACAGTGACGCTGATGCCCTCCGCAAGCACAGTTGCATTTATTTATTTATTTACATTTCTATCCCACCCCATACCTGAAGGTCTCTGGGCGGGTCATTTAGGGTCACTTGTGCAGCACCTCAAATGATCCCTGTTGCACTGGGAAAGGTAAGGTTGCTTGTGGTGCATAATTTCATGCACAAAAGGTAGTTCATGATTATTTATTTATTTATTTATTTATTTATTTATTTATTTATTTATTTATTTATTTATTTATTTATTTATTTATTTATTTATTTATTTATTTGTATTTCTATCCCACCCTATACCTGAAGGTCTCAGGGTGGGTTACAATATTATATTAATCTTATTCAGGTCCCTGCCCTCAGGCTTACAATCTAAAGAGACAAGATACAAAAGGAAAATGGTGTGGGAGGGAACAGGGAAAAGCAAAAAAACAAGCACTTGAGGTCTTCAGTTCCAATTCTTCTGTTCATTTCTTATTGCTGGAAACAACAAAAACATCTGGGAACATTATTAGGCATCTGGGAAGATGATTAGGCAATATCTGGGAAGGCAGGGGGCACTTGTAGGCTGTAAGCGCCTCCTGCAACTGTAAATGCACTTGCCCAGATGTTGCCTAATCATGAACTATGGGTTGAAATGCAAAAGGTCCAATGCCACTGTCACATAGAAGAGGGAATTTTAGTTGGTGTTGCCTGCTTTACAAGTTACATCTGCTGAATTTTTCTCTTATATGCATCTCTAAAAGATATGAGATCTTTAACCTTCTTTACATAAGCTTACCACCATGTTCATTGAACTTGGTTCCATTTGAGAAATCACCACTGATGTACTTGGACTTCACTTTACTTAAATGCAAATCACTGTTCTGCTTGAACTTTAATGAAAGCTGATTATTATTTTGATTGATTTAGCCTTGCTGAAACATGAACTTACTGATTTTGCCTTGCTTACTTTTGGTAGGACCCAAACATATTAAGTAGCACCCCTATCTAGTCAAGGCAGAACCCTAGCTGGTTGACACTATTGCCTCCAGTAGATCAGCAGTAATATAAACTATATTGTACATCTTCTAGTTACCTTAAGTTTTGTGGTATGGAATTTCACATAGTGTTAATTTATTATGACATTTTTCTGTTGTTAGTTTGTAATCAAATGTCACTGCTTCTTGTCCTCTAAGCTTTGAAAGTAGAGTGATGACACCCAACTTGAGTTTTTCACTGTTGATAGATCTAAAACCAATGAGTTTTTCTCTAAACAGGATATTGGGAATTTGGTATCCTGGATGAGAGCCAGAGAGACCCGTACATTTCACTTAATCTGTGAAGGCAGGCATTGCAGTCTTATCAATTTATGTGCAGCCATGCTCCAAACATAAAGAATTTGTGCATGTATATTTCATGTACAAATGCTCACTGCATATCAGCATGTGAACATGGATACACACTAAAATGTTTCAAGAGGTTAAAATTAATTGCTTTATTGTGTGAATTTTCTATTAGCAGATAAAACAGAGCTCATTAATGCATTAAGGTGATTTGACTGTGAATACTTTCTTTGTTGGAAAACACACACACACCAGTTTTGCAGCCTGTAAAGAATGTATGTGTTGGCTTTTATTTACTCTTTCCATCACACTGCCTTTCTGATAAGCCACCCTTATCTTCTCTCACCATACCAGGTAGGTTTTACATTATTTAACATTTTTCTTCCCCTTCCCCCCTGTAGGCCGCTATTTGTTGTTGGTGATCCAAGCACTTGATTTGAAAAACCAAGCGCAATACTTTTAAAGTTTGCTTTTACCAGTGAAATGGAGTTTGGATCATTCAGCTTCTCCTAGGAGTGATTTAAGGTCAGTAAATAATCAGACAGGTAAATCATAAATGATGCTTTGGCTGAAATCCATATCAGTATTATGAGCCACAAGGATGAGACAGCTTTACTCAAATGAAAATGATGAAAGAGATATTTGAACTACATATACTCAGTAAATATAGTATTTAGAACTGGGAGCGCTCAGAATTTATTGAGAGCTTCTGAAGGAAAAATTAATAATACCAGACAAGTTTCTGTAGAAACCAGGCTTTTCACCAAGGGCTTATTGTTGTAGGGTGCCCTTCAGGTGCCCTTGTCTGAATCAAAGACAGGGCACTGGCCCAATTCCACGTAATGAGCCTGAGAACAGAAACTTACTAGCTCTGGGTTAATGTCTTCCTGTGTTCTAGAGTCAGCAAGTTAGTTTATAGGATAGTCCTTCCAAAAACCTGCTGCTGATAGAAGCAGTTGTCATATTCTGAATGAAGCAACTTTTATGTTGTTCCATGTCACATGTGTTACAGGGTACAGTAGCTTCTACTCATATAGAGCCTTTCAGCACTCATCTCCAGCCCAGTTTTTAGAGGAGTTCAAGGGTCTAGTAAGATCTTCTTTCACTTCCAGTTCCCTGGGAAAACATCCCAGTTAGGAGAGTTGTGGAATGGTTTGGGTGTCTGCACTACAGGAACACCCAAACGATTTGAAACTTAGCCAACACTTAACTATGTGTTGGATAACTGCAAATCACCATTATTAAGGAGGTAATTGTGGAACTGTGGCAATGGCACCAGCGTGCTTGCACGGCACCATTGCCATGGCAACCAGGTGATGCAGCACACACCTGCACCTGCATGCCCAATCGCATGCTCCATTTGACACTCCTTCATCCAGAAGTGGTGCGACTGGTGTGTAAAGGAGGTTCCCAGCTGGTGGCTAGTAGGAGTGTGCACAAATATTCGTAATATTCAATATTCATACAAATGTGGACGAATTCGGACATTAGTATATGAATCAAATGTTACAACATTTATACATCGACATTTGTATTCGTACAAATGCTTTGGAACATTTGTGAACTGGGGAGGTGGGAAAGTGGCTGTGCCAATCACATCTGCAACAGATCCAGAGTGCATTTGACATGGATTGAGAGCAGATTCAAAGTGAATTCAGGTTGGCTTTTACACTTTCGGAGTGGATATATTACAAGATATGTATCAGATACATACCGGATATATATGCGTTCGTGTTGGAAATTTGTACAAATTTGTATGCATACATTCATATTGAATAGAACCCTATCACATTCAGAGGGGATCTATTCAAATGAATACAAATTTTCTTACATCTGATTTGATACAAATTGAGTGCAATCCCCACCACCACCACTTGTGCACATCCCTAGTGGCTAGGTAAGTTGTGGAGCAAGAAAATCTGCTCTATGCCTGCTTCTGTACTTACTTTATTGGCTCAGTCCAGCAAGAACTTGGAAGGCCCTTCCAGGACAGCCTCTGCACTGGCTTCAAAAACTGTACAGTCATCAGTGTCAGCCTTCATAGTCTCCAATGGTGCCCGTTCAGGTGGCCCATTTTTTGCATAGCCGAAATGGCCCCTCCTGCTAAACTGGCCGACAGGGGTATGCACATTATGTGCATCCATCATTGCATTCTTTTTGAGGTGGGATCCAGCATATTGAATCAAGCCCCACTGAAGCAGAAAAGAACAACACGTTTAATTCCTTTTGAGGATGGAAGCCTGGAGAGCGCTATAATTGTATCAAGTGTAACAAACACTGCATTTTGAGCTTGCACAAACTCCAGATCCAAAGATAGTATGACCCTGACAATAACGGATGGTGTGGGTGGGCGTTGTCTCAATTTTTGCAGTCTGAGGATGCAAAAAAGCTGCTTATGGGGTTAGACCAAGGCTGCATCCAGACACAGCATACAAAGGCTTGGAGTTATATTGGGATTGGTACCCATATGTGTGACAATCCCAACATAGCCCCATTATGTAGAGGGGGGATCTCACACTTTGCTGTTCCAGAAAAAAGAACCCCCAGCCAGAGTTCTACTGGAATATTGATATGATGCTTGATCCTGAGAGCCACCATCCTGCCTGAAATGGCTGCTGCTCATGTGCAGAGGCAGTGATTGTGCACTTCTGGTATTTTGTACCGTTGAAGTGCATGGAAGTGTCCACCATGCCATCACAGGAGCAAGGGCACAGACAGGAAAGGGCCTGTACTTGCCTGTGATTTTACCCTGCCATTGGACAGTGACAATGACGGGCAGTAGTGGGTTCTAAACAAGATCCTGCATTTTCTCTCACCATCTGAAGACAGCGCAACTGTTGACCCATGCTCATCATGGCATATAGCATCCTGCTTGTAGGGTTTGGATCATCTCAGGGAGTGATGAATGCCTCATGGGGCATGCAAATTGTTCCATCAACTCTTAAAGGTGTCTCAAGAAGGTGCCTCTAGAACCAGCATTGTTAAATAACTTCTACCTATTTGCTAGCAAAACATTTTGGCCAAGGTATTGGGAAAGGTGGTGGAAGATCTACTTCAGAGATGGGCTGAACAGGAATTTGGTGAGTCTGAACTACTCAAAGGGGATCAATGAAAGCCCATTTTTCCTGTCCATGAAGGGGGCTTATCACCATCTTCCTATCAATGTACTTTCCCCATTCTTCTCTAAAGCAAAGAGCAGGTCAAACGTTTGTTCAACCTCATGTGTTTGACTTAGGACTTGGAGACTTGGGATGTCTGACTGGAAGCAGCCTTAGAAGGGTGAGCAAACGTAATATGATTTTTAAAAAATAGGAAAGAAATTTTTTAACACAATATATTTCGATAGTATTATGTACAGTGGTATTTTTTTGCTTTTCTTTTCTAAATTTTTGGGAAGTGCATGGGAGTAACTTTACTAAGTCAATGAAATGCTTTGAATTGTCTCATGCCAATTTCTTCAGCTGAGTAGCGGTTCTGACATGTTGTGTCATTTCTAAGTAGATATAGACAAAGGCTGGTATCAATAATATCCACACATTTTTATTCATTGACATAATGGCCTTCTGAAATCTTGTAAAATCTGCTAATGATGACACATGAATTATGAATGCTTCATCTCAGTGTCACATTTTGGCATGATTAAAACAGTGTGAAGTTTATTGAATGTAATTTCCGCTTGTGATGTAGTTAATTCCCAAAATCCTCAGTGGGAAGAATGGAATGACATTTTTGGAAAGCTTTTTATTTCCTACAAAATGTAGCTTCAGGAAGATTTCATTGCATGC
The DNA here is from genome assembly GCA_023333525.1 of Aspidoscelis tigris stejnegeri. NCBI lineage: Eukaryota > Metazoa > Chordata > Lepidosauria > Squamata > Teiidae > Aspidoscelis > Aspidoscelis tigris. The sequence goes on along the minus strand of JALMGA010000002.1, from coordinate 51,403,474 downwards.
AGTGATACTGATTATTAGCTGAAAAATATGTATATATCTATTTTGGAAGGAAACCAACTTGGTCTTTAACCTTAGCAGCACTGGATTCAGTTCAATGGTGCAATAAAGGCTAAATCTCCTCCTCATAATTGAAGTAGCTTCTTCCTGGGTTCTTGGGAAGAAGTGCCATGATAGCTGCTGGAAATGACACCTTCTTGTCTCAGTTTTTGAGTGCAGGCATGTTGTTTTCAGCAGCAATCATGGAGCCTCCATTGAGGACAGAAAATCATAGCTGTTTCCATATGGGCCCCGTAGACCACATTAAAACCTGATTGGTATAGATTTGGTATGCATTTGCTATGTACCTTCTGCTCTGTGAGCACTATAGGGACCCCATTGGGATTGCCTCATCCTCACAAGCATCATCAAGTTCCAGATCTAATGGGGTCTTTAAAGGGTTCTGCAATCCATTCCTGTGCCCAGAAGACCAGATTTCAGAGCATGCATCCTCATGCATGCCAGGTTAATGAGGTCCAGGGGCAGGCCTACATAGCCGCCCTCTTCCCTATTCATAGAACAACTACTCAGATGAGCTATGCAACCAGTGGCTGGCAATGTAGTAGCTGCGTAGGCAACTATACAGCTGTCTCCCTTCCATGCCCACTGTCAATGGAAGTGACTGTTGATTGACTGTTGCACAAGCCAATCACGCTACAGGCCCATTTAGGGACTTAGGATTGGTTCTATGGTTTCTGAACGGCAGCCCAGTTTAGCACCCATTGCCACTGGGTGCTTTATGTCCCGAGTGGACATATGGGGTCCTCTTTTAGATCCGGAACTACAAGGAACAGATTCTGTGAGGACCAGATTCTGAAGATCTGGATTTACTTAATCCAGATTAACTATGGTAAGTGCAGAAACAGCCACTCTCTTTGAAAATGGCACCTCTGACAGCAAGTACAACCAGAAACGAGGAGGCCCTACATGTCATGAGGTGCCTGTTGCCTCGACAAATGGATATGTATATCATAACTTTCAAAATCTTTATGTAGGCCTGACTGCCAAACACTTAGAATTCAGTCTTTGGATTTGGGCTCTTGGTTTCTCTTTGGCTGCATACCGGCATTGATTATTTATTCTGCTCTATTTCAAAATATCCAAATATAGTGGAATAAGTAACCAATGTTGGGACTGACAGTATGTGAAAAGCAAAAGAGACATGATACTGAAAGAAATGAGAGAGTATTGGTAATTGAAAAAAAAACTTTTTATATTTAAAATGCCAATAATATTTACTGAATAATTTCAGAGAGGTGAACCAATAGAGAGAAATTCTTCTATGCTAAACTAGCACAGACTCAGTTTCATAAATAAATCCTGTTTTGAGAGTTTCTTATCATCTCAAGCTATTCCCTGTTATAACTAGAAAAGTACAACCATTTATATGCAAATATAGCTTGTAGTAGCACCTTCCCCCCTTTTATATAATGGAATTTTCCATATCTCATTTTTTGCACTTATTGCAGTCCCATAAATTTTATTTACATACTTTGGAACAGCACTTTATCTCTGTAAATGTGCTTCACATTAACCTCTGCAGGCAGCTGGGAGGGATTGGTTAATGTTTGATGAATCAGCTAATAAATACTAAATATAGTAAAGGCATTTTTTGAAAAAAGAACTTTCAAAGAAAGCAACACTTATAACTGAGGAAATACTTTATTAAGTGTGGGATGTGTTTTTTAGAGTCCTTTCCTTTTTTTCTAGTTCATTCTTTCCATACTTTTCTCCATTAATGTATTGATAGTCTGTCCATTCTACTGGGACATTAGACTCCATATATATCACTGCAAACTAAATCAATATCAGGTCATGTCAGATGATTTTTACATACATAACCTCTTTACAAGGAACATACTGAAATTATGTGGTGGGGCCAAATATTTAGATTGAACAATGTTTTTTGAAAGTTTGGTTTTAGATCAGGTTTTTTGTTTTATTTTTCACAGATAAAACATTTTAAATCAAATTGCTTTTAATTGATACTGTAGTTTTTATTTTTGTAATCCTGTAGTCATGACTGAATAAATTTAGTTAACATTTGATCAAGTAAATTTAAAATAATCCATGAACATCAACTTGAATTTTAGAGCCTGTTAGCAATACCATTCCACTGCAGTCAGCCATGTTTGCACCAAGAGCACTGGTCAGCCATGTTTGCACCAAGAGCACTGGTACAGTCCCTTACTGGACCACCAGTGCTCCTGTCTGCCCAAACCATCCAAATTGCCATGACAACAGTTGCAGCAACTTCTACCATGTGCCCAGCCATTGCAGTGGTGCTACAATGTGCCCCCTGGCTTCCTTGCAATTTTGCACCTGGAAGTGGGTATGAATGCTGCTGATTAGACACATACCACAACTATGGAGGATTGGGGCGGCTCTGGAATGCTTCCAGGTATTCCAGGATGGCGTATGTGGCAGGGCACGTGAATGCACTGCCCCAGGAACATCTGGAGCCACCCCTTCAAAGTAAGTGTGAAAAGGCCCTTGGTGATAAAAGCATTCAGTACCAGAGAAACCACAGCCAAAGAAAGTGTGCAGAATTATAGAAACACAAGCATGAATACCTATTCAGTTGCTATCCCAAAATCAAAATGGGAGCTTGCCACAAATCAGATAAGATCCACACTGTGAGACTGGCTTAAAGGTGCAGGGGCCAAACAGGCTGCATCCAGATGTCACTTGTTCTAATATATTTGGATTTTCCTGAATAATGTATGGATATTCCAGCAGAATACCCAAATATAGTGGAATAAGCAAGTGATGTCTGGATGCAGCCCTAGGAGAAGGGATAGGAAGCTCACTGAATCACATAATTCGATAGTATTCATTATGTGGTGATCAGAAATCTTATTTTTGTTAGTTAAGTAGAGTTTTGTGTGATAGTAAAAGACATATCACTGAGTAAACGGCATAGAAATCTTCTGCAGTAAGAAAATGCAAAGAATACTTCATTAAATAAAGGAAATTAAAACTAGTTTTATGAGGAAAAGCATATCATCCTTTTTTGAATTGTTTTCATGGTGCGGTATTTCCTAGCAACAGGTCACCCTTGCTCCCGAGATTTCATTCCAGATGCTAAGGGACTGAAACAAGTGATGAATTTATATTTTGTCTTGTCCTGTTGGCAGCACAGAAACCAGCCCTCTTGAGACTGAATCTAGGAAAGAAGTGAGAACGTGGGAAGAGAGAAGACCTAATTCTATTTTCAGCAAGCATTCAATCTCAACTAAAGGCCAGAAATGTGTTCAGTTTTAATAGACGTTTCAGGTAGGAGGCAGCAGCCTATGGAAAAAAAATGCAGCAAAAGAAACCATGGGTGGATATTGTTGTCACTTGAATGGTGATGTTCTATGACAAGCAGGAAAATAGAACATTCAAGCCAAAGGTATGCCCTTTAAAGCTCCTTTGCTTTGGGTAAGACAGAATTAATATATGAATCACTTTGCTATTTGTACACCTTGCCCATTACTTTCTGCACTATTGCCTAATATCCTTTTTTTAAACAGAAGAAGCAAAGAATGAACTTAGGCCTATTTGTGTGAAAAGCAAATAATATACCATAGCTTATTCTTCCATGAAGCAATGGCTGAAGGTGTAACTGCCCCACAGAGAGCCTTTTCACACTAAAAGGGCATGCTCTGAACCACTGAGTCTGGGCCAGTGGGACTGGTGATCCAGATCAAGGGTCCCTTGATCTGGATTATGCTCTATCCTATCAGGACACAGTGTGCTAGCTGAGGGTCTTTCCGCACTGGCCACTTAATACCCCTAAGCACACAATAAGCACGATATTAAACACTTGCAGAATTCCCATCCGCACTGCAGCACCCATTAGAGATACATCAGGGAGTCCGCTTCTGCATTGATTCCCACGAGATGTGTCTCTAATGTGTGCTAAGAGGCCCTTAAACCGGTTTCCCGGAAGACCTGATTGGAGGTAGTCTTAATGGGTGTTTAATCCGTCCTTGTGCGGTAAATCTGCATCCATGTAGGATGCTTCCACACAAGGACAGGGGAACTAACTGGGCTCTCCCCTCGGCCTCCATGATTGGCTCCTCTGAAGCCAGCCATGGAGAACTGGGGGCCTCCATTCTCTGGGCTCCCCCTTGCCCCAGAAGCCAGAATTGTGGCTCCTGGAGCCAGGGGGTCTTCACCCTACACCCCCACTACCCACCCCGGGTCTGGCGTGCATGTTCCCCTCCTTACCTGTAGGCGGCCAGGCCAATTCTGGCTGCTGAGGCTCGGTGTGCTTTGTGCATGTGTGCAGCACGCCTTCTCATTGGCCAGCCATGTGTGCCTGCGCAGAGGGCCTGCTGAAGCCGGGCGCATGGCTGACCAATGGGGAGGCACACAGCATGCACGCGCAAAGCACGCCGCACCCCAGCAGCCAGAATTGGCTTGGTTGCCTGCAGGTAAGGGGACGATCGCACATGCCCAATCCGGTGATGCACCCCCTGGCTCCAGGAGCCATGATTGTGGCTTCTGGGGCTTCTGGGGAGCCCAGAGAATGGAGGCCCCCAGTTCTCCATGGTTGGCTCCAGAGGAGCGAATCATGGAGGCTGGGAGGAGGGCCTTGGGAGGATGGACTGCACCTACCTCAAATCCATTTCCCAATCCATCCTCCTCTCACATCTGTGGACACAAGGGGTTCGGTAGATCTGTCACAAATAGTGGTGGATCTACCGGAAAGGACAGATTGCCAAAAAATGGATCTAAACAGATCTGTTTTCAGTGGACCAATGTGGAAAGACCCTGAGAGGGCTAGATGGCAGTACATGTATGCTAAGGATCAATGCAATGTGAATGCTGCAGCACAGATCAGTATTCATGGATGTGTAGTACTGCCCAAACCATGTCACGATTTAGGCAATGGAGGCATTTATTTATTTATATTTACATTTCTATTCTGCCCTATACCCTAAAGTCTCAGGGTGGGTAACAGCATATATATAAAAGAGTATAAAAGAATAATGTCTGCAGTATGGCAGAACATTGTTGAATGTGAAGGCACCCTTACAACCTTCACTGCTGATGCAAAGTTTTCAAAAGCAATATGGAGATGACTTCTCTGTGGCCGTAGGTATATCTTCAATGCAGTCTCATCTTAACAAAGCATGTTAGTCACTTCCATACCAACATTCTTCTTTGTTCTGTTCTACATGTAGATGCCACACCCTTGATTAAGATCAGATTTTGCTAGCACAGATGTAGACTTATCGGGTCTACCATTAATCTAGATTAGTGTACCCCTTAGAACAGGTCTGATCCATATTAACACTTCTTTCATGCAGAAGATGTGTATTAAGTAGCTCTGTGAACTGGGTTAACAAATAAGTGCAGGAGGGGTCCTAGTCTTTTCATAGGACCTTTTTACACTGGCATATATCTTGGAATGGGACCTTCCATCCACATGCTGGTACAGACTCTGGGGGCTGCCATAGTCTACACTAGCATATAGGTGGCAGTTCCTTATTCTGGAATAAAATCTAGAATAAAGCTCAATGTAGAAAGGGCCGTAGTCCTTAAAAAGCTGTTTATTGTCTTATGACATTTTGGATGGACTTCATGTACTGCTTTGCCTTTAATGGCTCTACAGGTCAAGGAACAAACAATCCTAGCCTTGGAGCTCCTGAGAAACCCATTTTGTTCTGCCCAAATGGGTCTCCCAGTTGTCTGGACATGAGATATACCTTCTGCATGGCTCCCTATTTTAGACTAGGTTGAGTTGGTACACTGATAGTCCTTAATATCAGTGGCTACCTGGAATCCAGTTCAGGGCTCTCTGGCCTGGATTATGCTCCATCTTATATAGACAGAGCATACCAGCTGTGAACAAGGGCTTCCCTTCTGCACTAACATGTGGAAGGGAGGCCCTTAGTGTTTGTGATGGCAAGGAATACCAGCAAGTGCAGAAAGGCCCAAAGTTTAAATCTAGGATCAAACAGTTGCCTTTGCATCTAATGTAAAGTATACCTCAACCCTGCTGAAAACGATAGTTTTGCCAGCTCATTAGGTTAAACAGTATACAAGTTTCTGTTGGAAGAGCTTTCTTCTGTGCTTTATAATTTTGATCCAAATGCTGTTATTCTAGTTTAAAGCTAACTGGTTTACCCAAGGGGACACATTTTGAGTAAACTGGGTAAGATTAGAGCCTTTGCCTTCTTTCCTGATTATTTTAATAGGTATCATCCTGATAATTTGTTATCTCCAAGCCCATTAAATTATCTTTCAGGTAATGGAGGAATTTATTCTGCTCATGGACAACAGCTCAAGACTTATCATTGATTAGAAAGCAGTTTTACACTAAGCAGCTACTGGTAGTGCACTTTTTTTAAAACATAAAACTGCAACACACCGCTACAATTTCTTGGTTTATAATGTGAAGCTTGAAATATATACTAAAAAAAAGCCTAAGAAACATATGCATATAAACCCAACATAACATACAGTACAACATATTATACATGCAGCCTCCAAAGAGAGCAAATTTCAGCCAAAAACATGGCAAAAGAGGATGCTAGACTAAATTTCATATGACTGCATATACTGATGCAGATGTATATATACAGATGTACACAAAACTATAATTTTAAATGGTGGGGAACAGTTTAACCAGGTAATCTAACCAACGTGTTTGCTTTTATCTCTCTCCTCCCTCCCATCAGTTATAGTGCAAGGACAGGAGAATATCTGGATACCTTCCCTAGTCTGAAATCAGAGATAAAAGCTAGGTGTGGGTATTAGCAATTATGAACCCAGAATCTAGGATAAGAAATAACATCTAGCTATCTGGTACATACAACCAGCAACAAGCTGCTTATTTTTTCCAAGAAGACTGCACAAGCAGTCTTGTGACCTGAACAAAGTATTTGAAAGTTTTCATAAGAACTTTAAGAACATAAAAAGTTCCCCACTGCATGGGACTTATGGACCATCTAGTCCAGGAGTCTCTTCTCACAGTGATCAACCAGCTTCAGAAGAAAGCCCACTAGAAGAATATGAACACACTGCTTGTTCTGCTTGTGGTCTCCCAACCTATGACTTTTGAGGGCATACTACCTCCTGCTGCCATCAAGGCTAATAGCCATTGATAGTCCTGACTTCCATGAAAAAAATGGTCCAAACATTAAAAAAAAATCTAAGGTGGTAGCGAATTCCAAAGTTTAACTTTGGAATAATCTAGGGATTTGCAAAATTTGATTTGCATTGGCAAATTTGATTGAATATTTTGTCTCTGCAGACATCTATATTGAAACAAAAAGACTGATTTTTCACATGTCCAAAACTTCTATTGAAACAAACCAATCTCCTGCTTAAGAAAAGGAACAATTTAATTGAATGTTCATTTTTCATTGTGTTTTTGGTCCTAAAAAGGGCTTTCTTCAATGAAAAAAAAAGTATTTTTTTATTTGTTGCCTTTACCTTGCATTGTATATATTATTATATGTATGTATCATATAGCTTATTATCAGTTTATTGAGTATATTGAAATCCTTTAACGATTATTGTATTTTTGCTTTTTTGTGAACCACCTTTGGGTATTTTCTGCGAATGCGAATGCAAATACAATATTTTTTATTTCCAAGTGTAAGTCGTATTACCTGTTTTCCCTAATTGGTATCTCATCCAAGTAAGAATACAAGAGGGTCCCTGCTGGATTAGGCAACAGCCCATCTAGTCCAGCATCCTGTCTCACACATTGGCCCACCAATTACTTCTAGGCATTTTAGGCAGAAGACAAAGGCAAAACCTTCACTTGCTCTCAATTTCCTGTAAATGTTCTTTAGACTTCCTGCCTGTCTCTCTAACCTAGAGGCAGTATCTTGGCATCAGTTCTAGAGCCATTGAAGCCGCATTCCCACTTGATCATTTTAAGCTGGATTAGACTATTTTAATCTGTATTCAGAACCGAGTGCGCATTCTGGCTGTTCTCATTTGCTTGATGATAACACGGGCTCAGTTTGAATACTGCACTACCCAATCAAACTGCCCAAATCCCCAGCTTGGTGTAACAGGATCTTTTCATCTCTGGCCATTGTCCTTTGATCCTTCCACTCCTCTCCTTGACAGAGACAGGTTTTGCCACCTTTTTGTGCAGCAGAGCCCATCCCGCTGGACTTCTTCCCCTTTCCAAAAGTTCTGATTCCTTGATTTCCTCCCTCTCTGTGCTCCCAGAGGTAATTTGCAGATGAAGGGTTTTTACAGGGCAGCCAAGAGTCTTGTGGCTTCCTGGAGGTGAAAGTTGCTTTTTCTTTCTTTTGAAATCTTTTGGAAGAAAACCTCCACAGCAAGCAATCTGGACTTCTGAGGGAAAGGCATTTTTAGCACCCCCACTCACCACAACCTCCAATCTTTGAATCCCATTAAAGTGACTGAATAGGGGGGTAGGGACACCAAGGACATCGCGGTTCCTGCACAGGTTGAAAGAGAGAAGAGGGAATTTTCCCTTCCCTTTTCTTTGCTTTGAATGAGCTGCTTAGGACTGAGAAGGCTTAAAAAAAAAAAAGATTCCCTCTGTGATTGTTAGCTGCTACAATATAATGTATCTCTTGTAATTATGGTGGCATTCATGAAAAGGGGAAATCTGCGTTCAAAGATCAACACTTTTTTTGATCTCCATACAGAAAAGACAACGGGACAGACCTTCCCAGATGTGAAATCACACCCATCTAATGCTACACCAACAGCGGTGGCAGGCATTGGCCAGAAGGATCTCACCAAATAGTTCGGTACCACTTCCAAGGGAAAGAAAAAAACAGGCTAGCTGCCAAAATGGGACCAGGACCTGTTTTTCCAAGGCCTTTTTTTCTGCAGATTTTAGCAATATAATCCTCATATAGTCCAGGAATAAAATTTTAAATGGGATCCAATGATCCTGAAAACGAGCTGAATTTGGATTTAATCTTGTATGGGAACACCACCTCCTCCATGAATTTGTCTAACGCTTTCTTAAAGCTATCCAGGCTGGTAATTACCTCTTCTAGTAATAAACTCAATAGACAAATGACTTCTTTAGGTTAAAAAAACCCCCCTTCCTCTCATTGGTCATCAGCTTCATAGATTATACCCTGGTTCCAGTTCTGAGTGATTTCTCTATCTTTTCCACGCCATGAATGATTGGTTACCTCTTAAACACTGCCTTTAGATGTTGCGGCCTGATTTCATAGGGGTGGCGTCCCAGCTCCTTGATTATTTTTGCCTGCCCTTTTCTGCCCTTCTTGTAGGTCCACAATATCCTTTCTGAGGTGTGGTAACCAGAATTGTACACAATATTTCTAATGTAGCCTCATTATAGATTTATAAAGAGGCTCAATGAGACTTCCTGAGTTATTTTCTGCTCCTTTTTTTTCTTTGCTCCTGCTGCACATTGGGTTGACATCTTCATTGAGGTGTCCACTGGAACCCCAAGATCCTTTTCCTGTTCTGTCAAAGAAAGCTCAGCCCCCATCAGTTTGTAGGTATAACTGGGGTTCTTTGCCTCCGTATGGATCACTTTGCAGTTGCTGAAACTAACTAGAGTTAACTTCTGATCTAGAAGGCCAGTGATAGGTAACCTAAGTGCTGAATCCACAGTAAGCTTCTCAGTTATTCAGTCAATCTGATATATGGTTTTCTCAATAGCTTTATCTCTTCTTCCTCAGACTTCCCTTTTACCAATTTTTCAGAGCGCTACTGTGTGACATCTAGCAGCACAACTAGTAAATAGTCAACTGAGCATTGATTGTAACCCTTGTCCTTTGTGAAAGCTTTTTTCCAAGGCCCAAGCTTTCTGATTTACTTTTCTTTGAAGTGGTGCACATTTGTAATCAGTTTGGTCCTTGGGCAGCTTAATTAATAATGTGAATACATACCATCAAGTATGTTTTTCCACTATGCCTCCCTCCTAACACCAGAAATCAACATATCAATGTTTCTCACTGCTCTCAAGAGCAATTTCATAATCTACCTTGCCCATTAACTATGCTAATAAATCTTTTCACATGCACGCACGCATGCTGCCAGCTTTAATTCAAGTATTTTGTGAGGCTTCCAAAGGTAATATTCCGGGGGACTGGAAGTTTGGTGCAGATGTTTCCTGGTTGCCTTTAATAAATGAAAATATTTTTTAATAGTTGGGAATGGTTGTGACCTGCAGTAGAGCAACGGCCTGGAAAACAGAAAGTCACAGATTCAACCCCTGGCATCTTCTCAGAAGATGACATGGCAAAACACTTCTGTATCATTGCCAAGAAAATAGCAAAATGCTTATACTGTATCTATATAGACCTCAGCTTTGGGCATCTTTCTCTGTACCTTATTTAAACAGTGAGTTGACAGGAGGCTTAAAGAGACAGAAAGACTGCTACAACTCGCTAGGTAAGATTGTCAAACACCCACTTGCTGTTCTTAATGCTAGTTTCTCATGCGCATGGTGACTTATAATGAACACCATCTATATTTCAATGCACTGATGAATATGGAGATTAAAACAACCGTAATATTTTTAAAAGGCAGAGTGAATTTTATTTATTTATTAGAGGCACATCGCACATCAGGTTAGAGGCTCAATAGTGAAACAGTAAAAACAAAAGTGAAAGATACAACTAAACTATGGAATTTGGTACCATGTAATCAACTTGAAGACATTAACCAAATGCTTTAGAGAGCAGGGCTATCAATGGCTACTAATCAGTATCAAAGATGGTATGTCTCTTGTTGACCTGCTTCTGGGTTGTACAAATGCAGGAGGAGGCACTCTACCAGAGGTCCATTTGTAGGATTCTTATAGGCAGAATCTGCCCAGGAAATGCCTTGTCCATGTTGCTTACTGGGATGCTGTACCTCTTGGAAAAAGCTACTTTTGCATGAATGTGGACACCGGCAAGTAAGCCCTTAGCAAGAAAATAGTTCTGGAGCCTGCTCCAGTGAGAGACTTAAAAGCAGTCCCCCAGGGCAACCCAGCCACAGTGCACATGGTCCTTGGCCAGCAACACTGACTGCCTCCACCCCCACCCCCCGAGTCTTGGGCTGGATAACTTGATCTGGCTCTTAAGCATGCAGCCTAGATTGCAATGGCTGCTACCTGTATCAGGAACTGTCTACATTGCAGGTGGCTCATCCTAATCCAGCTATGGAGGCTAGGAGCAAAATATCCTGGCCTCTGTAGTTGCTGGTTGGTCCAGTATACCTGGAGCACTACGTGAACTGCTTATAAGTGGTCTTAGGAATTATAAATGCTTTAATCTGATCCTGGATGAGAAAAGGCACACAGTAGGGATGTGCACGAATATTCATAACATTCAAAATTCACATGAATTCACCCAAATTCAGACATTCAAATTCGAATTGAAAGTTGGCACATTTGAAGAGTGACATTCAAATTCAAATGAAATGTTTCAATACATTTGTATGAAGCTTCGTTATGGATTCGTATGGGATTGATATCTAACATTCATGTCAAATTTGCATGCGACATTCATATTGAATTTGAATCCTACCACATTGGAAGGGATTTGTTCGAATGCAAATTTTCTTGCATTCAATTCAATATGAATCAAATAAAAAAGAAACATTTGTGCACATCCCTAGCACACATGATAAGGGAATATAGAATACATTAAATAGCTAGGTAGCAAAGGGAAATGGCTAGTGTCCCTTGGCATTAAGCGTCTGGGGCACTTGCTCTGCCCAATGATAGGGCAAGGTTTAATATTTCCTCATGGATTCCTGCTGGTGTATCTGTAGCAGACCTTCCCTTCCCTAGGACCTTTTCATCTGGATGTAGGACCCTCTCGTCCTGATTCTGGGCTTCCTTATCTGTATGCTAATGAGAATCAAGAAAGCCTGGCCCTCCATTAGCATGGGTCCATCTGCACAAGAAGTAGCCAGCTGGATTAAGAGGCCCTTTATGCAGATCTATTGTAGACCCATTTAATCAGGTCTACAAGCAGACCAAGGAACTTGTTCTGGATCATTGAAGGCATGCAAATGGCTTACCTCCATGATCTGAAACTATCCGTGGTGGTGGTGGTGGTGGTGGTTTAGATCCTTAAGATTGTGAGCTAGGGTCCTTTAGATTGGCTAATATGGAGGTGACAACATGGAGGTGAAAATCCTGGCCATTCTTCAATATACTGACTTAGCCCTGTATCCCTGGAAAAGTGCAAAGGAGAGTTTTGTTTTCTGCTGATTTGTTTAGCATAGTTAACTAACAACTCAGACAGATGGGCTGATGTCAAGCAACTATAAAAATGCCACCACTCATTTTGTTTATCAATCTCCTACAGCAAGTCTTCCCTGAAGTTAAACTCAACGGTCTTGGTGTCTCTAGAGGCTTGTTCAGAGGTCCTTTGGCAGAAAGCTGTATACAGACAGATGTTTCTCAACCGTGTTTTACTCTTTGCTATCATTTCGGATCAGCTAGCAAGCACTGGAAAAATCTGGGCTCATTGTTCCAGATAGTACTCCACAAGTCTTCCTGAAAAGGATTCAATAACTCCTGCAGATACCGCTGTAATTAAACTGCTAATTAAAGTATCTTAATGAAACAGGAGAAGCAAATCACTTGTGGCTCTTTTAAACAGTACATCATTGTTTTTAGGTGTTTATTGTTTAATGCTAAATACTGTTTACTGAGTCTGTTTTCAGAATGCTATCACTTGATGAGTTGTGCAGGAGGAAAAACAATCCATTTATCTCTGTCTTGGACTTTAGTTTCAAAATACCCTGGGATGGATGAAAACCAAACATGATGCCAAAAGCCCTTGTCTTGGAAGGTGTTTTCCAAGTACTTTGAATGGTAAATTTTGATTTATGATGTTGGCATGGAAAAAGTATATTTGCGGCCTCAACTTTATTAGCATTGCTCATTGGAATTGCATACCTGTAACTAGAACTCACCTTAATTCACCTTGAATTAAGAGATTTTTTTCACAGAAAAGGTAAACAGGGAGAGTAACTAACAAGCAAATGGAATTCCACCATCGAGCAAGCAGGATGTGGCAAAGCTGTATCATGGCTAGATCTTCTTGGTTCTGTTTAGCCCTATTCACTGTGCAGTTCATGAGCAAAATAGAAATCTTACAGCTTTAGACCCTACATTATTACCTACTGTAACTGATAAGAAGTCTAGCGCAAAATGTCTGAAGAAGCTCATTCAGTGTGTCTCATCATGTTGCATGTTTATTTAAAGGGGGGTTGTATGTCTATGTATCCTGCAGTCTCCCCCCCTCCCAACCAATGATGGGTCACCTTGATGGATTGGAATTGCAATTCTACAGCATTTAGAATTCATCCACACAATGCTTTTAGAGTAGCTTCTTGTCACCTAGGGAAACTCTGGACAGATGTGGATTTCCCCATACTGTTCCCATCTGGTCCCAAATCAGAAAAAGGCTGAAATAGCAATAGCAACAGTAACAGTAACAGTAATAGTAACAGTAATAGTAATAATAGCTCTTAGCCTCACATCACAGAGAATCAGACAATTTACCACAGAACTTTGGAAAATCTGTTACAAAGCTTCAGATAACCTATGGAGACCCACCGTTGGCACATTCTTTCTGAGGGGTGAGTTGACATGAGTGGGAGTGATGCAAGCCACAACCAATCCCAAGGAGGGGGCTCTCCCTTTGTGTCATTGCAGGAAGCTCATTTGACTGCAGAAAGAAAATAGAGGGAATCAGCTTGAATGCTACTCTTAGTGTTTTGAGTCAGCTCCTCCAGCAGAGACTATTGATTAATTCCCTAGGGCTAGAACAGGGTCACAGTAGTTCTAATTTATAAAAATGTTAGTACGTATGACCCTGTAAACTGCAGATCAATTAGTCTGTCATCAATCCTTTGGAAACTATTTGAATGAAAAACTTACTGATCATCTTAAATTGACTCACTTTTTTAATCAGATATCTGTGCCGCTTTCAGGAAAGGATGCTCAACCTGGTTAAAAAAATATTCTGTCAAATACAAGGGAAACCTATCTGCCACAATTATGGATTGGATTGAAAAGCAATGCTTGTCCCTTCTATATGATTCATGCTGTACACATCTAGACCCTGCCTCCCGCTGGCACAGGTTCCTCTGCTTTACACAAAGCCTGATCTGGATTAATGAAGCCTTAAATCTGGATCATTGGTAGACCCATTTAATCAGCAGCATGACCCTGATCCAGCACCTAGGAGGCTTGGAGACAGCTGCTTCCTGTGTTCAGAGCTACTGGGGAGCTGCTCCTGAATCATACACCTGAGAGGCTAGGAACTTTTGTTCCTAGCCCTTGTAGGCATGCGGATCAGGCCACAAAGCTCACCTGAGCTTCAAAGCCATGGCTTTGACTGATCCCGCCTACACCTTCCTATCAGTGGGCCTGGCTATTCTAGTCCCAGTGATCCCGACATATAGCAGTAAGTGCAGAAAAGACCTTTGACTCAATTCCAAGAGAGAAGTAACAGAAAAATTAAATGACATTCTTGAAGGTAGACATTTATTTTGCCTTATTAAAGTTGTATATACTGATTCCTATTTATACATCAGATTCACTAAAAGTTACCTTTCAAGTAAAATTCCTGTGGAAAAGGGTGTTAGCCAAGGATGCATTTTTATGCCAACTTTAATTATTATTTTTTCTTAATAATCTGGAGGCTTTATTAATTTGTTAGAAGGTCACTTCCCCTGGAGGTGCTCCATAGGGAGATTATGCCATCTTGCTTTCAAGAACTAGTTTAGGCTTGAAGTGACTTTTAATAACTTGGATGAATTAATTCTGCAAGTGAATGATCTCCAAATTAACTTACTAAATCCAAAATTTTGGTTTTGGAAACTAAGGGCTCGTCCCCATGGTCTCCAATTATTGCATTGCAGAATCGGGCCATCCTAACCCAAATTGTAGTTTGGATTAAGATGTCCCCATGAGGTGGAGGAGAGCATGGGTACAGTTTGAATTCACCCATCCCCAATCAAATGCAGTAAACCCTGGCATTTGGGGAAACCACATCCTTTTTTCTCCACTCCCTTTGCTCTGATTGGGAGCTTTTAGTAGACGTGTGCACATCTGCATGACAGCAAGCATGTGTGCTTGAAGAAGAAGTGCTCAGGCTGGAGGGATCCCCCCTCCCCATCCACCCATGAAGCATGACAGTCAGCCAGAGAATGAGAGGGGAGCCAGACAACCGACCTAAAATTGAGGCAGCTTTTGCTTCCGAGCACCAGTAAGCTCTGATCGATCGCTGGCAAGGAGCTAATTAATATGCACCTCTCTGTCTGTGAGTTCCAATGAGTCAGCCTCCAGCCAGCCTGGCTGGCAAGGAGAAATTAATATGCACCTCTTTAAGGCTCAGAGGCAACAGGCAACTTGAATCCTTTAGTTCTCCCGTTCTGCAGCCCCATGAGCGTTCGTGTCTGTGCATGCGTGTGTGCGTGTGTGTGTGTGTGTGTGTGGGAGAGGGCAAATGACAGTCTCTTAATGACAGCCCTAATGAATGATAAGCCAGGAGCGTCCGCATGACCCCAGGACAATACGTGTTAGCCCCTTATTTTGGATGTAGTACACTTGCAAAGTGGGGTTTTTTTAAACATGTATTGTCTCGCATGTAGCCCATATTAGGGCTTTGCATGGAGACACTCCTGAGGCAAAGCAGGGTTAAATTCAGAATAAAAATTGCATGGAGGCGGACCGCAAATATACTAATTGGAATTCAACGATTCAGAGGGGAAAATATACTAGGTTGTACCTTGACATAGTCATTAGGCATTATCTTCAATAACAACTTATCTTGGCCTTTCCATTATAACTTTGTCCATGTTCAGATATCTCTTCTTTAACCCAGTATATAGCAGTAACTGGAGTATGCTACCTCTAGGCAACAGTGCAGGGCAGGTGGAGGTACTTACCAGGAGGTACTCTTGCTCCCATAATGGTGTGATGTGTACATCCAGGTATTTCAGCCAGGTTTGGCCCTGAACATGCACAGTGGCCATTCCCAAAATGGTGTATCATGCAAGCAACCATCCAGACAAAATAGGTGTTCATGCATTTTACCTAAAACCCTGAATTAATAAAGGATCCATTTGTCAGTTCTTGCTATAAAATTTCTGGAAGATCTATTTCAGATGGGATTCAACTTCATACTAACTACAGTAAATCAACAGCTGACAGATACTCCTGCTCAAGATCTTATCTCAAACACAAATTCTTCTTGTATCATTTCCCAAATAATTTGTAATGGCATCTAATTTAAACATGATAACCAATCACAATTATAGGACAGCTTTCATGAAGCCCAGAACGAATGTGCTCTCAGCTCAGATGTCAGCTGGCAGATCTGAAGGTCTGTGTAACTTGAACCAGAATCTGTACAGCATATTTATTAAGATTTATTAAGATTTTTTTCCTATGCTAACTCTCAGAATGAATTAATCAGACCTCTAATTAATCAGCTTCCTGGTAAATCAGATGGTGATATAGTAAATTTTCTTCGTGGAGACACAAACTCTGCTGGTCCTTTGTAACTATGAGACAGAACTGTGGTTTGAATGTTTAGTTCAACTTCTTTTAAACAGATGTTTTTAGGTCTGCATTTTGTACCTGTCTAATCTAACCATAAATATGTGATAAGAATAACTTAAATGAGGATTGGGTTTAACTCCTTGTTCCTCTTGGCATGAGGCAGCCTTTAGGAGTTTAATGACTCCACTACCACCTAGAGGCTCCTGCCTTAGTTCCTGCACTCAGAGTACCTTCCTGCCCTCCATGTGCAAGTACAGAAAGCCTGAATCAACACATAGTCCATTTCATTGCTGTAAGGGTCAGCTTCAGAGCTGCTTTTCACACACTGAAGTTTTTGTGGCTTAGAGAGGATTAAAGTTCCTATGTGTGAGGTGCTATGGAGACAATCTGAGTTCAATGTGCCTCCAAGCTTGTTTTGAAAGCTGTGAGGAGACACTGCCTTCGCTGTAACCAGACACACCAAAAAAGCACCTCTGAGGTGACTTATAGAAGGCTTTGAGGTGAGATTGTTTACACACCAGTGCGCCCCTCCACCTCTTCTAAACATTCTGTCCTTCAATAGGTAAATTGGAGAAGAGTTGGAAATATAAGGGCTACACACTCTCCCTGAGCCCCTTTTGTTATGACTGGATAGGGCCTTTCACCCACAAGTGAAACTCTAATATCCAAACATAGTTAACATCTAAATAAATGGTTAATTCATACAACTGCTGTGAGATATAACTGGAATAACAAGAGTTGACTTTCTTTCTCTGGGTATATGACAATAAAATTATGTACCTCTTTATTATGTACTTTCAGCCTACAGCTTTCATCTTGCCATTCTGATCTTGTTAGGAATGCTATAATTACATAGCTTGGTAAAGTAGAAATGTCTGCACAATGAATCCAGCGCATCACACAGAGAAAATATATTTATATTACATTTCTATAGTACCTCTCAGAACTAAATCCTCCAGGATTCAGTGTGCTTACTTCAAGGTTGCTGAATAGAGGACTGAAACCTGATTTCCTCAGTTCACATTTCACTACCTAAAACTGGTTCTGGTGATAAATTCAGCATGAGCTTTTAACTTAAAGAACAACCAGTAATATCATATTTTTCTATTTCTTTTATTCTGCCCTGTAATTTCCCTAAAGGCATGTCTTTGTGTCAAAAACAGAGGGTTGTGTCCAGTTTTCCAAAGATAAATTGCGAGTCCTGTGACCTCTAAACAGAAGAATTTTATCTTTGTTTTCCTTTTACAAGGTATTAAATTACAGTTTTGACAGATTCCTGAAACATAGTGAGAAACTGTATCTTTAGATCTGGGATTCTTTTAAAATGATACTTACTATATACATCTGCAATGACCATAACCCATCCAGATGTTTTTATTCAACTTTATGTAGTAGCTGATGGCAACTTGTTTTACTGAATTTTTAAGAGCATGTAAACTTTTTGTGGACCAACTTTTTGTTGATAATTATTATGTTGTTTCTTGCAAAAAGTTGCTTCAGTACTTGGTAAATATTTTGCTGTCTATTTTTCAAATTTCAGCTTCTTCCCCCTTCAATTTCCCCGACATAAAAATCATGCAATGAAAGGAAATTGCAATAGAAGAAGCAACCATCTTAGCCTGAGATGCATTCCAGCCCTTCCAGCAAGAAATGCACTTCTGTAACATGCTATTTCTAACTTACAAGAATTAATACAGTTAAGGGTTAATAAAACCAGAAGCATATTTAGGCTGCTGTTATTGATGATTTAATCATGGAGGTCACTGTGGTCTGTGTAAGTGCAAAATGTGGAAAACAGACCTTTATTTTGAGTAACTGTGGTTTTTAGCATAGAAAAATACTGTATGCTATTTTGAGTGAATGTGGGTTGTTTGGAATAGGAAAAATATTGTATGTTTTCATTTCAGTTTGTACATGGGATCAAATGAGAAGTCTCCAAAATGTTCATTGGTTAAGATGAATGTAATTTGGGTGTGGATGTGGGAAGGAACCTCAGTGTTGTGAAGGAAAAAAAGATTTTTTATGCTTTGATTTTTGGAAATGCCTTATAGCATATATTTATTTCCAAACATTTATATCGCGCACCTAATCAGAGGGTCCCAGGACATGTCCCACCATGAAGAACTCTACATGAGAGCTTCCAAGCTGTCAAACCAAAGTTCCCCATTGCTGCTTTCTGAAGGTAACCTTGGAGACAGGAGGAAAAACCACTGTGAAACATTGCTTCCAGCCCACAGTCCTTAAAGTCACTCCAGCAAGATACCATGGTTGACAGTGTAAAAAACTGTTTGGAGATCCAGGAGAACAAACAGTGTTGCATTGTCCCTGCCTCTTTTCCAATAAAACTCACCCATTATGGTGACCAAGGCAGTTTTGTGCCATACCACTTCCTGAAAGCAGTTTGAAGTAGGTTAAGATCATCCATTCCCTTCAAGCATGCTTGAGCTGGTTAGCCAACATTCTCTGAAGCAGCTTACCCCAAACAAGGATATTAGCATAAGCACAATAGTTATTTAATACTTCTGGATCAAAGAAGATCTTCTAAAGGAGGAGTCATACCATAGCTTCCTTAAGACCATTAGCACCTCCCCCTCCAGCCATGAAGCATTTATCGCTCCCTAGTTCACACTGTAGGACATTAACAAGAAAGAATACATAGATATCAGTGATTAAATGTTCCTTAAGATCCTTAAGCTTAGAGTAGTTTGAAGAGTAAAAATGACATAGCAGAGAAAACTTACTTTTGATTGATTGCAAGTTACACACATTGAAGTTAAAAGAAAAAAGAAAGTAGACGAAAGCTTGGCTAGACTCACATTACCTTGGGTTATAAATTAGCTATTTCCAGTCAAGGAGTCTTTGAATCCTTCTGTGAATAGCTCCTTAAAAATATCAAGGTAATGCTTGCTGCTGTCAAAAAGCCAAATATAATTTTTGGGATTCTCAGGGAAGAAGCAAAACATATATATATATAAAGGAAGAGATCGTAATAGCCATATATAAATCAGTAGTGTATTCACGTGTTGAACACTACTGTCCTGGCCATCCCATCAGAAAAAAATGATGTATTCTGTAAGTGAGAGGGTGCAGAAAAAAATAAATACAAATCATTCATGGGAGGGGAAAGCAATACTTTCTGTCTTGGGAAGGTAAAAATGCGAAGACTCCCCAGTTTAAAAGCTGGATAAGTGTGTTGTGATAGTGAAATTAAAAGAGAAAAATTGGAATAATAGAAGTGAGTTAGGTCCTTTCTGCACTCACCATTAATCCTGATTAGGAGCCACTATAGTGGGTTTCTGAATCTCATCGTTCTGTCTATTAGGGCACATCTATGACCCCCCACCAACACTGGAGGTGAGTTCCCATTCAAGGAATAAAGCGCTATATACAAGGCTATTTACATCGGAATCTTTGTAAAGTGCATTAAAAGAAAGCAAAGGAGCATCTGGCAATCTGATTCAATCCTGATTTTGTGTCCCCCTCTTAAACACTTAAAACGCTTCCAAAAACAGATCGGCTAAAGTGATTCTTTCCCTTCCTCAGCCTTTCCCCACCTCTCCCTCCCCATTGCCCAGGGTACACGGCAGCAGCAGCAACTCAAGCCCTGTTCATCCGCTCCACCTCCACAGCCACCATCCCCAGCAGGGGTTCCCTCCGAAAAAAGCACCCTGGCTGGCTGGCTTGCTCTGCTGCCACCACTGCTTGCACACACACACACTTAAACATACACACATCTCCTAGTTCCTGCAGCAGCTTCCCCCTGAAAAAAGCACGCTGGCTGGCTGGCTGGCTGGCTGGCTGGCTCTGCTGCTGCTGCCGCCGCCTGCACACACACACTTAAACGTACATACATCTCCCAGTTCCTGCAGCAGCTTCCCCCTGAAAAAAGCACCCTGGCTGGCTGGCTCTGCTGCTGCTGCCGCCGCCTGCGCACACACACACTTAAACATACACACCTCTCCCAGTTCCTGCAGCAGCTTCACCCCTTTCCCTTTTTAAAGATCAAGGAAGGAGGGAAACAGCCAGAATTGTGCAGGATTGCCTCTTTCAATCTTTAGGCTTGCGTGGGTGGGGAAGGAAACATTGTTATCAGGTGTGAAGTGGCTGAATTGTTACAATGAAACAGTCTGTTGTATAGGGGAATAATCTAGCTTCCCACAGCACTAAGGAAGAAACATTTTAAAAACAAAAGCGGAAAAAACACTATTTATTCCGTTTTTAAGCCAAATAATCCTCAAAATACCCCTGAAACCATTTTAATTGATTGGGGGTGGAAACAACGAGGATCCAAACTATTTTGAAACCATTTTAAAGTGGTAATAGGAACTCACCTTGGTAGAGTGCTCCTGATCAGAGCATATCCGTATCAGGGAAGACCTGATTGGGATCACTGATAGATCTGTTTAAACGGCTCTACCAGTGCCCCAACACACCCTGGTCCAGAATACAGAGGTGTGCAGAAGGCGTGTCTCTGAGTTTGGGACTAACAGGTGACCCATTTCAGTGGTGCACCAAAACACAACATTTAAATGGGTCCCCGAGGGCTCTGAGGCTACAAGCTTGTGAACCTAGCTCCACAGCTCATGTGAGCTTCAGGGCTGAGCCTGGTGAGGTAGCGATATTCCACAGTGATTCTATTCAAACTCAGTACATATCAAATGGGGGTGGTGGTGAAATGTTCATTTCTGAATCAACATCCCCTTACGGCTAAATAAAGAACAGTTCAAAAGCCCTGTGCCTTTAAAAAAGACATACTTCTGTCTTTGCTCTCAGTTACCAATATTGACATATTGGTTACTATGTTGCCTTATGCAATTGGGTGATTCAGGTTCTAACAGGTGCTTCTTTAAAGATTGTTGGTAACCTTGTTTTGTTTGTATTCTGCTGCCAGTGAATAAAACTGGCCTACCATCAGCTGTGTTGGGAACCAGGAAGGACAGAGGAGACCTCATGGAAGGAAAGTTGTGAGTTTAAAAGGACTCAGATATGAGCTTTTTTTTCACTTGAAATTTTTTGGAGAGCTGCTGTGGTCTTGCTTCAGAATGGGTGGCTGAGTTCTCTGCTCTGTGCTGTGACTTTTTTGCAGGCTGCTGCCTACTCTTTTTGCTTTGTGTCAGTGTGTATCTGATCATTCTGAAACTTGGCAAGCAATGTCCAGGTGCTTCCTCCCACACCCATGCCAATTTTGGAGGTTCCAGCTCAGTTCCTGCAGAACTTTGGCCTACCTGGCTAGCTGGTTGTCACAGCAGCCAGCTATGAGATGGAGTCTCTAAAAGTAGCAAGTGGAGCCTGGGAGTGGCAGGAAGGCCCCTGCTAAGTGGTACAATACCTGGATGCATACTTGATTTCATAGGAATTCCTGCTCTTTCAGAGCAGCACTATTTCCAGTTTTAAAGCTCTCTTCTGACCCTGTGGGGGATTTTTGTGTTATTTTTCACAGATTAGTTTCTTGATGTTAAAAATACTTTTACACATAATCCTTTAAACCCACTTGCCCGCATAGCTTTACAAACTGATGAACAGCTCTCTTTGCTCTCCTCCATTTTTCCTCGTGATGAACAATTCAATGCACAGTCAAAGTGAACTTCAAACTTCTTTGAGAAGTTCAGAGTTTGATTAGAACATATTCAAAGTTCTTGGGTTTGGTTCAAATTGAACCAAACTGAACCAGGAAAATACTGTTTTACACATCTTTAGTGTAAGGTTCGACTGTATTTCCCACATAGCATACAATCCAGCTGTCTTTGAACTATTTAGTATCAAAACTGGTCATGATACTAAATAAAGTAGTAGATTAGTTTCTGAGCTCTACAGATGACAATCTTTTCAATTTCTGTTTTTAAAACACAATATTTCCCGGACTTGAACCAGGAGAACCTGAGACAATAGAAAGTGAAGTGGGCACATGCCCTGATGTACAGAGGACAATCCTCTCTTAGGAAGCATTTGTAGCTATTGGTATGAAGGGGTGCCATAATATAAGCTTCTCCAAGGGATCTATATGTGTCCATTCAGCCTTTAGTTTTACTATTTACTATTCCATCTCTCCATTACACCCCAAGTACTTCCAGGTTCCTCAGCCCTGGTAGACTTGATCAGCCATCATGTCACCCACATATGAGCAACCAATCTGGTCCAGCATGGTGGAATTCTTAAGCACTTGCAAGCAGTCTCTCACTGGAGTGGCCTACAGCACCTCATCCTATGTGGACAAAACATTCCATGGGATGTGTGGCCTCTCAGTAGACCAGCCTATAATGTGGGCAAAGGCGTATCAACAAGGCTACTGGGCAGGTCTACCAGTTTAGTATGGATGCAGTCACAGTGGCCAACCAGTTGCATATGGAGCAGGACCTTGGCCAGCAGGACCTCTTCCCACAATGTTTCAGCATCTCTCTCTCCTGTTTGCATTTCTGCCTCACCCACCAATACAATAAAGTTCAAATTCAATTTATTGATATTAGTGTCTTTGATGAATTTAACCAAAACATTTTTGAGGCCATCCAAGTTTGCCGTAGTAAATTCCATCACTGAACTCTGTCTTCCTTTTTTTCCCCTTAAGCTTCCTAGCATCAGTTTCATTAGATGACCCCACAGTTGTTGCTTCTTTCCTCTCGGGGGATAAGCATAGTTGGCTTTGTGAAACAATTAAATCCAGCCAGGGTAACCTCCAAGACAGCTGCATGAATGACATAATCATCCAGCAGTACCTTCTTCTAAGACCATAACAAAAGGTAGCAGTTACTTTCTCTCGGGGCCCAGGAAAAGCACCTGCCTTAGTGCTAAGTGGCTCACAAACAGCCAATCACACAGTGATATTACTTCTGCTTCTTGATTTACCATCTGAATTTCTCATCAGAGGTCCTACTGAGCATTGCTGGTCTGCAGAATTCTTGCTTTCACTAGTTATGGAGGATGCTACCAGAAACAGGAAGCAGAAAACAATGTGTGTGCCTCTTGTGATAAATCATTCTCTCACACATGTGCACACAGCTATGCAGAATTTAGCCTACTCATGACCACTGTATTTACAAAAGAGCATTCATAAAATGCATTTACATAACTAATAAGCTCAAGTAAATTACAATCTGCTCAGGGGCATGCCACAGGCAATAAGAGGATTAATTTGTTTCATAAATTGCAGAATTATTTGCTCAGCGCGAGTGAACAATAAATTATTCTAATAACACTAATATCACTTCTTCTTTTTCCATATGTTAAATGTCTAATTAGACTAAGTGTGAATGTGCCAGGATTTCTCTTCTGGGGCTCGAACAGTTCAAAACATGATCTAGAAATCTGTCTGCCTCTCTTCTCTCCGTCTCAAACACAAACACATATGCATCTCTACATGCATAAGCACATAGTACGGTTGTTGTTAACACTCTATAATGGCTTGAGTCCTTTAAAAATCAGTACTCAGAAAAGTATGATTGAAGGGAGGAAAGTTCACAAATAAACTATATTGAACTTAAAAGGTTTGAGGAATGGCTGTCGAAGATGGACTGAAGAAAGATTAAAGTGAAGGTGTGGCCACAGCTTTACAGGGTTTGTTCCTGCACAGACATAAACACAATATTAATGTATTGTGGGAGAATCCGCTTGCTCTAAGTCCAGAAATCCTGGATGACCAATCATTATACCAGATCATAAGAGACAATGGGAAGCAAAGTGCTTAGGAGAGCCTCCATGGGGATTACTTTAAAGCTGCACTCAGCAGCCTTAAATGATTAAGAAAAAAAAACATTCAGCATCAACAAAAAATTAAACAGCCTTTTTGGACCATCTCCTAAGTATTAAGAGGTTTTTTTTCTTCTCTTTAAAGCTATATCATAGATGCAACAGTGCCATCTAATTAGCCAGTTGCTATTAGCTCTATTGGTATCAAACTCTATTTACTAAGGGGTGTTATAGCAGCCAACAGCATCACTGCTGGTACAGTGGACAATATTACCACTGATAATTGCCAGTATTATAGCAATACATGTATTCTCACTATTAATGGATCAAAATGAAAATGAGATCCTCCAACCAGGTTTCATTTAGAAACCCCACTGGAAGAAAAGAGAGTTGCAAGTGTTTTAGCACATTTGAGAGGAGATGGGGGAAATAGAAATGAACAGAACCAGGTCACCCGTGTATTGTAATTCCTGAACCTTTTATTTAAAATGAATGGTGGTGCCATTCATCTTCCTGTTCCCTTCTGCATGCCTGTTATTGGTAATCAGAAAGCCAATATAGAAGAGCCTACATACATTATTAGCTCCTTAATGCTTCAGGGTACTTTAAAGTGTTATCAAGTTCCTGCATGCAAAATTATTAACACAATTAGTCTGGTGTATTAGCTACCAAGCCTTCCATTCATTACTTCTCAAATTCAATGACCTTGCAGAAGCGATCAATAGCTAAACTGATAAATGGAAAAGCTTCTTACCAATCCATTCCTTGAGTGCTGGGGCTGAATGTTTATTCTTGACAAGTGCAATTTATAATTTAGTGAGTAAGAATGTTTGCTCCAGCTGTTCAAACCTTCCTTTCGAGACGGCATACCTATAAAAGCTGGAAAATTCATTTGCTGCTTTATTGCGCATGTTACATTAGGTAATTTCAAAAACAATCAAAAACATTATTCTCGTTGTTCATAATTAAAATGCCCATCATGAAAAGGGGGAGGTTTTTAAAAGAGTGCAAAAACTAAAATAAAGGGAAGGAAAGGGAGGGTAAAGCACCAGCCAAAAGAAGACACATTTTATACATTTATTATGTCTGGGCTTAATATCATCAAGTGGATAAGTTATTGTTTCCTCTACTTAATTGAATTATTCAAACCACCCCATTCCATAATGATCATCTAACATTAGACCCACCAATTAACTCTTTTCAATCTTATCTCTATTAATCCAGGAAAAAAGGTCATCTAAATAATCATTTTTCAGTTCCTTCAGACTGGGTTTGAATGTTTCAGTTCTAATAAAGGTTGGCTTAAGTCATTAAAAAAAGCTAGATGTGCAATTTAAATGACAAATTTGACTTCTTTCTCAACTAATACTCCCTTCAGCACATATGCAGTGAATGTTCCTGCTGAGTTACTGAAATGAAGCGGTAAGCAGATACACACTTTAATTAGTAGGATTGTAGTTGGATTTGAATGTTCTGCCCAGATTTTACATTCAGGTTTAGAAATAGAACACTTTTGTGTATTTTGTGGATGTAAAGCAATTGGTCCAGCTGTTGAAGCCCTGTCACAATCTTTGTCTACTTAGGCAGTTTCTCCTAATACCAAAATGATGATATGGGAGGGTTTGAAGGGTGCAGAGATGCACACTCACAAACCCATTGCAATAATATTCCACTATGGAAAGGTGGAAAGTGCTGCTGGAAGTGCTTTCCCCATAGAATGGGAGAAAACACTTTGACAGTGTTTTCACGATGCTTGCCCTCTCTCCACACACAGGCCTGTTTTCAGACACACAGAAAATGGCTGACTTTTAGCGGATAGGGAGCCAGTCTCTTATCTGGGAACTATGGGTTTGGTTCCACACTCCTCCACAAAGCTGGGTGGGTGGCCTTGGACAAGTCACAGCTCTCTTAAAAGCTCTCACAGCCCCACCTACCTCATAAGAACATAAGAGAAGCCCTGCTGGATCAGGCAACAGCCCATCTAGTTCAGCATCCAGTCACACACAGTGGCCCACCAAATGCTTATTGGCATCTCAAGCAGAGACAAGGAGAAACTTTTTCCTGCTCTTGGATCCCAGCAAATAGCCTTAGAAGCATCCTGCGCCCAGCCTGAAAGATGCACCCAGGCTTTCATTCTGGTAGCCATTGATACCTCTGTCATCCATAAATTTGTCTAACCGTACCTTGAAGCCATCTAGGCTGGTAACTGTTACCGCCTCTTTCAGTAGCACATTCCATAAACAGATGACCCTCTGGGTGAAGAAATACTTCCCCTTGTCAGATCCAACTCTCCTACCCATTCACTTCATAAAGTGCCCCCTGGTTCTAGTGCTGTGTGACAGAGAAAAGAAATTTTCTATACCGTGCATAATTCTATATACTTTTCTATACCATGCATAATTTTATATACTTCAATCAGGTTTGCTCTTAAACGCCATCTCTCCAGATTGAAGAGGCCTAGATGTTGCAGCCTGGTTTCGTAAGGGGGGTGTTCCATAATAGCAAACTTTGCTATTTTACTATATACCCCTTCTTCTATATCACTGATGAATAAATTAAAAAGTATTGTCCTGACACTGAACCTTGGGGAACCCCACTTTTTACCTCTTTTCTCCCTGAGTAAATGCCATTTATTATTAATCTCTGCTTCCAGCCTTTAAGCCAGTCACAAATCCAAGAATGCAAGTTTGGACATTTTCATGGCCAGCTTGGACATTTTAATGACCACAAGTGAAGAGAGGGGTGCACATGCAAACAGCATGGTTTCTGCCTTAAGGCCTGGAGCTCCTCTGACCCTAAAAGCTGCAGAGTCTACCACTCTGTTCACTGGGCAGTAAACCAAGCCAGTGTCTGGTCTAGGCTTCTTCCATCTACACCCTACTGTGAAATAGCAGAGTCCCTTCCCCCTCCTAGTACTTTCCAGCTTCATAAGGCAGAGAATAGATTGGACTAGTGTGCCCAAAATGGTGTCCTGCTCTATCAGCCTGCTAGGGCATACTTCCAGTGTACTCATGGGGATCCTATTTTGGTGGCCCAATAAGGCATGCCACTGAAATGCATCCTTGAGAACTTCTCTGAAGCTGTATGTACTGCATTTATCATCCAGTACCATTACTTTTAATTTGATTTTGCTCCTACAATTTTATGTTTTATTTTAACCTTCTATTTTAATTGTTTTATTTCTCCTCTATTTTAATTGTTCTTAATTGCTCTCTTTTATCTGCTTATTGTTCACTACTCTGAGAATTCAATGAAGGATGGTATAAAAATAAATACCAATTAAACCTATGTCAACTTAGCTGAGATCAGAGCCCTTTCTGCACTTGGTCATATTCTGGAATATATCTTGGGATAGGGATCTGTTGCCAACATGCTAATGCAGACTATGGCATAACTTGCCTGGGGCCTTCCAAAGTCTGCACTAGCATGTGGACAGCAGTCGCTATTCCAGGATATATTCCAGAATAAGGCCAAGTGCAGGAGGGGAGATTTTTTATTTAAACCTTTTTCTCCCACTGTCTTCCAGCTTCATGGCTGATTCAGTTTTGCTTCCTTTGAATACTTGTTTCAGGAAATGAAGGAGCAATATGAACCGAAGACCTTTCCCAAACTGCCTTATCATCACTCTCATTACAAGCAGAGTACAAACATTGTTACTAGGATTTTTAAAGATTGGTTGATTTGCAGTGAAGCGAATGAGAACAAAATCTGCATTTGTACAAATAGCGTCATTTTTAACATGGTAGAGTTAGAATCCACTGTAAATATTCTTCTAATGCTATTTGAATCTGATTTGAATTCCTGCCACAACTGCACTGCTGAATCCCCTCCAAATCCTCTCTGAATCACCTCTGAACACTTCAAATCATCTTTGAATCCACTTTGAATCCGCTCTGAATTTGCTTTAAATCCACTCTGAATCCACTGCAGATGTGACTGGGTAGCCGCTTTGCCACCTTTTTACATTCACCAACATAACGAAGCTTCAAACAAATGCACAAAAGCATTCACTTTGCATTCAAGTGTCAGTCTTCAAATGTAGCCAACATTCAATCTGAATGTGAATGTACAAATTCGTATGAATTCATCCTAATTTTGAATATGTGATGAATATTTATGCACATCCCTAATCAATGCCTTTGAAGTTCTCCAAATACTATTTTTTGGCGGAAAGAATACTTAACTTTGAAAAGTCATCCAATCAGTTTGGCAGAGAAACGCTAAGGCTGTTGTCACACCTTCACTGTAAACCTTCTTCAGTCCATCTTCAGGACTGACTGTTCACATCTGTGCATTTCTATCCATTTTATTTATGGACTTTCCACTCAGAAATGAAAAGGTGTGAACAGTCAGACCTCAAGATGGACTGTGGAAGATTTAAAGTGAAGGTGTGAGTGTGGTTTAAAGTGATTGAAATGCCCTCTCAGTCTACCTTTGGCTGCCTTTTAGGATGCTTAATTGCCTTCTGTTGCCTTTTTCTTTTAGTTTTTAATTGCACATTTCTGATTTTCTAGCAAAATTAATGTATAGTTTCTTTCCTCCCATGCTTTGGTAAAGTAATTACTTATGCACTGTCTTTTTCAATTAGCTAATCCTTAATAAACTCTTTTTTTTGCAATCTAAAGCAAAAGTTTTGTGCCCATGAAACATCAGACGTGCTCTTTTTTTAAAAAAAAAACATTATTTTAACAATAACAGATGATATATGATGCCTCACAAAATATGTTCTCTCACACAGTTTTTTTTTAAATTTCAGTTCTGAGGTACTTGTCAGAGATGCTTCATTTCAGTTCTCAGATGTGCTTCAAAAGAAAATTTACCACAACATATTCCGTTATTTCAAACTGAAGTCAAAGTTTATGCTATAAGCAAGGAAATCAAAATCAAATGTAAGGAAAGTTGCTTTTGAAATCTCTTTGATGTGATAGATTTTTTAAATTATTTTTATTCTGGAGGTAGACTGATTCTTGCCCAGGTACTGATTGTTTAATAGAAACAAGAGCTATTGGAGGTCAAGGAATTTAAAGCTCTGGAGTGTCATGGTGACATCTGTGGTCTTTCCACCCTCAATTTGGACTTTCCTGAATGGAAAGTTCACAAATAAAACCAATCGAAATGAAAAGATCTGAGCAGATGTGAGCAGTCAGACC
Source organism: Aspidoscelis tigris stejnegeri (assembly GCA_023333525.1). Lineage (NCBI taxonomy): Eukaryota > Metazoa > Chordata > Lepidosauria > Squamata > Teiidae > Aspidoscelis > Aspidoscelis tigris. The sequence continues at coordinate 51,374,119 of JALMGA010000002.1, read as the reverse complement.
TGAAGATGAACATTTAAAGTGAAAGTGTGATCATGGCCCAGATGTTGAGAGAAATCGCTGTGGAAGCAATAGCTCTCTGCTATAACTAACCAGAAAATAACTGGGATATTGATAAAATAACCTGGGAAAACTGCTGCTGTGCTGTGGTAAGTTTGGGAGGTTTTTGGACAGTTTTTGGGGACTGCATATCATTCCACCTTTTCTGCTGCCTCCTTTTCAGTTTTATTCTGTAGGGATGTGCATGGATATTCAAAAATTTGAAAATCCAATTTGAATTTGACTAGTACCGACATTCGAATTCAAATCAGATTTTTGAAAATCTGAATTTCCAAATTCAAATGGATTTTCAAAAATCAGATATGAATTTGCAAATAATTTAATTGAATAGATCCATTTATATCGCATCTGAATATCGGGTCTATTTGCACTTATAACATGGGAAGACAACGGGATGCACACAGGACAAAAATGGGATGCATGCAAATTCGAAAATCGGATACGAGTGTTGCTGACATTCATATCACTCGATTCAAATCGGATTTTCAAAAATCTGGATTTTTGATTTTCAAATAAAAATGAATATTTGAACATTCAAATTGACTTGAATTCAAATGCAAAAAAATGCATTCATGCACATCCCTATTACTCTGTATCTAGGGCAGGGCCTTGCACCTCTAAGGAGGATGGAAGGGTAAAAGGGGAGGAAGAAGATTGGGATGCCAATGGACAAAGCCCATTAGTGGTAAAAAGGAAAGAGGTGAATTTATTTATTTATATTTACATTTATATGCTGCTCCATACCCAAGGGTCTCTGGGCGGCTCACAACATTTAAAAGCAGACATTTAAAAATTATATCAGCCATATAATTTATGAATGAATATAATTTAGCTTGAGAGAGCCAGGGGCGACAGCCAGGAGGACAATGCAGGTCAAGGAATTTAAACTTACCAAACTTACCACAGCACAGCAGCAGTTTTCCCAGGTTATTTTATCAATATCCCAGTTATTTTCTGGTTAGTTATAGCAGAGAGCTATTGCTTCCACATGGAGATGTTCTGAGAATACCTTTGGAGGGGTCTGTCTGTGCCCATCCCTATCTTCACAATATCCTGCCAGGTAGAGCTGCCCTCCCTAGATACATCTGTGTTTCTTTTTATTTACTGGCAGTTTTGACCCATAGGGGTAAAAAGGAGAGGGGAGGACAGATTGCGATGTTGATCAATGATGGGTGACTTCGGCCTGACCGTTTGGATGCCCCTCACTCTGGCAGACTTCCTGGCCCTGGGGACTGTCTGTCTGCACCCTCCCTAGGGAGCACAGGGAAAGAGTCCCCCCTCCAGCTCCCCTCCAGGGCAATCTTGCCATGTAATACAGTCCTCCCTAGACACTTCTGCATTGTTTAAATTAGCCATTTAAGCACATCAGCTGTATGTAAAAAGGAAAGAGGTGGATAGCTTGAGGAGCCACTGTAATCCATAAGTAAGAAAGGAAAGGGGTTGGGGCAAAGAAAGTTTATTTGACATTGTGAGTGACAGTGCTAGATCCAATCAAAATGCAGGACGGTGGTGACAAGAGAAAGAGACTTTGGTAGGAAAGTGAGGAAGCAAAGAAATGGATGTAAGCAAAGCATCACAAACTGAGGGCAGACCGAAGCAGGATCATGTTTTGAGTGTAAGCTGTGTTAATACATTTTCGGCCTGCATTGCCAATAAGACAGACTAAAATATTAAGGTGTAACATGGCCTTTGTTTCATCTAAGTGGACTTCTGCATGCAAATAGGAGCAGAATGAAGAGAAGAAATATATGGGTTTTCCTTCACCTTCAGTTATGCACTCATGTCCATTTTGCAGAGCGACATGAATTTTGAGCCTTGTTCAGATGATGAGAGAGGAGGAAATCCTTCCTTGCCACAGTGGAAAACTCTGGGATGCTGCCAACTTATCAGCAGTGTTAGAGGAAGTCCCTGAACACTCCTGCCATTGTGAGCTTCATGGTTTCGTTCCTCTCGTTACAATGATCTGGACATCTGTAGTGTACAGGCCAGCAAATCAGCCTCCTCTATGGCTGATCTGGGCTCTGTTGCCACCTGAACTTGACAGGAGTACTCCCCTAATACTCAGATCTCTGGGATGGAGGAAGCGAGGAATGAAGCTGTCAAGCAGCAGCTGTTACTAAAGCAACAACAGCAAAGAGGAATAATTTTCTTCTGCCAGCAACATCCTTGGGAGAGGCAGAGGAAGGGCCGTGTTCAATGCACTAAAAACTGGTTTCAGGAAACAACCTTCCCCTTGAGCTTTAATGCAGTATGGGGCCTGGTTCTGGCATGAACATTTGTACAGCTAGTGATCAAGACTGTGCTCAGACACAGCAAAAAAGCACTTCTGAGGTGGCTCAAAGACAGCTTTGAGGTTGGATTGTTCACACACCAGTCTACTTGCCCCCCTTTCATGAACATTCTATGCTTAAAATGGTGGATTAGAGAAGGGTTTGGAACTCAAGGGCCACACACTGGGCCTTTTCACATTTTGATCAGTAGGGACATCTGGGTATACCCCAGCATGGGTTATATGCACTGTGTGGAGCCACTTCCATCTCAGAAGTGACTCCATGTGTGCGTGACCTAGCTGCTGGTTAGTACAGAGTAGGGATGTGCATGATTTTTTTTTTGTATTTGATTCACATCAAATTAAATGCAAGAAAATTAATATTTGTTCAAATTGATCTCCTTAGAATGTGGTAGGATTCAAATTTGATACAAATGTTTGATACGAATTTGATTAGAATCCGCACTACAAATCCCCTATGTATCTATTACATATCCCCTACGTATCCACGCTGAACGTGTCAAATCTGCCCTGAATCCACTCTGAATGTTCTCTCAGTCCACTTCAAATCCACTCTGGATCGATTGCAGATGTGACTGGTGCAGCCGCTTTCCCACCTCCCCAGGTTCACAAATGCAACAAAGCTTCATACGAATGTAAGAACTTCTGGAAGAAGGCTGTGTGGGGCAAGGAAGCCATGTGGCACAGCAGAATCTCTATTTCCTAACATGTAATGAAGTACCAGGCAACATTCAGGTGGGTCAGGCATGCTGAAGTGTGGACACCCAATCCTTCCCAGAGGTTCACTAGCCTTTGCCTCTAGCTAAGGTGTGAAAAGGTCCAGTATCTCTCTGAGACATCTCTGAGGCATCCCTTTTGTACACCTGAATACAGCCCAAGTATTAACACACTTAAGGTACATCCACACATAGTAAAAAAACAGTTAAGGAATGGTAGTTTGGTGGTTGTGCCAGGGTTATATAAAGCTCTCTGAGCTTGAACTTCTCTTTAGAAATTTCACCACCCAGCTAGGTAGCATCTTCAGTACAAAGTTTCTCCTTTGCATTTTTCTTGGTATAAATAGTATTCAGTCTATTACAGTTATTAGCATTGATTAGTGGGTGAATATTCCCTGTGTTTGCTAGCAGTTTCTTTTTGGGGGCAATTTTGTTTATGTTCTGGTACTTCCTGTTGGTTAGCTGTTTTATTAGGTGATAAATTGTCACCTAAGAGGTGTTAAGCTGAGACATTAGGCTGAAGTATAATTGCCTAATTATCACCTAAGTAGACCACCAATTAACCAAAGAAGAAACTTTGCACTGAAGATGCTCTATCTGGTGGTGAAACATCTTCAGAGAAAAGGATCAAACTAACAGAACTTTCAACATTGGAAGATGTTTGTGTGTTCCCACTTTGCCCCCAGATAATATACCTTGTAGCTGGTGTGTAACAGAGCACCCTGAAAATCTTTGGCTAGTTTCAGGTCCTTTTGGAACAGTCAGATGGGCATCAGGAGGCCTCAGCCCTCATTAGTCTGTCTCTGTCTCCACAAGACAGAGCCCCGTCCAGATTAAGAGAAGTTTCTGCCCACCCACCAGTTTTTTGAAGAAAAAAAGGAAGGGCCAGGTCTGAAGCTTTCATTAATCAAAAAAACTTTGACTTCCCAAAGGTAATCTAGAGGTTTTTATCAGCTGAATTTGTCAAGAGAAGGGGGGTGGGAGAAAGAGAGAAATGGCAAGCATAGGAAGCTATCTTGGCAGGGGTGGTAAATCAGAAGGCCTTTTTGCACTTGACTGAGTAGTCAAGGTGGGGGGAACTCCTGGTTGATGCTTCTGCACCTCACTGCAAGTCCCAGAACATCCCCAAAGCAATTTAAGCGAGAAGCACTTAAAAGTATTCCACACTTATACTAGCCGCAGAGCTGGTAAAGCTCTGGATGCTCCATCCGCATGTCTTCCTCTTGGAAGATGCGTAGGAGGAGCATGTGATTGGGGGCACAGGCATGGTGATACACCGCGTTGTCAGGCTGCCTCGGTGACAGCACCATGCAGGCAGCTGGCACCATCATCAGAACTTGGCAATGGCCACCATCTGGGCAGCCATTCACACATAAGGTAAGTTTTGAACGACCTAGCCATCCACAAGTGTGGATAGCTAGAGCATTCTAGCGCTTTGCCTCCTAGGGAACAGAGGCAAAGTGCAAAAAGGCCCGGAGTCTACAGCCTGACCTCTGATAACCTAAGTTTGAAAACCCAGATCTGTATGTGAAGACTGCAGCAGCAGTGTGAACATTCCTCACTGTATTTTGGGTGGGTTTAAGCTGCGTCTTGTTGTGGATTGAAAAAAGATGTGGGAAAGGTGTAGGTATCTTCAAAAATCGGCACCAAATCCCTTCCTGTGCAGCTGTTACACTAGGTGGATTCTATGGGGCCAAGAGGCATCCTGTTTATCCTGCAGCAAAGCAACCTGGACAATTTGTCTGCTCTTTTTTAGAAGATTCTTGGTGAATGTCATCTTGAAGGGACATTGGCACTGCATGTCAATACACATTAAGGGCTGGAAAACATTATCTATATCATGCCAGAGAATCTAAACAGACCTTATTTCTCATTGTTTGATTCATTTGCATTGACAATGAGGAAAGATTCTCTTTAAACAGTTAAATGTCTTCTGTCATTTGCTGAAGCCAATAACAATTTTACACAGATTGCTTAGACAACATTTGCCATCTGGCTAATGGCATGAGGGACAAAATTTAGATATTGATTTCTATGTCAGATACAAGTTTCAAAGGTCAAATATTGATTGAGAAAAGGCACACACTGCAGACCATGTTCAACATTCAGCAGAAACATCAACCCCCCCTCCCCCCGCCAACAGTGGATTTTTTCCTCAGCTGCTTCCAAAAGAGAGAGCAATCACATTGTCCTAAGTGTTCTGCCTTTGATATAGCTGTCCTGCAGCCCTGGGTTTCACCTGACTGACTGAGTTAGTTGCACACGACTAATCGGTTTCAACAACTAAATGTTGTTTTCTTACACACTCAGAAATCTATACTAATAGCAGAGAGTTTGTTGAAGAACAGATTTGAAGCATACAACTTCTTGATTTCATCAACTTATGAGTCTTATAACCTATTTACATCATATACATCTAGAGATGCTAGAGTCCATCTTTCTACTACTAGCTTGAGTGAGAGAGACCGGCCGCATCCCCATTACAACCTTATTTCGATTTCAAACCGTTTTTAATCCTGGCAGACCCCACGTCAGTTTGGCTTAACACGCTTTCCGTGTGTTAAATTGCCCCAAAGCGTTGTAAATGTTAATCCTCATTTCAACAGGTCTCACTCTGGTTCTTGCACTTGAAATCTTTTACATTTTTTACTGTGGGGACCATAGGGTGTTAAGGGATAAGAATCCGTGTTTAGGGTTTCCCTCCCCCAATAGCTTGCTTCCAAAGACAGTGATTTCATTGAAAAAATCCACCCCTCAAAACAGCCACTATAAAAACCCACTCCTTAAAGCTACACTGTAGCTATCTATCCACTTCACACCTTTTAACAATGTTGCAAATTTGTGCAATTCTAGCTCTTCGAAAGTTCTGACCTTTAGAAAGGGAAAAGAAAGTAAAGCAGCTGGAGGTTCTGTTTTAAAGGCTGTGGCTGTGAAGGGGGCTTGAGTTGCTGCTGCTGTGTGCCCTGGGAAATGGGGAGAGCAGGGGAAAGAATCGCTGGCTACCCGCTGCTGTTTTTCCTCCAGGCAAGCGGCAGCCACCCAGCCACCCAGCTAGGCTCCCTGAAGGGGTCCCTTATGGGTGGTGCATTCATGCCAGGAGAAAGAGGGCAGGGCAGCCCCGAAAAGCAGCTTTTAAAAAGTAGCCACTTGAGTCCCCCCTTGAGTCACGTATGCCACGTAGGATCCTCAGAATCCGGATCCAAGGCGATTAAGCTGAAAGTAATGGGAACAGGCAAATTCGTGTTTGTATCCGGTTCTATTATTTCGGTTTAAGGAAACTGGATTAAGCTTATAATGGGGACTGCGCCCACCATGTGACATACAAACTGTTACAGCAGAGTTATCCAATCAGCAGTTTCCATACTGCAACTCTAATATACACAGAAAATTAACCCCTTTTACGTGGAAGTGATGTACACTTGCTATGATATGCCAACACTAAATTGAGCAGGTGAGCCTAAGATATACTGGACACTCCAACTCTGCAGTTACTGTGGCATCTCCAATTCTGTTGAGGCTGAACTCCCTGTGCAATTTCAGAGCCTGAGAAAAACTTTCTACATGCCTGATCAGGCTGCCTTGCCAGCATTCACAGATGACACAGAATCTCAGGCCCTTTGCTAACTTATGCACACTTATCAGATCCTATTGCCACTCTCTTAAATCATATTCTGGGACATGTACCAGAAATCGTTGTTGAGTTATTACATTAACATATGTTATCAGTGCAGTTCTAGTTCATGCAGCTGGAGTCTGCAGAAACCTTTGCTTAGGGCTTGGGGCTAGCTTATCACCTTCAGCATCTTTTTTCAGGAGCTTACTATACACAGCAGTACCATCCAGAGTAGAAAAACTGTTTTTCTGTGTGTGAAACATGTGCCCTTTCTGCCCTTACCTTTAGATTTGGATCTAAGAGCCTCTGGTCTGAATTCTGGGCCTCTTCATCTCCATGTTCATGAGGATCAGGAGTCGTTTGGCCTCATTAGTCTGGCTCTGTCTGTACAAGATAGAGCCACATGTATGTATGTATGTATGTATGTATGTATGTATGTATGTATGTATGTATGTATGTATGTATGTATGTATGTATGTATGTATGTATGTATGTATGTATGTATGTAGGCAAGCATATATCCCGCCCCATATCCTAAGATCTCTGGGCAGCTTACATGTCCAGATTAAGAAGCCCTTAATCTGGATCAATTGTAGACTCATTTTATAGGGCCTACCGGTGGACTAAGGGCCTTTCCGCACATGCCGCCGGAAAACAGATCTATGAGATCCATTTTCTGGAGGACCATTTTAAAAAAGAATCTGACCTAAATAGGCTCACATTCTTGGAGACCCTGCGAGTACGCAGGGCTGGATGGGGAAACAGATTGGGGTGGGTGCTGCGCGGATGCAACAGCACCTATCCCAAACCAGCCCTGCCGGCGCATGCCCAGCTGTCAGATGGAGAGCGCATGCCCTCTGTTTGACAGCTGGGGCCACCCACTAACCTGCACCATTGGCTCCCTTGGAGCCTGAATGGTGAGACCAGCAGCCGGCTTCACCTTCGCAAGAGAAGGGGTGATGGCTCCTTCTTTTGCCAGGGGAAGCTGCAGCTGCCACCCCCCACCCTTCCTGTGGCCGCGCGCTCGCGTTCAGGGTGCTTACCTGGTCGCTGGTGGGGCAATTCTGAGAGCAGCAAGGCCGATGTCCATCGCACCTACGTGCGCCGCAGCCTACATTTCCCAGCAACCCTCACGAGGATGGCTGGCCCCTTCCCATTGGGTCTGGTATGCTACCCCCTAATATACTGGTAGATTAGACCAGGATGCCACTTGGGACACCCTTATCAGTAAAATGCTAATGAAAAGGCTCAGAAATGGACCATGGTCTGATCTACTGTCAAGTGCAGAATGTTCCAATGAGGTATTTGAAGGAAGAGGAAGAAGAAGAAGAGGAAGAGGAAGAGGAAGAGGAAGAAGAGTTGGCTTTTCTCACCCATTTAAGGGGACTCAGAGTGGCTGACAAAGCTTTCTGTTCTTCTTCCCACAAAAGAACACCCTGTCAGGTAGGTGGGGCTTTAAGAGCTCAGTAAAGAGCTGTGACTAGCCCAAGGTCACCCTGCTGTCTTTGTAGAGGAGTGGAGAATCAAACCCGGAATTCTGAGATAAGGAGTCTGGCTCCTTAACCACTAGACCAAACTGGCTCACAACATCAAAAGGACATAATCAAAAGCAGAGAAACGGGTTTTCCAGGACTTGTGGTTTATTTTTTAAGATATCATTGTAGCACATATTCAGGATGTATATTTAGTGAACTGGCTCATAGAGCCTGTATCAGTTATTAGATACTTGACCTCATTTATATATTTTTAAAATGTTTTTATTGGCTGTGTCCCCATGCAAGTTTGGTGTGGTTCCAAGTGCAGGATCGGTAAGGTTTGTCCCCATGTGTTTTGGATTTGGTCCGCGAAAAGTGTACCAAATCCCTGCAAACCATGCCAGAAGGGTGCCAAATTTGATACCTGAAAAAATGAGTCTTGGCGCAGTTTGGGGGACCGGCACGCATTGCTCAGTGAGCCGGGAATGCAAATGGGTATGATTGCAGGCTAACAGGGAGGAGACTTGAACTCACATCATCGGGAGGTGGTGTGTGCTTGCTGTCCCTGCCCTGTCCATTGACGATTGCAGCCACTGACTTTTTAAAATGCTGATCGCAAATGTAGGCTGGAGAACTGCTTGGTTTTTTAGTTATCTGCCATTTCCACGGAGATAATTCCAACCCGTTTCAAGAATGCCAAGGCAGGCTGCATAATGGCTTGATTTTTGTTCCATTTGCAACCCCCTTTCCCCCGATCTGCAAGGTGATCATAAATAAAGGCTTGATTTTCAGTTTATGAGCATTTTCATGGTCCCCAGTGGAGTGGAGGTGCGCAAAACTGCTCAAGTGCCTACTGCCACTAAACCTCATTGCAGCTTTTGGCATTTTATTTTTTTAAAGTTATTTTTATGAATAAAGCTTTATTTTTACTTGTTTCCGTGCCAGCCACCCCAGTCCTGGCTGTCAGTGCCACTAAGGGAGGGGGGATGTGGCACAGGGGTGGGCTGATGTCAATCCAGCTTCCAGTGAGGAGAGAGGGGGCTGAGAGGAGGTGGCGCTGCTCCCCTGTACCAGGGTTTGGCACCAGGGTTTGCAGGGGGCCACCATCATCCGCGCCAAACCCGTACCTGTCCCGCATTGCCAGGAATGTCATGGGGATGCCCGTGATGCATTCCTGGTCCTGTGCCCAGCCCATGCATACCCAAACAGCACCCAAAGTGTGCCAAATGGCTTGCATGGGGGCACGGCCATTGACTCTTGTTAGCTATTATGAGTTTGCAAGCAGATTGCAAGTACACAAATTCAGATTCATGCACAAACTGAGGTTATATCCACACACATTAAAAAAGCCACTTCAGAGCAGCTTTAAAGTGTTAGCATGCAGATATTTGTATTCCTGGCTGAATTCGCACTTCAGCCCATACTATGCAATCTGGTAACATCTGGGCAGGTGCATCTGCACTTGCAGGAGGAATTTACACACTAGAAATGCCCCCTGCCAGCTCAGAAGTTGCCTAATTGCATACTAGCTGTGCAGCATGAAATCTTGCTCCACGAGCTACCTAACCCTTACCTGAGACTTACCTATTGCATCCAGCCGGTGAGCATTCACACCTCTGCCAGCTGGGAAGGTCATCGGAGCCGCTGCGCAAGTGTACTGACAGCTCTGATAACGCCTTGATGCAACTGTGACTGTACAGTCACGGAGGGTGCCACACTCAAGATGGTGTTGCCCAGAAGAGGACTGGCAAGGGGATAGATCACAGGTAAGTGATAGATCATGCGGGGAGTAGGTTAATGTTGACTAGTGACTACAAATGGAAGCACTAGTCAATGTTAGTTCATTGCACCCCTTTCCTGTACATGGGACGGGAGAGGAAGTGTGAAAATGCCCCCTATTACACTTCTAATCTACATTACTTACTTACTTACTTACTTACTTACTTACTTACTTACTTACTTACTTACTTACTTACTTACTTACTTACTTACTTACTTACTTATATCCTGCCCTTCACCAAATGGCCCCAGGGCAGAGAATGTATTTTGGAAGTACCTTTAATGTGGATCAAGGCACAAAACATATGGATGTTACTATCTCTAAGTTTCTTTTGAAAATTTTTTTTTTTTTTTTACTATGTGTGGATGGAACCTGAGATACAAAGATCTATATGCCTTTACTACCTTGGGATACTTTAAAGCAGGTCACAGGTAAGCTGAAACACCCCTTCCTTAAAAGTGAGAGAAGATGTGAAACACCCAAGTCCAACTGCTATGACAGATAGCTGTTTTTTCAAGCTTTCCCTCTCTGAGTGCTTGTTTGAAGCATATTTTCATTACTCAGGGTGATGTAGTGTAGTTACAGATCACAGAACAGCCAGACTGCCGGGGGGCGGGGGGGGGGGACCCCACCACCATGAAGTGACTTCTTTTCATCAAAATTAATCACAACAGGTTCTAAGACTTTTATAACTCAGGAGCTAAGGTGACCTTGGGGAAGAAGTTGATAAAAACTGTCACACCGAACCCAGGTTTATACTTTATGACCAACCATGCCAGGTTGATAAAGTGAACAGCTTTCGTCTATCTTGGTGGTGATGCTCAGTATAAAGGGGCTGCTCTAGACTCTTAAATAACTACGTATGTTGAGTAAATCTGTCGGCATGACTGACTTTAAGCGTCTTTACATAATCGATATTTGGTGGTTGTTATCACAGATCTTATTGTCCCAAGACTATGATTTATGTGAAGAAGGAATTCTGGGAGATTTCATTCAAACATTCAGTGGTTGCACTGTTGAGTTTCCGTATTTGACATGTCAATGTAATACTTGCTCAGAATGAACTCCATCCATCGTTCAAAGCTGTACCAGTATAAAAAAAGGGTTTTCTGGGGCAGCAGCAGCAAGGGAGGGCATAAAAAACTTTGGAAGTGTACATGATCAATTGAGTGCCATTTGACATTGGTTCTAAAATGGATGCATATTGACAGTTTTATGAAAAAAGAACCAAGAAATAAACTGGGACACTGCTTAAGGTTCATCCTACCAAGACACTTTGCTTCTGGATGGGATAAAGAGGAATACTGGAAGCCTGACCTTACCAGAATCTGAGCAGGCTGTAGCTAGCCAATCAGAGAGCGGCCGGCGCGTGCAGGTGCAGCCAGCTTGCCATTTCGGGAGCTGGCGAGGATGAGGTAGGTGCTGCATGTGGACAAGGTAGATCCATGCCCAGGGGTGGGTGCCCGGGGGGTTCCTGTGAGCCCTAGGGGACCCAATCCTAGACCCCACAGGAGCTAAGGGAAAGACTGCATCAGGTCTGCCTGCCCCTGGGTCTTACCTGACCCAATGGCGGCCAGGCCTGGGAGGGGCATCTCGACCCTGTCCAGTCTTTTCAGGCTACGACACCCTGGAACGCTTTCCCCTTTCGCATGTAGGCAGGTAGGAACAGCTGTAGTACAAAAAGGTCTCTGCTCTCCACATGTTAGTGCAGGCTATAGCATGTCCCAAGTGAGACCTGCCAGAGTCTGCATTAACATGCAGACAGCAGACCCCTATTCCAGAATACACGGAAGTTCAAGCAAGCCCATGGTTAATCCATATTAGCTGGATGCAGATCAGCCACAGACAGAGGCATCTGTATTTGGGCTTTAGAAGAGCAATTGTGTGAAAGAGCACTAGCACAGATGCAGATCACATTTATCTGGTCTCCTAGTAATCTGGAGGCCATTTTGCACTACAGCTAAGACAGCTGCAGTGTGCTTCGGCCAGAACGCATGGAGGACAGTTTCCAATACTCATTGGCAGGTAAGGGACACATTTGCAAGGCGTCCCTTACCTGCCTAGGTGCAAATGGGAAGCTGCCCTCCATGTGTTCCATACTGATCAGCCATTCTGGGAAGGATCAGAGGATTCTCCTCCCTCTTGCGGCATCAAACTGAAGGAAGCATGGCTCAGGCAACAGCCCCTGCCAGGCACCTTCTGCTGGGCCAGGGTCCTGTGGGGGATGTCGGGTGACCCAAAGGAGGGTGCCAGCTTGAGGATGTGGGGACCAGCTTGCCCCCCCCGATTGCTGCTTGCCACACATTGAACTGCTGTGCATTGAAACCTCCCCCATTGAACCGCTTCCACAGTTTGATGTGCCGGCTGAGAGAGGGGAGGCAGGTGGTGATTGGGGGGTCCTACGTGGGTCCCCACATCCTGGGGGAAGCTGATGCCCTCCCTTGGACCACCCCAGGTCCCCTGCAGGACCCTGGCCCAGTGGGAGGCACCCAGCAGGGGCTGTTGCCCAAGCCTCACCTCCTGAGTTTGATCAGGAGGGCCAAGGGACACCTGCTCTGGGACATCACCTGTGACGAGCGTCAGTGCAGGGTGCGTGGGGCAGTGGCAGTCTGCCCAGCTGTCAATGTGTTATTAAGCCTTCTCCCCCCTTCCTTCAGACTGCTCCTGATATATCACAGGATGACGTGTCGGCATCAGCCAATAGGAGAGGCCAGAGGATGGGAGCCCTGTGCAGCCAGGAGGCAATAATGCAAATTGTCTCCCTCTGGAACACAGCAGGTAAGCCCAGGGATGTGTTGGGATGGGTGTAGAGCACAATTAACTGCTCTACACCTGGAACTCATCTAGAACGCTTTGGGACATGCTGAGGCGGTTCCGAATGGAACCACCTGCCCTGTTGTGCGTATGCTCCATCCCAAGGTGTTCTAGATGCGTTCAGGAGGGCCTAGTGTGAAGAGGCCTCAGATTAGTGAGCCCTTAGCATAGTTCTGCTCTAGATCTGCTTTACTTCTGTGCAGACAATATGTTCTTAGCAGCTCTTTGTTCTGGATTGCCATGCAGACAATCTCTTTTTAGCAGTTTTTTAAACCAGATTTACAAGTGCAGAAAGGGCCTTTGTGACAACTGGTCCTTTCTGCACTGCACCTGATTTCAGATTGTATCCTGGAACAGAAATCTGCCATCTGCATGCAAGTGCAGACTACAGCAGGCCCAGAATAAGGCCTAATGCAGAACTCAGGCTCTCAAGGAATGTGCTTTCAGAAAGCCCAGACAGATCTCACAATGCATTAGCATCACCTTGCTGTAGTTGCTTTCTGTGTAAGGACCATGAGATTGCTTTGTAAAGGCATTCATGGTGCTTAACATCAATGTGCCAACGGCCCTCATAGCTTCCTTTCTTCCCATTCCTGACCTTAACTTCTACAAAGGTCTAAAAAGCAGCTAATATGGAGATTTTACTCAGCTTGCGCACAACTCATCTGGACTCTAGCTGTGAGACAAGTGTGTCTTCATTGTGTTTGACTGGAGTTCGATAATATTGTATTGATAGAGCCATCACAGGGAGGGATGTTTTTAACATTTCATGAAGCAAGGCACTCACTGAGATGAAAGACAGCTGCCAGCCTGAAGCCCAGGGAGTATAGCATTACGAAGAATGGACAGACTAAATGCATTGATCAATGTTTGCCTTTAACTGATGTGTCTGTACCTATTAGCCCTTCAGAATTACACTTTTCGGAGTGTCTCACTATAAAGATAAATAAATAACAGGATCCTTAAAGAGCCATAACAAAGAAGGTAGTAGTAGGACTATCAGTCCCTTCCTTTGTAAAAGGTGAATATAGAGATAACCATCTTCTAAGTGGTCACTTGTCACATTGCGCATGTCAGTATGTGAAGCCTACTCATCAGTATGCTCATCGCTTGTAGAACATGGTTCTGCATAATCCAGTTTTGCTTATAAATGGTTGGTAAAATGTAATTTGCTATATTTAATGCACTCCCTTTAAGGTCACCAGTACCACGTTATATGGGATTTCCCATATTCTAAGTCTTGAAAGCTTACCTTGCATTAGCATTAAAGATAGTCCTCCAAATCCCATGCTTTTGCCTGTGTCTGAATGAGAACAACATTCAGAATAAGATGAAACTCAAAGGCCTGGGTGTAGAAGTTTGTTTTAACCAGGTGCAGAAAGCCGTATAATATTGGGGCCTAGGCCTTTCTGCACTTATTCATGCAGGTCTGGATCTGTGGGTCTATGGGTACTTTGGGCACTTACATGTTAATCCAGATCAAGGAGCTGCTGCGAACATATTTGCATGGGAGTAAATTCAGATCAAAATTCACTCATCTGGATTAGTGTTAGTTCAGGGTCCTTTCTGCACTGGGCCTTATTCTGGATCATACATCACAATAGGGACCTGTCATCCACCAACTGATGGATGGGACCTGTGGTAGTCTGCACCATCATGCAGATGACAAGTACCTATTTTGGGATATAATCCAAAATAAGGTCAAGTGCAGATAGGGACTAAACAAATACAGTCTACATCTGTGCTAGAACTCTTTAGCACACATTTGGTGTTCTAAAGCCCACTCAGTGAAGATGCCTCTACCTGTGGTTGATCTAGCTACTATGGGTCTAGCTAATACCAAGATAAGTACAGAAAGGGCCTGAATCTGGTGTGGGCTGGTTCTGATCTCTTTTGGACTCTAAAGCTCTCATGAAATCTGCCCACTTTTTAAAATTTTGTTAAATCTCAATGTAGAATGGTCAACAAGGAGACTGTGAAATAACATTTTTACAAAATGCATTGAAAGATTACTTCTTCCCTTGTGTGGGAGATCCACAGGTTTTTATTTTGTTTTGTTTTCAGAGGAACAGTAGCAATTTTGGCAAGATTTGTTTCAAAGTTCAGCAGAGATAAGGTAAGGTACTGGGAAAAGAAGAAAGGTACATATGTGTTTTAAAAACTGAAAGTGAAAAAGAGGAAGGACTGGAGATGAAGGTGACATTTTGAGTTAGATTTTGTTTCCTTACCTCTGCAGGGTAGAACGGCAAGTTAATTTATTCACCTGGCACTTGACTCCACCTCCTTGATCCCTCTGGTTCCACCTCCTTGACCCCTTCTGGCCCTACGCCTTTGACCTCCTATGGCCCCACCCTCAATCCACTCATCTAAGCTCACCCAGGTCTATAGCTTACCAGCTGACACTAAGCCATCTGTCTAAGACGGTGATGGCCAACCTATGACACGTGTGTCACAAGTGACACGCCAAGCCCTTTTGGGTGACACACATGGCCAACCTGGCACCTGGGCATGTAGTGCTTGCTTGTTCTTGAAGTGTACGAAATACCAACTTTCAGTTGAAGATTTAGCAACAAAAGTCACTAATGTAAAAAATTATTTGTTTTTGCTTTTAATAAAATACATATATCAAAAATATAACTTTTTTACTAGACCCACAAATATCACAAAATTATGGATATTTCTAAATGTGACACGGCACCCGAGTTAAGCTAGGTTTTCTTGCGAATTTTGACACACCGAGCTCAAAAGGTTAGCCATTACTGGTCTAAGACATTCACCTGTAAGAGAAATCCAAATTGATTCTGTGTTTCCTTAAAGAGATAATTACAAAACCAATCTGTGACCATGAACTAAAAACAAACAAAGCAAAATCACAAATCCAGGACTTTGTGATATATCATGGTATAAAAGCCAGGTTGTGCTTTTTGCTGTTTGGTCCATGGAAAGAGACGTGACCTGTAATTTGATGGCTGTTTTGTGGATTTCCTGTCAGTAGGACTCATTTTTGACTTCATGGAGCTGACTTCTATTTTTCTCCTTGGAGTTATTAAAAGTTATAAATAACCACAACATATGTTCTTACAATACAATGCAATGCTTGCTTTTTCACTATTGTATCTTGAGCCTATCCAGGCATCACACCTGAACCTTGGTGTCAATTCACTTTAATCGCTTTCATCACCCTTTAGCACAATTCCAAGGGCAACTTGAGGGCATTGCACCAGCCTCTCCAACTAACACCAAAAGATCAGTGTGAAATATCGTATTGACTGCGCCTGAAATAAAGTCAAAAAGTTCAAGTAGGTGCAAGTCATCAGGCATATATAGGTTGTGTTTATCTGAGCAAAATGCTGTGAGTGAGTTTGTATGATCAAGGAAGTCAGTGTGAATGTGTTCTTGACTGCTGAAAATCTAAACCTTTTTTCATACATATCCTAGCCATCTGGGAGATAGTGCACTTCTTTTCGATAAAAGGTGTAGAGTAGCACAACTGTTCTAAAAGGTATCATTGCACACCTTAGTGCTGGTATGGGGCAAGAGTAATTCATGAAGTGGAATATACTCCAGTATGTAAATACAACTGTAAAAGAAGTTTTATCTGTTGATCATTAGTCTGTCGGGAATCTTGGGCCATAACCACACCCATAGTTCAAGATGTCTTCCGGCCATCTTCTCTTTGCATTTCTCATGTTTCTTTTCCCTGGCATTGTCTTGGGGATGGGCTGTACGTCCTCAAGTCAGCTTCTCTGGGGTGGGATGTGCACGTATATTCAAAAATTCAAAAATCCGATTTGAATTCGATGAATATCGACATTCAAATTCAAATTGGATTTATTAACATTCGAATCTAGACATTTGAACAAATGTCAGATTTTCCAAAGGTTCAATTCAAATATTTGAATCATCTGAATGTACAGATTTGTATGTATTACATATGTATCTGTGGTAATATTATGCGTATTTGCGCTTATAATGCAGGATAAAATGGGGTGCATATGGGATAAAACAGGATGCATACGAATGACAGATATGAACGTTGTCATCATTCGTATCTTTAAATACAAATCTAACATTCAAATGTATGAATTTGAATGTTGCGGATTCGAATTGGATTTTCAGACATTTGGATTTAAAACATTCTAATTTTATTGAATTTTTGGATATTCAATTCAACTCAAATTTGAATGCAAAAAAACCATTCATGCACACCCCTACTCCGGAGTCCATTTTTACACAGAACTCAGTTTGTCTTGGAGGGGGGAGTCTGTTTTATCTTGTCATGTGGAACTGGGCTAGATCGGGGTGAACCACATTAGGGTGGGTGGATCCAGCCTTCCCTCCTGCCCAATGCCCTTCCCTCCTGCCCCTCCAATTCCCCTTTGTTCTAATTGTAAGCTTGAGGACTCTGTCCATTTTTTTTTTAAATCTATTTTGTGCTAGATCATATTTCTTTAATTATTCTTTAGTGGCTTTCCAAAAAACAGGGAGGGATTTAAAAATAAATGGCCAGAAAAGCACTGTTGGGAGGGGGAGTGAGAGAAAGAGTTGAGCAAGAGTATCAATCATACAATTCTAAGGACAATGTATCTTCCATTATCCTTCAGCAATATGCAAGGGAAACAATGTTTTGTTTCAGTAAAAAGTAAAATCGGGAAGTGAAAATTGAGAAGTGAAAGTTCTTTAGCAGATTGAGGGGAAAATGGTAGATTAGAGCCTCTCATTTTTCTACAGAAATGGCTGCACAGGTGGAGGTGTATATGGGTTGGGATATGCCTTGGCTGCATCTGGTTGTGGGGCACATTCCTCCTACCCTAACAGTACCCTGTGCTACCATCGAGTTTGCCATCAACACTACACAACTCCAGACACACCCTGGTGCCACTATTGATTGACAGAACTTTATCCAATAAGAATGCAGGTGATGTTGATGTAATCAGAGTGGTGGAGAACTAAAGAGTCATGTAAAGGAGACTCAAGGAGATAACATAAGAGGTGTGAGTGTAGTAGCCCAAGCTGAGGATGATCTGAGGATGATTATCAGGAATTGGGTGTGAACTGGATTAGGAAGGCTTCAGTTTCTTATCCAGATGTAGAGATGCGTGTGAATGCTTTTTTGAATCAAATATCCCCAAATCCGATTCGATTCAAAACTTTTAAATTTGAATTTAACAAGATTCAATTTCAGTTTACCAAATTTGAATCTATTCATTTGAATTTTTTATTTGAAACTGCAAATACAAATGTCAACAATATTTGTACGTGCACATACGCATCTTCCCCACATCTGTATGCATCTGTATGCATCTGTACATGCCCATATGCATCCTGTAGTTATCCCGTATGCAACTGTTCTCATCCCATACAGATCCATACAAATGCATACGGAACAGGGAATGATGTGGATTTTAAAGTACACATCATATATGAACCTATACACATACGAATGTCCGGATAATTCAAACAAATAGATCCAAAATTTGAAATTTTATTTGAATGTTTACAGTCAAATTTTGAGACATTCTGTTCAAATTTGGCCTATGAATATTCATGCACATCCCTAACTGGGTGGACTATTTCAGCCATGTGTGATCATGGCCTTGGGATTTCTTGCACTGAAATACCTAGTGGGTTTGAACAAGCTAGGTTCCCTTGTTTGGACCATGGAAAGACATGATTTGAAACAGCACCATCTGCATATCAGTGCTAGTCCAGCTCTGTCCCTGCCTCTGCCCCAAAATCTGCACAAATCTGGGGTCTGACCGCTGCAAGGACTAGGGACAAAGGTTCCTTGCCCTGAAGCCTCGGGGATCCATTTCAGCCATGGGCTCTGGTGCACCACTGAAATGGATCCCCCACTAGTCCCAATCACAGAAGAGAGACCCATTCAAGGCAGGTATACCAGGCCTGGCAAGTTCTACTGGCACCCTGGCTCTCTTCATGAAAATATTCTACTTTACTTTTTTTCCCCCTGAGAAGATGGAGAATGTTCCTGAATGTTTGTAATTCCTCAGTAATAGCAAACATATATCCAATCAGAAAAGTACCTCAGGCACGGAGATCTCCTGTTGACTCAAAAGCAACCATCGTAAATGAATGAATGTCCCGTAGCCTCGGACATAAAGCAGTGACCCTGAACTTGCAAAAGTGCAGTGATATATAGGGGGCATCACAGTGCATGAAGGGTTTATCTAACGTTTCAGCTTTCTTTGCCTCCAGCTCTGCTCCATAAAGACCACATTGCTTTTTTCAGCTTTGCTATGCAATTTTATATACCAGGAAGGGTTTTGTGTAGTCACCTCCAGGGTGCAAAGCTTAATCAGCTCAGGATTTATTGAAGCAGAGAGGTGAATGATTGTATCTCTGTGAATTTACTACTCAACTCTTCAGTATTTGGAATTTAGAGACAAATAGAAAACTCATCTAAATATAACAGGGTGAATGAAATAAATTCAAGCACCAATACCTAAAAAGAAATATCATTATGTGAGAAGCTTCTGTTTTTTGTAAGTGAACATAAAGATTTACCAGGTAAGGGAAGATGTATTTTAGATCAAAGGCATTTGCAGTCTTTTGGGACAAAAGAGAGATTGGTGCATCAAGTGGAATGGATATTGCAACCTTCTTCACCTTATATCCTCAGCTAGATATTCTAAAAACACATACAAATAGTAGTTTATCAGTCACCTCTGTAAAGGAGACCTGCCATCCTGCAATGGAACAGTACATCCTGAGCTGCTCTAAAGCAGCAGTGAATTTATAGAGAGTTGAATTAGTAATATGAACAGAAATGCAATTTTGTATGATATTATGGCTGAACTTAAGGCAGAACAAGTAGCAGAAACAGAACCACTGCAACATATATTTTTGCACCATCATGGAATGGAAAGGCAGCAGCAGAGAGGAGAAATGCTATGTAAGCAATAATGATCCATATAATGACACATATACACATATAAACATACACGAGGGTGAGTCACAAATTATCTGCATGAAGTCACTGTGTCCCCAGTCATTGCTGCACAGATGTGAATGTGTTATATCTGTTTGTGACTGCAGTCCAAGAAACAATGGCTGCCCCACTTGTGGTTTGCACAAAAGAAAACCAGACAAAATGCAGAGGACTGCTATCCAAGGGTGTTGTGTTATTGCATGACAATGCATGTCTGCACAACGCTGCCCATACTGTCGACACTTTGAAATGTTTTGAGCATCTTTCCTATAGTCCTGATCCTGGCCCTTTCTGCACTTGACCTTATTCTGGAATGTATCTTTGGGTACGGGTCTACTGTCTGCATACTAATGCAAACTATGGCAGTCCTAACCTGGGGCCTGCTGTAGTCTGCACTAACATGCAGACTGCAGGCCCCTGTTCTGGGATATATCCCAGAATAAGGCAAAGTGTAGAAAAGCTCTTTGTATTTGCCTTTTCTGAAAGTTGATTAAAAAACAGCCACACTCTACACACTCTACAGCCAGAGTGTGGAATGACTAACCCTTGTATATATATATATATTTAAATGTATCGTGTGCTGATAGATATCATTGCTAATACAGTGGTACCTCGACATACAAGTGCTCTGACATACAAGTGTTTTGAGATACAAGCCGCCGAGCGAGTGATATTTTGCTTTGAGATGAGAGCAAGATTTGAGATACGAGTATGTAAATACAGTACAGTACATAACAAAAACAACTGAGGTGGTGTTTTGGGAGCTGGAATGGATTAATGGGGAAATTGCTTTGAGATACGAGCGATTTGACATAAGAGCAAGGTTACGGAACGAATTAAACTCGTATGTCAAGGTACCACTGTAGCTGTTTTTGGAGGCTTGTCTTGTACTTGTGTGTAGGAATGTTCTTATGGATCTGCACTGTTGCAGAGCAGTGCCTAAGGATGCCTCCAGTCTGCACATAATTACTTTGCTGTATTCTGCTATTTTGCAATTACTCACTTTTGTATATATTCTATATTGTCCCAATGCAAGAGCAAAATAGCACATGCTAGCCCTGCAAAATATGGCAATTACACTGTCGTGTGAAGAATCTCCCATTCGCACGACTCACCCCCTCTGTATTGGCTACATGCAGCCACAGACTTTGGTAACTTCAAAGTTCATGTTGAATTCTCACTTGTGTTCTTGGAAGGTCTCACAGAAGTAGTTTAGATTGGAGAGTATTCTCGAATAAGGGAATAGTTCATTGCAATAGTTATTCTTCCCACAACAGCCTTATTGCATTATATTCGGCCTATTTGCATTTGGCTTTACTATGGAATATATCCCAGAATAGAGACCTGCACTCCACATGCTAATGCAGATTATAGTAGGTAACAAATCCCTATCCTGAGTACACATCATCCCTCCCTCCCTCCCTCCCTCCCTCCCTCCCTCCCTCCATCCATCCATCCATCCATCCCCTCCTCCTCCTCCTCCAATCTACCAATACTTTTTAAATTCTCTGTATGTCTTTCTTCTGTGCAGGAACTAAACAAGAAGATAGACGGGTTGTGTCAGAGCAATCATTGACAGTAAAGCATGATGATCCAAAAGTCACTATTTTAGTGAGGAGAATCAATGCACTTAAAGCCTGTTAAGTTTCCATTTTGAAGTGCAAGTATAGTCAGACAGACCCTAATTTCCTCATCCTCTTCTTTCTTCTTCTTCTTGTTGTTCTTGTTTTCCTCCTCCTCCTTCCCTTTCAATAAATATTCCCTACTTTTTGTGCAAGAAATCCACTGACTCCTGCTTCCTCAATCATCCACATGCCAAAATATAGTTTTAAATAGAAGTATTTAAAAAGATCCTTGTACCACAATCCTGCAAGATAAGGCAATTGTCCTAAGACCTACCATAGTGTGTATTAATTATTATTAATATATTAGTAATACTCTTTCTGTTCTCTAGCTTTTGAGGGATAGGGTAGCTTGTTTACTCATATACCATCTTCCCAAGTTTCTGCTTGTCAGTAGGATGAGAGTAGCCTTTGGTGGCATACAGCCCTGTGGAGTTTAATAAAGATAATACTTGAAAATTTTTAAGGTCAACAGATTTCTCTTAGTTGAAGCCATAATCATAGGCTGAGTCCCCATGATGAAAATACTCTGAGGTGAACCTGAGTTCGCCTTGGAGCATCCCCATGAAAAGCCTCTAATCCAGGCTACATGTGGGACAAATGGCAAAAATCCGTGGCAACCCCCCCCTTTCCAATTGTTTTCGCCACAAATTTAACGTCTTTTAATGTGTATTCTGTTTTAATTTGTTGTTTTAAAGTTGTAACCCGCCCAGAGACCTTCGGGTATGGGGCGGGATATAAATGTAAATAATAAAATAAATAAATAAATACATAAATTTGGAGGCAATCACTCATTATCCTGGAGTCATGGGGATGCACCCAGCATATTGAGGGTGGAGACTGGCAGCATTGGTGGACAGAGTTTCACCTGTGCTCATTGTCCCTGCCATGTGTGCTGTGATCACAACTGCTCGGGGATCCCTTCAAAGAAATTCTGCTGAAAAAGAAGTGATGAGCTATCATTTGCCCTGCAAGTGTCTCTCTGGCTACAAGTATGACATCCCCCCTTGCCTGATTGCCCAATTGGCAAGGCATGCGTGGGTAAAGGGCTCGATTTAGCGCATGAGCGCTGCTTCACCTTAATGGGTGAAGCACCCGTGGCTTCCCTGCACTCAGCTGAGCAAGATCAGAAGAAGGTTCTGTCAGATGGAGTCAAGCAGAGGTGCGTACCTCTGCTGAAATGATTGAAGCACAGCCATGGCTCCAAGCAATGAGCCGCTTTCCCTTTCTATAATGCCCCCCTTTTATCATTTTTATCTTATCAATGAAATGTGTGGTGATTTTGGAGGTGTAATTGGAGGTGCAACTGGGAGGGGCTCCCCTGTCATCGCTGCAGCAGGTGGGACAGGGCATGGTGATGTCAGCAGGACTTCCTATCAGGGAGGAGAGGGTGGAGAAAAAAGGATGCAGGGATTTACCATAGTTTTCATGGGCACAGGCAGATTTGGCTTGAACCCGTACTGTCCTCAATCACATGGGGATGTGTTAATTCGAGCTACAATTCACATTGGGGCTGCCCCAAATCCACCCCAAAGTAAACAGGACCCATGGGGATGCACCCATACAGAAACAATGTACCTTCCCCGAACATTAAATTCATAAGCAATATCATTGAATGTGCACTTAACAGTCCTTGTGAGAGCAAAGAGAAAATCAGAAAAGTCTTGACTGAACACTTGTAGTCAGCAACCCTAGTGTTCTTCTCACTTTCCAAGATGCTGGGTACCTCAGTGTTGTGCCTCTGCAAATAGTTTTAATCCCCCAGTGACAGGACAGCCAAGGCAAATGGCAAACTGATAAATTGCATTTTGAAGGACATAGCCTTGCAATTATAAGCTAATTATAATAAATAATGCTGGCAAAACAAAAAATGACTTCTTGTCACCTCACTAATTAACCATACATACACAGAAATCCAATTTACCTCAAACAAGGTGATAAGAGCCCAGAATGTCACTCCGCTCCCTGGCAGAACAGTCTTAAATGGCATCCTTTCAGTTCCACACAGAGTCATTACTCTCCTGTGTGTCCTATACATTCTCCTAATGGGAGTTGCATATCCACACACCAAGTGTATAAAAGAGGGGCCGAGGCAGATAAAGAGGGTTCTAATTCGTGCATTAAACTATGTTTATTTTTCTATCACATGCCATACAAATATATGAGAGAAGCAGAACTTTCAGGATCATCCAGAAAACTCCTCCTGCACACTTTTTTGTAGGAGAAACAGCAACCACTTATAGATCAGGACATCCAAATTGGCATAGGAGGGGCAAGGTTCTGGCTGGATGCCTTCCCTTGATCTCCATGAACCACATCTCGATCTACAGTGGATAAGATGTGGTTGTGTTAGATCACAAGAAGAATTCCAATCAGAGATTTCCCCATCTTTCACTTATCTGGTAGTCTGAATCCAGGAGCTGCTGCTGGGATGGTAGAAATGCAGAAAAAACCCACATTCTTCATTCAAGAAGCTAAAGCTTGTTCTTCAAAAGTGGCTCCAAGGATTTAATACTGAGGGTCATGACAGAACCATCCCCAAACTCCTCATTTCTTGCATATGTGATTGTGCTGTGTGGAAGGACATGGGGATGTTTGCTCTGCTACCGGCCTCCATCGCCTCCATCCAGATTGTCCTCCAAGTTGTGATAAGAAGAAGCAACTAGTACAATGGGAAGAGGCATCAGGAGAGGAGCTGGGCAGCAGTTCATCACTAGGATTTGATGTCAGTGAACAGCTCTCTGTTCTGCAATGCATGAAAGCTTCATTTACTGACAAAACCTATTAAGAATTCCTGTTGCAATCCACACCTCAAACCCAAGTGCATGAACTAGTGCTGGTGGTTGGCAACTGTCATAGGGGAAGGGCTTTTTGTATCTGCCAATGCTACACCAAAACAAAAATGTGAATCACACAGGGAGGACTGACTGTCTGTATTATATTCATTTGTGGTTTCATCGTAATGATCAAAGTTTTAGCAATAGGGAGAGGGTATAGGATACAATTAAAAAGAAAGGAATGGGGATGTCAAAGGAAGAATGAGAAAGACAAAGGAAGAAAGGTGGCTCAGAGAATGCTCGAGATTTGCTAGCTCCTCACTGGAACCAGTTGTAGCTCAATGGCAGAGGAAACTGCAGGGCTGAAGGTTCAATTCTTTGCATCTTTCCAAAGTTTGCCAAAGTTTCATGGATGTTCCATGTACTCACCAGGAATGAACACGAACTCATATATGTATAAAGTAAATGGACCTAATGGCAGTTATAAATGACTAGCCCGTTTTGCCTTGTCATTTTTAAAATCACATCCAACCAAGGCCCTTTCTGCACTTAATTCTCTTGATCTGAAACCAGCACAGGCATGTGCACTGGCTGGACTTCAGAATGGCAAATGCATGCTAAGGAGTGACACAATGCAGTTTCCTAAACCCTGTTCCACATCAGTGAATGTGAACTACTGCAGTAAGTATCCCTCAAACCATGATCCAAATGGTCAACAGCACGTCCAGCACCTGATGCAATTGGCCCAGGTCCCCATCAATCAAACTCTGCATCTGGGTAGCAGGGATGAGGCACCTTCAAAAGCAATATGAGGACACCTTCATCGTAGATGCAAGATGTCTTCACAAAAATGCTGCCACTGTTGCAGGGGCACTTCATAGGTGACTTTACAGTAGTCATGTAACTGTGCACGCCACTCAACATCACACCCATGTTATCCCTATATCCGTTCTATGTGCGGATGCCCTTTCCTTGATCTGGATCAGATGGCACTAGCATGGATGTCAACTACATTTATTGGGTCTACAGCTAATCTAAATTAGTGAGCCCTTAGCACAGATCTGATCTGGATTAACACTGGTCCTGTGGGGATGCTGTGTGCTAAGGAGCTCCTTGATCCAGATTAACAAGAAAGTGCAGAAAGGCTTATCCAGAAGTAAGTCCAATGGCGTTTCACAGAAATTAACTTTCAGGGAAATGGTATAGGATTTCAGTTCTAATCTTATTTGTCTACTTGTTAAATCAGAACACTTGGATATGACCTGGTTTAGAAAACATATTACAGGAAATGTTTAATGCCAGGAAAGTGCTCCTTGGATCTCAGATCAAATTTGTCCACGTTTAAGGTGCCAACATATTCTGAAATGTCCTACAGCAGCAAAGGCTGTCTAGACACAAGCGCTTTAATATTTTGGCATAGGAAGCCAGGCTCCTTTGGCATGATTTTCATATTATCAAATTTCCTATAAACTTTACATAGTAGTAAAGACATAATTTCATTTCCAAATGGAAATTTTGATCTGATAGAGCCATTTAATTATGTTCCGGAAAGAAAGAAAATGGAAACGTTTGCATGTGTGCTGAACAATTCTTGACTTTTTAACATAATTATCTTACCTTGGGGTCATATCAAGTCACTCCCACCACGGCTAACTTCCTCTGAAGGGCTATTTGTCATGGATGCTTGGTTCTTAATCACCTTGTCAGATCAATTGCTGGTCTGCCTGTTCCTTTGATCGTTATGAAGGTTTAAGGCCCCTCCTTCTACTTTGCTTCATTAAATCTGCTTTGGATTTTTAAAAAAGCTATTTAAAAAAATTAGCAGCAGTAAATAAATATTTTTTTTAGTGCAGGGACCTAACATTTGAAATATGGAAGGAAAAAAAATACTCTCATAAGTTTTTCAAGACAGCCAGAATTTGATCTGACACATAATCCTCAACTTTGGAGAAGGCCCATTTGCTTTATAAATATACACGTGAGTTAAATAGATTGTGAATGGCAGTCTCTAGGTGAAAATAAATGATGACTTACACAATATATTAGTTTTGTCACCTGTAGATTTTGCAACCGCTTGGAAATTTGTGAAGAGATACAGAGGATAGGGTGATGCTCGGTTGAGTTTAACACGCTCACTAAAATTTTACAAATGAAACAGGAGAGGAATCTAACATCCCTATTCTCATATTGTAGATTCCTTCCTAAACCTTATACACACACTCACACACATGTACTTTGTGGAACAGTGTACATTGGAATATATCTGATTAGACCACCACTACCACTATTAAACTTTATTTAGTCATTCATTCAAAAGTATATCCCAACTTACATCCAAAGGTTCCTAAAGCAGTTGACAACTATGGCTGCCTCCAGACATTACTTACTGAACTTTTCTCCACTTACTGCACTTAATCCATATTGGCTTGATCTGGATCAACCATAAAAAGAAGCATTTGCACCAAGCAGCCTCGATGGCAGCAAATGCATTCTAAGGAGAGATGCAATGTGGACCCCTCAGCACTGTTCTGAACAAATGGATGCGGACTACCAGTGACAGCACCACTGAAAACTCAATGCAGCTGGTGCGCATCCCTCTTGATCAAACACTGCATCAAGGTAGTGAGGGCAAGTTGTCTTCACAGGCAATGTGAAGACACTGTTTCCACACATGCAAGGCGTCGTCACAGACAATGCTGTCAGTACGGCTGTAGTACTGAAGGGACTGCAAAGGCATCATTGCTTTCTTGCTGTCACAGCACATGGTCCTTGAGGTCACATCCACAATCTTCCTGGTTTTGTTCTACATGTGGATGTCCCACTGCTTGTTTTGGATCAGGTGGCACTAGTATGATTAATTTGGTCCACCACTAATTCTGATCTTGACACAATTCAGGGATTCTGCTCATCTATTCCTTGCAAGTATGATGTGTGGACTGAGCCTTTTCTTCACTTACCTGTGGAATGATCCAGTGTAGGGCCTAGACATCTTCTGAGTCTCTTCCACACTCTGGTGCAGACTAGGCATGTGCATGAATATTTGTGACATTTGTGATTTGTACTAATTTGGACAAATTCAGACATTTTTACACAAATAGAATGTTGCGACATTCGTACTTTAGCATTCATATGAAAAGTTCAGATTTTCATTAAACTGGGGATATCTATCAGATATGTATGCGTTCGTATCTGATATGTATCAGATATGTACTGCACACTTATGCATTTTTATCTGATACATATCGGGTATGTATGCTTTCATGTTGCATACATGTGTGTTCATATTGGATACATATCTATTTGCATTGGATATGTATCGGATACGTCTCTGTTCGTATTGCATATGCGTATGAACACATTCGTATTCAATAGAATACAAAGGGCATCTATTCAAACAAATATAAATTTTCTAACATTCGATTCATTACGAATTGAATGCCAGAAAACCCATTTATGCACATCCCTAGTGCAGAATAGAGAGGTCATGCTCCCTGGAGGACTGTCTATTTGAATTGGATACAGTGTAGCCCAGTGGCTAAAATAGCCAGTTAAACTGGGATACTGATAGACCTGTTTTAGCAGGTCTGACAGTGGCCTGGGGGCTGCGAGACTGACCCAGGGAATTGTGCAGAAGGATGCATGTCCCCATGGATAGTTTAGCAGTGGGACCCATTTTGGTGGCACACCAAATTGCGCCACTGAAATGGGTCCCCCTAGGTTTCTGATGCCAGGAATTTTAGTTCCTGGCCATTGCAACCCTTTCATCAGGCTCTGAAGCTTTGGAGTGGTGTGGACCTGTCCTGGTACAGGCTGTCCAACTGCTGATGGCTTGTAGTAGACCTGCTGGAATGCTCCAGCTTGGAACAATTCCAGTCAAGGCTGTTCCAGGTGAACCACTCCCTCCGGCGTGAAACAGTGTAGGCATTCTAGGACTAGGTGGAGATTGCTGAAAATGCCGACCACAAATACTTTTTCATTTTCTTCTCATTGTTTTCTTGTTACTCACATGATATGCAATGCCATTCAAGGCTATTGCCTTGTCAGACTTTAATTGCTATCGTTATCTATTTGCTGAGCGATAATAAAAGAGGGTAAGGCTTTTAACATTTCACTTTGCCTCCCTGGAAAAGCATGCATCATGGCGTCCAGAATTTGGTGTCAGCATCTCTCATGACACATAAGGCAATATACTGAAGTTGTGATTGAAAAGGTTTTATTAACTTCTGCAACTATCTAATTGCTCTATCGATACATTGCTATTGTGCCACAAAGAGAAATGTAAGTCTCCTATTTTGTTTCCTATTACTTTTCCTGTCTGTATCAATTCTCTCTTTCCCCTGAATATTAGTAAAGTTTTACTTTTTCTTGGACTCTTACTATCTCCTGATTATAAGATAAATGCAGATCACAGAAAAAAATCATTTCCTTGTTATCTTTAACCTTTATTAACCGCTCTGTATGCAGAGGGATGGATATTCTATGTCATCTGTTGCTAGTGGGTTATTTGACCACCACCTGGGGGTGGTCATAAACTACTGGACTCCCATCTGCTCCATAGTGTGCTCCAAGAGAGGCTATACCCACCTAGTATGCTCCATCTGCACTTGACTGAGGATCATCCCAACCAGGGAGGCCCTGATCAGGATTATGGATAGGCCTTGTCTACTGGCAGACTACAGGGGATGCCTCCAGACTTGTGGAAGAAATCCATAGTTAAAGGTTAAAGTGCAGCTTACCTGAAGGGGCTGGAAGAAGTAATAGAAAGTAGATTAAAAGCGAGAAGAGGTATCTGTGCCAGAATATACAAGCTATTAGTGAATGATACAGACCATAGTTTGTATCTGACTGATATATGGAAGATGGACTTCCAAACAGATCAGAAGGTTATGAGATTGAAAGTTAAGGAAATTAACAAATTACAATATACTAAGATTAAAGAGTTGAATATGAAGATTTTATATAGATGGTACAGGACCCCGATCCAGCTGTCTCATATGATTCCATCCTTTTCATCCTCCTGTTGGCACTCATGTGACAACAGGGGAATGTACTTCCACATGTGGTGGACATGTAATGAAGTAGCAAAATTTTGGGATGAAGTAATGCTGGAAATGCAAAACGTTTTTGGAATTAATATAAGGCCCCATCTGGGATTGTGTCTCTTGCAAGTTTACAAAGATCATTCAACATTGGTTCCAGATAAATACATAGTAGACAGAATGTTATGGGCAGCCTTATTAGTTATAGCTGCGGGTTGGAAAGACAAAACAAAATGGTCTCGTGAGAGGTGGTATAGTAACATTCTTGATATATATAAATTTGATGCCCTTAGACACCAGCGGCTCTTCTACTCTGGAGAAAGTCATCGCCTGGATTTACAAAATGCTTGGAGCAAATTATATACATCTTACCTACGGAAATGAAAGAAGGACTATTGAAATTGTGGACATATTTACCCGTGACCTCTGAGGCATAAAGGAGGGAGGGTGGGGTGACTGTGTGGACTTAATGTGTAACTGAGATGTGAGAAATATGGGGTGTTTTCTCTCTGTTTGTATTCTTTCTTTTCTTTATAAAAGCATTAAATAAAAATGTTTTTTTTTTTAAAAAAGTGCAGCTTACCTGTTGTGCAGTGACTACTGGTCGTCCCGACTAAAAAGCAGCTTTGTAGCTTCGTCAGTAGGAGCTGCAAGACCTGAGTCGGCATGCACCATTGTGCAGCTGCCCTCCTGCTCTTGTTCGTCTCTTCTTGCCATTCTGTCTGCACTGGTGGGAAGATTCAAATTTCTGTCATACTGCACAGTGAGTGTCCTCTTACCAGCATTAAGGTAAGTGCATAGTAGCGATCTTATAATGTGCAGCGACAGCTATCCATGGACCATTGTGTGTGATGCCTGGATTGCGGCTGCTCATTCTGCTGCACTGTATAAGCAAGTCTGGATGCAGCCAGAGTCCTGGTTCAAACTATGGAAGTGTGCAGAAAGGCTAGCAAACATATGCATTGGTTAACTCAATTTGTCAACTTTCATAAAAGAAAGTTGTAATTGGCACGTCTGTTGCAGGGTCATATAAATTCTTAGGTATCCCTTGGAAGAACTGGAATGCTACAGAAATCTAAGGTAAAGAAATGTTTTGCATCTAATCTTTCAAGCAATAACGTGATGAAATGATAAAGTTATCATTTCAACCTGAAAGCAATGTGGTTACCTAAGAATGGGGATATCTGTCAAACGTCAGTTCTTATACTCTTTATAAGAAAGAAAAATCAGAAGGATTGGTAACAAAGAAGTAATTTTTTGTTATTGTTTTGTTTAAATTATTTCTTTTACTTATTGTTTTATTTAAATATTTGTATTATTTATTATTACCATTGTTAAATATGTTCATATGTAAATTGTTATCTATGTTTAAACTTAAAATATTATTTCTTAAAAACAACCCCAAATTCCTTTTGTTCCCAGATTGCCATATTTCTTCATGTTTTTCTGATTTTTTTAAAAAAATATCTTATATACAGTAGTATTTTTAAATACAGTTTGCCCAATATAGATATTTTTTGCTAACAATTTCCTTTATGTAACACATTTTAATGTGTATTTTCTTTACTATTCATCTTTCTTAGTAACATATTTTCTTTAAGAATATTTTCATTTGGGAAGCTTATTACCATATTACCAACTTAGAACAGTCTAAGTTTCTCAGGAGACTTGCATTTCAGTTCATATAATTTTTTTAAAAAATAAATCTGCATATGCCATGTAAATGAACTACAATTTCTGCAGTAGGAAACTGCCATACATACTGAGTCAGATCTAACAGGAAACCAACGTGGAAATGCAGCAAAGTGATTATATTTTTGTCATTTCTGCATTTGTCTCTTATCCTGTAACAAGCTGCTCACTAGTAGGGATGTGCACATATATTCAAAACATTCAAAATTTAATTGAATTCAATTGAATTTGGACATTCAAATTCAAATCAAATGTCTCTAAATTTAAATTTAACATTTGACTGAATTTTTGAATCTTCTGAATCATTCGTACGAATTATTTGGCTATTTGTATTTGTACAGATACGTATGCATTACATACGTATCCGTACACATCTTATTTGGATCTGTACGCATTTGTACGGATACGTACAGATGAAAACAGGATTCATGCGGGATAAAAATGGGAAGCTACGAATGTGTACAGATGCATATGGACACATACGAATGTTGTTGACATTCGTACCGTCAAATATGAATTGAAAATTCGTACAGATATATTCAAATGTATTTGAGTCAAATTGAATGTGAATACATTAGAATTTTTAAAATTTGAATTGATTCAAATCTTCAGATATTCAATTTGAATTGAATGCTGAAAGTTGCATTTGTGCACACCCCTACTCACTAGTATGCTTCTACTGCATAGGACTCATGCTAGACCAGCCCAGAATTATCCCAAATGGTCCCTCCTCTGGATAAGCTGTAGAACTCTTTCAAGAAACATATCCAAATCACCAACAGATGAACACCAGGAGTGAATACTCTGATTAGCTGAGGTTCTTTGGACTGAGATATTTCACAGCCCTGAAAGATGCCTGCCTAATGACTAAAGGTTAACTTCTTGTTTCCACCCCCAAGCTGCCTATGGGTCATAACAGTTTGCAAATACACAGAGAGTAGTGGAAACCGCAGAGTTGCTTACTTGCAGCAGTTTTGAGGCTCTTTACCTATTCCAGGTTTCTTCTGAGAACCTAAGCTTTTGGATATAGCTGCAATATCCATCATCAGAGGATTTGACTTCTGGAAGAGAAAAAGACAAATCCTCTGACAATGGATATTGCAGCTATATGTGAAAAGCTCAGAAGAAGAAACCTGGAACATGGCAGAATAGCCCCCGAACTGCTACAAATAAGATTCAAAATGGCCATGAAACCCTACATATGACTGTTTTTAATACCTTTGGTACTCACACCCTTAGGTACCAGCTGCTCAGCATAGCACGCTTTCAAGCTATAAGATATGTATGAAGCAGGAATGAAAGCACTGCAGGTGTTCCCGCCCCCATCCTTTGCATTTAGCAAAACCTTAAAGTGAATGGGCACAGAAGAAGAAAAGCCCTTTTCATACTAACAGCAGCATCATATACTTAAATGTTCTCCCAAAGAAATATCCTGCTGTGGGGGAGGGAAGAAAAGAGAGTCCATCAGCTGAGTCACTACTTTGTCCAAAAGCCACCTGAAGTGAAATGGCTGGACCTGAACTGGTGGCAGCCATTGAGTTCAGGCTATTGGTTTAAATCCACTTATTTTGCTCTCACATGCATGAATTGTGGATGGAAAGAAAATTTAAGTAATTCGGCCCACATTTTCTGATCCTCATTCTTAGAGTTTGTTTGTTTGTTATTGTTGTTGAATGTGTCTCAGGTATTATGCATCAACTGCAGGCTGGGAGATGAGAAAATAAAATGTCATTTCCCACAGAACGATGCCTGTGTCATTTCTAATATGAGTTCTTACAGAAGTGCGAAAGGATATGTACCTTTCAAATTTGTTTTCTTTTTTATTTATTGCATTTGAAGGGTCTGTACCCATACCACATAATGATCTACACGACTACTGTGCACTGTTTTTTCTCTTTTCCCCCAAAAGCCTCCCGCTACAGCTGGTTTCCCCATTAGACTTATATGCATGCACTAGAAGAGCTGTATCAGATAATCATCAGCCTCTGTGGGCTGTGCAAATTAGTCATACAGCAGTTATGCCATAATAGCTAATTTGGCCCGATTAGCTATTCTCAGTGGAAACACTTATCTGAGTCAACTCTATTTGCTGTAGCCTATTTGTGATTTTGTGCTGAAGAAGCAGACCTATTTCCAAAGCAGCGTTTTTGGGCTGCCATTGGATAGCTGCTATTTTTGGACGCAGAAATCTGCAGGAGTCATTAATACATATGATTTTATAGGCTTTCGTATGTGTTAATGACTTCTGCAGATTTCGGAGCTCTTGATTGTATACCTGTTTATCGAATTTGGTTTTCTTCAGATAGCAAGGTGCAACTTGGGATATATAAAAAAAGATCCCAGTATTGCCAGACATGTGTTGCAAACCCTGACTTACCTGCATATCTGGTGAGGTGCATACCAGATCACCTTGTTGGTGACTTCTGAAATCAGCCAAGCACCTACCTCCATTCATTTCTCTCTCTCTCTCTCTCTCTCTCTGTGCATTTGGCTGGCTCCCAGTAGTCTTAGCAAAGGGATATTTACGCACCTTCTTGTCTCCACCACAAAACTGCCTATGGATCATAAGTGGAACTATGATGGGAAATCCAGCATTGCTGCTGGAATTAATGTGTTAGCATTGCAATGTGTTTTCTGGGTGTTGCAGTTGGCATTGTCTGGCAATCCCAATGCAATGTTGGGAGTATCATGCCTCTTTCATATCTGGAGTTAGCCTTTGCTTGGCTTACAAAAAACAGATGTAGCCACTAGGGATGTGGATGGGGCATTTGATTCATAACGAATAAAATGTTAGAAAAATTGTATTTGTTCGAATAGATCCCCTTTGAATGTGGTAGGATTCTATTCGATATGAATGCATTCATACAAATTTAAATGAATATCTGATACGAATGCATATGGATCTTATACAAATGCATACATATTGGACAGGTATCTTATACAAATGCATACCCTATACCAATGCATACGTATTGGATACTTATCAGATATGTATAATATATGAACACATATGTATTAATACATATCTGATATGTATCTCCAGTTTAACAAATGTATGAACTATTCGTATGAATGTCCCAAAACATTTGTATTCATATGAATGTTAATGTACGAATGTCATAACATTCAATTCGTGTACGAATGTCCGAATTCTTCCAAATAACAAATGTTACAAATATTCGTGCACATCCCTACCACTGATTCAGTGTCAGAACCTAAACCCAAATTTTATTTATTTATTTATTTATATTTACATTCATATGCCGCCCCATACCCGAGGGTCTCTGGGCGGCTCACAAGATTTAAAACAGACATTTAAAAAATTATATCAACTCTAAAACCAGAAACAAGTGTAAAAAAGCAGCTTTAAAAAATTACAAAAATAGTTAAAAGCACTAGTGAACAGCACTTTGATCACAAAGAATCCATTTGGATGTCTGGGACTCTAACCTGGATTTTCATTCCTCCTCCATTAAAAACATCCTGTTTCTGGTTCTCTTGTGT
This sequence comes from Aspidoscelis tigris stejnegeri, assembly GCA_023333525.1. Lineage (NCBI taxonomy): Eukaryota > Metazoa > Chordata > Lepidosauria > Squamata > Teiidae > Aspidoscelis > Aspidoscelis tigris. Next base: position 51,339,791 of record JALMGA010000002.1, on the reverse strand, counting down.
CTCAAATGGAGGGCCTCCAGACATAAATTTAAAAATGTTCAAAACAGTATAAGGTAAGAGTCTTTGGTCAGAGACCAGGACTTTTCAGGTCCTGGGATCACTTGGGAACCTGTATGAATCCTCTCTAGGTTCTGAGGGGCTGGGATGAACTAGGATACTCAAAAATTCAAAAATCCAATTCAAATTCGATGAAAATCGTCATTCGGATTCGAACTGGATTTCAAATTTTCGGAAATCCGATGTGGATTTTTGAGTACTTCGACTGAATAGATCCATTTATACTGCATCCGAATATCAGGTCTATTTGTGCATATAACATAGGATGACAACAGGATGCAAAAAGGATGAAAACGGGATGCACACTGTGAGGGAAAATTGGGAATTCTGATCTATATGGTTTTTTATAATTAGGAGCTTTCATTTGCTTCAAGAGCCGTTATAGGGACAGCTTACAGAAAGATTTGTAATCAGGATGTACTGCTTTTGCAATGGGGCAAATAGGGTGAAAACAGGAAACCATGATCTTAGTGCTTGCATTGCTACCTGTGAAAAAAGGAACATCATAAGGGAAGTTTAGGATGCACGTAGCTTATTTAGTAGGTTCCAGTAACTAGCTTGTTTATCAGGGAAATTCCATTATGATAAGTTTTCTTCCAGTAACTTCATGATGCTTTCTTGACGTATTTCATGACTCTTTCTTTACGTATTTCTTGATCTCAGGTCATAACATTATAAAAGGTTTTATTCTTGTTCATTCTGGGAAGGAGAAACTTTCTCCTTCCATGCATGCATGTTTGATTTCTGATATATACAAATAAACAATTGATGTGGTATTGTACTATGGTCAGTTTTCTTTGACAGTTTTGGAGGCACCGCTGGGATGGTCTGGAAGTCCAAAGGGACACCAGCACCATATTGACCACAGCTGACCATAGTCCAGCAAAGACAAAAGGATTGAATTACCTAGTAGGTAGGTGGAGGTACCTCAAAAGGTGTTGGGTTTTTGGATCAGGCCTAGGATATATGGTAAAAGTCCCACCGGTAAAAGGAAAATATTGAAAAAGGATTGGTGGAAAGGCCACCAAGTGGGACCTGAATTCCCCAAGGGGGGTCTGCTCGGAGACCAAGGCTGACACGCACACATCATACTTGCACAAGTGGACCGGTTACATAAGGCTGTTTCGACAGAAGAAGTAAACGGCGACAGGTGGAAAGGCCCCTGCGCGTAACCGAGAGAGGATTTGGGGAAAGGCAGGAGAAGGACCTGCGACCGGAAGGTAACACTATTCTTTGGAGTGGTAAGTATGAACCTTGTGAGGTTGAATGGTGAGACTTAGTATGGTATAAAAAGCAAATAATTGTGCACAATGAGTGTGAGCTATGAATGAAATAGTGAGAGAGTGCGTATGGGTGAATATATGTTGTGTGGAGAGTATGGATTATGTTGCCAAGCTCAGGTATGTGGGTGTTGGCTTGGTAGTAGTGAAATGAAAAGAATAAACGGATAGATAGTGGTGGAAAATGGGCAGTGCGACTTCAAAACAGCCTAAGGAACCACCAAGACAGACACCAGCATGGTGTCTGCGGTTGGAAGGTAACATATTTTCTTGGATTGGTGAGTATTAACCTTCTTAGGGTTGAGTGGTGGAACCTTAGAACGGCAGGAATGGTGAGTGAGACACCAAATAAGACCCTTACCCTCCCGTCTGTAAAATCCCTTCTCCTTCTATGTTTCATCTGTGTGGTATGTGTGGACATTGGATAGGAAGGTAGAAATAAATTAGGGTTATGTATGTTGAAGGGAAAATATGATAATGACAGAAGAGGAAGCTTTGTGGTTATTGTGAACATTGTAGATTTTGCTATCTGTTTGGAGCACTGGGTGTTGGTTTGGTGGTTAACAGATTCAATGGAAGTCTTGTCAGGACCTCAAATTACTAAAAGGCAGAGAGTAGTATTGAGCACTACTCCAGTGTTAGATAGGTTAAAAAAGAGACGCCAGATATCTGTGTTGATGGAAAAATTTAAGAGCGTGTGTGGAGAATGAGGACATTTCCTTTAAGTTTTAGTGATGTAAGTTTTAGTGATAAATGTTATAATTGTCTGAGTGGCTTGGTTGTGATTGGGTCGACCAGTATGAAAGCCGGGTTGTGGAGTGTTTGTATGATTGTTTAGGAGCTAGACCCAAGCCTATATGGACAAAGGGTCCAGCCAGCAGAAATTGAGAAAAAAAAAAAGGGGGGTTCTGACCAAGCTCTAGTCTGATGGAACCACCTCCCAGAGGAGAATGAAAATTTCCCTGGTTGGAGGATTCCACCAAGAGTAGGGAAGTTTTTTTTAACAGAGACCCATGTGGGTAGCTGGAATTTGATTGTGGCTAATTGGTTTTAAAGGGATTGGAGTTCTTTGAACTGAACACTGTAAAGAAAAGAAACCCCAGTTAGAATTTGCTTTGGAGGGAACCTTCAGCCCTGAAAGCTTGGAATGTCCCCTGGAAGCAGTTAACTAATACTCTCCAAAGTAGCAAACTATTTAATAAGGTAGCTGGGAAAAAATTGAGAGAACTGCTTAGAACAGATATTAGTAAGGGTTGAAGTGTACTGCGTTATGTTTTAAGATATCACAGATCCAAATTGCCATCCCTGACTAAATAAGTTTTAGTTAGGATAGGGGGATTCTGAGTATCCAGAGAGAGAAAAGAGTAAGTTATATAGTGCATATAGGCATCAAATCATTTTGTCCCTGTGACATAGAAGGCACACAGCATTTGACACTTCCTTTTTTAAGCTGTATGCAAATTGAGGAACTAAGAAAAAGTGCAGTTTTATTTGATGAGTGTTTTGGATAACGATTGTTTGTCTGTAAGTATTAATTTTCTTTATATCTGAACTGTGAATAGGGGCCCTTGTCTTGTGTGTTTTCCGTTTTCTGTTGTGTTTGATTAAGGATCACTGAGACATTCAGAACTGTTACCATGTCTTATATTGACCAATAATTGTCTTGTTTGTGGATTGTAATGTTCAAGAAATACTGGCATGCCGAGGCTTGTGTTAAACTGCTAGCCTCTTGAAATGAAGCTTCAGAATATTTAGGTTTGTGATGTATATTAGTATTTGGGTAAGTTTTTTTAGATCCCAGAGTTTTAAATATTTAATGTTTTAAATATTGTGTGAGTGTTCAGGGAAAGTATGTATGTGTTGGATAATGTTATAAATGAGTAAGCCTGTTTGTTGAGTGTTGGGGAACAAGGTTCTTATCTGGGAATACTGGGTTTAATTCTATCCTTCCCCATGGGATCAGCTGGGTTACCTTAGGGCTGGTCACAGCTCTCTTCTGAGCTTTCGCAGCACCACCTGCCTTGCAGCTTGTTCTGTTGTGAGGAGAACAGGAGGGTTTGTTAGACGCTTTGAGTTCCCTAAGTCAATGATTGTATGGGTGAGAAAAGCAGGATGTAAAAGTCAATCCTTCTTTTTCTAAATTGTGTGTTTGAATGAAATTATATAGTCATTGCAGAAGTTTATTATAAGATAATGATTTAAAGTATTCATAAGGTTTATTGCAAACACTGCGTTGAAGGATGCACTATGTTGGGCGTTGTCATTTTAATAATATAGATGAATTAGGAAGGGTTTAAGCTCCCAAGTGTCTGTGGGACCCTTTATTTATATACAAATTGACTTTATACACATGTTACCATGTGCTGGGTACCCTTCCTTTGCAGATCAGGGTAGCCTCTTTATGGGCCAAATCGTTCATAATGTACTAAAAGCTTTTAATATTCATCAACTTTTTCACTATGCATACTTCTCTCAGTCAGCTAGGGCAGGGGAGAGACAAATTGGGATAATGAAGAATTAATCAGCTAAAATTTGTGTGCTGTTACCAATTTAAAATGGGTAGATACTATTCCATTTTTTTGTTGTATGGGACTCCTAGTAGTGTTCTTAATCTCTCATCATGAGATGAGTTGAACTATGAGGATGGACCCACCAACAATGAAACTTGAACATGGGTTATTAGAAGAAACTTTAATCTTTTACTCCAAGATTTGCTACTCTGATTCTAGAATGAACGAGAGTGGATTAAACATTGGAAATTAGACTGTGGTAATCTTTCTTTTTTTTAACCCATTTTTGCCCATGGTTCATTAATGAGCCGATGGGAAGAACTGAATATTATTAAAGTGAAGAACATGAGTTTTTAATGAGAAATATGTTTTTAGATATACATATATCATGGACAAGAATTAAGTGTTGAGTTATTACACTAATGTGTGTTTCTTTTGTGATGTTTTACTGGGTATATTGTCTCTTATAAGTCATTTATTGATGAGATCTCAAATTGTTTGAATGTTATTTGACACAAAACAAACAGTGGATAGTGATAGTGAATAACAGAGATTTGAAGATGTGAAATTTGGTAGGTATTGAAGTTATGACGAGCACATGGGGGGGGGGGGAAGGACACTAAACAAGGTAATTAGTGAATAAGCTGTCCACTTGTCTGAAGGTTTAGATACAAGGGAAAATTAGATTGGTGAATGAATACACCCAGTTGCAATGAGGCAAAGACCAGAGAGCAAATTAGTTAGGTGGGGGCGATGTTTTGTCAAATGTTTGTTATGGGATAGCTCCATTTGGCTAAATAGTGTTATCTGAGAGGAATGGAGGATTATGAAAGATGATGACAGTTGGAAATACTTGTCTGAACATCTACTTAACAGTACAAGATGCAGAGTAGGGCTTTAGGCTGGTGAGTGAGAGTCTATGTATGTTACAACCCAAGGGAGGTTTTAGAAACCAATGGGAGAAAGAAACTAATTTTGGAGTACTTGAGAGCTTAGAGAGTGGCTCTTGCCTCACTGCAACTGCTACTAGGAAATAAGAATAGATCAGTTGTTTGTATGGTATATCTAGAGAGTAGTTACGTGGAAACAAGAAATTGGCTATATTGAAGAATTGCTCTTCCAATTGCTTTGTTTTTTTATGCATGCAACACCTAGTGGTGTACATGATCTCTCTCCACAGGAAATTGTTGTGGGACGACCTATGAGAATGCCCACTGATCCACCTGCCAGGGTATTCGAGCATGGATTATTAGATGATGTTTTAATCTCTTACTGTAAAGTTCTGATTTATTCTATTAGGTCCCTACATGCCAAAGTGAAGGAATTCTGCCTGAGCCTGCTACTGGGCCTATTCGTTCATGGAATCGGGGATTTGGTGCTTGTGAAATCGTTTCATCATAAATCAGCACTTCCGCATATCGTATATTATTGATTAGCCATGCAGCTGTGAAGTGTGAAGATCTTTCATTTTGGGTTCACGTTTCTCATTGCCAAAGAGTTGGTGATAATAAAACATTGCATGTTGACACTGGTCCAAAAATATCCACTGATCCAGGGGTTGATGTTGCATCACAGTCAGAACATCACTCGAGTGAGGCTCTACAGGAATCCTCTATAAGTCATACGTATAATTTGCACATCCCTTTTAAGTACGGACTTGGACTTGGACTTGGGGGAACACATCATGGATTCTTGTCAAGCCCGCATGCAGGATACCAAGAGAGTTCGAAAAATCTGATACCTACCTATGGACTATAGCTGTAATTTTGATGTTATTGGCTTCTCTTGAATATTTATGATACAGTGCTTTTCCACTTTTGGGTGAATGGAAAGGGAGATTCTTATATTAGTGGGTTGGATGGTACGGAGGGAGGTCTGGATAGAGATTTGGGGTATAGCCTGGGTTCAGTGGAAACACAGGAGGGACCCAGTTTTTTTTTCGAAAGAATCGGGATTTGGTAGAAATGAACCAGGGGAATGCTGGGAAGAAAGAATTGAGAAGGGGAATATGGTAACATTGGTATTTGATGAAACATATCCTTTTACACATGAGAATCTTCTTAAAAATACTTATGTCAAATTGATGCATCAGGTTGGGAAGTCATTAAACCAAAAGGACTGTTGGATATGTACACATGGCCCTAGTCATGCTAGGCAGCCTTTTCCCATGAGATCCATTCCCGATACATCAATTTGGAGATTAGGGTTTTCCATACTGGGTATGTGACTAATTGGACAGCAGAATGGAATAGTACATTAGCTACACACAGGATGGGTCCGGTTAATAGATCTCTGAGTCAAGAATCTTTGCACGGTGAACGGTTTGAAGTGATACCTTTTGGAAAGGCAGCACTTTGTACACAAAGTCCTTATAGAACATTATTGTTTGCACAACATAATCAGGATGTTTGGGCAGGTCACCAAGAGTACTGCAATTATACCTACATAGTATTTCCAAATCGTCCTTTCCCAGATGTTCATAATCCGGATCAACAGATGGATTTTCCTAATAGGACGAATTGGGTGGACACAAATGGTCAACCTATTTCCCCTTACCTAATACTGCATTGTAATACTACCTTTAGATCTAGTTATCGTATTATTAGGCTTATTGTAGGTCTACATGTTTTATATTTTGCTGAGACAGACATACTTCCTGAGATACTTATTCCACAACCAACTTGTGAGGCTATAAAGGGTGAAGAAGGAGGAGGTACAACTAGCAACTTGTGGGCTCACCCTCTCCGTTGGGTAGGATTGAATATCTATCGGAGATTGGGATTCTATACTTATTCCCCATTTCATTTTGGGAGGTCTAGTTTTAACTATGAGCCTTCTGCTCTTACTCTTAATAACAAAGGAGTTTTCTGGCTATGTGGTAAGTTTGCTTGGAAAGTGCTTCCTTTCTTTGGTAGGGAAGATGTACCCTGAGGAACATAGGAATAGGAGGAAGTTTATATAAAACCCTTCCTATTTCTCACAGATGGGCCCAAGAGATAACTAAATGGAAGACATTTTGGGAATTAATTTTTTCCCCGATATGTGGTGCAGGCTGCATTCTCTGAAATTCGTAACATTTCTGCCCAAATTGAGTTATTGGCTAAGGAGACGTCTGGTGCATTAAAAGCTAAAGGTTTGAAGGAACATACTACCCTTTTGACCCAGCTCATCTTATGTATGGACCATTTACTTGCACAGTCTGGGGCTTTTGTAAGGTAGTAGGCAAGGAATGCTGTATCTACCTTAATAATACTTCTACTGAAATTCTCATGCAGAACTTATGGAGCATGTATGTGACAATGTCTACTTGGGGCCCCCTGAGACTGGAAATTGGGATGATGGCTGGGAATGGTTAGGGACTGTGTTCCACTTCATTCCGGAATGGCTGAAAAATTCTCCTTGGGGCTGTTGGAATTCCACTGAGAATAATGGTCTTGTACCTCATCATAAGAGCATGTTGTTTCTTGGGACCTGGTTTTTGCAGAAAATCACGTGGCCATGAAACTGTATTGGTTTTACAGGAAGGATGTCAATCTCCGCGTATAGATAATTCATTTGATGATTCTAAATTTTTGGATAACCCCTTAATGAGGCTTAGAACGCCTCATCAGGAGGGACTGTGAGGGAAAATTGGGAATTCTGATCTATATGGTTTTTTATAATTAGGAGCTTTCATTTGCTTCAAGAGCCGTTATAGGGACAGCTTACAGAAAGATTTGTAATCAGGATGTACTGCTTTTGCAATGGGGCAAATAGGGTGAAAACAGGAAACCATGATCTTAGTGCTTGCATTGCTACCTGTGAAAAAAGGAACATCATAAGGGAAGTTTAGGATGCACGTAGCTTATTTAGTAGGTTCCAGTAACTAGCTTGTTTATCAGGGAAATTCCATTATGATAAGTTTTCTTCCAGTAACTTCATGATGCTTTCTTGACGTATTTCATGACTCTTTCTTTACGTATTTCTTGATCTCAGGTCATAACATTATAAAAGGTTTTATTCTTGTTCATTCTGGGAAGGAGAAACTTTCTCCTTCCATGCATGCATGTTTGATTTCTGATATATACAAATAAACAATTGATGTGGTATTGTACTATGGTCAGTTTTCTTTGACAACACGAATTCGAAAATTGGATACAAATGTTCCTGACATTTGTATCATTCAATTCGAATCTGATTTTCAAAAATACAGATTCAGATAATCCGGATTTGAATTGGATTTTCAAAAATTTGGATTTTTGAATTTTGAATTGAATCAAATATTTGAATACATGAATCGACTAAAATTCGAATGCATGAAATGCATTTGTGCACATTCCTGGGATAAACCAGAATCCTCTAGCCATTTTCTGTTTCTTTCATAGATAAAATGCACCCAAAAGAAGAATAGTCAGATAGGACTGTTCTGTCTTTGTTACAGCAATCCCATTCATGCATGCTGCTGTAGTTAAGGGGTCTGTCAGCATTTTTATTAGCAACACTCGTCTAGGGGTTTATAACTCAGCATTAAAAATTCTCCCCAGCATAAAACTAGTCATGCAAGGGAGCACTTCTTTAAAACTAAACATCAGAAAAATGTATTTAGTTTTTGAAAGTTATTTTTTAAAGCACCTGTTACTTTCTTAGGCATTCTGATTCTATCATTTCAAACTTCGTGTGCCCTTCAGTTTATACCCACGAGGGTCATAGAGGGTCATAAGAGAAACTGTTAATGCAAACAGTGGTTTTTTCAATATCACTTCTGTGAATTTTAAAACAACGGCTGGGCGGTTTGAAAAGCATTTGCAGGCAGGTTACAGACATTGGTCTTTTCAGTAGCCACATAATTTAATAGATGGCGTTGACACACTAGAAAAAAAGAAGGCACATATTTGTTCCTGTTATCTCCCAACACTTTTGACATTTAGACTAGCTCTAGATGAGGATGGGAGGCTAGTGAATCAGTGTGGAAATGTAGATTTCCTGTTCCCAGTACCAAAATCCATCTTGTTATACCAAATGCAGATGGGTTAGCTAGAGGGAACTAGTGCAGAGAAACTGTAATGTAAATGTGTGCATACTTATATCATGAGTATAGTTGATTCCACCATTCACATTTTTCATTGTTGGGGAATGTTTCTACTGAATTTACAGGATGCTTTTATATGGACACTGTAATAAAATTATTTATTTGCATTTTTGACAGATACACCACCTGGGGCTCCGAAAGTCAGTAACAAGATAAGAGCTGGTTCATAGTGTATTCCTCCATTTATTGTGGTTAACAGAAGACAAACTTTTGCAGGTTTACAGAGAATACTGTATATTAAACAGAGTACTAGAAAGCTTTCCCACACTGCCACCATTGCTCAAAGTCCTTCTAGCAGTACACCTACAGAGGTAACAATGCCCATGGTCTGCCTATCTAAGCTGAGACTAAAAGAAACAGGGGATCAGTTATGAATGTAAGCAGGCAAATCTGTACTTTAGCAAGGGAACAGCATGGACATGCAGTGGACTTTACAATTATACATGGCTGGTGTATTAATTTTTGCAATGGCATAGTGCTCCACAAATTCTTCCGTGTACAGTCAGACCCCTGTATCTGTGGGGGGATAGGTTCTGGGCCTAACCGCGGTTACTGAAAACCATGGATATTTCAAACAGTGGGAAATCTCACTGAAATCTCACTGAATTTCCCATGATTCCTCAGAAATCCCATGAAGTTTCATATAAATCATGGGAAATTTCATTCGATTTCCCATGATTCCTGTGAAATCCCACGAGATTTCATAGAAATCACAGAAAAACTCAAATGATTTTGTGCTGTATTTCTCACTGTCCCGGTCCTCTGGAACCCTTAGGTAGGCCTAATGGCAGTGGTGCAGGAGTGAAGAGACTTCACTGGTCACTGCAGATAACCGAAACCACAGTTACTGGATCCATGGATACGGACTGTATATCCTTTTAGAGTTACTCCCACTATTTGAACCCCACTGAGGAAGACAGACTACATCAAAAGACGTCTGGCTTATGAGAGAAAGGATATTTAATCAACACATTCCAAGAGCAATAGTGATTTGAAAATAAACTACATTTGAACATTTTGGATTTGAATATTTATGATTTCACATGAAGAATATCGGTCCCTTTTCCAGGGATTTATTATCTGAAAAAATTTACTGTGATAATGTGAACTATATATACATGTTTTTAACCTCTTGGACTGCTTTAATATTGATGTTTTGAGTCATTTAGCTTGCTCATGTAAATATTTTATTCATTTAGTATCATTTCATGTTCAGGCATACATTGGGGAGAATACATTTTTAAACACTGGCAGTGTCATGTCTGATGTTTAGATTGATATTTAGATTGCAAGCATGATACACTTATTAGCTATTTTTACCTGGTATTCTTAATCCTCATTCTTTCAATATAGAACCTAGATCTCAGATGTTATTGCTTATTTTTTCACCTATATATAAGGGAGGTGTGCTTTCTTCCATTTAGAACTGCCTGAGTACTGAGATCTAGGGATGTGCACAATTTTTTTTTGCACTAGATTCGTATTGAATTGAATGCAAGAAATTTCATATTCATTCAAACAGATCCCCATTGAATGTGGTAGGATTCAGTTCAATACAAATGTTCCATACAAATTCAACAGAATATTAGATACAAATCTCATACAATCCACTACGTATCCCATGCATATCTCATGCGTATCCACTCAGAACACGTCAACTCCGTCCTCAATCCACCCTGAATCCACTTCAAATCCATTTTGAATCTGTTGCAGATGCGACTGGGGTAGCCGCTTTCCCAACTCTCAGGTTCATGAATGTAACAAAACTTCATATGAATGTTCCAAAGCAATTTATTCAAATTTGAAATGTCAGCCTTCAAATGTGCAAACATTCAATTTGAATCTGAATGTCCAAATTTGGGCAAATTTCTGCCCAGACTCAGAGGGCTACATCTCATACATAATTAGACAGGTAGATTCAGTCACAGTATAGGCATCTCACTCACAACTCTTTTCCAGATCAAACACTTCTGGCAGAGTCTACATTACCCCAAGCTTGGTAGCATTAGGCACCGGGGAATCCAGTGATATGCACGCATGAGTGAAATAAAGCTTATTTAGTGAGATTTTAAAACCTCATTCTCTGCCATAAAATCTTCTCATGTCTTAGAAGATGCTTAGAAGATAAGGAGTAAGATTAGGTTAATCGCTACCCTCGGGATTGTACTCTAAAAACACCAAAAGTAGCTTGGGAGAGGAAAGAAGAAAATGCAAACTCAGGCTCCATCTCTTAATGTTCTAGTAGCAATTCTTTTTGTGTTTCCTAGATGAAATAGCCCTTATAACATAGAGATAAAGTTGTGAACTGGGGCCTACCTCACAAGGCTCTTGGGAAGCAAAATGAAGGCAGGAAGAAAAAAGTTTGTCAGTCTGAACTCTGTGGGAAAACACGGGCTATAAAAAAACAAAAGAAAAAAAGGGAATAGGACATTTGCCAACCCCCTTCTATATTTCTACCTGCACATTCAAAAATATTATAAATAACTTCTACAGCTTAAGGAAAAAATAAAAATTACCTGCTCCCCATGCTGGAAGAAAATAAGCTGTGAAGAGGCTAACTTTGGATGGCCACCTTCAGGGTCGGAAGTGATTCTGTACTTGCCTTCCTGTCCATTAAATGGAAAAGGTGCAGAAGAGACTAACACGTATTAGTGTTCATACTACGGAATGTTAGTACACAGTAGCCTAAGCCTTGCATGCCTGAAAACTCAGTTTACTCTGGATCCCTGCCAGGGCATCCCCATTTTTATTGCGAGGCCTTGTGCAATGGTGTGTAGACCAGTGCCGCCGCTATGGAGATGATACCACTCTGTGAATGCGCAGTTTACGTCAGGAGTCATCTGATGTACCAGTGCACTTGCGCAGTACCTCAGATGATCCCTTGCATTGGAAAGTGGTGAAAATGGTTGCAGCATGGATGTGAAAGGTAAGCTTTTGTTGGGATTGGGGAGGGTTGATTTGCTTATGGTGCACCACAGCTAGTTTACAATAGGTTAACATCTGGCCAGGCAGGGGGCATTTCTAGGCTATAAATGCACCTGGCCAGATGTTAACCTATTGCATACTAAGAGGCCAAGTGTCAGTTGACCTCAGATATGGATTAACAGTCCCTTACAGAAGTAATGCTTCCAGACTCTTCTCCTGTGTAAAATAGGACACATCAACATACAAAATCCTTTCCAGACTTATTTAGGGGTACTGAGGCATGACCCCAGCCACAATCATACATGGCTTCTTAGTCCATCTGTACACAGGGTGAGCGAAGGAGTGGGTGGGGGGATAGGCTTGCTTGCTAAGGGGCAAAATGATGGAGGAGAGTTGCAGGATGATAGGGGAGCCAGTTGATGGGCAATGCAACGGGAGGGTGCAGCAGAAAGGTGAGGGGGCTGGTGGGAGGCAGTGACAACTGAGGGGCACTGACAGCAGTAGCAGGGGTGTGACACAATGGGGGGATGCAACACAAGGGGACCGATGGCTTAGTGGTGACAGCACCATCAGGAGAGCAATGCAAGGGGATGGTGTTGCAAGAGGGTGAGGGAGCCAGGGGGCAGTGACAGTGATGTGGGAAGGGCATGAAGGGCTAGGAGTGGTGACAATGGTGGCTTGGGAGTGAAGCAATGGGAGAGTGCTGCAGGAAGGTAGAGACAGTGGGGGGTGACAGCAGCACAGCAGTGGTGACAGTGGTGGCAGGGACCACTGGGAGGGTGTTGCAGGAGTGTGAGGGGGCGGTGGGACTGGTGACAACAGTTGGAGAGAGGGAGGTGATGCCAGAGGGTGATGGGGTGATGACAGTGGTAGTGGTGGGAGTGTAGGGGTGTTACAAGAGTGTGAGGAGGCATTGGGTGGTGGGGCAATGAGATGGGAGCATTGTGAGAGTGAGGGTGGTGAAGGCTCGCTGCCACACAGTAGCTTGTTTGTTTGTTTTTACCAGATGAGGGGAACAGTTATAGGATAGTCCCTTTCTGGTCAGGAAAGTCTGCGGATAAACCAGGTGCCTACTTTGGTCTCCAAGGACATAAGGTGACTTTAGCCTTCATAAAAGGTGAAGTGTGACCATGGCCCCTGTGGCATTTTCCATCAGAATGTAAGAAGTGACACACACACACACCCCGGACCACTGGGTCAGACCCACAATTAATTTAGTCTAACACGTCTATTCTCACAGTGGCCAACCAGCTGCACAAGGAAGTCCACAAGGAATCATCAATACTGATAATCTATAACTTCAGGAGGCAGTCGGGGCTGTTTGTGAATATACAGAAATCAGAAATATTATTTTGGAATACACCACCGAGAGAGCAATTGGAAATAAGGAAAAGGACCGGATTGAAGCTAGGAGTCAAAAAAATAAAGTATTAGGGGTATGGATATATAGGGACCCCTGTAAAATAATGGAAGGAAATTATAAAAGAATTTGGAAACAGATTGAAAAATTATTGAAAAAATGGAATGTAAAATTTTTGAGCAGGTTAGATAAAATAAGAGTGTTAAAGATATTTATAATGCCCAAGTTATTTTATTTGTTTCAGACACTCCCTATAGCAGTATCAGAGAAGATGTTAAAAAATTGGGATAGAAGAATTAAAGTATGGGTGGCAGATGAGAAAAGACCGAGATTGAGATATAAGTGGTTGACGACAATAAAGCAGGAAGGTGGATGGGGAATACCTAGTATAGAGGGCTACCATGATGCTTTTCAGATACAAAGATTATTAGAATTACAATATGGAGAGTCTAAATGGGCTAAATTAGAAAAAAAAATAAACAATATAGAAGGAAAGGAATTAATATATAGAAATTGGTTACCAAGAGAACAAAGGAATTGGAGTAAAAATTTTTTGGGCACAATGAAAATATGGAGTAAAAGGAAAAGAAAAATTGCACAGGAGGAAGGGAAATTAGCTACAATCTGGAAAATAAATGTGGGAGCTGAGGATGGTTTACAATGGGCATTAAATAGATTATATAGGAGAGGAATAAAAGTAATTGAAGATTTATATGATACGGGACGTAATCCCAAAAATTTAAGGGAATTAGAACAACTATTGGGAGGAAGCTGGCTGCAAGCGAGGGGAATAAAGACTTATATAGATCAAGTAAGAATTAGAGAGATAGTTAATAAGGAAGATGAAGTATTTGATAAAATAATAAGAAAAGTGAGGAAGAGTGAAAAAGGTATTGCAGGAATTATATATAAGGGGTTAATGACAGTGGGAGAGGAAATATATGAAGAAATAAGAGGAATATGGAACGATGATATAAGAATAAACAGAGAAGAAGTCAAAAAGGAAATACAGAGAATGGAAAAAATAAAATATGGACGAATATGGGAAACAAGAATGAAAATAATACATAAATGCTACAGAACACCAATACAATTGTCGCACTTCTTTCCAAATGTAACCGAAGAATGCTGGCATGGATGTCAAGAAAGAGGAATATTTTTACATATGATTTGGCATTGTCAGAGAGTTCAGGTGTTTTGGAAGGAAGTAGAAAACATGATTAATAATATATATGCACTTAATATTAATTTAAATGAAAGGATAGTAATATTTCAATTGGATTTGGAGAATATAAGGCCAAAAGAGACTAGGGAAGTAGTTTGTTCCATACTTAGGACGGCTCAATTGGTAGTAGTAAATGGATGGAAGGATGCAACTAAATGGGAAATACAGAAACTGTATGAATATATAATAGCCTTGATTGCAGTAGAGGTTCGAGAATGTCGGGAAAATTTTGAAAATGATTTAGTAAAAATAAGAAGGTGTAAAAACAAATGGAGGGAGGTTAAGAATTACCTGGAAGCGAGTGTCAGAAGTGAATTAGTTAAATTACAGTTAAGAATTGTATTCCAAATGTAACCCTTAGCTCATAAATGTTATTGAATATTCATTATTTAGGGGTGGGAGGGGGTGGGGAGGGGGGGGAAAAGGGAAGAATGTATAAGTGCATAATTATGTAAAAATTTTATTGTAAAAGGTAATAAAAATATATAAAAACCTAAAAAAAAAATACTGATAATCTATACTAGATCCTGAGATAGTAAATTTCAAATTTTAATTTGGGGTCTTTCTGAACTTACTGAGAAACCAGTAAAGTGAGAAGCCTAGCCCCCTTCTGGGCCTCTCTATTCTGCACTCCAGTGTGGAATAGAGATGCCACCCCCTCCCGATAGTAGTTCAGTCTACTTGTGAGCACATTGGCCCAGGGAGGTTTGCAGAACAGCTCATGCCTCCATGGGCTGGTTTAGTAGGGGGATCCATTTCAATGATGCACCAAATTGCTCTACCAAAATAGGTCCTCCTGGGGCTTTGAGGCCAAGAGGTTTCTAGTTGTTGGAGACCTCAAAACAGGCTCCAAAACTAGTATGAACTTCAGAGTGGCAGGGGGACTGTCCTGGAACAGATCATCAGTGCAGACAGCCTTGTTCTGAGACAGCTGGGAACTGTTCCTGCAGGTATTATTCCTACTGGAGCTGTCCAATCCAGGTAAGTGGAAAAAGGCCTTTAATGCTGTGGAAAAACAAAACAAAACAAATCCCTTTTCTCTGTCCTGATTTGTCATTGGGTGACCTCTGGGTTTAATAAAGCATGGGGTCTCCTACAGAATAATATTCTTCTTTAAGCATATTTGGGGCTTCTAAATCCTTTGTTTCAGAAAAGTTCTCATAAAATGACTAATCAGCGGTACCTATGACACAATATTAGAGGACTGATTTTTCCCACCTACTTATAATTTAAAAAGATGAAAGGAAAAAGAAGCAAGTAGGAAAGGGTGGTGGGATGTGGGGATTTTGTTTTTGTTTGTTTTTAAGGCACTTGCACGTAACCCCTCCTGTATCTTTATTGTTGTGGTGTAGCAAAGCAGCACATTAATATGTCAGTTATGTTATTTGAGTAGGAAATATGACTAAAATGACTAGGGGGGAAAATGGAAGAATGATTTATGTGCCTGAATAAAATCAAAGTAAAGTCTCTATCTTCCCTCACGGTGATAAGTACTATAGTTATATAGCTGTATAAATCAGCTTTGATATTCAAAATGTAAATTCCTCAGCCTGAGATCTAAGGCAGCCAAATGTGCCTGGTGCTTCCCTTTCTCAAAAGGTTTCCTGCATTTGCAACTGCGGCTGAGGAGATGCCATCATGTCCACCATCTGGGACATTTCTCCCACCCACTCTGGGCTGCTCCAGGAGCGCAGGAGACACTAGAAAGTACACAGGTGCTCAGTTTTAGGGACCCGCAATTCAGCCAAGGTCAGGTTGTTGCATTTTACTTCTCCTGAAGGATGTTTGCTTTATAATTCCCATAGCTGGTCTGATTACCTTTTTCTTTTCTTTTTTTTAAGAAAGCTTAAAATCTTTTTGCTCTCAAGTTCCTGTAGTCATTACCACCTGTGGTTTAATTAACTTACTTTGTTACAAGTTAAGATAAAAATCTGATCACATTCAGCGGAAATTATTCCCTCCCCTTTTGCACCAAATGTTCTTTTTTCTTCCTCGTTTTTTTTAAAAGAGCAATTCTAAAATTTGTGTTTGGTTGAGACTGTTGCTCAGGCAGCCATAATCTACAGTAACTGTTGCCTGACAAAAGCCTTTTAACTGAAATTGCTCTTGTTACTGCTATAATAAAATCAGTTCAGAAGATGAAAAGGCTGCTTTCATGGTTTTCACCCTCCTTCCCCTTTTTAAAGACAAAATTTCTATTGCTTACAGTGCTGTAGGATGCATGAAAGACCTCAAAATTATTAGAGGTTTTTCTCCTTTATATATATATATATATTTAACACCCAGTGCAGCAACGGAAAAGCCAAGTGAAATCTCTGAAACAGAGAGAGACCAGTAAAAATTTGCCCTTGCTTCTGTTTAATAAAGTCCAGCTTTCCTGCAGCAGACCGTATGCACAGATGACAAGAACGGAGGAAGCATTAACCTTCAGGAAGGAAAAAAAGGATACCTTTAATGTTCCGATATATAAAAGGATGTAACCTTTTAAACAAAGCTCAGAAGTTTACATAAGCATGCAAAGCAGATTTTAGAGAACGATGAATCTTTCATCTAATGAGATAATGGCCCTCAAACAACGCAAAAATAAGTGTTGAAACTGAGTGCAGAGCAAATTGGTTCTGAGGAATGGCAAACTAAAAGTATTCCAAGTTCTTCACTAGGGGACATTAAAGTACATGAGGAAATCGAAGAGCCATATTACAAATTATTCAAACTAGCTCAAACCATTTGGACCTGGATGAAAAACTTGGTGGAGCTCTAATCCTTCAGAGGCCGACTACCCCTGTATTATTCTAGGCACTGGAGCAATTTTAGTCCATGAGATCATACACAAAGTAGACCAGCATAATATCTGCAGAAGTTTGTGTTTTTTAAAGAGCAGGTTTCTTTGTATCTTGAATGTCCTTTATGCCATATAGAGCAGCCCAGTACTTAGGCCTATACGATTTTTGGGATTATGTGACTTAGGACTTTTCAGGAGGGAATAGCAAACTTCCAGATTTTTTTCTTTAACTGGCCAATCAATGCCACCATTGTACCAAAAGTGAATCTCATTCATATTTCTCTCATCCTATACTTAAAGGTCTCAGAGTAGGTCACAATAAGGCCAATATTAAACACAATTAAAAGGAACTGACGGGAGCCAATGCTCTGAAAAGAAAGCCTTTCTTTGCTGTCATTGTTTTTCAAAAAGGTCATTGTTTACTGCCTTATCTCCTGCCCCCACCTCAGGGTTGCCAAAGAAGAAGAAGGGTTGGCTTTTATACCCCACTTTTCTCACCCATTTAAGGGGACTCAAAGTGGCTTTCTGTTCTTCTCCTCACAACAGAACACCCTGTGGGATAAGTGGGGTTGTGAGAGCTCAGAAAGAGAGCTGTGACTAGCCCAGGGTCACCCAGCTGGCTTTGTGGGGGAGTGTGGAATCAAACCCAGTATTCCCAGATAAGAGTCCAGCTCCCTAACCACTAGACCATACTGGCTCACCCACTAGACCAAACTGCCCTGTGCTTTGCCACTGACTCTGACCACTCCACTTTGAGATGGCACCTAAATATCCTGCTATTTAGTGATATTCTGGAAGAAAGCCAAACATGCCAGTGGAAATACCAATACAGGCCCAGGATATTGGGACGATATCCTGTCTGTGGCAATTCCATCATAGCCCTATTATTTCCACTTAAAACTTGTGAAACTCTATTGCTGGAGAAACCCAGAACTGGCAATAATGTGGCAATAATGTGGAAATAGTGTACCTGTCATCATTGTTCTGTCCACTGTCCAGGTGTGGAGGCTGAAATGGATAGTCATGAATGTGTGGTGGTAGTAATGCACACTTGCAAGCAGTCAGCACTGGTTGAATACCAGAAATGTGCAAAAACAAGTGCCAGCCACAGGGCTGTTTGGAGGCAACCTAAAAGAGGAACTTGTAATGGAAATACTGTAGAAACCAAGTGGAGTCCAACACTTTGAAGCAACTGCTGTCTTAGCTTTCCTTTTTTTCAGTGAAGTGTTTGAGAAACTGATGGCCTTGGGGTGTTTTTCCACTGTCACTAAAAGTACCCATTAAATACCCATTAATGGGTATGTAATGGCATTTTTGTTGGGTACTTCTAGTGACAGTGGAAAAACACCCTTGGATGATATTAATTATTAGCTGTCCTAATTCAGGGACAGAAATAACTTAATTTGGTGGATACATGAACCAAAGAGGGGCTGGGACACCCCGCACCAAACTTTTCCTCTTGAATCCTAAACTGGAGCAGTTTCAAGTGATGTGGAAAACATGACAGAACCCCTAAGTTCCTAGAAATCCATTTCTTGTTCATACCATTCCTTTTCATATGGAGTTTTGGATATTATTAGTTGAGAAAGCAAAATAAATGAAAATCATAGATCAAGTTGTCTCATGTTTAACTGAGGTTCATCCATATGAAATACAGACTCCTCTCTCCTTGGATGCTTGAACTGGCCAGACTAGATCCTTTGAAATTCACAGAGTGCTCTCTTGGTGACAGCTGTTCACAGTGGAGGCAGAGCTCTTAAATGGCCGGAGAAGTCCCAGTCAAATCTGCTGCACCAGGAATTGAGGAAGGAGAGACAGTAAACCAGAAATATAGCTGTTGCTTAATGCCTTGCAATGTAACGCATGCATTAGAAAAACAAATTAATGGGATTATAACACTTTGGGGAATGACTGCCTGACAAAATAATGCAAGTAATATAAGATGGCAATAAAGTTTAAAGGGCCAGAGCTTTTCATGGTATCCCTTGGCAGTGATCTGCCAAAGTAAACGGCACTATTATTGCAAGTACATCCAAATATTCCCTAAGAGAAGAAGGAGTCAGGCAACAAGTTGTTTACCTAAAAATCTCCCCACCACCACCACCAAGTAATGACCCTTAACAGCATCAATGAACCTTCTTGTACCTGTATAAACCTTAAGGAAGAAGCATTTCAATTTCCCATTGAATCTGGAGAACTTTTCATGACTCCATTGTTTGCTGACAGTGATAACCTTTGCATTGTGGGAATTGCACAGAACTTAGGTACATAATAAAAACAACCTATGCAGAACAAATTATGCATTTCATCTAAAATTGCAGCACAGCCTCTGATTATTCATGTACAGAAGGGATTGTAGTTTCAGCTCCAACTATTTCCACACAGGTTCTTCTGTTCCAAACGCCCGGTAGGCAAGTCCTAGGGAATCAGGAACAACTGTTATGGTTCCTGGAATACTCTGTACAGGATGCTATTTTCTCTTTGCCGTAAGACAGTAGTTAGGGATGTGAACTAGGTTCAAAAGTGGTTCAAACTAAACAGGGACATTTGAACCAAACATACTGCCTGTTTGAAAACTGAGTTCGAATTCAAATTTTAAAACAAACCTATTGAACACATCCTGTTTCTGAGTCTGGAGAATAATGTTTGAATCCAACCAAACACAATGTCTGTCCCCTCCCTGTTGAGTCCTGTCTGCACTCTGCTGCTGCCCTTCCAGCACTTCCCAAGGCATCCCTGGTCTTAACTAGGGGTGTGCATGAATATTCAAAGGTATTAGAAATTTGATGGAATTTGTCCAAATTTTGACATTCGAATTCAAATCGAACGTCCATAAATTCACATTTTAAAACTCAAATGAATTTTAGAATTTTGGATCTATTTGTTTGAATTATCCAGCCATTTGAATGTGTACGAGGTTGTACATGATGCGTACTTGCACCTATGCATCTTTCCCGCATCCATAAGCATTTGTACAGATCTGTATGGGACAAAAATGGGTTGCTCATCCCCCTATTGCGAGGTGAAAGTTACTTCACCTTGCAAGTGTCCCCATGCAAAGCCCTAAATCGGGCTACATGAGGGACAAAACCCTTTAAATTGAAACAACAACCCCCCTTTATAACTGTTCTTGCCCTGAATTACAGGGCAAGAGCGGGTTATAAAGGGGGCATGGGGACACTCTCGGGTTACAATCGCATTAGCCGGTGTGGTTTTGCTGTCCACGTCACTAATGCTGCTATTGTAACTGTCAGGGGGTTACAGCAGCTCTCATGTGCACAAGCAGAGCTCCACTAATGATTAAAAGAGAAATGCAAGCAAGGGGCTAATTAATATGCACCTCTTTCCATTGAATTAGCTGCCTGTTACCTCCAGCCTTGGAAAGAGGCTTTTGGCTTTACTGCTGGAATTCGGCAGTAAAGCCAAAAGCCTCTTTCTGTCAGCATTTGGAATGAGGGGGTGTAGAAATTTCTCTCTTCCAGGGGTGCAATAAGGTTACTTCCCTGGAAAAGAGAGAAAACTCAAGCCTCTGCACCCCCCTACTCCCTTGCTTTTACTCTCCTTTTGAGGTAAGCTGCCTCGAAAGGGAGCAAAATCACGATCCCAGCAGGGGGTGGTATTGGAGAAAACCATGGCATCCCAATGCAGGGATTTGCCATGGCTTTCATGGGGACAGGCAGGTTTGGCTTGAACCTGCCCTGTCCTCCATTACCATGAGGACTCCTTAATGTGAATTAAGATTCACATTAAGGCTGCCCCGAATCCACCCCAGGGGAAGGGCAGCCCCATGGTGACACGCCCTTTGACTATGATCTGAACAACAACAACAAAAGCATCTCTGAGATGCCTCTGAGGCAGCTTAGAGAAGGCTTAGAGGTGGGATTGTTCACATACCAGTCCGACCCTCCCCCCTCTCCTAAACATTCTGTGTACAATAATAAAGTGGATTAGAGAAAGGTTGGGGGCACAAGGGCCACACTTTGCTGTCTCCGAAGGCACTGCTTTTGTTATGTCTGAATACAGCCTTTGACTACAAGTTTAAAAAAAAGTCAAGCGGAATCAAATATAAGCAAACTGTATTAATTCTACTTGTGGATATTTGGAAAGTATTGAGAAAAAATTCTGTCAGTTGTTCCCTAGGCACAAAGCTGCTGAATTTGGATGCCTTTCAGTGCTAATGCTTCTCATCAGAGTTGTGAGTCTTGCTGTATCTGCTGTTTGTGTGTACTGTGTGTTACCATGCACGGGTCTTAAGTTTTGAGTAATTTATATAAAAGCCATTTCTTCAATGGAATATCCTCAGTTTTTCCTGCATTTTTAAAGTTAATCTTGAAGAATACATCAAATATTAAATATATAATTCAGATGCCAAACAATTCATGTTCCTTTCATAAGATATCTGTGTTTATAATATATGTATGGCTTCCTCATGTATGTCTTCAAACAATATGCATATGCTGTAAAATATATTTCCACAGAGGATGGGGTGGGATGAGTTACCTACATACAACATTTTCATATAAATGACTGTACTTTGCCTTTTTTAAATTTTAGAATTTAAAGTATTATCAACAGCCGGCATTCTTTAGAATGAAGCTTATACATACGATCTCGCGTGCCACCTAAAAATACAAGACAAAACTCAATCATGTGCATAAAGTATTAACTTGTGAGGGTGAATCACAGATTAAATATGAATGATGATGTGGCACAGAATGAGGTCAACACATTTATGCTCTTTTCTTGTTTTAACATCAAGTTTTTACACGCAGGAGCTCATTAGGTTGATGTTTCACCAAATCATGTCTCTAAGAAAAGCTTATGTCAGTAACCTATGAAGTCTGTTTATTTGTTTGACCCTTTATCTTATTTCTGGGGTAGTTTCCTACCCCAGTTAGTCTAAAGTGACTTTTTTTTAGTCATTTATCCTACAACCATGCCATTTGAAATTGTTTGTTATTTAACTAGTTAACTGTTGCTGCTTAGTATATAATGAAGTTATTTCCTGTGTGACTTTTAGCTTTGATAAAGCAAACTTTGTATCAAGATTGGTGAAATTATTTCACCTTCCCCTGGGATCACCTCCAAATTGTTCTCCCTTGAACCTAGCCATTGGTCTTTTGAAAATCCTATTTCAGGGACCATTGCCAATAACACATGCACAGAGCAGTTCCTGTACAACTTCTACCTTTCTACCCTCTGGGCTACTAATGGGAAAAAATGAAGAAAATGGCAAACAGAATGATCAAGACAATGGAACACCCCCTTATGAAATCAGGCTACAACATCTAGGCCTCTTCAGCCTAGAAAGACAGCATTTAAGAGAGATCTCGACTGGAGTATATAAAATAATGTTGTGGAAAAAACGGATTGGATAAATTCATGGAGGACAGATGTATCAATGATACCTAGCATGGATACCTAGATATTCCTTCCAGGTTGGAGGGACAGGCAGGTTGCCTATCAAGGCCATTTGTAGGGAGTCACGAATAGGTGAAGATTTTGCTCTGCCTTCTGTTTTAGATGCCCAGAAGCAATTGGTGGGTCACTGTGTGAGACAGAATGCTGAACTTGATGGGCTGTGGCCTGACCCCCTTATGTTCTTATGATCATAAAGGCCAGTTCAAACAGTCATTCATTCCTGCCATTTACTGATGATTTTATGATGAATTCCTGAAAGATACCTATGCTTTGTTTTGCTTGGATAAATCCATTGGCCAGGTACCTTGATTAACATTTAACAGAATGGAAAATGTACTTTTTTTCCTCTTTCAACCTTCACAGCTACTTAACTCTTTGAGAGCAGTCTGCTCTTTCTTGGATTTTTCTGCCTTTTCTTGGAAAGCAAGAAGTATTTACTAGGAGTTAATGTATTTCCCTGGGTTAGTTTTCAGGAAATTATCTAATACAATAAAGAATCAAAATCAGTAGTAGTGTTTTAACAAAAGGAGTACAGATCTACACAACAATTTCTGTTCTCATTTAAATAATAATAATTTGGGGGGCTGTTTTCTATAAATTAAGTATGCATTTTCCTATTAGATTGGCAGTAATTTTTCATTAGATTTAGATCTTAAAGCTTATTTCTTTGAATATATAAAAAAATTTCCTCTTTTGCAAAGACAGAGGCTTTCACAGTAGGTTGTCATTTCATTCATTAGATTTTCTGGAAGTCCTCTGAAGACAGATTTCACAATTATATCCAAAAACCCAGGTTCTAAATTGAACTCTAGATCATGACAGAACATCTACACTATGCCTCATTTTGGATTATGTCCTGGAATAGGGACTTGCCATCTTCATGCTAGTGCAGATTATGGTATGCCTTGTCCATAGCCTGTAATGATCTGTACTAGCATGAGGATGGCAACTCCCTATTCCAGGATATAACCTGGAATGAGGCCTGGTGCAGAAAGGGCTATATACTAGGAATGTGCACAAATATTTGTAACACTCAAAATGTGTATGAATTTGTATGAATTCAGCCATTCAAATTTGAATTGAATGTTGGCTTGTTCAAAGGTTGAAATTCAAATTCAAATTGAATGCTTTGGAACATTTGTATGAAGCTTCATTAAATTTGTGAACCTGGGAGGTGGGAAAGCAGCTGTGTCAGTTACATCTGCAGCGGATCCAGAGTGGATTCGAAGTGGATTGAGAGTGGATTGAGGGTGGATTTGACACATTCAGAGCAGATACATAGGGGATACATATCAGATACATAAGGGATTTGTATTGAATACTTGTATCAAATTCGAATCCTACCACATTGGAAGAGGATCTATTCAAATGAATACAATTTTTTCCATTCCATTCAATACAAATCGAACAGCCACCCACCCCAATTTGTGTACATTTCTACTATATATATAAAAAACAATCCAGTCCAAAATCTATAATCATCAACGTTGGTCTGAAAGTTGCCAGCATACAGTAGAAAAGTTTACTGAAAGGCCATGCATTTTACTCTCAGAAATGCAGGTGGCTGAAAAAGAAAAACTAATTTGGAATGTCTAGTTGCTGGAGATTTCATTGAGCACAATTTAAAGGATAAAAAACAACTCTATAAAACGTATACTTCTAGACAGGATTCTGTAATAGTGGTGACATAAAAGTTTTACTGGCAGCTTTGGCCACTGGATGAGTTTCTATGTTATAAAATCAATGTTTATTGGAATTTCAGCAGGCACCATAGCACCTTTTTATCTACATACGGAAAACTCAGCCAAATTTACTTTCTCCCCATAAGACACTGCCAGCTCAGTTACTGTTTTCATTAGGAATTTAGTATCTTCACAGTAGAGAGGGAGGCACGTCAAACTGATCATCATTCCAACAGATCTTGAAAAGAGAAGCTGCCTTAAAAACAGGAGTTCTGCTTCCCACTGTAGCAGAGACAATATAAAATCGGTTTGGATATATGATTGTGAGAAAAAAGAGATGCTCAGAATGGCACCAGATTTGAGTCTTAGGCCCTTTCTTCACTGGATTATATCCTGGAATATAATCTGGATTTTGTCCTAAAATAGGTTACAGCAACTCTGCCCAGGACCTGCCATTGTCTGAAACAGCATGTGGATGATAGGTCTCTATTCCAGGATATAATCCATAATAAAACCCTGTGCAGAAATGGCTGCATCTGCAAACAGGCAAGATCTACATGGCAAGGGGGGAAGAAAGGCTAAAACCCTTTCACATTCAAGAATAGAGCTACATTAGTCTTCACCCTGGCTCCCCCTCATCAGATTGAACATCGTCAATTTGGCTCCATGGATATGTGTGCAATCTTCAAAGATTCAGAATGCTGCCTCTCCCTCCTAACCATAGTTTACTACCAAATAAATACAAAAAAGGCCCACCATTCACATATTGCATGTGTTTTTTCACTGGAACTGAGGAAGAGTAATAATGCATTTATGGCAAAACTAGCTAAGCAGTATGAGAATTTGGGAACCAGACTTATCATGGCACAACTGCAGCATGGCATATGCAATTCAAAATTGAGAAGAAGAAGCTAATGCAAAACCTTAACTGAATGGAAAGTACATTTTAAGGGCCATATATTAGAAGAAATTCTGCTCAGAAATAAATATCTTGAGAGAAAATAAATACTTTAAAAATATTATTTAAACCTGTACAATTTCCCCCCTACACTGAAATAGGTTAAAGGAAAACAAACCAATCCAGAAGACAGTGAAAGTGGGAGCAGATAATATAGTGAAAGTAACACAGTCTAGAAATGCACTGATTCTTCCTACTGCTATTACATACAGCCATCCCCATATATGTTGCATATAGGCATTCAAACCTTTTCAGAGGTCTGTAAAAAGGCCTGGGACTACTATGTAAAACAACTAGCAATCCTGGGCTTTCATCCACACTGAGGAACATGTGAGCACTGGAAAAACCAAAAGGGACCCCACCAATACTTAATGCCATGGACGCTGCCATTTCTTCCACCTCCATGGGTGGAAAGGTTTTGCACTTTTGCAGAAATCAGGCACAGAAGGCCCAGGGACTGCTCTGGAATGCAGATACTGTGATCCCCAGCAGCCTGTAACCAGTCTCCATTCTAAGGCTGTATTCAGGCATAACAAAAGAGGCACCTCATAGGTGCTTCAGAGAAACACTGTGTATCCCTCATGCCCACAAGTTTCTATAATCCACCTTTTCTAGCACAGAATGTTCATGAGAAGAGGACCAGACTGGTGTGTGAACAATCCCAACTTGAAGTCTTCAGTAAGCCCCCTCAGATGTCCTTTTTTACTGTGTCTGATAACAGCCTTAGTAATATGCACTTGAATACATACACATATAGTCAAAAAGAATTCTCTCCCAATGTTGTTATTGTTATTGTTGTTGTTAATGCATGGACCTACATTTCATAACCACTGCTCATTCAAGCGCCAAAGATAGAAATTCAGCTGCATCATACTGTATTTCACAAACAAACTGAACACATCTATTGGGCTCCTGAGAACTGAGTACAGTCAAAAGAACACAAAAACCTTTTGGAGGAGGTAGAATAAGTCTGCCTAAGGCAATATAAGTCCAAACATGATGAAAGAGCACAAAATTCTTTAACTCCCTTTTGTGTTATGGTCCTTTTAAAAACAACATATGCTTTTAAATTCAGCTTCTTCTTCTTCTTTTCTTCTAAGGCTTCTTTCATAATTTTCAGAAGATGACAGCCTTTTATTTTTCCCCAAGGTCTCCCACAATTTTGACTGGAAAACTGCCTTTTCCTATTGCTCAGAAGTCCTATTTGTGAAAGGCATTTTTGTTACAGCACAACAAACTTGGGACAAATGCTCCCAGGTTCCATGTTCATAGAGATTTCATCACTTGGGTGTCTTTCCTCACATAAATGTAGCCACCCGTCGTTTTTAAGGTTTGTGTACTACAGTCAGCATTGAAACAATGGAGATGGAGATGCTTTACATCACTGAACAGCAAAGCAATATATTAACTGCAATAATAAAAGCTTGAACCCAGATACTGTGGATCCAGAAAGTAGCTATGCAGAAGAAAACGAGTCCAGCAGTTGGATATAAGTGCTGCCATAAACATATTAAGCTATTACTTTGGGCAGATACTGCTATCTATATCTGTGACACCCTCACTCTAGCCCTCAGCAATTTTACAGTATTAAAAATTCAGACCTTCTCTCTTCTTATTATTTGAGTTGATGGAAAGCACTTATAATCAATAAGAGGAGGTTTTCTCTTAACTGTTGGACTGCATCAAGATGCAGCATCTGCAGCTTCCTAGTACAGATTAATTCAGGGTTTCAAAATATGTGATTCAATGGAAAAGGGAAAACACATTTCAAGACTGTCTTTTCACAGATCTATAAAGAAATTCAATTTGCCTAATTCAGGATTACTGCTAAAGCCGATTGTGCACCAGTCATGTCCATTGTAAATCCTTCTCCAACTCTAGAGGATCGGTGGAAACTATCAGGTTAGAAGGTAAACTACAAGGATGTTACAACCTGTTGCTAGGTAGCCACAGAATGCTAAATTAGGGCCCTTTTGGCACTACTCTAGATCCAGTATGAGGAGCCTCCTAGTTTGGATCCTGGGCCTCCATTAGGAGACCTCAATCAGCATGTCTGATAGGTCTGTTTAATCAGGTCCACCAGAAGTTCCACAGTCTTGTTCTGAAACATGCCTTCATATTTCAGGACTACCATGGGTGCTTTTCAGCAACCTCCAGGCCCCCGTGCTGAGAACTTTTTTCCCTAGCCTTTGGATGTCTGTGTGGGGCAACTGTGAAATTCACACAAGCTTCACAGCCTCAAGGATATATGGACTGGATCAGTGCCATCAGTGCAAATAATGCTGATCTGGCCCACATCTCCATGAAATCTGTGGGTCCGATTATTCCATACCCACTGATCTGGATCTATGGCTGGTAAGGGTGAAAAAGGCCTAAAGGTGCTATTGAAGTACAGTACAAATTTGGCAGGACATATCTCAAGGTATACAACACTCAATATATAAATGAAGATAATATAGTTCTGAACAGATTATTACTGGAAAAGATGAAACAAAGTGATATAGAGACAGTTGAGGACCTATTTACAGTCAATAATGAAATATTGAGTGATAGGCAATTAAAAGATATTCTAAGGAGGGAAAATGGATAAAAATTCATGCTGTAAAATCTTTTATTGTTAAAAATAGACTTCAAGAAAAAATGAGACAACCAATATCAGCAATGGAAAAAAAAGAGTGGAAGATAAGTAAAAAGGAAATGTGTGCAAAGATTTATAAAATAATAACTGATGACAGAGGAAGTATACTTGAGAGCACCACTGGGTCTTGGCAACTTGATATAGATGTGACAACAGAAGAAATGAAAAGGAAGTTTGGTGAAATAGCAAGAGTAAAGCACTTCAGAGTAAGAGAATTACTTATGAAACTAGTAACAAAGTGGTATAAGACCCCTGCACAGCTGGCTTATATGATTAATAATTTGTCATCTCATTGCTGGAGGGGATGTGGTATGAAAGGCACATTCCACCATATGTGGTGGATGTGCCCTAAGATTATCCCTTTCCGGAAGGGAATCTTTGGAGAGATTAATGATATAATGGAATTGAATATTAATATGTACCCAGAAACAGCTTTGTTACAGATTTATAGAGAACAAAACATACAAGAAAATAAAAGATATATGTTGAGTCAATTGCTTAAGAAGGCATTGGCAACTACAGCTGTATCATGGAAATCAGCAGATAAATATAAATTGGAAACGTGGTACTATTACATTGTTGATCAGTTTAGATTCAATGTATATAGACAAAAGAGTCTGGAATGTATGGGTATGAATATAAAAATCTCTGCTGGGACGGTTTGGGAAAGGTTATATTTATATACCACAAGACAAGACAAAAATAAACTGATAGATGATGTTAAGAAATTTCTTATGAGTCTGAGTTAAATTAAATTAAATTGTTTTAATTTAATTTCACTTGGGGGAGAGAAATTGTAAAATTTGTGTTTTGTATTACAATTGGTAAGAAATGATGTTTTGTAAAATATGTAAAAATAATACAAACTAATAAATAAATAAAAATTGTAGCATTGGTATTCCCACTATGAATGCCCAACAGTGGCAAAACATTTTATTTAACCTGCCCTTAACCACTGAATCTGAGGATTTGCGTTCAATGGTGAAAGCTGTGTTTTTAAGCTACAGAGTTTTCTCTCAAATACTGAGTTTGGAACTTCAGATTATGGCTTATCCAGTTCCAATTTGGCTTTCTTTGGATTTCTGATATCCCTATCAAGGAGGGCATTTTAAAACTCCATCACTAGCAATGACATGGCAAGCATTTTAAAACTGTGGGCTTTTAAGGCAAAGAATGTGGAGAAGACTTGCCTTTTAAAACAAATTTCACCTCTTAAATGATACATTGGATGCCTTTTTTCATTCAGTTGTCCAGCTAGATGTCTCTGCCCATTTTTTGATCATTTACATGTGCAAATTTCTACATCCTGTCACAGCCAGTGCCTCGTCCAACACCCTGATGCCCCAGGGACACTGAGCCCCAGTTCCAATTAAATCAGCCCCGTGTTGTCAAGCGCCAGCCATGGCAAACCCCTCTCCTCCTCTCATATTTGTTAGCAAGAAAAGACAATAGCATAAGCCGTTACTTGCTCTTGCGGATTCTTTCATTTACTTTTATTGTTATTCATTACTCAATGAGGACTATCGCCTCTCTAGACATGATGCGTAAGTACTCGTAACTTGAGCTCAAGCAATAAGCTTTAATGGTTACACTTCTTGAAAGAGGCACATGAACTTAATATAACGTTCCCAACTCAATGTTTATATTCTTATTGTGCTTTCTAAGTATTCAGGACTAAGCTCCTAAGTTCCCCTCTGAAACATCCACTAGCCCGTTCTTTTCCTGCCCACCCCTCAGTTGAGTTTACCCAGGCAAAAGGACCCCTTTCTCTGATTGGTTCTTTAGTTGGAGCTAGCGTACCCTCCTAACGGAACCCTCCAAGCCACGCCTCTTTTCCATAAACTAACAACTAACATGGACCTAATCCTCAAACTAAGTTACCTGAACCCCGCGGTCATCACATGCCCATACAGGTGTTTCAGCAAAACAATGCTATATTGAAACTTTAACACTAGTGCTGTTTTTAAAAAGTGGGATGGAATATTCCTGAACTGGAATCTAATCACTGTTATTTGTGACTGGAACTCAGAGAGTAAATTTGCACATTGATTTCCTAGAGTGCAAAGATGGCTAAATCCAAACATCAGATACCAAGGTTAAACAATCACTGTAATGCTTTCATGTTTAATGTTAGTGTAATGGCACCATGTGGAGAAAAAGAGAAAGGATGAAGAACTTAGCTACTGGAATTTTTTACTGCTAAATATATATATACGGTATATCAGTTTTACTTTCTGTGGAGCAATTGCATCTAGCAAAAGGACCAAGTATAAAAGTAAGCTTCCCTTCCTCGCTCCCCCTCCTCAACCAGAAGCTAGCTACATTTTAAGAATGAGAGGAATATAGGTTAAGAGAAGCATTAAGATTTTATGGAAACCCATATTTTTGCATAAAGCCCTCAACACTTTCTTCTAGGGACGTGCACAAATATTTGTTTTATTATTATTTATTTCAAATATTTATTAGCAACATACTTAACTTACATACATATATATATACGTGCCTCAAGTAAAAATTACAGTAAATAAACACAAAATGTACCAATACATCTCTTCCCCCCTCCCCTGTGATAGACCAATTCAGTTGACTTAATAGTAGCTACTATCTAGGCATACAGGCACTTTAATAGAAAATTCTTTTCTGGGATACAAGTATTTGTTTGTGCTAACAATCTTTCTATACATGGTTCCCATTTTTGGGGAAAATGCTCATTAGTGTTGTTACCTTCCATTTGACACTGTTTACATGTGAGAAATTCATATATCATAACTTTCCATAATTCATTTTGCCACTCCCTTATTTTCAGATTATCAGCATATTTCCAATTTTTCACCAATATTTGTTGAGCTTCAGCTATCAAATAATGTAATCTTGTTTGCGCATTTATATCCAAATTTAGTTCAGCAATGTCATGCAACAGGTAAATATTTGGTGAAAATGGGATGTTTATTTCAAACGTTTGCCTTATTTGTTCATGTATCTCAGTCCAGAATTGTTGCACAGAAGAGCAATGCCAAACCATATGAAAATATATAAGTAATTGTTGGCAACCTCTCCAGCAGTCTTTATTGTTTGTTCTTTTATATTAGCAAATCTTAATGGTGTAAGGTACAAATTCAGACAAATTCAGACATTCATACACTAATTGAATGTTACAATATTCGTACATTGACATTCGTATGAAGACAAATGTTTCCAGACTTTTGTACAAATAGTTCAGACATTCGTTAAACTGGGGATACATATTGGATATAGATCGGATGCGTATCCCTTAATAACAGATAGGCATCTGTTCATATTGGATATGTATCCATTTGTATTATTGGATATATATTCATTCATATCAGATACATATCAGATGTGTATCCATTTGTATCGGATATTCGTATGTATTCATACAAATACATTCGTATCAAATAGAATCCTATCAAATTCAAAGGGGATCTATTCAAACGAATATGGGCTTTCTAACATTCAATTGATTACAAACTGAATGCCCCCAAACCCATTTGTGCACTTCCCTACTTCCTTCTTCTTCTTTTTTGCATCATGGTAGTGTAGTTAGGTTTTCAGAATATAATATGCAGCTGGAACTCATGCAGTAAGGCAGGATGCCAAAATGCAGTTTTCTGCAATCAAAGGCAGGATGCTTGATGCTGCTTTACCTACCTGCTGATTTTATGTGGACACAGTTTCTGGGGGAAATATCATTGTATTTGTCTCCGTGCATGAATGTGTATGTTATTTAAAAGTAATGTGAGCCTGCTACTAGCACCACTCCATAACACCCCCCCATCAAAATGTGAATGGATCCATCACACTATTTTCTATCGAGCAAGAGTAAGGAGAAACTGAACACCCAAAGTCATGCCTGATTATTACTAAAGCCAAAATATTTATTCATAAAGTGTCTCTTTATCAGTTCCAGGCAAGGAAAAGCTCCCTGAGCCCCTTTCTTCATTTAGATCCAAATGAAAACATTTCACAGGTTAATCACAGCCTGTGACAAGCAGTAAGACATTCTATACTGGGTTTCTGGTCTGCATTAGATGAATTCTAATCATAAATCACACAGCAAATTAAACTTGCTTATCACACAAATCCCACTGGATTTGTTAAATTACACAAGGCCAATTCATCCTATGATGGCATGGTACAATTATCTAAGAGGCCTGATTGATACATGTGGCCCTGGAATAAAGCTTTTACCCATTTTGGCAGCACCACCAGGTCTGGGAACTGGGGATCTGCATCTCTGCCTTCAGTCCCTTAACTACTGTCAGTAGATCTCAACCAATATCAATACTTTTGGCTCCTTTCCATCCTGTATCGCCTGCTTTAGCCAGGAGCCTCTACCTGAGCCACATCACCAATACAATAACCGGCATTTTAATATATATTGGACAGTGATGTTTATTTATTCATTCCTTTCACAAACAGTAAGAAAAGCACTTTTGGGGCATCCTAGGGTGTGATCCGACATCGTTAAAGTGTTGTCCTCAGGACAAATTTGAATTCCAAAGGACAGGCATTAAATACAGAAAAATGTCTTGCTGCATCCTGAAGCCTCAGTATGTTTATCTTTTTTTCAGATGGATAATAATCACTCCGAGGGTGACTCACTGTTTGGGTCGAATTGGATGGGAAGCTCCATAGGCCCCGTTAGTCAATTCTAGCCTGGAAATTACTGCTACAGATGGCTGACCAATCGAAGCCATGATTAGAATTTATCTAATGCAGACCGGAAGCCCCAGTATAGAACGCCTTACTGCTTTGTCACATGCCATGATTAACCCAGCGGATGATCGGCCAGTCAGTGGCGAGCACTCATAGTCACAGAAGGTGAAGACAAGGAAGAGAAGTGAGGTAGGAAGGCTCACTTCTGCATCTACAGATTGGATGATTCTTTGCAAATGAGCGCACATACCCCAAAAGGCCCTATTTGATCAGAACACCCTTACAGACGCTTTGCAGATGGGATTGATCTCACTCTAGTCTGTCCTTTTCTTTCTCTCTTGAACATTCTAGACTAGAAAAGGTAAAGATGGTATGAAAATAGAAGGGCAACTCTCTATCAATTTGGTGAGCCAGTTTGGTGTAGTGGTTAGGGAGCTGGACTCTTATTTGGGAATACTGGATTCGATTCCACTCTCCTCCACAAGCCAGCTGGGTGACCTTGGGCTAGTCACAGCTCTCTTTCTAGTTCTCACAGTCCCACCTACCTCACAGTGTGTTCTGTTGTGCGGAGAAGAATAGAAAAGCTTTGCCAGCCACTTTGAGTCCCCTTAAACGGGTGAGAAAAATGGGGTAGAAAAGCCAACCCTCCTTCTTCTTCTCTCCCTAAAGAAGTTTTAAGCTGCTTTTTTTTTTTTTTGCTATGTATGAAAATAGCCTGATCATAGAGGTAGGTTATGACTCCTGTTTGCAACAGGCCAATTGATATCATGACAACCAGAAGGCTTATGTATCAGCTCCTGCCTTGGAGACAGACAGGGTGCTTCCACACAGGGGCTAATTAATCCGGGTCTACTGCACCCGGATTTAGTAAAACCGGATCCCAGGGGAACCGGTTTCACCAAATCCGGATTCCCGGTAGATCTGGATTTAGGGGGTAGATCAGCATCTAAGAGATGCGGATCTACCCCTCACCCCGTGCCGCCACACACGCAGCAGCCTCCCATCCATGCCCCTGGGCCCTCCCCCGGCCCGCCATGCTTGGCTCACCGGAGCCAAGCATGGCGAGCCGGGGGACCTCGCTGCCACGGCTTGCCCTCACCCCAGACGGCGTGCCTGCGCAGAATGCCTCCTGAGGGCAAGGGCTGCC
The DNA here is from genome assembly GCA_023333525.1 of Aspidoscelis tigris stejnegeri. Lineage (NCBI taxonomy): Eukaryota > Metazoa > Chordata > Lepidosauria > Squamata > Teiidae > Aspidoscelis > Aspidoscelis tigris. Next base: position 51,306,061 of record JALMGA010000002.1, on the reverse strand, counting down.
AGTAGCAGCCATAGCCACTCAGGAGGCGCGCAGGACACAGGCACGCTGCATCCTGGGTGCAGACCCTCAGAATCGGGGCAACACTGATGAAGTAAGGAGGGGATTTGCCGCACTCCCCCCAGATCCGCCGCTTCTGGGGCGAGGGCGAGCCGAAAGGTAGGAGTCCCCCTACTAGCCATGCTTGGCTCCGACGAGCCAATCATGGTGAGCTGGGGGAGGGCCCTGGGTAGGCACACTTGCATCATGCGGATGCATCCTAAGTGGATGCGTTTTCACGGCACAAGACCACATACTATGTGGTGTGCCAAAAACACCCATTTAGCACACTTTAAGCATGGATAGGTGCGGACGCACCTACCGGAAGTGTGCTAAATAGACCCTGCAAATGCGGACGCACTGCCAAAAACCGCTTTCACACCTCACCGGAAGTGTGCCACACAGCAATGCGTGTGCAGATTAGCCGCGGCAAAAGTGTGCTTAATGGGTGTTAAAGGGCCTGTGCGGAAACACCCATAATGAGAACTGAAGCAGAGGAATGAATGAAACCTGCAAAGACATGCTGTTTGTTTTTCTTTCCCAGTCAGTTCCAAGTTCAGTGGTGACATACCTATCAAATAGCAACTATTGAGGAACAAAAGCGGAAGAAGGCATCTGCTTACATCACATCCTGCTTCTGTGCTTTCCAGTATGTTTGGCCATTGTGAAATGCATGCTGCTAGAACAGATGGCTCTGAGGCTCGATGTAGCAGGTCTCAGGTCCTTTCAGAACTGGCCCTTTTTAGGTCACTCTTCAGAGACATAAACCCAATTATTCATGGTTGCAGTGAATCAACGCACCATTTAATTTACCAGCTCTCATCTTTCAGCCTATAATTTTTTAATTTCTGCCTGTGTTTTTTTATTTTATTAGACTGCTGAGAGTAATAGCTAATGGCAGATATAAAGTATAGTGAGATTAACAGATAATCATTTAGGAGTTAGTGCTCTTCCCTATGCTTTAGGATTATGAAAGCCTACATTATACATTCCACGAGACAATGTGCTCTTGTAAATCTCAGAGATTAATATGGAGATTTACTGTGAACAGCTTCAAAAATATTAGAGTGACATTTATACTAGTGAACAACAGAGATACACTGGGGAGAAATGTTATTGTGTTGTACAGGCTGTTATTCAGTGCATAAATGCAAAAGTGTGGCTTGTTTATTGCACCTGAGTGATTAGAACACAGACAACCTTAAAATCCTTTTCTATTTAAGACTTCAGAGTGGATGAAAAATCATTTGCATTTGTGGAACATCACATGGAGGGACATTTCATATCTTGCCATGCATGGGTGTGGTCACACAAATGCTCCTCAAGCAGCATAAATGAATTTCATTGAAATCAGAAACGTAAACTTAAAGGTAGAGGTTTTTAATGGAACATTAGTCCTGCCTGCTTAGATGTGAGTTGTAACTTTGGGCATTTTCACACTTAACTTCAGTGAGATAGTATCCCACTGAAGTCAAGTTCAGGGATGGTGGCTAGAGTTCACATCACTGAATGCTGGCACCATCACCTACTTAGCTAACAACCTTTACAGTGCAGATGGTCTGTCTCCATCACCATAGCAATCGCCATGGTAACTTCCAATGCACGCTGGGCCATTGCTATGTCAACCGCAATGTGGCATGTGATTGCACAGCCACAGCCATGCTCCCATGCAGCGTTTTCACCAGGAAGTGCTGTGAACGTTGCATCTGAAAGCTTACCAGGAGTGAACTAGATGGCCCTGGTAAAAGTGTTGAGCAATTTTAACTGCTTCACAGCTATGGAGGATTGGGACAGCCTCACATGTTCTGGCTGCCCTGGGTTAGAGGGGCACGACTGCATATGTATGAAGTGTCCCAGAGCATGCAAAGCTTTCACAATTGGTTAAGTGTGAAAAGGCCCCTTATGCCTTCCAAAGTATGTGAAAGTTACCTGTGCACAGATCATGTATATGGTGCATGGATGAGAGAGGAAAAGGAAGAAGTGAAATTCAGAAATTGACAAATTCCAAACTTCAGGAAGCCTTGTGATTTTTCTAGCATTGCATTGGGGTTGCCAAACATCTCTGCAACTTTTCCAATGGAATGAGGGTTGCAACATACAGAAAATTGGTGACAATGCTTTAGCAATTACTTTAATAGTCACGTTTGCCTACACATCTGGTGAGATACATATGATATCACTTCTGGGAACCAGAACAAGCCTGCAAAAGAAAAGAAAAATGCCCTAAAGAAAGGGGGTGGTTCCCCAATGAGACAATATTGTATGAACCTCACCAGACAGGTAGGTAAGCCAGGGTTTCCAGGGTATGTCTGGTGGGATGCAGCAACAGAAAATGCTGGCTATTGCCATTAGGGGACAGCCCTTATGTTCCCTCTTCTAACCTCCACATCACATGCAATTTTCCAGTTGAAAACCTAGGTTCATACATGCTATCCATGTGCAAAGTTACTGCAAGATTTTGTTTGGGGGAAGCTGTCTTTAAAAATAGTGAGAAATTCTATAGATGCTCAACAGGGCCAGATAATTTGTATAGTCAATTCTGAGCAAGCATGTCCAACCACAATTGAGGGTATCATAGGCTACCTCCACAAGCCATTCAGATATCCTATTAGCAAGTGATAATCCAGAGTATTGCTCCTCCACCATTATCACTATCATGTGCATTTTAGTCATGTGTACATTCAGATAATCAGACAGTGCAGAATACCGAGAAGGATGAATTGCCACCAAAACACAACAATCTGTTTTGGCTATCACATATGTGTGATGGACAGAAATGATGACAGCTCTCTCCGCAAAGGTAGGTAATAATGGTATTGCTGGAAAATCCAGCAAGCAAATACTACAACTAAAGTTGGCCTTTATATGCAGTACTTGTTAGAAATTCTGCCACTGAAGAAGGCATTACTAAAACATGTATGACAGGGACCATACAGCATCTGGAAACCTCTGTGTAGAAGCAAGCAAAACAGAGATTCACACCTGAGTTCTGCAATCATCCAGCCGCTAGTCACTCACCCCCAGGAATTACACCAATACACAGTAAACAAGTTAGCCTCAGTGACCAGCAATTAACACCTCCACTCAAGGAAACAGTGCCAAAAGGGTGCAGCCAGGGAAAGACCAATGACTCATTAACAACTCAAACAAAGGAATAGCTGACAAACAACATCTATAAGAAGAGAAACAAGATCTAGTAAGACACCAGTCACTCTTGACTTGGCCAAGAGCAAAGACTTCTGAAGATGGATATCACAGCTGTATGCAAAAACTTAGGTTTTCAGAAGAAGAAACCTGGAATCCGGCATAACAGCCCAAAAGCTGCTACAAATGAGAAGTCAGCAAGTTAATTTTGCCTCTTTATAAATCTATGGTGAGGCCACATTTGGAATACTGTGGACAATTCTGGTCACCACACCTCAAAAAGGATATTGTGTAACAGGAAAAGATGCAGAAAAGGGCAGCCAGAATGATTAAGGGGCTGGAACACCTCTCTTACAAAACAAGACTGCAATGTCTAGACCTCTTCAGCTTGGAAAGATGGTGTTTAAGAGGAGACCTGATTGAAGTATATAAAATCATGGTATAGGACAGTGATGGTGAACCTTTTCAGCTCAGTGTGTCAAAATTCACAAGAAAACCTAGCTTAACTCGGGTGCTGTGTCACATCTAGAAATATCCATAATTTTGTGATATTTGTAGCTCTAGTAAAAAAGTTATATTTTTGATATACTGTATGTATTTTATTAAATGCAAAAACAAATAATTCTTTACATTAGTGACTTTTGTTGCTGAATTTTGTTTGCTAAATCTTCAATTGAAAGTTGGTATTTCATACACTTCAAGAACAAGCAAGCACTACATGTCCAGGTGCCAGGGTGACCATGTGTGTCACCCAAAAGGGCTTGGCGTGTCACCTGTGACACGCATGTCATAGGTTGGCCATCACAGGTATAGGAAAAGTGGATATCAGATATATATATGCGTTCGTGAGGATACGTATGCACTTGCAGCAAATAGAATTCTGCCACATTCAAAGGGTATTGATTCAAATGCATGTGGATTTTCTAACATTCAGTTCGTTACAAATCGAATGTCAAAAACGTGTTTGTGCACATTCGTTGCCTTACTGTGTTTTTTAAGATTCATATGTTATTTTACATTTTTTTCATTCCATTTACTAAACCATAATATTAATACCTGAATTAAGATTTTTTGTGGATTGATCAAGTTGGGAAGAAACATTTTTTACTTTACATATTTGCTTATTTAATCATGCCTTGTTCTTATGTATAAATTTCACAGATTGCCAGTCCTGTGTGAGCAGAATATGGAATGTGAAGCATTTTCATTAGTTCTTGGAAAAAAACAATCCTTTAAAAAAATCCACTTCCAACTCATCAGGAATTGAATTTGTGTCCCATCCCTACATTATGTCTCTTCAACAAAAGTAGATGGGGTGTGCATGACAAAACAAAGCACTAATTATGTAATGGTTTCCCCAGAGAAATTTGTATGACAGTAACATTTGTGGGTTTTGATGTCTGCTTATCTTTTTCCCTAGGCATTTGCTGGTTGATTTTTGTTTGTTTTTTACTTTTGCTCTCTTGGTAGTTGATATACTAGTAAAAAGTGGGTATAGAACTGCACAACCGTCATTCTGTGAGAGTGAATTTGTACACAAATTACCAAGATGCTTAAGAGTGAAACATACATTTATTTATTTATTTATTACAGATCATGCATATTAAATGCTTAGTCCTGATGTAGGACTAAGCATTTAATTAAGTCCTGATGTAGGACTAAGCATTATTCATAATTAAGATTAATCCAGACTCCCCTGCTTCTGTTTTAAGTGACTTTAAGATTGCACCTTATGCTTTCATGAGATTGATACCAAAACTATTTACTTTCATATTATTTTTTGGGGGGAGAGGCAGCAAACACTAGATTGGCTTTTATTTCAGCAAATCAGAGAATAGAACCCATCCAGATTGGGGCTATTTAGCATAATTATGTCGAGGCAATGGTGTGATTGCGTCAACCTCATCATAGTCCTGCTATATCAGGGTGAAAACCCACTATAGCCTACTTTGGGAAAACTTGTTTTGTGGGTTTTCCCAAAATAGAACTATAACTTACCCTTGAGGTAGAGCTGCCATCATGACTGTGGCCACTGTGGGGCTGAAAATGGTGGCCATGCATGTGCATTGGTGGTGACTGTGCACTTCCAGATATTTTGTGCCACCGAAATACCTGTATGTGTGTGCCACTATATCACAGACAGACAGTGCTATCTCCATGCTGTCTATCCAACAAGTAAGTATTCCAGAGGGGCTTTTCTCCAAAATATCACTTATTATCATGATAAAAACATAAGAACATAAAAGGAGCACTCCTGGATCAGGCCACAGTCCATCCAGTCCAGCATACTGTCCCACACAGTGGCCCGCCACCAATTGCTTATGGCCATCTCAAGCAGAAGACAAGGGCAAACCTTCACCTGCTCTTGAATCCCAGCAAATGGTCTTAGAGGCACCCTGAAAGACGTACCCAGGCTTCCATTTAGGTGCTGCCTGAAGGCAGCCATAGGCCACATCCTGAATAACCCCAACAGGGCTTGAATGAGAGCAGCAATCATCCTCTGCTGTGGTGTGAATGGGAAGGCATCGGTCAAACAGACCAAAGTCCAAGCAGTCCTCCCCACTGCTCAGAATATACTCTGGATGGCATTCTACTCACAGGAGCTGAATCTCCAATCCAGGATACTGGTTGGGGACCAGGTAAGTATCCAGATTTCAGGATGTGTGCACTGTCCTGGAATTCCATTTTAAAGGTCAGTGTGCTGGCAACGTGATGGTCTACACATCACTTTACAAGGGGTGACCTCGAAACAGGAATTCCCATTTTGCACAAAGATGACCCATCCAGCACATGAGGATTGTGCCATAGTCTACAACTTCAGAAGGGAAAATGACTGCCAAATGTACTAAAGGAATACCAAGATACTGTACAAGTTCAGTACATGGGCCAGAGTGCTAAATCTGTATTTTCCACAATTTCTGAAGGTGGACTGAGACTAACACACAAGGGAGGGGGAACCATTATATGCGAGGCTTCCTGCAGCCCTTTTCTCTAATCACCTTGCAAGAATACCACATTAAGCTTCACCCCTTGTGTCCTCTTGAGTCCTTTAAAAAGGTAGCAACAGATCTCACACAGGGATTAAATAATATCTCTGCTTCCACATGTAATCATTAGTGTTCACTGCTATGAGCTTGAAGGTAGGCTTCTTGCTTTTAACAAGCAATCTTCATAACTTGCTAATTAAACAATAAGTATAATGAAAAACTGTTAATTGCTTAGTTGCATTTTTACGATCTAATGGAAGTTTTTAATTATAAAGCACTGTTGTGATATGGAGCCTGTAATGACAAGGGGGAAATGAGCCTGATTTACTGATGTTCAACATATTTATTGCCTTCCCAATGAAACAACTCGTCTTCTCACTTTACAGCATCATCATTACGCCACCAACACCTCCCTGGCCTAGATTTAAAGAGTGCAAAGCGCACTCTTGAAAACATGAGCATGTGCATAAGTAAACTGACTTCAAAAGAAACGAACCACCAGAAGAGTGACAGCTAATACTCATGAGATTCATTTTTCTCTGAAAGTTCATTAATCTGTATATCATCAAGGATAATGATCCTTGATAACAATGAAGCTGCAATTGCGGAGAGGAACTGGGAGGGGCAGGTCCTGTATCCGCCGAAGCTTCAACCAAAGCTTTGATCGATACCTGAATATCCAATTCGCAGACAAATGTAGGCCCAATTCGATTCATCTGTGAATGTCGGAATTTGTACCTATCCATATGAATTCTGACTTAGTTGGATATTTATGTACATCCTTAGTGTGGATCCACTTTCTGTTCCTACTTTAAGACACTGTTGTTGTTTTAATATATATATATATATATATATTGGATTTTTAAATATTATTACCCACTTTGAGACCTCAGGGTATAGGGCAGGATAAAAACGCAAATAAATAAATAAATAAATTAGAAGCAGGATATGGAAATGTTTGAGAGAGAAAAGTGTCTGGCCATTTTTATTCATTTGATTCTTTAAAACTAACTGAAAATTGACTGTTCTTTTTCTATAGTTAGAAGTTTTGTGGGAGGAGAGATCTGCCTTGAACAAGGAGGTTCTTCTAGCTTTGCAGGTCAGGATTCCATTTGTTCCCTAAGGACTTTCAGATCTAACAGTTTCCTTGAAACCTGCTGTGAAATATTTTTAAAAAGCATGAAATAAGATGAAGAATGCATTAGTCTCTCATTATTTGCCGTTTTAATACCCTTGAGTTTCATGTCTTTGCAACTGGGAAAATGTACAGGGCTTGTTAATCATGAACCGTATATACCTGGATTGCCAAAATCCTGCAAAGTTTTAAATATTTTATTTTTACCATCCTTGTGGCCTTTGCAACATTTCCACAGCCTTCCATGTACCTGTCCACTTCTAACGTTTTTGTTTTTGTCCTCTTCAGCCTTCCAGAAATCTAAACTCACAACCCTCTTACAACTCTGCTGCCTGTCCCTACATCAGCCCCACATTTCTCCCTAACCTCCCATATCTAAAGAAGCTCATACCAACTTTCTCTATCAGTCCTTAGCAATAGGCTTCTGTTTTCTTGTATTCTTTCAAGGCTGCATTTTTTTCTTTTTAAGGAATGTAGAAAATATGAATGAATTTGATATGTTAAAAAATCAGAAGAAGTTAGTAGCTAGTATCTACTGTAACAGGAGCTGTTGGAGGTATGGAGGCCTCCAGTGGTAACTTACACAGTAGAACAGAGGGCTACTTACACTACAGTCCATAGTGCATGATTGATTGATTGATTGATTGATTGATTTCTATCTCGCCCTTACCCTTAGGTCTCAAGTTTAGCAGGCCATCTGCGTAGGCGCGGGTGGCTGACTAAGGAGGGGGCGCCCCGCAAGCATGTGCAGAGTACACCAGGCCTCCTGCAGGCAGAATCAACCTGGCAGCCTGCAGGTAAGGCTGTGAACATGCGCGGCCCGGGGTGGGTTGGGGGATGTTAGGTGGGGGTCCCCCTGGTTCTAGGAGCCGCAACCTCAGCTCTGGAGACAGCAGGAGCAGAGGGAAAGTAGGCTCCTGGGCTGCCAATCCCTGGCTCCAGAGGAGACAATCAGAGCAGCCCGGGGGAGAGTCTTCAGCCCGAACGGGCTGAGAACAGTTCCCCGTCTGCATGAGGGAAGGTAAAGGATGCGTTTAGTTATATGCTGGTTATGATGTGTTGTAGAGTCTCCTAGATTTAGAAGTGTAATATTAGGAAAGGGGAGTGCTCATCATAAACAGCATATAACTGGGCAGTCACTGGTGGTATAATACTGAAAGATAGTGACTGCAACATATTCCAAGAATACGTGCCTTGAACAGGCTGTGGTTTCACTTTCATTTTAACCTTTCGTCAGTCCATCTTCAAGGCTGATTGCACATGCCTTCCCATTTTTATCTGTTTAATTTCCACTTTCCTGAATTTCGTGCACATCCCTAATATGCTGTTGCAGATTACGGTGCTGTACATGCCCTTGCTCATCTGCATCAGTATGTGGATGGCAGGTCTCTACTCCAAGATACAATCTAGAAAAATTACCTGTGCAGTAAGAACCTAAGCTTTCTCAAAACTCTGTCCTACCCTTCTCCTTCTCCTTCCTCTTCTTCTTTATCCTTGTCCTCTTCTTTTTATTCTTGCTTTTTTGTTTAACCTTCATTTTTATTTTGGAAGTATATTCCTAGCCCATGAAAGATAATTTTCTGTAATCTGTATTCATAAAGTCCTGTAAATTTAGGATATTGCTAGAAACTCACCTGGTACAAACCCCAGCTGTTTAGAATGGGTTGGCCTTCAGGAGAAAAACAAAATAAAAACACTCTGAAGTGGAAATCTACCATACAACAGAAATGAATGTAAATTTTGATGACAGTTTTATTTGTTTTGCATTTTGCTATCTTTTAAGGCATATTTGAGGCCTTTATTTGTAGATTTGACCAGGCAGCTCATTACCTTGATTGATAGCTTTAAAAAAAAAATCACTTTTGAGAAGGTTTTGATTTATTATCTGGCTTGAGGGCTCCACAGGACAATTATTTCAGAATCCAAATGTTGAAGTTTTTTTTAAGAAAACACTTCACATCTTATCCAAAATAGGTATCCAAAGCCTATTTTTGTCACTTTCATGGGGAGTGGGAAAATGTGGACAGTGGTGGACCAGTGATGTGAGGCACACCACCCTGTTTATGGCTATGCAAATGTCAATTCTGATGTTTCTGTCTGCCTCTTAAAAGATGCAGAAGTGAACCCAGATGTCAGCCATTTTCTGTATCTGCAAATGTAGGGCTGGGCAGTAGAGCAATACAAAACCCTTCAAGGCAAGTCTGTACGGGGTGGCAAGGCATGAGTGTAATGCAAAAGCACTGTTACCCATTTTAGCACTTACCTTCAAAGATCTAGATCTAGAAGATCTGGAACTTTAAGATGGCGTCTTCCCTGGAATTGGGTCCTGAAAGATTCAGATCTTGGGGAAGACTCCAGGCGTCCACAGGATCCCTCTAGCACCCAATAGAAATGGGTGCCAAACAGAGCCACTGTGCCGACTCTGCAAGATGCTTCCTGAGGCCTCAATTAGATCCCAGGAAGAAGCCTGGTTCTGTGGCTGCATGGGGCAGGCGCAGTGACAACAGAGGTGACCACATGAATGTGGCCACAATGACCATCTCTGCTGCCACACCCCCGATATGGCTGCATTGGGGGCAGCAGTGACAATTGAAGCTACCACTACCACCAACACCTGTGTCACTCTGTGGCTGCATCAGTGGCGTGGTGGAGGCAGCGGAGGTGGTGATTGCACCTGCATCCCCCAATGCGGCTGCAATGGCAGTGGGGCATCAGTGGAAGGTAGCATCAGCGGCGTCAAAGCGGTGATGATCGTGCCGGCTGCAATCCACTAGTGCCACCCTTGTGTGTAGCTCCACTTGTTCTAGGCTCACCCTGGACCCCATTGGGCCAGTAAGTAGTGTGGACGTGTGTCCTCTAATCTGATCTTTACAGCTGAAGACTGGATTGTGGACACCATTAAAGGGGTCTGCAGAAAATCTGGATTTAAGGGCCCGAAGGACCTGTTAAATCCAGATTCCCCAGCACTCGTGGGGACAGGACATTCAGGATGGCCCCCTAATGGGGTTCTAAAGGGGTCTTGTGTGGGACACGACATACTTGATTGGTACCGATCAGGTGCTTGAAGGGTTCTTAATGGCGTCTTTGGGGCCAGTGCAAAAACAGCTAAGTTGAGAGTGTGGTAGGCAGACTTTTGCTTACATTTCATAGCCAATGAGGAATGTAAGAAGAAGCAAGCAAGACTTGCCATCCTGGCAGCCCTCTGCCTTTTGGGATAAAACTTTGTTTCACCTGACAGTGGACCTCCCTGCAGAGGTGACTTCTTAGACTGCCAATTGCAAAAGTGAAAATTCAAATCTGTATAACATCGTGAGTTAGTAAAACTGAGATTGTGTAAGTGAAAGTAGGTATAAAGAGTGTATGGGTGCATCCCCATTATAAGCTTAATCCAGTTTCCTTAAACCAAAATAATAGAACCGGATGCAAACGCGAATTTGCCTGTTCCCATTACTTTCAGCTTAATTTTGTTTGATCCGGATTCTGAGGATTGTAGGTGGCGTACGTGATTCAAGGGGGGACTCAAGTGGCTACTTTTTAAAAGCTGCTTTTCGGGGCTGCCCTGCCCTCTTTCTCCTGGAATGAACGCACCACCCATAAGAGACCCCTTCAGGGAGCCTAGCTGGGTAGCTGGGTGGCTGCTGCTTGCCTGGAGGAAAATTGGCAGCGGGCAGCTAGCAATTCTTTCCCCTCCTCTCCCCATTTCCCAGGGCACACAGCAGCAGCAGCAACTCAAGCCCCCTTCACAGCCACAGCCTTTAAAACAGAACCTCCAGCTGCTTTACTTTCTTTTCCCTTTCTAAAGGTCAGAACTTTCAAAGAGCTAGAATTGTGCAAATTTGCAACATTGTTATAAGGTGTGAGGTGGGTAGATTGCTACAGTGTAGCTTTAAGGAGTGGATTTTTATAGTGGCTGTTTTGAGGGGTGGATTTTTTCAATGAAATCACTATCTTTGGAAGGAAGCTATTGGAGGAGGGAAACCCTAAACACGGATTCTCATCCCTTAACACCATACGGTCCCCACAGTAAAAAATGTAAAACGTTTCAAGCGCACGAACCAGAGTGAGACCCTTTGAAATGAGGATTAACATTTACAATGCTTTGGGGTGATTTAACATGCGGAAAGCTTGTTAAGCCAAACTGACGTGGGGTCTGCCAGGATTAAAAACAGTTTGAAATCGAAATAAGGTTGTAATGGGGATGTGGCCAAAGTACAATAGAAGGCTAGTGTAGGCATTCTGCAGATGTTTTACATGAAATGCAGATGTAGATCTCTCTTTCTCTCTCTCTCTCTGTGATCACTGAGATAGGAAGAGCAACATAAAAGTGCATAACTAAATTCCTTTTTCATTCTTTTTTTTCTGGAATCAGGCAAATGCCTCTAAGGTAACTATTTGTTATGCTTCAATAGCAGAGAGAGCAAAGTGTCTTCCCACTTTTTCTGAAGCTAACAGTTGGCCTCTGTCCTAAGATATTTTGCTCCTAATGATTTCTTATTATATCTCTATCTCATTAGCCATGATATATCCACAATCTGGCTGCCAGAGGTTAACTGTGACATGCAAGAGTCTTGTAGCATTACAAACCCCTCTGCTCCACCCATTTGTATTCATTTCAGTAGTTATTGCAGGCTCCATGAGCTGGTTTAACAAGTCTCTGAAGATCCCTTTTACTTACAGAGCACAAGTAAAATGTGCAAGAGGGGCAATTATAGCTCCTTCCTCCTTCACACTCTCCATGTGCGTCTCACTCAGAGACCAGGGTAGTTGAACCTGCAAGATCAATTGTCTGAGAAGAGCTCCGGCTATTTGTGCATTCATCTGGGCATTCCAAGTCAGTTTTCTCTCTGCACAGCTGCCTCCTTGCATACCAGATAACCTAATAATAAACTATAGCTGGAGCCTGAAGATCATAATTCCTTGAGTTTATTTTGAGTGGTAATCTCTCCCTTTGGCGTACTTCTTGGACATGTCCTTTACCTGAAAGTTGCCACCTTTGAATTTGTACAGCCATTGCTTCAATCCCCAGACAAGCTGTTTACATTTTATGTCACTCTCAATCCAAACAGAGACTGCGGAGTAAGATGGCCGCCATACTACTAAAGATGATAGGCTCGGAGAGCAAATATAAGGATTTAATATATTATTATCCTTCATTCGTCACAACTCATGAACAATGGAATATTAAGTGTATGTTGTAGATTTTTTTAGATTTCAGAAGTCATGAATAAAAAGGCCCCACTCACCACCAGAAATTCAAAAAAACCTGTTTTTTATTCATAATGGGTCCTGCACCACATGGCTTCATGGACAGATCCATGCAGTTTTGTGGGTATATGGAAGATACAGAAGAAAAGGCCAAGGACCAAATCTGTGACACTCTGTTTTCTGGGCAGCTGCTCTTCCACAGAAGGCTTTTCTGCACTAGACCCACTGGGGAGGTTGGGGGTTGCTCCAGCACAGAGTATTCCCAAACATGCCAGACTGTCCCCTGATCAGATGGCAGTGGAGCACAAAAAAGTGCCACATAGCTATAATAGTTGTGTGCATGGCCATTATTGTAGTGAGATGATCAAGTACCAACTGCACTTTCCCAGCAAATAATGAAGTACCGGGTAAATTTGGAATGGACTGGGCACTCCAAAGTGTGGACACCTGATCCATTCTGGATCTTCCCTTCCCAAGGAGTCCCAGGGAAGTAAAGGTGAGAAAATGCCCTGAGTTAACACCTATTATCTCCTCAGTTTTCTTATTATATGTTGCTAGACTACAAGATACCAGAACTTGTTTGTACTTCCCTCACTGGAATAATATAATAATACCATATAATAATACCATTCCAATGAGGTGAAGATGAAGCATAGCGGGAGCCATCCTCACTTGAAAGGCTAGTGAAGTTCCAAACACAACCAGCAACATTTGAGGTGCAGATGACCAGGCCCAAGCAGGGTGGGTGCTATGGCAACAGCCGTATCAACATCCAGTGCATGCCTAGGCCTAGGCATTGCCATTGTGTTTGGGACAGGGTGTGTGACTGCATGGCCACAGCTGTGCTCTTTTGCCCACTTGAAGTGTCATGCCTAGAAGAGGGTATGAAAGCTGCTGTGAAGGGGCTACCTAGCTGCTCCTGGTCAAGCTATGAATGACATTTTAGTTGCCCACAGCTATTTTTATTTATTTATTTATTATTTACATTTATATCCCGCCCCATACCCGAAGGTCTCTGGGCGGGTTACAACTTTAAAACAACAAATTAAAACCGAATACACATTAAAAGACATTAAAAATTTCCATACATATAAAACAATATACAACATGTTTAAAATAATAATGTCTGTACTGAGGGAGGGAACATTAACAACTTAGCCAAAGGCCAGGGCAAAGAGGTGCGTCTTTACTGCCCTCCTAAATATATATAAGGAAGGGGCCTGACGCACCTCAAGGGGGAGGCTATTCCACAGTCTGGGGGCCATCACAGAAAAGGCTCTCTCCCGGGTGCCCACCAACCTCACTGTTGAAGGTGGTGGGACAACCAGGAGGGCCTCGCCACTTGATCTTAAGGCACGGGCAGGTCGATATGGGAGAAGCTAGTTAGGATTAGGACAGGCTTGGTGAGCTCTGGGATGGCAGTGGTGGTGCCAGCACGTGGAGCAGAAAGAACTACTCCACCTGGTAAATGTGAACAGGCCCTCAGTCTTGTTCAAGGTAAATGTCTCTGTTCCAAGATTCACACTTTCTCATTTATAGCCAAAATTGATCGAGTTTGCATACAGATACCTGTGAGGCTACGGAAAGATATTTGTGGTATAGTTATGGAAGACACGTGGAATAAGAAAGTTTACTGCTTGAACTGAAACAGGGTTCACACAGCCTCATTTATAGCCAATTATTAGTGATGGAGCAGTGTTTAAGCTACACTTCCTGTATTTATAGTTACCATTTTTGCCTCTTGGGCAGAAATATGTGTATAAATGGAAGATTTTTTTCTACTTCCTCTCTCAATGCATGGCAACAAGGTCTATTGGACAGAAGACAGGTTTTTTCATTAGGATAATTGTAGGAAATTTGCAAGACATGTTGTCAAAGAATGGTGCTTATGAATTTGAGCTATGGGGAGCCAAATCCCTTCTTCAAGTTCCACTTCAGCACTTACATTTATATAAATTGAGGGTGGCATGCTTGCTTCAGAATTCTTTCTCCTCATTTGTCAGGAAAATAGCCCCTCATGGCAATTGGGAAAAGAAGTGGTTGCATCTATTATGGAAATGTGTTGCCACTTTGCCCCTGAGCTGACCCTATTTCGGTCATAATTGTCTGTGTAGATGCAGCCTAAAGGTGTTGTTCTTCTTCTTCTTCATCATCATCATCATCTTTGAAGGAGTTCTACCTTCAAGACACTTTTAATTGCTTAATATCCCAAATGGCTCATGGATTGAGTTGGGCAGGGTGCAGTAGGATAGATTTTTTCTTTCACATAAGGATCTAGAAAAGAAACTGAAGAAGAGAAAGATGAAGCAGCACTGCATTTTTGAAAGTTGGAACAAACTCTGCTTAAGACCCCAAAAACCACCGTCAGTGAAGAGGAGCTGACTTATGTTATAGGGCAGTGTAGAAGAATGGGTAAGAGCAACAGTAGCCAATTTCCTGACGTTTCCCGAAAGGAAGAGAAATTTAACTGAACAGTTTGCAACTTCTTTTGTCTGACAGTTTGTGAAAATTGTTTATGCTTGACAGCAGCCCCCACAAGGCATTTTGATACTGTATTGTAAATTTAAAACAGACTCAGGCTGTGTTAACATGTAAGTTTTAATCCAGCTTCACACCACTTTCAGAATGAGGCAACATATTAGCAAAGTGGCCTGTCATTTTCTTTCCACTTTATCTAAACTCCAAAGTGGATTTTCTGAGTTAGATAATGCCATAAGCAAACAGCTTGTCATTTTGCCAGTGCATTATTTCTCACTGAAAGTGGACTGAAGCTGAATTAAAACTTAGGTCTGAATACAGCCATAGTCAGTGCATATAGTGCCAGTACCTTTCCTGCACTGAAGTATGTCTTCATCTCTTATTGAAGCTCTGTTTGGAAAATATGAGAGTGCTTCTCACTGAAGACTTCAACTGTTGCAAGATTGGAATCGTGTCAGATGACTGAAGGAAGAGGTAGCAAACCCACCCTTTTGAGACTGGGGGCATTTTCACATTTGCCTTCCTGTCTGGTGGACGGGAAAGGAATGCAATCAACTAATGTTTACTAGCGTTCACACTTGCAAACACTAGTAAACTTTAGCCTATCCCCCTGCAACTAAACACTTACCTACTGTTTGATTGCTGGCCCATCCTCTTGTGTGTGGTACCTTCCACGATGGCACATGCATCAGCACCATTGCCATTATTACACTGATGCTTTGCACAGTCACTGTTGTGTCAGGAGGTCAGCAGAGCTGCCAGCATGCTTCAAAGCAGCTCCATTGACCTCCCCATCCAGCAAAGGTGTGGTTGGTCACCGGCTGGACATGATCAGGTAAATTGGGGTAAGGGTTAGTAAGCTTGTGGAGTACAATTTCATGCTCCACAGCTAGTTGATAATTAGTCAATGTCTGGGCAGGCAGGGGGCGTTTCTATGCTGTAAACGCCTCCTGCAACTACAGATGCATTTGCCCAGATGTTGTCTAATTATCAATTTTGGGGCAAAGTGTGAATTGGCCCATAAATCCCACAACTGTGCATATTCTCAAAGCTTATGGAAAACCAAGGATCTTTCTATACTCAAAAGCCATGACCCAAACCATATAGGCCTGGACCAGGCTTGGTCCCGACCGTCCTCCAAAAGCTTGCACTAGCTTTGCTGCCAGGCTCTGAGGATTTCAAGAAGCTAGAAACAAAAAATTCCTATCCTATGAGCCACTGGAGAACCCATTTCAATGATGCACTCTGGTATGCCACTGAAATGGGTTCCCCGATAGTTGGGAATGGATGCATGCCTTGTCCATGCCTCCATCACTCTTTCTGCAGTTATTTCAAATCTGTATTAGCTAGATCCATATTAGTTAGATCTGGATTATGTAGATCTGAATCAACCACAGGCAGACACATCTGCGTTGAGTGGGTTTTAGAACAGCAAATGTGTGCTAGCATGGATATAGACCACATTTAACTAATTTGTATCTACTCTACTCTCATGCAGATCCGGATTAAGAAGTAAGTGCAGAAAGGGCCCATGCTTCAGATTAGGTAGTGCTGGCCCTCTGGTACACTCAGTAATGAGGTCTACTGGTGATTCTGATCAAGGGCCCCTTAATCAGTATTATGCTGTATCCTATGCAAACGTAGCATACCCGCAGTGGATAAGAGCTCCCATATTCCAAATTAACATGCAGAAGGGAGGCCTGTAATCCCCTTTCTGATCCTGCATAAGCAGTAGTGCAGAAAGGCCATTAATGCAGCAAAGACCACATTATTAATTTGCTTTGAGGGAGCAGTCAAACATTTTCACAGCTGGGAACCCATGTATGAGTAGGTGTCTGTATATATTAAAAACATAATGAATATTATTAGGTCAAAAATAGCTAACCTGCTGACCTTCAGATATTCATCAATAGCTGGCAATTGCCCATAATTTCCTGGAGGGATGGGAGTTGTAGGTCACTTCTATTTAGAAAGCTGGTAGCAATGGCATCTATAGCTAGACATGATTGAATATTCATTGCACGGTTTTGTTTCTGTCTGTAGGAAAATGTACAGGAGCTCATTATTATTCGTAAAAGTTAGGTTCCTAGAAAACTTTTTGAATTTCAGATGTGTAAGTATTAAATCATTGCATCTATGGGGGAAAAAATAGGTGTTAAAGAGTCTAGAGGAAAGAAAAAAAATGCAGCTTGCTCCAAATGCTCCCCAGATCCACTCTTCTACTCAACTAGATGCAAATTCTGCCAAGTGTCTCAAACTATGGTCCTTTCTGCACTGGGTCTTATTCCATATTATATTCTGGAATAGGGATCTGCTCTCCAGAAGCTTGTGTAGACTACAGCAAACCCCACCTGGACCTGTTGTAGTCTGCACTAGCATGCAGTTGGCAGGTCCGTATCCCAGGGTACAATCCATAATAATGCTTAGTGCAGAAAGGAACTAACTCACAGATGCCAAAACCAGAAGTGCTGGAATTCACAACGGGCAAAAGTAAGCAGTGCCACAATCCACAAAGCACCCCCATGTCAGAATCTTTTTGTGGGTTCTGTGGAAACCCTTCAGAATGTGGGATAACATGGGTGGAGAGTGACAGAATCACAGAACAATCTAACAAAACATATTCCAAATTAGAATGTGCAATCGCTATGAACATTGGATAGTGAAAATTCACCGAGGCATAGGGAAATTGGACTTGCTATGTTATTAGATTCAGTAAACCAGGGATTAAGGGCTTGGATGCAGGCAGCATCTGAGCATGGAACTTCTGAACAGAGATCTGAAGTTTAAGAGAAGCCTTCCACTCTGCACAAAACATAATGAACCACACTAGGGATGTGCACAAATGGTTCCCCCCCCCTTTGATTCATATCAAATTGAACGAAAGAAAATTTGTATCATTCAAATAGATCTCCTTTGAATGTGGTCGGATTCTATTCAATATGAATATATTCATATGAATTCATACAGATATCAAATGCAAACACACATGTATCCAATATGTATCCATGTATCCATAACATATCTGCTCTGAAAGCATCAAATCTACCCAGTATCACTTTGAATCTGCTCTCAAACCAGGTTGAATGCACTCTAGATCCATTGCAGATGGAGACTGATGCAGCTACTTTCTCACCTCCCCGTTTCACAAATGTTCTGAGGCATTTGTACAAATGTTTCAGAGCATGAATACGAATGTCCTAATATTGGATTTGTATATGAATGTCCAAATTTATACAAATTTGTATGAATACCAAATGTTATGAATATCTGTGCATCCCTAAAACTCACACCATGATTATAGCACTTTTTTGGGGGGTGCTTTTAAATCCTTTCCATGGTATCTGGGGCAGATCATGGTGTTCTTTTCACAAGGGGATAAGAATACAAGACATGAAGCCCTTCCCATTTTTCACTGCCTCCTCAATTACTTTGGTCAATAGAGCATGGCCCCTCTGGATAACCTATGTCCTTTTGGTTCCTGTACTGAAGGTGTGCAGGGGGTTAATGGAGTTTTCGATCTGCCCAGCAAGCAAAGCATTAGCTGCAGGTTCGCCAGAGCATCACTGCTTTGTCTCAACCAAAGAGCACAAGGATTATTTCTCTTTTTCCACAGAGAGCTTTGCTAGATTTACAGAGTTATGTTTTGCCATCTTGACTTCAAGTCCAAAAGAGTTCGTAGTGATGATGAAAAGCAAGAGTCAGAAGAGGAGGTGTGATTTTCACTGTTGCTCTTCGTGCGGCTTCTACCCCTTCCACTGTTACTACTACTACTACTACTACGTATTTCACAGGTTTTGTTGTTCATTAAGAAGGACAGTGAACTGTCAGGGCTGCATCAAGCCCTAATGAGAAATGCCTAACCATGCTCAGCATTTGATTTATGTGTGGAGCTTAAGTTACACTTTAAGTCATGCCAAAACAGGCCAAAGAGATAAGCACACATTTATCTAGAGAAGTTAAGGGATAATTATGTGAAAGCGTTACATTTTAAAGAGAAACAAAGACAGACCTGCGGGAAGCACATTTTCACAGCATGATTTAGCAAAGCCCAATCAACCCCCTTGTGGGAGGACAATTAACAGAATTAAAAGTTGGAATTTTAATTATCATACAAATTAGGGATAAATTAATCAGCTCATATTTTATGACCACTGTGCTCTCAGCCTTGCCAGTTGAGGTTTTATGGCAAATCTTTGATTAATTGAGATCTAGCATGAAAGCACAAAACCCAAACTCTGGTGGCATTTTAAGGATTAACCCTCTCCTACTTTGGCCTTCCCAGTGCTAGAACTTGTGAAGAGCTAGAGTTGGATTTTCTACTCCACTTTTCTCACCTATTTAAGGGGACTCAAAGAGGCTGACATAGCTTTCTGTTTTTCTCCCCACAACAGAACACCCTGTGAGGTAGCTGGGGCTGTGAGAGCTCATAAAGAGAGCTGTGACTAGCCCAAGGTCACCCAGCTGGCTTTGTGTAAGAATGCGGAATTGAACTGGGAGACTATTAGATTATTTTTAAAAAACCAGTCATCACAAGACCAGATTGTGAATTTTTTAAAGAGTTGCTTTTTATACTTTGCTTTTCTCACTCTATAAGGGAACTCGAAGTGGCTGACAAAACTTCTGTTCTTCTCCCCACAACAGACTGTGAGAAGAAGGAAGATAAAAAATGCCATGTGTTAACCATGCATCACCATGAGATGCTTCTTTTCTTACCTTAGCAATCTACCTGCTATCTTTATTAACCTGGATTATCAGTTTCCAGTGGCTAATGGAGTAAATAACATACGACTAGGCTACCACTCCCAAAAAAGAGAGATACAGTACATTTCAAAGGATGTATGAGAGAGTCCACAGGGTAGGTGAAGTAAGGTTATGGGAAAATTCTTAATATTTATTGTAAATCCATCTAAAAAGGTGTCACTGTGTTGAGTTCAGCTGCTGATGACCATGCACAATCACATCCAGGGAGGGTTTTTTATTTTTATTTTTTTGGACAACAATGCAGAAATGGATTGCCATTGGCTTCTTCTGGGATAATTTTTCATTTTGATGTTCCTGGGCAGTATTGCCGCCAAGGGGCAACCCATTAACATGGGTAAAATCCTGTAATCACAAGTTAGTTAATCATGACTAACTTGTGATTACAGAATTTTACCCATGTTAATGGGCTGCCCCTTGGCTACAAATATGTAATTAAATATACTGAAAAATAGCATACAAGTGTTCAATAATATAAATATGATTGCAAACCATAAGGGGGTGCATCATACCAAAGGTTTGGAAACCACTCACCCAGGCAAGGATTGCAATTTACCCTGAGGGCACCATCTTGCAGCAGGCCATCTTAACAGGGTCATGAGATATATTGCCCATGTTTTGGGACTCACAGGCTGTGACAACTTTGAAATGTACTGGGTGTTTCAGCATCAAAATGTTTGAACTTGAAATGGGCCATTTTGAGAATTCTGAACATGAAAAACCATCCCCTTAAAAATGCTGTATTTCAGGCTCTTTTGATGATCTATTTCAGCTCTTTGCATTTTGTTCTTAGCTAAGAACCCAACGTAATATATATATATGCTCTTCTCCAGTGACAGCCAGCCACAAATTGCTTCTTAGTGCAACTGAGCTTAAAATCATGCATGTTGTCTTCTATGAGTGAAGGTGCACAGAACAACTCTTTGTTCACTGACTTTTCTTCTGAAGGTTGAGATTGGAAGCAACCAGTAACTGGCTCCAATCATGCAAAGATTTATACACTGGAAGTATCATTTTATTTTGTGTATGTATGTCAGTCAGCTTCATGGCAGAAGATCGAATAACCTGGAAAGGCATATGAGGTCCAAAAGAGATGAGATGCTAATGTGCACGTCTTTTCTCATGTACTTTATATAGCAGCTGCAGGGAAAATTGAATGTCAGAAACTTTAGCCAAAGGCTGATAACAGTGGAAGAGGAGAATATTTTGATTATAAGATGCCGTATAAGGTTCTTCCATTCTTACCTATTTATAATACAGGATCCAGTTTGCTGTTGGAACCCATGGTAAATTGACATGTTTAATAGAACTGGAAAACAGCCATGGATGACATGGGACAAATTAATCTACAATTTGAAGCTTCAACAAGGAAAGTTATTCCCTTGTTAAAGATTCTTATCTTGTACTGTAATATTTTGTGGGAAGTCACAGTGGAACCTATCTAAAAGGAAATGCTACAGCTTACAGTCAATAGCCAGAGATTCGTGTTCAGTTTGATGAGTTTTATTTGCATCAGAAATGCTTTGCTGGCACATGCTGTGGGTCTGAATATTTTGGGAACCATCTGCTGGGATATCTTTATTTCCTTGTCTAGCTCTGTTTGCATCCATGATTGGTACTGTGCATTTGGCTGGAAAGAGCACGCTGGGATGACTCTGCTTGTCAGTGTGCTTGCTTCAGCCAATATAGTGCTGCAAATTATGCTTTCTTCCAGATCAAAGCATGACTACTCCCAGGAAATCTCAATGGTCTGAGGCATGGTAGGAATACAGATCTTGCATAATAACATCTGCTTTGTATGAAAATGTTGTCCTTAACCTTTCGGATATCTTCAGAAGCATCATGTTTGCATAGCAAAGGGATGGAAAGTGTGTGCATACAAGATGATTGTCCAATGGCATGTGAGCAATTGTTCAGGGCTGGAAAGAAATGTTATTCATGCCCACTGATACCTATCCACATAGTTTCTCATGCCCAAAAGACAACTGCATTCAAATTGCCCCAAGGGGCCCCCAGGTTGAACCAATTTTCTGCTGGTTAGCCATGTGTAAAAGTGGCCTTTAACAGGAAACACAGTTTTTCATCTGCGTAATGCAACTTCAAAGCCTCTCATTTTGCTCATGCCTCCAAATGGTCAGGGCATTCTCCAGCCAGATGGTGTGGAATTAAGGAGGATTGCTCTGCAGGGCTGACTAGTGACATGGAAGTGATTATTTTAATTAGCCCAAGATCAGATTCTGGATGACAAATGAGCTCAGATCCACTGTCTCAGAAGAGATGCAATTTATGGTTCAAACAGAGCCTCCTGACCTCAGCAAAAGTTGTTATAAACATAAGGATAAAATTAGGACTCTGCTTTGATGAAACAAGTTGAATGCAGCTACAGCCGGACTGTTGAGGTTTCAAATTCATAACTGAGATGGCTCGCTAGCATATGATTATTGCAGGGAAAATATATATAATAATTGCAACGGACAGTTAGTCAAAATTTTATCAAGGGTTGCTCCAAGGAGAAAGGGAAATGGTAATCATTAAAGAAGTGACCTTGATTACATAGGCAAAGTGGTGACACCAACTAGAGCATGTCCATGCATTGGCTGTGTTGAGATAGCCAACATTTGGCAAGTTAGGATAAGACTAATGCAGATTTCAGCTTCCATCAGCACAGTTACCATGGCTACTAGAGATGTGCACAAACTTGATTGGCTGCTTGGTTCAGTTTGAACCTTCATTCAGTTCATTTTTTAACTGTCTTTTCAAACAAATTGCCCAGTCAGTTCCAACTTCAGCTTTCAGAACACCCCTTGTTTAATGCAAACAGCACCCAAACAGCATTTTAACAGGGTAGTTCAAACCAGTTCGTTCCAACAACTCTTTGTTTGGTTTACTTTTTTTTCAAATGGATAGTCTGATTCAAAGACCTCATTTTGGCACCATATCCCACTCCATAACTTCTGTCCTGTGCAGGCACAGTGTACTATTAGGGGCAAGGTCTCTAGCTGCACAGACCATGGCCTAGCATGCTTCATGGACCAGTATATCAGCCTGTCTGTGTCAAAAGGACCAAGGTATAGTACTATTGTTGCATCTTTTCTTTACATTTGACTAGAAAAACTTCCTAGTTTGAAAGGGTAGTCACCCTTGGTCTTGTGACAGTAGCTACGGCTGAACAGAAAGTGCTGCTTAATCAGGCTAGGTATGTGGAAAAGACAGAAAAGACAATCTGTCTGCCAAATAGATAGGCAGTCCAAGTAGACCCAGTAGGCCAGTACTAGTGAGTTAAAAGCAATCTGCTCTCCTTAGCCAGGTGCATAGCTTCAGGGAGACATAGGCAACCTATATACAAGCATGTAAGGAGTCCTCTCGTACTTCTGCTCAGGAGTGGGTAGGAAGGTCCTTGTCTTCCCAGTCTTCTTCTGCCCAGGGAAGCTTCTTGTCTTCCCAGCCCATGCAAACCTTGAAACCAGGATATGGCTTTCAACTAGATCCATTACATAAAAGTACCAGGATTTGCCCTGGAAGTGAGCCATTTTT
The DNA here is from genome assembly GCA_023333525.1 of Aspidoscelis tigris stejnegeri. Classification (NCBI taxonomy): domain Eukaryota; kingdom Metazoa; phylum Chordata; class Lepidosauria; order Squamata; family Teiidae; genus Aspidoscelis; species Aspidoscelis tigris. Next base: position 51,282,784 of record JALMGA010000002.1, on the reverse strand, counting down.
GGAAAGTCACATAATGTCTCACACAGACAGTGAAAAAGATTTGCACTCTCTTTTGCAAACTGTTTTTTTTTTTTTAACTGCTCTGCAAAAAGAACACTCCTGGGAGTGGATTCTGCCCTCAGGACAGGAGTGGACAAAGCACCAGTTGGGTGCAGCAATGCATAGTCGTCATCCTCTTAGCACTTGTTTAACACAACCTAAGGTGGGCAAGTGGATCATGCCAAAATGAGGGAGCCGTGGCAGTCGGTGCATACGAGTGTGAAGAGAGGGGAATTAGTTGATTATTCCTTGAACATAACTTCCTTGGGTAAGGTGGGCAAAATTAATCTACAAAATCCACAATTCCAGAACCAATTTGTGGACTTTTACCTTCTATTAGGACTTGAAAACCTATGAGTAGTCGGATCTGAAGATGGACTGAAGAAGGTTTAAAGTGAATCACAATCTAATAGTTAATGTAAAATTATAGGATCTCTGCACTTTAGGACAAAACAAAAAGTTTCTCCTACTTTATTCTTCATAAATTTTCATAAATAAATCACAAAGAAGATCTATCAGAGTGGTAACCCAAAATTCCCATCTTTTAGTACTGTAGCTAATACAAATTGCCTGTTAACCTTTAGTATATAACAGAGTAACCTTTTCAGCAATACCATATCTGAGAAAAAATAACTGGTACATTTTTAATTTTTTATTTCAGCCTTTGCAAGCCTGGAGCCCTTCAAATAAACTTTGGCTAAAAATTCCTGGCAGTGGGGAGCAAAGTTGAGGAAATCTGTTTTAAGTTCTTTAATGGAATACATTAATTGCTTCAATTCAATAACCTGTTAAGAGTATTATGAAGATTTCTTATCCTGCTTATTTATCAACAGCTTTGTTCTTCAAAAGAGCAATAAATACATTACAAATAACCAGGTATAAGTTTGGTAATAATGAGAATTTTGAGACAGTACAGTGAGATAGCAAATGTCTTCCAAGTTTAGATAAATCTATTTACTGAGTGTTTGCCTTTTGTGTGCCCTTAATATAAAAAAATATGGAATTAGTGGTGTCTAATGTGTTTTTCATCTTTTTTAAAAGATCTTCACATATATGAAATAACTGCTCTTATGCAATTCAAACAACTTAAGCATGATTGACAAAACATCATTTCTGGCATCAGCAGAATTTTTAAAAAAGAAAGAAAAGAAAACCTCTAACAAACAAATCAAGAGCATAACAATGTTCCAGATGGCTAGGTGTAAGCAAACTTTTTCCAGATGTAACATCTGGTTTGTTGACAAGCTCTTCAACTTGGTGCCTTCCTGAAGTCTTTCCACGAGATCAGACTGCTAATTGGTGACCTGAAAGAATAGCCTGGATTTAAGCCTCCTCGTACATAGTTTTATTAAAATGGAATGATACAGGTAACTGTCCTTCCAACAAAATAAGGAAAAAAATAGTAGTAGTTGCAAATAATGTATAAGTTGACCCCTTAAGATTTGGCTTTACTGTAGAGATGTGCACAATTTTTTTTTGACATTCTATTTGAATTGAATCGAATACCTGAAAATCCGATTCGATTAAAATCTTTTAAATTTGAATTTAACAAGATACGATTCGTATTTCCCAAATTTGAATCTATTTGTTTGAATTTTTGATTCAACTCTGCACATACAAATGTTGACATCTGTACAAATCAGTATACACCCGTATGCATCCCGTAGTTATCCCATATGCAACCCATTTTCATCCCATATAGATCCGTACAAGTACGTACGGTTTTCATCCTGTACAGATCCATACAAATATGTACGGATCCGTACAAATGCGCTAAAGATGTGGATCTTCAAGTGCATGCAGTGTATGAACCCGTACACATACGAATGTCTGGATAATTTGAACAAATAGATCCAAAACTCAAAATTTGATTTGAATATTTACATTCAAATCTTGGGACATTCTGAGTTCAAATGTCAAAATTCGGCACATTCAATCAGATTTTGAATGCCCACGAATATTCGTGCACATCCCTAATCTACTGGAGAACTTCTCCATTAAGTAAGCTGCTTCAACACCTCTTTGCATTTGAACAGTAGATTTCTTACTAACCATTTTGATTTTCCCCAAACACAATGGTCAAAAAATGAAAACCAATCTAATTTCTGTTATGAGATAGTCTTCAGTACCTTCTCTCACCAGACCTTTTTAATTTAGCAGAACACAGAGGAAACTGGGTGTTTTCCCATAATAAAATAATTTTAGATAGCAATATGATAGCTGCATCAGCCCTTTCAAATAAACCAAGCAGGAACAGGGGAAAAGATCCTTATTGCCACTTTCACCGTGTGAAACACCTGCAAACAAATTTTACAACACAATGGCTGTGGTCACACCTTCACTTTAATCTTTCTTCAGCCCTTCTTCAGTCCCCACAGCTCACACCTTTTTAGTCCAATCCATTTTATTTGTGGACTTTTCTCCCTTCAATTGTACATTTTTTATTCCTGATTTTTACAGGTCTCAAGCTGTTACAGAGTGTGATCAAGGAAGAGGACTAAAAGGGGCATAACCATACTATAGTGGATGGATATTGCATGAATTTGCCTTCTCTTTGCCCATTGTGTGATTACATGCTGTTGAGTCATAGAACCTTTATCTTATTTGTGACAGTGGAGAGGTGGAGATTTTTAAAAGTCCCGTAAAGGAGTCTCAGTTTGGGAACAGAAAGGTGTGAGGATAGCAACCCAAATAGAGCGATATGAGGAAGGTTTATTAGGTATTGTGTATGATTGAAGTTAGTGCATTTTGCCTATGGCTTCTTAATAAGATGGACTATTTCAGCGAGCTGTGACCACAGCCAATGGCTTGGCCTTAATCATGCTGTTTATCAAAGTATCATTGCTCTCTTTTTAAGGATTAAGTCAACAGAGGGGTTGTTCTCACTTCACCCACAACAACAGGATTCTTCCACATTCAGGGAAAAGCCACATAAGGGTTCATGCTCCATCATACACTACCCTACGACACCTGTAGAAATGCTACACAGCAATCTAATTTTCCTTCCTTCAAGGCGGGTTGCAGATCATATAAACCACATAAAAGCAAAATTAAACACCTTTAAATATTGAGCTCAATACAAGATTTGAATTGTACCTTTAACTGTTGAGCTCAACTGTACCTTTAACTGTTGAGCTCAATTCAAGATTTGAACTTGAACTTAGAAGCCCTAAAATACCTGGGCCACAAATACCAAAAAGACTTGGGATCAGAGTACTTGTTAGATCAACTTCCCCATTATAGGCCTAAAAGATCCCAGAAATTTTCCAAGCTGGTTTACCATCAATTATTGGATGTTAATTTGTAGTACAGAACAACAGGGCTTTTTCTATCATGGTGCCCATACTCTGGAACACTCTACCCTCAGATATTTGAGGAAAAATCTACTATCATATCTTTTAGGTGACTGTTGAAAACATGGACCAATTTGTACTTGGTGGGGTAGTCAATGTAGGGTGAGCTCTGAGATGGAGCATCCTTGTGAAGGAGCTGCTTCCTAAACAGAAATGGCTTCTTCTGTGCATCTCACATTGACTAGGTGGGGTGCAGGTTGAACTTGCACTGCATGTGCACTTACCTTCACCAATGGCTGGAGCCAGTAGGGTTCCAGCCAGCCCCTTCGCACGCCTTCCAGGTGCTGGAGGGGTGTGTGAAATGCCGTGCAGGCATACTGATGTGGCACACCATGCAGTTTCCCCAGGGATGATGCCATGCAAGCGTGCTAATGCTGGTGCACAAGCATGTTGAGGTTGGCCCTGGGGAGCAGAGCAGCCACCTAAATGGAAGCCATCTGCATTTGGACAGTTGTGGGGGAGGGTTTGCGTGCACTAAGCATCTGTAAATGCAATGCTTAGTACAGTCTGGGCCAGGAAGCCAAGTGCAGAAAGGCTCCATATCTATTCACCTAGGGCCCTTCCCCAAGCAATTTAAAGTCTGCTAAAAATCCTCTTTTGCCTCTGAGTGCCCACATGCCAGGGTTTTTTACCAGCTTCCAGGGCTACAAAACAAGGAAAACCCACAACAAAAATAGTGCCCTTTAAATAAGACTTTCAGCACTCTTTTTGGAAGTTGTGGGTTTACCTCGCAACATTTACCTTGGGGACGCTCCGTGGCAAAAGGGGCGGGGATTGCCGCCTACAGACACAGCAATAACACAAGCAGCTTCCCTTTCTAAAGCTCAGAACTAAAGAGCCAGAATCGCACAGAATTGCAACATTGTTGCAATCGCTATCAGGTGTGAAGAGGGTGGATTATTGCAATAACAGGGAAAAGTGGTGAGAGTGAATGAGCGATCATGCGCTGTACTGGTAAAAACGTCTTGCAGCCATTGTCACACAGCTTCTGCAGCAAGAGCCCGAGGACGGGGAGGAGAGAGGGAGAGAGATAGGGGGGCGGAAGATCTGGGAGATGAACAGAGAACCGATGGCTATTTTTCTTTGGACTTCTTGGGGGTTTCTTCCTGGTTGTGTCCGCGCCGAGCACAGTCCCTCCCCATTCCCGCTGGCACCCTATCAACGAGAGCAGAGTCGGGGAGAAAAAGATGCGCGGAAAGAAAACACAGCTCCCATGGGGACGGAAGGTGTGTTAAAAAAGCGCATTTTGCTGAGCCTCATGCGGACGCTTATTCCTGATTTGCATGGCACTTTTAAAGTCCGCTTGAATAGGGTGACAGTAAAGGGACAGAAGAGAAGCAAATAAGTATTTTGGGGATGTAGCCTAGGTGTTCCTAGTTTTTATTACGGTTTAACGTTCTGCTTTATAGGGACGTGCACATTTTTTAATATATATCCAATTCATATCAAATCGAATGCAAGAAAATTCATATTCATTTGAATAGATCCCCTTCAAATGTGGTAGGATTTGTATTTGATATGAATGTTCAATCTCATACGAATCCCATATGAATGCATACAAATCCTATACAAATAGCATACAAATCCTTGCACACTGGTATGGTCTAAGGGAGGCTCTGTCCCTGCCTCCTTAGACATTACCTCCTTAGACTGTTCCCTAGGGGCAAGGCCTACCTTAGACCACACCAGCATTTGGGAGGGAGGCTTATTGCTTGCTGGTCTGGTATACTGGCCAGTGTAGAATTGCACTAAGTTTATCTTCCCAACCATTTCTCGAGACATCTTTCTAGCTATGAATTTCTGGCATACACCTGAACAATTTCAGCTTTGGGGATGGTAGGGGCAGCTTTTCTTTTCTTTTTAGTTATTCCCAACATGTCCATTATTTTCAGTTTAAAATTCCTTCCCTAAAGGAATGCTGAGAGTCCCAGAGGGAATAGCATACTATCTTACTTCGATGGTGAATCACAGCTCTGAGGTGCCATCTCAGCACTTGTCCACCCAATTCCAAGTGATTGCTTCAGATGTTAAGAGAAAAATGAATAATTGCCTATTGGATTCCAGTTAGCAGAGGTCAAGATGAAGTCTGCCTGGCCTCTTCTGGACCTGTCATACAACCTGCTGTTATTAGATGGGTTGTTCAAGCTTATAAATGGCTGAATTCCACTGAGATGGAACCGTCTGCTTCAGTGAATGTTGGAAGCTTTCACACTTACTCACACATACACACACACACAGACATTTGTTTTTTGTAATACAGTCATCAGACAACAAAAATGGGAGCAGTGGTGCAGACTTGCCCTGTGTTTATTTTATTTATTTCATTTGAAACTTGCCTTGTATCCTGAGGTCTTGTGGTGAGTTATAACAATTAAAATGAATAAACATAGAAATTTGAATCAATTTTAAAAAGTACGGTACCCCAGGGAGGAGGACTTGGAGTATGTTCTGACTCTCAAAATACATGGTAAAATTTCAAAGATGTAGCTGTGTTGGTCTTGATCAGTATTAAAAAAGGGGGATCTAGTAGCACCTTAAATTTATTTTATTTGTTTTATTAGTTGTCTTTCTATCCTTCCCTATACCTGAAGGTCTCAAGGCAGGTAACAACATTTAAAATTGGACATATATTAAAACAATAACAATATATATATTAAAATAACAGTGAGAAGAGACAATATATGAATTAGTGTCATGAGCTTTTGTAGACAAGGCCATTGTCACACAAATGTTTTAGGTTGGCCTCAGATCATCCTCAGGTGTTGTTACTCACATTATTTTTATTTATTTTCCAAGCTGGTCTACCCCCGCTAAACCATCTTAACTTGTAGCCCTGTTTTTAAGGGACTGACAGAAGTCTGAGGCTGTTCTAGGATTTTACTTCCTCAAAGTGTGAGTGGATGGGCTAAAGGAGCCTGAACTGTGCTGTGGTGGGTGGGGTCCAATCTTTCCTTCAGCCAGTCAGCACACAATGGAGTTTGTGAAGCACCCACCCTTCTCTCCTCAGTTTGTGTATGATTCCTGTATCTAGTGTTTTTATTCAAGTTTATTATTATTTTCTTTTAGCAAATTAATCACACAGAGAAGAAAAGCACATAAAAAAGGAAGGGGAGCATGGAGGTGGGAGAGCAGGATTAAAAAAGAACCGCAAACATACACCCTCACCATCCTTGAGTGACATGAATGGCATCCAATCAGAAATGAGATAAATTTGATGTAGCAAAAGGGGTGGAGAGCCAAGAGCTCCATGGAGGAGGCTCAGTTCAGTGCAGAAAGGTGTGAGCAATGGAGCCCAAGGCAGGGACAACCTATGATGAACCAAGTGTGAACACAGCTGGTACAACCTAAATTAGAATTAATGAATAGGCCGTCCTGTGTTAGACTTGTGTGACTAGGGCCATAGAGTGTTGTACATAGGCAAGCTGTGTGTGTCCAAATAGTGATAGAATAGCAATAGAATGCATTTAGAGAAATGCAAAACTCTCTGTGTGAATAGCAATATAAATGCAAAACTATGGGTATGATGATGAGGTAGTTAAAGTATGACATGTGAATGGAGGTGTGAATGGTCAGAGAATGTAGACTGGGAACCAGAAGGAAGAGGTGATGAATGCTGCCCATTCCCAAATGGTTCAGGAAGAGGATTTTATATATTTTTCACCATTTCCCAGTTTTTAGTGAACAAGTTAGATGTTTATTGCACAAATGCCAGCAACCTACTATACAACCTGCTATCAAAGGCTTCTCAAGTGTGATGCACACCAGATGGCACCTGGTAAAAATGCAACTGTTGACCCAAAGTTCCAGAGAGATTCCAAAGAGATCTCTCTTCAATCCTGTTTTGTTGTGTTCAGTTTTTAATCCTTGTGTAAATTTTTAAATAATGGATTTATTTATTTTTAAAAATTGGTTTGAGGTTTTGTTTTTTGTTTTTGCTTTTAATCTGATCTTGTTCTCTCCACTGTTACTCACCTTGATTTCTCCAGATGAAGAGTGGGCTATAAATAATATTAATGTGCTATTTCTTATTAAAATAGAAAATACAATAAAATAGAAGCAGATGGCAAGTCTGTGCAGCCTCTAAACCACAGATGTGGCCCTCTGGGTATCATTGGATTACAAACCTCTTATAGCCTTCATTGCCCATGAGGAAAGATGATGGAAAGCAACATCCAGTAATATCAGGAAGGCCACACATTCCCCAACAGTGCTGCATACTTTGAGAAAATTTAACTCTTTCTCTCTCTGGCATGGCCTTCACAAAAATCTCAGTTTCCAAAGTCGCTACTTTTATTTCAAGATAAGCCTCCAGTGAAATCAATCAAAGCTTTCCTTGAAATGCAAATAGCAGCTTCAGCTTTTTGTAGAATTTTAAATGTATGTTGCTGGACGCACATAGGGGAGTATTGGCTGTATGGTTAGAATTAACTCATAAAAGATGAGTGCTTACGTTCAAATAGAAAATTAGCAGTGGTAGTTCATGTGGTGAAGCAGGGTGGGGCAAAGTGATGCAAGGTGAGATGAGATGGCAACTGACAATCTCCAGCCACAAATAATCCAGGCCAGCATCCACACCAAACAGCAAGGTGGACTAACTGGGGGGGAAACACTCTAATAGAAATCAGTAAAATCCACTGTTCAAAAACTGTGAGCTATACTAGAAATACAACAGCCTGAGAGTGTAAGAGGAACCCTGCTGGATCAGGCCACCGCCCACCTAGTCGAACTACCTTTCCCACAGTGGCCCACCAAATGCTTATAGTCATCTCAAGCAGAAGACAAGGGATTCACCTGCTCTCGAATCCCAGCAAATGGTCTTTAGAAGCATCCTGCCTGTTTCTCCAGCCTAAAGGATGTACGTAGGCATCCAATCTAGTAGCCATTGATACATCTGACAACCATGAATTTGTCTAACCCTTTCTTAAAGCTATCTAGGCTGGCTGCTGTTACCACCTTTTCTGGCAGCAAATTCCATAGACCAATGACCCTCTGGTTGAAGATCTACTTCCCCTTGTTTGATATGACTCTCCTATCTATCAGCTTCATAGAGTACCCCGTGGTTCTAGTGCTTCTTAAATGCCATCAGGTCCTTCTTAAATGCCATTCTTTCAAGACTGAAGAGGCCTAGACATTGCAGTCTGATTTTGTAAGGGAGGTATTCCAGCCCCATAATTATTTTGGTTGTCCTTTTATGCAGGGGTTGTCATATGCTGGCTTGAGTGCACAGAAAATTATAGGCATAAATGCCTGCAAAGAGTGAGGCAAGAGAAGGCATCATCTAGCTTTACTCTTACAGCCCCCAGTCATCATTTGGATGGAAGTAATAAGTCACAAATTCAGGAGGATCTGCTGCAACACTTTTCTTGACAGAAGTATGGAAGGGACAGAAGGAGCTAAATGGCCCTGAGCAGTTTTTTATATAATGTGCACTTTTGTTGTGGCTTATTTGGTCTTGAGTAATAAAATGTACATTTTGCAATATTCTGTATTTGAAAGTAGGTATATTCCTTTCATTTTTATATAAAGTTTATTAAGAGTTTTCCAACATATAATAAAAAATAAATATGAAATAAGGAGAACTAAAAAACCTAATATATAATGACCTTTGATCTACCCCTCAGTGATTATAAGTAAATCAATATTCATACCTCTCCATAAAAATATAAGTTACACTTCTTTAGAAAAAACAAACATACTAATGTTCAAATCTTTATTAACCTTCAAAACCTAAGGTTAACAAATCACCTTCCTTCGTACACCGTCAATAAGGGATTGTCAATTTTTCAAGTACAACTTTATGATCTTTCTCTAATCAAGTAAGTCAATTTATCCATTCCCGCCAAGTCTAACAATTTCTCTAACCAATCTTCCATTGTGGATATTGACAAATTCTTCCAACCTTGAGCAAATAAAGGTCTTGCTGCTGTAATCAAGTAGTGAAGCAGCCTTCCATAGCTCTACTTCAGTGGTGGAAAGTAGGCGTATTTCTAATTTAGAAAGATAGATTTTATCAGTCCTTCCACAGGTTCATTCACTCAACACCCCAAAAAGGCATGGATTCTATCTTCAGGATTCATTCTGATTTGTAGAGGTTTTGTTTGAAGACTGAGATATCTTATAAATTAGAGACGTAAAGAAATCAAACAATATCCTGACTTTACCAGAGACAATTTGTATTCCCAGGATTCTGTGAGCAATGCACTGGAAAGATCAACTAATGGAAGAAGACAAAGAAGAAGACGACAATGACGAAGAAGGAAACAATGACGAAGAAGATGACATTGGTTTTTATATTTCGCTCTTCTCACCTTTATTGGGGCACCAAGCAGCTAACAAACCTTCTGTTTTTTCCCCACAAAAGACACCCTATGGGTCTGTGAGAGTTCAGGAAGGGAGCCCACGGTCACCCAGCTGGCTTCATGTAGGAATGAGGACTTGAATTGGGAGACTACCAGATAAGAGTCCAACACTCCAATCACAAGACCAAACTAGTTGAAACACTCATAAGCTGTGGAAGGAAAGAATTTTTAAAAATTCAGTAAGAGGAAAGACCTGGAAAGTAATAAAATCTACGGCTTGCTATGTATAATCATGATGGCAGTGTGATTAGGATATTCTGCAATAGGCCCTTTCTGCACTTGATTCCATTATAAGACCTATATAGTAAGCTTCTGGGCCACACTGATCTGTAGGTTAGTGTCAATCTGTGAGGCTCTGTCTCCCACAAGTACATTCTGTCCACATTAGATGGAGCATAATCCCAATCTGGGATGCCCTGATCAGGAATACTGATAGACTTGATTAAATGAGTCTACTGGTGTACCAAAGCATGTCTCCCATGTTCAAAATGCATCCCCCAGAGACTTCAGGTCTAGGAATCTTTGTTCCTAGCCCTCAGTGGCCTCACTTCAAAGCTTGTGTGCACTTTGAGGCTAGGCAGGGGGGTAGTCTGGACCACTGTCATCATGCAGACAGAGCTGTTTCAGTCCATGCCTTTCCATGGCCGGAGCCAGCAGGCCTTACAGTTCCAGATCCACTGATTCTGACCATGGCCATGTAAGTGCAAAAAGGACCATGGTTTCAGATCTTCACAGGACATCTCTTCAAGCATGCATGGAACAGGGCACAGAGTTCAATCTGCCTTGTGGAACTAACAAAGTATTCTTTCTTTCCTTCTTTCTTTCTTTCTTAGCAGATCAGATATTCTAGCTGGAATTAGCTGATCATATTTAACCTATCCTCTTGAAGAACTCCATGTGAATTATATTCTCCCCTGTCAGGCCCCTATCCACTGCCATCATGTCTTTAGAACAATTCTGTAGAAATTTGGTCCCACAACAGAAATCAGTGGTCTTTCTTCCACTTACCCAGAAAATACATATTCTGAAATGGGAATAAATTATGCGTATAAGTTTACTACAGTTACATCACTGAAAATTATCTGCAAACCTGAGGGCTAGGAACATTTTAAAGAATGAAAGTCAAAACGCTCATGATTTTTTCATAAGTTTCATGGCTACAGGCTTTTAAAAATAGGCTTTTACAGGCTTTTATCTCCTTACATCCTTTCTACCTTTCCCTCCTATTGCTAGCCCAAGGAATAGCGTTAGATTCCCCCCTCCCACATAAATACAGAAATTGTTACACCCCTTTCACAGTCAAATGTAAAATTCATACATGTAAATACTTCTTGCCAGGGTCTTCCATTTTCTACTAGAAGCACGTGAATCTGTTATTAAAATTAGCACATTTAGTCCACAGTCTTAACTTTAGGATTCATTACCTGGGAGTGTGTCCCATCTAGGGATTTGCACAAACATTCGTAACATTCATTATGCATACGAATTCAGACATTCATACACTAACTGAATGTTGCAACATTCATACATTATTGTTATGAACAGTTCGTACATTGGTTAACTGGTGATACCTATCGGATACCTATCAATATGTATGCGTTTGCATAGGATCCGTATCCAGCATCCATATCCAGGATGTGTATTCAGGATACGTATACATTCGTATCAGATATTCATACGAATACATTCTTATCGAATAGAATCCTACACCGGTGATGGCCAACCTATGACATGTGTGTCACAGGTGACACGCCAAGCCCTTTTGGGTGACACACATGGTCACCCTGGCACCTGGGCGTGTAGTGCTTGCTTGTTCTTGAAGTGTATGAAATACCAACGTTCAATTGAAGATTTAGCAACAAAAGTCACTAATGTAAAGAATTATTTGTTTTTGCTTTTAATAAAATACAGATATCAAAAATATAACTTTTTTACTAGAGCTGCAAATATCACAAAATTATGGATATTTCTAGATGTGACACAGCCCCCGAGTTAGGCTAGGTTTTATTGCAAATTTTGACACACCAAGCTCAAAAGGTTCGCCATCACTGTCCTACACATTTGAAGGGTATCTATTAAAAAAAAATACAAATTTTCTAACATTCAATTTGTTACAAATTGAATGCCAAAAAGTCCCATCTGTTTTTGGTGAAATCTTCCTAGAAATAATTCCCACTTCTATGGAAATACCTGAGCCACTGCTTTTATTAGTATTTTTAAAATCTTCAGTGGGGGCAGAAGAAGAAAGGGCGTTACCACTTTGAGAGAAAAATATAAAGCCTCCCATTTTGTTATTTTATTACACTTCTAGACAGATTTGTTTTTTTTTCTGGAGAACTCTTAGGTTGAAGCATGAGTTGTGAGACAAATAGATGATCTTCCAAAAGTTGTTAATGCCACTCACTTCCAAATACATGAGTGCCTAACTTCGTCTCTCTAGATATTCCAAGTGCCATTTGCAAATCCTCTCTTGCCATTTCTGTTGTAATACATTCATTTTGGAGTGCATCTTAAACTAAATATATATCTTTAGAAGAAGAAGAGTTGGCTTTTCCACCCCACTTTTCTCACCCATTTAAGGGAGTCAAAGCAGCTAAGAAAGCTTTCTGTTCTTCCCCCCACAAAAGACACCTTGTGAGGCAGGTGGGACCGTGAGAGCTCACAAGACAGCTGTGATTAGCCCAAGGTCACCCAGCTGGCTTCATGGGGGAGGGCAGAATCAAACCCAGTATTAGAGACCGGCTCCCTAACCATTAGACCATAAGTCTTCTGGTATTTTTCTGAGCAAGGAAAAGTTCAAACCTTAGAAAAGTGCATTTAAAAAACAACCCTATTCTGATTTAAGTGTAAAGCGGGTTCAGTGATTTATTCGATTGGTCCACTTAAAAACAGGCAAACTCAATGACATCTTTAAACATTCATATATGTTAAAAATGTGCTTGGATCTTTTAGTATACATTAAGCCTCTCCAGTTGGGTGATCTTGTCAAAATAGGACTGATGCAGTGATTGGTGGCCTATGGATTGGGCCCATAGGGTGGCTGAGAAGTGACTGAAGTCCAGATTGTGGGTTTATTTCCCCTCACCCAGAGAGATGGACGAAGGAGATGTCTAAATGTCATATTTCAAAGGTCTTCCAAAGGGCCAATGGGTCCCATCTTTGCAGCAACATTTCTGGAAGCTCCTCAGGGACTGTTTAGCAACAGTTGCTCCAGCGCTTTCTCTTGGTTCCAGTGCTGCATAGCGTTAGATCAAAAATATTTGTTGCTGTTACTGATGATGATAAAGATGTTCATTAGTAACATAGTGACATTCTACTGTAGGAGCACTTTTTAAAAATTCTAATACTACTTCTAAGCTATTGTACCTTTATTTTATTTTTTCTCCTGGTTGTACCAAGTTAAAGAAGCCCATACAGGCATAAATACATTCTAGGTTGATTTTGCACTGGCCAGTATACATGATCAGCAAGTTAATAGGAGCCTCCCTTCTACATGCTAGTATAAGCTGCATCCAGAGAGGAGGAATACTTTGCAGGGACTGTGGAGCCACTGCCAAAGTATCAGAACAGGTTTAACAATGCTCCGCTGTCCCTGTAAAGTAAAGCCCAATCCTGTGAACAACAATCCTGTAGACAACAACAACACCCTACTGGCATCAGTATTGGTGTGGAGTTTTCCCTCCCTCCACAATTTCCTGGTCATTTGGGTGAGATCTTATAAGATCTTGCAAGAGTTCGTCCTCACCTAGGAAGCAGCACACCTCCCAGAATGGCAGCAGGCCTCTCAAAGATGGAGGGCCTGACCACTTGGCCATAACAGCCCTCCCTGCTGCTTTGAAGTATTGGGAAGTGTTAGGGGGTGTTTTGTTCTTCCTGTGAAACTCCTTTAAGTTTGCAGTAGGCAAGCTTTGCATTTTTAATTTGTGTCTGGAGGCACCAATAGTTTCCTTTCCAAAATGTGGAAGGGAGACTCCTAGTACACCTGTTGGTCTGGTATGCCAGCCAGTGCATAGATCACCCATAGTTACTCCTTTAGCTTCACAAGCAAAAACGTCATAATTTTTAAGTAGATAAATCTGATTATTTACAAGGTTCAAAGAGTTGCCACATTCATAACACCATTTACCTAAGTTACAACTGCCACAGTTGTTATAGTTATAGTTCCATCTCTGGAAATACTGCTTCCTATAGCCAATCCTACCCTGGTAATGGTTGCTACAGACAGGTGATTAATCAGGGCTATGGAGTCAGTGTGCATTATCACAGAAGGCGAAGATGAAGAAGCAAAGTGTCATAGGTAGGTTTGGGGGTGATCCTTGGAAAAGGGATGACCACCCCAAAAGCCCTGTCTGATCATACCCCAAGACGCGTGTTTCTGGAATACTTAGATTTTCATATACAAATGGAGAAATATTGTGATGCAACAAAGTTTTCTCACAGAATAAGATTGCTGGCTTGGAAGACAGAAGAAATCCAGACTTCTAATGCATATCATTTGAATAGTAATGAGAATGGCATCTCATTAGGATTAGCAATGCAAAAACTGTTCTAGTTAATGAACAGTGCAAACATTTTGGCAGTTGCCAAGAAGTCTATTGCTGTCCTATTCAAACTGCTGTAGTTTTGAGTTTCTAATGAATTTGTCCGTTACCAAATTGGAATTTGGAGGGGTTCATTACATTGCCAAGAAATAAATGCCTCCATGAGACTTGGTGCCAAAGTACTCCACTCAAGGAGTATGTTCTATGGTATGTAATCTGCTTTGTACAAAACGTGACCTTTAGAGTTTGTGAAAGATGGCATATGCATTCTTCAGAGTCTCCAGAAAAGCTTCATGTTTTGGGAATGGTGACAGAAGAGTTTCCTGAAGCTAACCTGAAAAGAATACTGCACTAGACAGCTTTCATTATTTCCCCCCAAAGAAATATGATCCAAATGTGTAGATTTCTTGGGTTTTGGTTTAAGTTACTAGTTTGTCTTCTTAGTCAGTGTCTTGCCATGTTTGCGTCCATGCTTGTCTCCAATTATTCTAGGATTGCACTGGAAATGCCAAACATAATTGCAGCATTCCCAATACAGTCCTGGGTTAGTCACCTGATCAATCATAATATTACTGTTATGGGAAATTTGTCAGCTATGCCAGGTTTCCAGTAACAGCAATGCTTACTTATGTGTCTGCCAGCCCACTTCATTATTATCTCACTTGGGACTACCCAGAAGCTAGGCACCCATGGCAAAAGCAATAAAAGGAAGTGGATGGGTATTTGCCAGGCTTCTGGGTGAGTCAGTTTGGTCTAGTGGTTAGGGAGATGAGGCCTTTTCGCACACGCGGTTTTGGAATGCGCGGAAGACAGCCCGGGACGCGGCATTCGCATTGCCGCAGCCGGGTTTGTGTCCCGGCATGTCCGGGGCTGTCTTCCACGCGTTCCAGATGCAGAGCACTTTAAAGTGCTCTGCATCCGTTCCCGCGCATATGAAGCGTCCCGGCGCATTCGGGGAGAGAAGCGTTCGCGCATGCTTCTCTCCCTGACAGCCGCGGGCATGCCTCCCCCATCAGGATGGGCCGAAAATCGGCCCAGCAGCTGATGGCAGTCAGGCTGATCTCCTTCCTTGCCGGGCTGTGGAAGTGATCGAGCAGCCGCGGCAAGGCTGGTTGACAGCGAGGGGGGCCACTCCTTGTCCAATAGGGGGCCTCCCTGAGCCATGTGGTGTGCGCTCCCAGCATGCTCGCCTCATTCCGAGGCCGGACAGCAAGCAGGTAGGTCCTGCATCGCGCGCACGTCCTCCCGGGGCCCTGGGGGGGGGGAGAATCATCTTCGCAGTGTAGGCGCCTACACCCCGAAGATGGGCGCGATCGTGGTTGGGGGTGGGGTCTTTGGAAAGTGGGGGGGTGGGGGACTGATCTGCGGGGCGCAGGCACCTAGATCCAGGTGCCCGCACCCTGCAGATGGGCACGATCCGTGTAGCAGGGAAGCCTTTGGAGATCGGAGCCTGGGGCTCCGATCTCCGAAGGGCTCCTGCCCCATACGGACCTTGCCCCGGGCCCTCTGATGGGCACCTGGGTGCCCGGGCGTCTTCCTGCCAGCTGCACGGGCCCCGATCCGGCCCCGTGCAGCCGGCAAGACACGGAGCAGCCGCTTGACAGCGCTGCCCGCCCCTTGGGTGCTCGCACCCAATGGGAGGCAGCCTCGCCGGCCGTGTCCCCACCCCTGGCCGGCCTTTGCCGGCTAAGACACTTCGGAACACTTTTACCATTCACACACAGGCGCGCCGGAACGCGTTTACACGCGTTCTGGAGTGCCTGTGTGTGAATGCTGAAAGCATCCTGAAGTGTCTTAGGCCACCCGTCTTACACCCGTTCCAAATGGAACGAGTGTAGTGCGAAAGGACTCTTACCTGGGAAAACAGGGTTTGATTCCACACTCCTCCATGAAGCCAGCTGGGTGACTTTGAGCTAGTGATAGCTCTATTTCTGAGCTCTCACAGCCCCACCTACCTCACATGGTGTTCTATTGTGGGGAGAAGAATAGAAAGCTTTGTCAACCGCTTTGAGTTCCATTAGATGGGTGAGAAAAGTGGGGTATATAAGTCAACTCTTCTTCTTCCACATGAGATAATGATACAGGCCAGCAGATATGGAAGATAAGCCAGAATTGTTCCTCTCATTTGAAGAGGAACAACAAGAGACAATTATGGAATCTTTTTAAATCCTCCATTGCCTTTTGTTTTCTGAAGGTAATCTGAGTCCAGGTAGAATTCTTATTGTTGCAAGTGGATATTCCATGCAAAGAAGCATTCTAGGTGCTTCAACAAAGTATATAGTTTGCTGCATCATTTGGTCCTATGGTGGCACCTAGACCCTCACTACAGATCCTGCCCTTTTTAGGAACCACATGGATGTAAGCCAGCCTTGCAGCTCTGACATCATTGATTTCATATTAGGTTGCCCCAATGAAAAAGAAGGTATCTTAGAAGAAGTGATAATTTCATGTGATACAATTCCTCATGCAGTAACAACTTCAGAAATTCCTTCTTCTATGCCCAATCCTCCCTTCCATCTGGTCACCCTATTTCACAAGTATGCAAAAACGGATTAAACAAGGCCCAATAGCATCAGGATTAGGAACTGTTTTAAGACAATCTACCTATGAACCATAACAAATCTGGAAAAGAGCAATCAGTTACATCTCTATCAAACTATAATAACCAGATGCTCCAAGTAACCAAAATGTAACCCTACTGATCTACCGTATTTACTGAAGAAATATTGGGTATCTTATTCTTTTCAAGTTAAAGAACAGATGACGTAATAGTTATGCTGAATTATATTTTAACGACACCTAGGGAAGGAGAAGATATACCCTGTTAAGAACAGCAACAAGACTTAAGTCAGCAGCAGCAGTGGCTACAGATACATTTCATGACAACACTGAGAGGCAGAAAAATCCATTTGACTTGTTTGTTACCTTTGCACAGGTAAATACATTTAATATAAGAAACCATTTTTTTTGCCTGTAACCACCAACAAATCCAAATGCAGCTGAGAGAATGTGTCTCTGAATGAAATGTCACACAATCAACCCCCTGAGAGCTTTGAAATGGAGTCATCTGTTTTCCAAAATGGATGGATTAATTTACAGCAACAGAGGGAAGCTGGGAGGATGAAACTGGTATCTGAGTAATGTTGGATATGGGAGAAAGAACCTAGGTATGCCCATCTCTGTAATAATGGACAGGAAACTGTTGGAATCTGGGAGACAGAAGAATGTGACTTAGAGAATGAGAGTTTCTAATTTCCTGTTGGTCACCAGAATTTGAAGAAAACTGTCAGTCATCCAGCTACTGTGCTGGTGATCTTGGTGAATGGTAGGTTAGTCCATATTATACTATCTTTTAACCCATGAACTGTTTGAGGATGAACAGGATGACCTAGTGTGGATTTGCATTATTGAGACCTGGGACTGCCTGACAAAACCTATGCTTTCCTAACTCTGTCCTCTGGGCATTTGGTGCAGCATCAGTACAAACTACTTGAGTATACTGGGAAAGCCACCAGATGCCCAATCAGCTCCATATCCAGGACTGGGTGTCCGTTCCTTGGATCACAGAGTCACAACAGGAACATTGCTTGTGTACAACCTATACCATGGCCCAACAGTTTTCCTACCTGAGCTCACAGAGCCTATCATAGATGTGTTGGATGCTGCACTTCACCACAGTAGTTTGTAGAAATTCAATTTCCATGCCCAAGGTGTCAACCATGGGCAAGTCCAGGATTCCATGGACTCTATATTAGGCATGGACCTAGCTCAGTTCATAATGGTTCTAACTGATGCTCTTGAATTGGCGTTGGTTTCAGAGAAGACAAGGGGCATTTTGTTAAATGGAGGACTTACTGTAAACCAGTTGTCATGGATAAATAATTTTCTGGTGACATTTGGGCTTTCTCAGATGGTGAAAAGATAGAACAAGAAACTTTATATGCTACCACCAGTTTGTGGTTAGAGTGTTGGATTCTTCTCTTGCAGTCTCTGGGTTTGAGTCTGCACTCCTACACAAATCCAGCCAGGTTACCTTGGGCTAGTCATAGCTCTCTTTTTGAGCTCTCACAGCCCCACCTACCTCACAGGATTTATGTGGTGGGGAGAAGAACAGAAAGGTTTGTCAGCCACTTTTGAGTCCCCTTAAAAGAGTAAGAAAAGCAGGGTATAAAATACAACTACTACTCCTCTTGCTTCTCTGCAGATATTACCTACTCAGATAATAAAATATCTTCAAATGGAGAATGTAGCTTGGAGAACTGCAGCAACCAAATGTGTGTCCTTTTCAAGGAGAAGTTAGTCTTTGTCACCATCACAGAATATCTATGAAAACCTTGTAAAGTGCTTTGAAGATAAACACATAGATTTATATAGATTACCACTATTTACATTAGATTACCACTATGCTTTTTAAAGTCTATATGACTTCTAGGAATGGTCATCAGGGGGTTGAAATGAGATGCCACATGTATCCTGATCAGACCCGTCTATATGTCACTATTCCATTTGAGCCAAAGACTTTAGGTCCTGGATCAATGCCTGGAGGTGACAATGGGATGGATATGGTCCACTTGATTGAAACTAAGCCCAGATAAGATGTAGGTGCTATATTTAGTGAAAAGCTATACAAAAAAGTGAGAAGCTATCTTGTTCTGGATGTGGGAAGAACAATTGTGTAGTTTAGGTGTGCCTCTAAATCCCTCAGTGACACTTGGATCACAGATGGCAGTAGTGGCCTGGGGTCCCTACATGTAAGCCTAACAACATCTGCTTATTTTCTCCTCTGTACAGTGTTTAAATTATGTATCCTTTGTCCTCTTTTGCATATAGTACCCTATGTAACCCCCTCTCCCCAGGCTAGACTATTCTAATGGTTTGGAGGTTGGAACAAATACAGACCACTGCAGGTTGATCCCTTTTGCAATATCCCAGGCAGGCACATGTCATGCCAGTCTGTAAGAATCTGCACTTGTTACTAATTCACTTCTGCACCTAATTTATGGTATAAAGATTGACATTCAAAGCTTTAAGAGCATGGATCTAAATGATCTCCTCCCATACAGTCCTTCCCATGAATTCAGACCTTATACAGAAGCTCTCCTAACACTTCCATCCCTGTAGGATATTCATATCAGTTCATATAAACAGATGGTGGCCAGCAGCCCTGTTACACTCTTTGTAAACCCTGCCCATGCAGGAAATGGTTTGAGATGAGTCACTACCTGTTTGAGTAGTGCATTCTCACTTTCCAAGTTTATCCGCTGAAATACAGTATATCTCCCATGATCCTCAGCCCTGCATCAATAGCCTTCTAAATTTCAGCCTAAAAAGGAATTTTCCTAAACTCTGCCAAAATGGGTGCTAAATATAGTGAGCGAATGAGGCCTGCCATTTAAAAGGCTTTGTTTTCCAACTTGTACGACTGACACTTTGCTTTGGGCATCTAAACATCCAGCTGCAATTGCACAATTGTGGTAGATAGGCAATTTAAATAGCTACATCAGATTTTACTTTTTTCTTGCTGAAAGCAAGTATTTCCAGATAAAGAATGATTGTTGAAACAAGCAATGGCATTTAGTAGATATGCTAATTAATATCTAACAGCTATTTTCTTTAGCACAATTAAATCCAGGCACATCCTTTAAATTTTTAGTGCCTTTAATCAAATGGTACCTTCATTTCTTTGGCAAACCATTTCACAGGCAATAGTTAAAAATACAAAGTAAACGCTCTGCAACAGAGTACACTGAAATTTAATGAAATTGTAACAACTGTCCTACTGAATCTAATTTAGGTGCTTATTTCAGATGCTTCATTTAATGTGTTAACAAAATAAATTGCGTGTAATTGGAAGCATCAATACTGCAATGAAGGTTACTGAATTAGCAAAGGGATGCAGGCAATAACACATTGGTATTAAAGAGGCAAAAGCAATGTCAATTCTTCTCAATTTAAATAATTAGGAGGGAAAAGTAGTTCAAGGTGTAGCATTAGTTTTCAAGTCTTCACTATTTATCTTGGCCATATTCTATTTTCTTCTCAGGATAGCTGTATGAATTATTGCTTTAAAATGGTTCAATTTCTAAGGCCAAATCCTCAATTAGACCCAAGGGCTGTAGTACAAATTGAAATAAATGTATACAGGGTTCATAAAAGCTACAGCTTATAGATCATTTCTTCAAAGGGGGCTAAAAATGAAATCTTTCAGTTCCTTGATTTCTGCCTTCCAAAGACAATACCTTTTAAAGTTTTGCTTTTAAGAATTGTTAATCATTTACTTTCTGGGAATCAGTGTTATGAAGAGTCTCAAGTGACTCCCTAAATTCTCTGTCTGGTTCTGGAAACATAGCATTCATATTTTAAGTTTAGAAGAGTTTCTTAAATATCGAAGATGAAAGAAAGCAAAATTCTTTTTCAGCAGTAGTGGTTCCTATGAAGTGTTTCTCCTGGGTGGCTTTGAAAGATATGATCGAAGATGAGATGCCACCACAGGGTTACTGCACTAAAAATGGATTCCATAAAGCTAAAACAGAATCCGAGAAGAGACAAATATTAAAATATATTATCTTCCTTCTCTTAACTCAGGTGGCTGCCTCCAGAGGCTTTTCCGCACTGCAACGCGTTCCAAACGGAACGCGTTCAGGCGGGAAGCTTAAGACAGCTCCGGGCGCTTTCACCGTTCACACACAGGCGCGCCGGAACGCGTTCCGGCGCGCCTGTGTGTGAACGGTAAAAGCGCCCGGAACTGTCTTGGCTGGCAAAGGCCGGCCAGGGGC
This sequence comes from Aspidoscelis tigris stejnegeri, assembly GCA_023333525.1. NCBI lineage: Eukaryota > Metazoa > Chordata > Lepidosauria > Squamata > Teiidae > Aspidoscelis > Aspidoscelis tigris. The sequence goes on along the minus strand of JALMGA010000002.1, from coordinate 51,261,716 downwards.
GCGGAGACAGCTGCGGAGGCAGATCGGCAATCAGCTGATTGTCAAACAGCTGATTGCCAAACCTGCGCCGGCGGGGGAGGCGGGCCCGCGGCTGTTCGGGAGCGAGAAGCAAGCGCGAATCCTTCTCCTCCCGAACGCCTGCGGGCAGTTTGTCAGCGCCCGAACGCATGTAGAGCACTTCAAAGTGCTCTACATTTGGAACGCGCGAGAGACAGCTCCGGATACGTCGGATCGCAAGCCCCGCGGCGGCAATGCGTTTGCCGCGTTCCGGGCTGTCTCCCGCGCGTTCCAAACACCCCCGTGTGAAAACGTCTCTGACATTGCCTACTTATTATATTATTTTCCATTATTTCATCGTTAATTACCCTGATATCATTTTATATTGTTCCCCAAAGGAGACTGAAGTAGCTCATTTTGTAGCTTGCCAATCTGGCACTAATGCTATAGTGCCAAGAAGTGATTTTGTATAACCCGTCCAATCCTGCTGACTTCCATATCAACATCATTCTGAATTCCTCCCTATGGGCTGTGACTTAAAGCTTTGCTACACTCACACTGATTCTTGACTGTATCCCTAAGTATTCTCACAGAAGAAATCCAGATGATTGGACGCTATTGCTGCAACCAAATGTTATGCTACATGAGTCTGTTCGCTGCAGTAGTTATATTATAGTGTGCTATGGCTTCAGATTTTCATAACAGTTAGCAGAGGTTGGGAAGCAAGCTTGGCAATTCAATAATAATAATGACATTTGTGTGTCTTTGTTTCTGTACTTACTGCCACCCTGTCTTGTCAAAGGCTGGGATAGATTGCTTCTGGGGTGGAACAAAAGCTGTCTGCATTGGGACAGCCTGTTTCGCACCAGCTTCAAACCCACACTAGCTTCAGAGCCAGTGTGGAGGCACTCTGAAGACCAAGAACAAATGCTCCCAGGCTTCAGAGTTCCTGGGGGATATTTTGGCAGTGTGTTCTGGTGCCCCATTGAAATGGGTCCTTTGGGTGCCCTAACCTGGCCTACATTCCATCCTGTGTGGATAAAATATTCTAGGAGTTGATAGAGCCTCCTGTGACCTGCAATAGGGTGCAGAAAGGAGGCCTCTGGATCCTTTCCTATTACAGGAAAGGTGGAAAAGGGCTTCCTTTCTAACATTTTATGCTCACAAATGTCTAGGACTGGACATTTGAATTCAAGGTTTCGTAGTCCTAATCCAGGTCTATAATTGCCATATCACACTGTCCATCATTTCCTTAGCGCCATGTACTTTGGCTGAGCCCTGCCAATGAAGACCAAAATACTCTGAGTGGCATGATGCTCAGTGCTTTTGCCAGACCTCCTGGCAACTTCTGCATGGTCTATTTACATCATGGCCCACCTTGAAAATGTAGCATCCACACTGGTCTTTGGCTTGGAGCACTCCAACAGGAGACCACTTTAAAGCATTGCTGGGGTGTGGAACTAACCCACCACCTGCCTTATGGTTGGCTGGCACAGATTAAGCAGCACCTGGAGCCTGGTGTCAGGTCTGGAACTGGACCATTTTTAGCATTATGCCAACATTCCCCCATCCTGCAGCTTCATAGTCTGGAGGCCTTTTGCATCCCAGTCTCCAGCAAAGGTCAGGAGAGCATTGTGGCAAAGTGAATGGCCCTTTACCCCACTCTGTTCTTGCTCCAGATCAAGCAATCCAGAGCAAGACAGGCCTTCACATTGCACACCAAGGTGCCTGGTTTGGAAACTCCTGCAAATTGCAAAGATTCATGCCATTATTATCCAAGTATCTTGCTAAATAAGCAGCCAATCCCTTGGGCAGGAAGAGTGAGAAAGAATGAATAAGACCACAGGCTTTCTTCATCCATCCGCCAAAATCCCCCCCCCCTTCCTTCCTAATCCATCTTCTTGTATTATTGACTATTATATATTTAACCTGGACTTGTAGTTACATTTTGTAAGTCACTCTAGGAATATTAATGGTCTGATAAAAATACAGGCAATAAATTAATACTTGCTTTAAAACACACACTTAATGATTCTGTAATCAACTAATAGAATTGTTGGTAAGTTAGCAAATATTTTGAAGAAAGAAACAAAACTCAAAAGGCCTAACTGGAATGGCTGTGGTGTTAGACGATGTCCTGATGTTTTTGGGGAAATAGCTCACTGAGGATGCCCTTGGGATCTTTTATGTATACGGCTTCAATAAAATGCCAGAGCAGTTTGGTGCTTAACAGCAAGGAGACCCAGAGTCAGTTTTCTTAATAGGAAAAATGGTTTTTAATAATAATCAGTATTAAAAAGAATTAAAAATGAAGAAGGACTATGCAGAGTGCTTCAAATAGGCCAAAACATAAGCAAAGCAGATTTCGGGCAAGGGGCAATAGCTTGGTACAGGACAGAGTATAAAAAGCACACTTTTTGGCAATGTAGGGATATAGAAGAGAAAAAGGAAGAAAGAAACCTACTCTAAGAGTGCCCTATGCTATAGTTCAACTGGCTCTCACCCAGTGGAGATGTCTTCTTCAGAGCACATGGCAGGAACTGGATCATGCAGGTTTTCTTCAGAGCAGGATCAGAGAAGGGGCCATGCCCAAAGGGCTATTTTTATTCTCTCAGATGTACGGCTTAGCCAATGGCTTAACCTGTGAGATCCAAAGTGGGAGATTTGGATCTGTGGAGGGGTGAAGCTAAATTTTAAGGGGTTCCAATGGCTGAACTTCTCACCTGCCTGGTTACTTGATAGGTCATCAAGCACTTAAGTTCAGCATCTGCCTCCAGCTGTGCATCTTAAACAAAAGGCTTTATCTTTGGCAAACACAGATGCTTAGGTGTTGATGAGTCCCATCAAGATGTACTGATCAGATCTATGTAAGTTAGCCAAAGGAATAGTCTTTTGTTCTAGCATTTGCAGGAAGCTCTGCCCTGAAAGCATACTTTAGAGGCATTATTTTCTACTCATAACTCCTTGCATCCAGCTTTATGCATTTTGATAAGCCTGGCTTGGAATTATGATATTCAACTAATAAATGCCAACAATCACATTTCCCATAAAGGTTATAAGCCAGCCTTGCTTGTCAGTGTACGGTTTTTCTACTGTATGTCTCAGAGAGAAAGGAGGGTTTGGGGGGTTCATAGGCTTATAGTAGAACTGGTATGAAAATAATCAAATGGACTGTAATAGAGAGAAAAATCAGAGTTCTTTACTTAGAAATCGAACACACAGCTATAAGATCAGGATGCCTGCCCTGATACCTTTGCAAAACTAAGTATGGGATTCTAGTCAATCATAAGCTGCGTATGAATCAGCAATATGATGCCACCATGAAAAAGGCAAATACAGTTCTGGACTGCATCAAAGGAGTAATTGTTCCAGTATATTTTGAGAATCTCACCTGCAGAAAGATTCAAACGAATGAAAACACATTAAAAGAAAGTCAAACACAGTTGTCCTGAATCTGAAAATATAAAGAGAAGTAGGAAAAGGTTGAGAGAATATTTGAGAAGGAGGCCATGGGAAGACAGCGTCAATCATATACCTGAAAAAATGTCATCAAGAAGAAGGTATTTGCTCAGATTCCTTCAAGCTTACATTTAAAAAAGTGTTGGTTCATGAAGTGGTACAGAAGATGAAATGAGTTGGAGACTGCTCCTTTGCCTTTGATTGTGCTGGACAGTGCTATGGATCTATATAGCATATCAAAGCATATCTTGCAATTAAAGGCAAGAAGATGCCAGTTACTTCCTCAACCCACCCAAATCGTTAAGGTGAGGTCAGTTCAACACTTGAATCAAGTGTATAGGACAGTGGTGACTTCTCTTTCTTTGAAGGTTCTCATTGTAGAAGAAGAAGAAGAAGAGTTGGCTTTTCTACACTGCTTTTCTTACCCATTTAAGGGGACACATAATGGCCGACAAAGGTGTCTGTTCTTCTCCCCACAACAGACACCCTGTGAGGTAGGTGGGGCTGTGAGAACTCAGAAGAGAGCTGTGACTCACCCAAGGTCACACAGCTGGCTTCATGGAGGAGTGTAGAATCAAACCCAGTATTCCCAGATAAGAGTCCGGCTCCCTAACCACTAGACCAAACTGTAGATATCACTGTAGATACTTTACTTTGGTGGCTCATGCAGGATGTCTACAAGGGAGATAAGCTGCTAAATTCCCCAAAAGAACCAGGACTGAAAGTTAATATTACATAGGTTAGTGCACCTTTATCAGGTTCTAATGTTAAAGAAGGCAAGCAACTCTATTATGGAAACTGAAGAAGAAAGAAGTGCGTACAGGTATAACAAGCTCACAGTTGTGCCTGTAAGTGTCCTTACCTTTCTCTGAAGCCACCAGAATGCAGGTGAGTATTATAACTTAATCCCCCCCAACATCCATAAGCCTGATAACAACCTGGTAGCTTGCACAAATATTGGATTTCCAATAAATGCTAAGGAACTATTCCAAACCATGTAATAGTGAAACCATGCAGTTCAAAACCATGATATACAAGGGGAGTCACATTTTGCCTAATGTGTCAGACCAAAGTGGCACTGTACAAAATGATGTTCTCTAAGAATTGACTAGATATCTTGAGTTGGAAGGAATGAGAAAGACCTTTGTTACAATCCTTTGCCTTGAAATTGGAACAAATGGTACAGCAGACCATGGTCACACCTTCACTTTAAACTTTGTAGGGGTGTGCAATAATATTCATTGGGCTTTCATTCTGGCCTTTGTTGGAGCTTTGCAGAATCTCCGTCAAAGTCAAGATCTGCCTACCCCTGGGCTTGCATCCCCCCTAGCCATGCCCCCTTACAGATAAATCCTGCCACTGCTGCCCCTTCTTCCAAGGCTCAACTTGGAAATTTCCTCCTATTCCCAGATGGGGGTGGCCTCACGGAGATGGTGGAAACTATAGGTCAGTGGGAAAGGGCAAGGTGAGATGGGAAAGAAAGGATGGGGGAGCTCCCTTCGCATGCAAACATTTGATAGATGTTTGCAAGCAAAGCTGAAGCCTTCCATCATGGGGGTAGGGTCGTGTGAAACCAAATGTCCCCCCCCCTTCAATTTGTATTGAATCCAAAGGGGAAAATGGGCTTTGTGTACATCCGTATTCTTCCATTCAACTTCAGGCCTGACTGTTCACACCTTTGCATTTCTATCAATTTTATTTGTGGATTTTTCATGCAGGGAAGTCCAAATGGAGGGTGGAAAGTCCACAAATAAAATGGTTAGAAATGAAAAGGTGTGAGCAGTCAGGCCTGAAGTTGGACTGAAGAACGTTTAAAGTGAAAGCTGTGTTATCCCAGGAAGAGTACATAAAACTGTGTTTGATATGTATATATTTTTAATTGCAGTTGCTGATCCTACTGAAGAATAATTTATGCAATTGAGAAAATTTCTGATTCCGCACAACCATTTAGGAATGATTTAAGGATGCATATTCAGACAGCTGTGGGTGAAATTACTCCCACAATGCTCTTGATACTTTGCAAATACAAATCTAAACTAGGCAGCATTTCATTCTGATCAGTCACGATAGTCCTGGGAGAAGAGTCAGAAGATTATTTTAGTATGAGAGAAGTTACCTTCAGCCATTTTATACACAGAAGGGCTCATCATGCATTACTGGAATTGTAAATTGTATGATGTTTGCACAAGGAAATGAATTTGATTTGACTAATTATATCTGCCAGTGACTGCTGACAGCTAAAAATTCTTTTTGTTTAAGTACAGGTGGTCAAAATGATGTGTAGGTGGGGTATTTGTGTCTGAAGATGATTGTTCATATATTTATTTTAGAGAAACATAGGAGCTAGCCTACTGACATGGGACAGTGATTTGTTTTTGGGCTTTCTCTCTTATCTCTGAGCAGCTGAAGGAATAGAACATATGCATTTGATCAGAAGCAGAATGCAGGATTAGGAGAAGATTGGGTTGTCGTTCAGGCACATAGACATGGCTTCCAACTGCTGTCATGTTCCATGGTTCTTTTAGTATAAAAGGTGCAGGAAAGGGCAACCAGGGGGTGGGACACCTCCCTTATTAGATCAGGCTGCAACATCTAGGCCTCTTTAGCCTTGGAATTTAAGAGGTGGGCTGATTGAAGTATATAAAGTCTTGCATGTTGTGGAAAAGGCAAATAGCGGGAAATCTTTTCTCTATTGCACAGCACTACAACCAGGAGGAACTCTATGAAGCCAATGGGCAGGAGAGTTGGGACTGACAAGGAGAAGTATTTTTCACCCAGAGGATCATCAGTCTATGAAATTCATTACCAGAAGAGATGGTGACAGCAACCAGCCTGGATAGTTCAAAAAAAGAATTAGATAAATTCATGGAGGATAAGTAGATCAATGGCTTCTAGAATACCTAGATACCATTCCTGGGTTGAAGATCCAAGCAAGGAATGAAGTGATTGAAGAACAGGTGAAAGTTTTGCCTTTGTCTTCTGCTTGAGAATGACCAGGAGCAACTGGTGGGCCACTGGGTGAGATAATGGACTAGATGGGCCATGGCCTGATCCCAGCAGGATCTCCTCTTATGTTCTTAATATTCAACCACCATCCCACATTGTTTTCTTTCCCTGAAGGTTCAAAGGGAGATGACTTCTGCTCAAGCACCTGGGAAGTCACACCACGATCACTGCTCTGAAAGACAATTCTGTGTTGCGATTCCAGAGCACGAAATGTCATTTGAAATGGCAAACTGAGGTCCCTGCAGAGAGGGCAGTAAATTGCATCCTGCTGAAAAAGCATCTTGGACAGCCAATGCACTTGAAAATGAGGTGGCATCTGAGACCTTTTTCCAATGCAAGTGGAGATGCAGCCTGTATTTGATACCAGAAACTCATGAAAATTCACAAGATAAATGTACTGTTTTTACTTACATTCTATACGAAGGGCATCAATGGATATTTACACGGGCTCCTTCAACACGTCTACATACCAGCAGAGTACAAATGAAGTTTGCTTTTTCTTTCTTTCTTTTTTTCTTGCCATGAGTGTGAAAAGTTTGGAGGAGATTTGTCAGCCTGCAGGCATGCCAAAGTCAGGTAAGTAAAAAAAATGCTTCTTTTACAATCTCCTGGCGTGTGTGGTTAACAGAGAGATTGGAATGAGACCTTTGTTGTTTGAAAACCCATCTGGTTCATTTCTAGAATGATAGTTTACCACTTTGTTTTAGATAGTAAATTTCTAACTGTGGGATATTTCTGTATGAGCAAGGAGAGGGGAAAAGTGGATGCTAGCCCAAAGCTGGTAGAATATTAGGGTTTTCCGTGTACAATTAGTTGGCCAGTATGAGAAAAAGCATTTACTAAGTTCTTTTATGTTCTTTAAAAGCACATGCTATTCAAAAATGGATTGGAACTATATATTGCATAATTTCTTTTAAGGCCACAGCCAGATAGTGGCCAAAATAACCTGCTAGGAAGGCATAATATGGGATATCAGTCCCCTACAATCATTCCGCGCTAGCAAGCTAGTTTTATTGGTGTGTGCATCTAGGTATTCAGCTCTGGACATGCATGGAAGTCTGTTTTGGCCTCCACACATGTGTGGTGGACAAAGCTATGATGGCAGCTCTATCAAGATGATGAGTAACAACTGCTATTGCTGGAAAATCCGCTACCAGTGCTGGATTTTCCCACAATAGTTTTTTGCATTTTTTAGAGGGGATAAAGTGGGGCTCTGGTGGGGTTGCCTCAGATACAGGGCCTAAAAAATATCCTTATGTACAGAAACCAGCACATTTACAGAACATTTTTTGATTAATCTCAAAGTCTTGAGAAAAAAAAAGATACTGAGGCTATGCAACATTTAAATTTCATCCTCCAGCTATGTAACACAAAGGATTGAATAAATATAGTGTTTGGGTTACCAGAGAGTATATTGCCATTCAAAAATGCTTTGATCTAATTATTTGAGAATACTGCAAAGTTACTGGTAAGAGAAAAGTCTCTTTAAAGTATGAATTCCGTTAACACGGCACTGATTTTTCCTTTATTTAACTTTCTATTAATATTGTGTTCCAACAAAATGACAAGTTTGGAGTGGTGGATAAATTATAATTGATGCCCAAAAATTGGACTAAGAATTATATCTAGGTCAGGAAGAATCGATCTGATTTTATCTCTTCCTCTGCTCTGTACCATGTTCATGGATATATTGCTCTGCATGCACATTTTGTAGCATTCCTGCTGCTTCTCAGTCCAACATTATACTTGCATTGTGTAACATTTATAAAGATCTCAGCCAGCCTTCACACAGAACCACTTATACGGCATCCCAGAATGAGCCTTCAGTCATTTTATCTGTTGACGCTTTGTTCTAACAATATTCTGAGTGCTCTACAAAATGCATCTGGGGAAAGAGGACAAGAGCAACCATCATTGTGTTTTCTTGGAAAGTCCTATTCTGAATTGAGAAACCATTATTACAATGGTCAGCTGCTGAATAGCTACAGAATGGGTGGATGGTTTCTGCAGTAACACAGGGCAAATTCACACTTATCTGGGTGGGAAATTCCGGAGACACTTCTACACAGAGGACCTGTGCTATGCAGAGCTGCTCCTTTATCCAAAGCAGTTCCACACGTGCTGGAATTCTGCCTGCAGGTATAGTGGTAGAGCAGTTCTAACTGCTGTACTTCTATATTAGCAGCAGGCCTAGGACAGCCCTGCACATTTCATTCACACCTCTTCTGGGTGGAAGGGGTGCAAATGGAGCTTGTGCCTGGTGGTGCAGGTTTGGTTGTGCGCTGCGTTACCCAGTCACTGTGGCAATGGTTCCATGCATGTGCATTGGCACTATTGGCACAGCTCCTCGATTACCTCCTTAATGAAGCAATTTGCACTTAGCCAGTGCCTTGTTAAGTGCCAGATTTTAAATGGTTTGACCATCTTGAAGTGTGGACACCCAAACCATTACACATCTTTGCTTCCCTGGAATGCTTTCTCAGGGAAGTTGAAATGCGAAAAGGCTCACAGTTTCATTAAATCTTACAACAAACAAACTCAAACTATGTGCCTAGACCTAAGGCGTTTCTGCACTTAGCACTTCCCACGAGCGTGTACTAGTGTTTGCACTTGGGAATGCTAGTGGATGCAAGCCAAGTCGGCAGAGCATGTCTGGGTGTCACCAAAATGGGCCTCAAGTGGGGCGGGGGCTTTGAGAACAGGAACATCTGGCCACTAAAGCTTGCAGAGGCCAGCCTTGAAGCTCATGTGCGCTTTGATGTCAACACAGCAGCTAGCCCAGAACAGTGTTGTTCCAGTTCAAGCCTTGCCATGATCAAATCAGTGCAACTCCCAAAATTAAAGCCTAATTCAAAAATTCCCAAGAAGGTAATATCTTTTAGTATAGGTTTGAAAAATGCAAAAGAACCCATATAATCAAGCAGATCACACATAAACATACACCAGGAAAAGAGCAACCTTCCAAAACAAATGCAGACTTGTATTTATACGTAGTAAAAATCCAAAAATAGTATAAAAATCAAGCAAAAGTAAAAAAAAAAAAAGACAGGTAAGCAGCTGATTGTCAAATACAAAACCTTTCACCAGCAATGGAAAACCCAATAAGATAGTCTAAAAACCTCCTACTTCCTAGTTACTTAATGCGCATGAGCCAACCCGTTAATTCAGGGCAGTGAAATCTCTATAGAAAAACTCAATGAAAAGAGATCATTTAAGGTTAACTTTGACAGGTCTTCTGTCAGGATGAACTTCCAGAGTTCTAGTGTTGCATTAAAGTGCTTCAGCTGAGACAAAGTAAGATATAGACTCTAACCAAGCTTTGAAGAGTTATTTTAACAATGGTCTTGGTAGAAGTGTCTGTCAGAATGGCTTGCAAGAGTTTTTAGCTAAAAACAGCTGGATGAAGTGAGGTTGCAATTATTCGACCCTCAATGACAGTTTATGATCCAGAGTTTCTTCTGATGTCCTGGCAGTTGATCTGAGGTAAGGATTTGTAATATGCCCTTGTGATGTCATAGCTCTCTCTCCCCTGGACAGGTCAGCCTATATGATCTTAATGATTCCCAATGGGATTTACATTTCCCTTTTAACATTACCCTAAAGCAAACATAGCCATTTCTCCTTTTTCGCAAGCTTTTCTCCTCTCTGAGACCGAGAGGAGAGACTCTCATGCACACACAGAGCTAAGCTTCCCTGATCTCCCCCCTACTACCGAGTCGAGAGTCCACGAGGCTGCTCTGGCTGCCTGTTTTATAGCCCATGTTTCTCCGTTTGTGATTGGTCTGTTCTGCTTGGCTGGCGTGGCTTTTTCTGTGTGTAACGGCCCTCCTGTCACTCACACAGGCTGCTGAAAGCCTGCCAAGCCGTTAGTCTCTGCCTCGCTCCTTATGGGTCAAAATGCAAATGTGTAATGTGCAAATGTTGGTCTATGTGACCAACATTAACAGCAATCAGAGTTTTCTTAACACTCTGATCTGACCCTTGATTACAACTTAATTGTGGTAGGCAATTCATGCTGCCATTTTAGCAAGACCAAGTAGAAGTTCGTTAATGTTTGAAACGACATTGCATCCATGATTCAAAGTTTACATAAACTCTTGACATCAGTTTCAGGTTTTGGCATCCTGTTTGCTAGAATTTCCCCCACAGCTTATCACAATATTTATTTTTAATGAGTTACTCATTGCAATTATATTCACAATGGCCAACTCAATCTCTGTAACTCTGTTAAATTTTTTAAATAAAGAAAGATATTTTCTTGGTACCCAAATGTTTGCTTCTCTTGATTTGTTCAGAAAACCAAACTTGTAGTCTCCCAGAAAAATCCTTTCAAACCTCAGATGCTTCAACTTTAGCCGAATGATGGCAGATGTAGTATTCCCTTTGTCTTTTGTCTTCCAGTAAACAGGACACAAACAAGCATTCCCAGAATTTTTTCTTCCTTCAGTCTCAAGTATGCCTTTTAACTAATATAAGGTTTTAGCTTTTATAATTTCAAAATGTAGACTATTTGGACATTCTTTGGGACATCTGATCAGTCCTCTATTCTGCCCCCACTGTAGCCAATTATAACCAAATCCATTTCACTGTGCCTCATGTAACTATTCCATATATTGCAACTAGGGATGAGCACGAATATTTGTAAATTCATTATTCGTATGAATTCGGACAAATTCATACATTTGTATACGAATAAAATATTACAGCATTTGTACATTGACATTCATATGAATACAAATGTGTCAGAACATTCGTACGAAGCTTTGGAACATTCATACAAATAGCTTGGACATTTGTTAAACTGGAGAGGTGGGAAAGCAGCTGCACCAGTCACATCTGCAATGGATCCAGAGTGAGTTCAACATGGTTTGAGAGCAAATTCAAAGTGGATTCAGGGCAGATTTGATGCTTTCAGAGCAGATAAGTTATGGGATGCATATCAGATATGTACTGGATATGTATGTGTTCTTATCAGATATTCGTATGAATTTGTACTAATACATTGGTATTGAATAGAATCCTAACACATTTGAAGAGGATCTATTCAAATTAATATGAGTTTTCTTATATTCAATTTGATACGAATCAGTGCAAAAATCCCATTTGTGTGCATCCTTAATTGCAACACAAAGACCCTGTCAACGATCATGGCTCTGCCCTTGAGGACGGTTCAGAAAGCTGCAGCTGGTGCAGAATGCTGCTGCTAGACTGCTGACTGGAACAGCTGGCTAGACACACATCACACCAATCTTAAAAGAGCTGCGCTACCTGCCAATTCATTACTGAGCCAAATTCAAGGTACTAACTTTAACCTATAAGGTGCAAAATGACTTGGGCCCCAAATATCTTAAGGAACACCTTCTCACATATGAATCTGCCTGTGCCTTAAGATCTGCAGGGGAAGGCCTCCTGGTTGTCCTACCACCCTCAGTAGCAAAAGGGGTGGACACCCCGGCAAGGGCCTTTTCAGTCGTGGCGCCCAGATTGTGGAATAGTCTCCCTCCTGAGGTGCATCAGGCATCTTCACTTTATGAATTTAGGAGAGCTGTGAAGACACACCTCTTTAATAAATGCAAATCTTCCAGCAAAGCCTGGTAAGTGCAGAAAGGTCCCATGTCATGAAAAGTGTCTTAGGCTGTGGATACACTTTCACTTTAATCCTTCTTCAGCCCATTTTAGTCCAATCCATTGTGGACTTTCTTCCTTCCAAGTGTAGTTTCCTGAGTCCTGATTTTTACAAGTCTTAAGCTGTTGAAGACGAAGACAGAGATGAAGAAGCTTTTCTACCCTGCTTTTCTCACCCATTTATGGGGGCTCAAAGTGGCTGACGAAGCTTTCTATTCTCCCCACAACAGAACACCCTGTGAAGTGGCTGGGGCTGCGAGAGCTCAGAAGAGAGCTGTGACTAGCCCAAGGTCACCCAGCTGGCTTTATGGAGGAGGGTGGAATCAAACTTGTTATTCCCAGGTAAGGGTCCAGCTCCTTTTCATTTTTATTGGGGAAGATGACTAAAGGGGACTGAACTATACTGAAATGGGTGGATACTGCATGAATTCACCTTCCCTTTCACCCAATGTGTGATGTCACGTTGTTGAGTTACAGAACTAGGGATGTGCATGATTTTTTCTTCATTTGTGAGAATGTAACCGCTTCAAACATGGTGACATTTGCATTTGGTTCGTATCCACTGTGAATATTCAGTGAATGTTTGCTGTGGATGCTTCCAGAAAAGATTCAAATGTACAGATTCAACCGTCATTGTCCTGGGGTACAATCTTAAAAATAACAGATTCTCTCTGTTCAAATTCAAGACAAACCATTCCGTATCATAGTAATCCAAATTTATGCCCCAAGAGGCTAAAGTTGGCCAGTTACATAAAGACGTACAACACCTTCTAGAACTAACATTCAAAAAATATGTGACCTTCATCATAGGAGACTATACTGCTAAAGTAGGAAACTAAAAGATAACCAGAATAACAGGCAAGTTTGGAGTACAAAATGAAACAGGCTAAAGACTAATAGAGTTTTGTCACTATAACTTGCTGGCCATAGCAAACACTCTTTTCCAGCAGATGGTAAATACTGAAATCAGATCAGTTATATATTTTTCAACCAAAGATAGAAGAGCTCTATACAGTCAGCAAAAGCAAGACCTGGAACTCAATAATGAGCTTCTTATTGCAAAATTCAAACTTAAATTGAAGAAAATTGGGGAAATCACTAGACCATACAGGTTTGACCTAATTAATGTTCCTTATGAATATGCAGTAGAGATTATGAATAGATTTAATAGATTAGGTCTGATAGAGTGCCTGAAGAGCTATGGACATAGCATTGTACAGGAAGAAGACAAAAAAAATCCAAAATAAAAGAAGAGCAAGCAAGTGTGTAGAGGCTTTGCAAATAGCTGAGGAAAGTGAAAGGGAAGGGATAAAGGGAAAGATATACCCATACGAAAGCAGATTTCTAGAGAATAGAAAGGTGTGATAAGAGGACTCCTTCTTGAGTAGGCAGTGCAAAGAAACAAAATAAAACAACGGAATTGGAAACACAAAATGTCTCTTCAAGAAAATTGGAGAGGCACTTTTATTGTTGGTTTAGTCTGTTCATCTTAATTAAATTTTAAAATCATTTATTGTGACCCACCTTGGAGACCATTGAGCGTAGGGCAGGAAAAAAAATATAGATAAATAAATATTCAGAAAAGCCACTCACTCTTGATACTGAGCCCAGTATTAAAGTATTTTGCTGTTCACATGTCACGTCATTCTGGAATATATCCTGGAATGGGAGCCTGCCATCTACATGTTAGTGAGGTGAGGCCCACTGAAGCCAGCATTAGCATGTGAGCACATCAGCAAAGCAACCAATACATTTATTTCCAGACTACCTATCCCAAAGGTGAATTTTCTGAGTTATTTAACGCTGAAAGGAAACAGCTTGTCACTTGTATTCCCTCACTCTGAAAGTGGACTGAAGGTGGATTAAAACTTAAGTGTGACCGAAGCCCAGGTAAAGGCTCTTTCCTTCTTCTAGAATCCCAGTCCAACAATGCTAATACACCCAAATAATGAAGACTGTTTTGAGTAATTTCAAATAGTGTTTTGGACAACTGTAGTAGAAAACGACCAGTATGATGAAGAATTGCCATCTGGATTTTTCCAAACACAAAGCCTGTAAACTAGTTTTCTGCATCCATGAATACTGAGACGATGGTAAGTCAGGAAACATAATGTGAAGAATTCTTCAAAGCGAATAACTTGCACAGCTTCTATTGTTAAACACATAATGAGTTCATGCATCTGACTGTAATGCAATTATTTCTTCGTGATGTTTAACAAGTTGCTGCTCCTATAAAATGTTACAGAGCTCTATTAATATTGCCCTTCTATAACTATGTAATTTTGCTAATGATCCAGCGTATTTAGTGGCTTGATTATGTCCTAAGAGAATGATGACTTGGGCTAGCAAGCCTTGGGTGTACTCTTGTAACCCATTCTATGCTGAGAAATTTGTTCTGCCCTACTGCACCTAATTGCATTTTAACTTGTGTTGTGAAGTGGGGCTTCCTCGTGTTGATAAATGAATAATAATTGCATTTAATGGAAGTTGGGAGAACTAAATGATTAGATCTGTTAATTGTGCAGTTTTGCTGAGCATACTGATGCTTTTAGCGAATAGCTTTCCACAGGGCTGCTTTTTAAATTCAGATGGAGGTTGCTGTTCCAATATTTTTGTATTGACTTTATGTCAAATCCTAGTCCTAATTATAGATGGCAATTTAGCTCTGAGACTGGGGTGAAATAAGTCATAGCTTTATGGGTGCTGGGAGAGACTTGCTGGTTAGTTAACTGGATAATGCAGCTGCTAATAAATGCACACCTTGGTTTCTTTATCCTTTAAAAAAGTGGAAAGGAAATATGAATAGCGCGCAAGCCTCCCATGGTTATTGAGCTACAGTGTTGAAGATAGGAATGTGCTCAAATGGGGAAAGAAAGAATAGATCCTCTTCAAATGTGGTAGGACTTGATTTGATATGAATGCATTCGTACAAATTCATATGAATATCTGATATGGTCGCATATGTATCCAATACGTATCCTGTAACATATCCACTCTGAAGGCATCAAATCTGCCCTGAATCCACTTTGAATCTGCTCCCAATCCATTTCGAATGCACTCTGGATCCGTTACAGATGTGACTGGCACAGCTGCTTTCTCACCCCCCCCCAGGTTCACAAATGTTCTGAAGCATTTGTACGAATGTTCTGAGACATTCATACGAATATGAATGTCACTGTATGAATGTCGTAACATTCAATTTGCATACAAATGTATGAATTTGTCTGAATATCAAATGTTATGAACCTTCATAAATATCCCTCAGTGAAAATTATCTCTTCCCATTGGCTATTCAGAGAGCCACAACTCCTTCCCTCCCTCCCTCCCTCTCTTCCTTCCTTCCTTGTTTACTTACTTACTTACTTCTTACATTTTTATTCCACCCTATACCCAAAGGTCTCAGGGTGGGTAACAACATTTAAAATCAAATATGTTAAAATAATAAGAGCATATATTAACCATGTCTGCAACTTAGCTACTACTGGTCTATGTGTTTTCTATCTCCTTCCCCTCTCCAATATTACTGTTTTGGTACTGGAAAACAAAATATCTGTAGGTGTTACTATCATGTTAAATCCCCAAGAATGCTAGGAGTTGTAGTTCCAGAAACATATGGAAGACTGCAGTTTGAGACTTCTGGGCCTTTCTGTACCTTTGTGAGGCACAATGGCCAGTAAATGCCTGGTATGGATCAGGCATCCACACCTTGGGACACCCAATCCATTCCAAACTTACCCAGCAGTTCCCTACCTGCTGGATAAGTGTGACCCATGGCAACTGGCATGTGT
Source organism: Aspidoscelis tigris stejnegeri (assembly GCA_023333525.1). NCBI lineage: Eukaryota > Metazoa > Chordata > Lepidosauria > Squamata > Teiidae > Aspidoscelis > Aspidoscelis tigris. The sequence goes on along the minus strand of JALMGA010000002.1, from coordinate 51,245,841 downwards.
GTTGCCCATTGCCATGGTGACCTAGCACGCAACTGCAGCTGTGCCATCTCACTCCATGCACTCGTTGTCTGAAAAAGGTGCAAGTGGGTGCATGCCAGCTTGTACAACTTGGCAGCGAGTGTAGCAGGGGAGCACTTTGTAATAGGGGTGCGCATGGAGCCATTTTTCAGATTCAATTTGGTACGAATCGAATGTGGGGGTCTTAATATTTGTGCATGAATATTCTAATGAATATTCATTCACAAAACTAATACAACCTCCCCCACCCCTCCATTCCCACCCCTCCCATTTACATGTCTTCCTTGCTGCCACGTGTCCTTCTAAGGCACTTTCAGGTCTGCACGCACAGACCAGAAGTACCATTTCTGGGCTCCGGAAGGCTTATTCGGCCTCCAGAGAGCCCAGAATGAGGCCCAGGACACCACCCGAATGCACTCCAACTGGTAAGTGGGCTTGTGGGAGGCAGGTGGGACCACTCGGGTGGCATCCTATGCCACTTTCCGTGGCCTCCCGAGGCCAAAGTAAGTCTTCAGGGGCCTGGAAAAGGCCTTCCAGTTCTTCTAGACTCCAGAAGGCCAATTTTGGCCTCCAGAGAGCCCCAAAATAGGCCCAGGACTCCACCAGAACACATTGTAAAAGATAAGGGGGCATGTGGGAGGCCACAAGGGGAGGCCACGGGGCATCCTGTATCCACTGAAGCTTCAACCAAAGCTTCTACAATTACTGGATAATCCAATTCATGGACAAATAGGGTCTATGAATATAGGCCCTAATCAATTTGTCCACAAATGTACAAATTCTGGATGTCACGAATATTTGTTCACAACCCTACTTTGTAGTGCTCTGCTGCTATCTAGCCTAGGGACAATATGGCACATGTTGAGCTGCTTCTGGGATGGAAGCAGCTTTGCACAGCGTGTATGCTCCATGTAGGACCATACCTGGACTTCCCCTGTTTGCCACAGGTGAAAAGGCCTTCTATTTTAAAGTTGTTTAAATAAAACAAAAACTTTCTTTTCCGGTGAGCTGCCTTCTTGTACATATTTAACCAGAATTACTGAAGTTTCTATATGATTGTGCTGTTACTGTGACATATTTCACTGACATATTGTATCTGGATTGATCACAGACACACGTCAAACAAAGCCACATTTCTCCCTGGATAGCCATGATGAAATGCAGGTACTACATCTGATCTATTTGTTAGACATTTTGTTCTGAGACTATTGAAGTAATTTTAGACAATGCCTTTTGTGTTCAGGAGATTTTTTTCAGATTCCTCCTCCCTCCCTCCCTCCCTCCCTCCTTCCACTGTCCTTGGAGGCTCAGCTGACTTGAATAGACTTCCCTTTCAGGTTCAATCAGCAAACAGCACAATCTCATTTAAGCTTATGGTTTAAACAACTGCGTTAACGGGGAATAGTAGAAAATCTATTTCTAGTAATATGTTTACCGGAGCTATTGAACAGATATTGTTTTCGTGAGTTTTTGAACTGTGTGATTCCATGCAGAGTAAACTAGATTACAGTGAGAAAATGTTCCAAAATTCCAAAGCATTGTTTTATTTTTATCTAATATAGGTTACGGTAATAAGTATCCTGCAGTATCGACAGACTGTTTCTCTATCCAGCCTTTTTCCTTCTTTTTTGAGCAGGTGTTGCTCATGGAATTTAAATAGCACAGTAAATGGTGGTTTTTGCTCAGCCAGTGCTATAGTCAGAATTCCTCTGCTGCTCTTTAAGGAGGGCAGCAGTGTCTGATAGAGTTCCTAAAGCAAGCCACCAACCTTGCACTCCTGTAATAGCAACGCCAAGAGTCACCCCTCCTACTGCGAACTGCAAAGGCTTCTGTGAAGCAGCAAATCAGGGACAAAATAACACCTTAAAATGACTCAGGTAAAGGTCAGGTAAAACTCTTATGTTTTGCGGTGAGAAAGTATTTGGCTGACTCATGCCATGCGCTAGACTGGCTGAAGTTCAAAGGCACCTTCAAATACAGGCAGCTTGTCCTTTGCCAAGTTTTTACCTGGCAAACTGGGAAGGAATATAAGTTTCAATGAGAGAGTTAGGAGCAATTTTCTTTCAGCAGACGAACAGCTCAGGGTTTGGTCCAGTACCAAAACCACGTTCGGCAAGGGGTGTCCCCAGGCATTTTATATTTGGTCTGGTTTTTGGGGATCAAATAGCCCCAAACCATGCCAGACCAGAACCAAATTTGGTACCCAAAAAACCAAGTCTGGGCACGATTTGGGGTCCCAGCACACAATACTTAGCGAGCTGAGACTGAGCATGGGGACAATCCCGGGCTATTTGGGGAGGAGATTGGTGCTTGTGTCATTGGAAGGTGGGGTGTGCTTACCGTTCCTACCCTGTGCATAGGAGATCGTAACCGCTGACATTTTTGGGGAGTGAAAAAATCTTAATCTCCAAAGCAGGCAGGATAATGGCTTAATTTTTGTCACTTTTCCATGGCAAATATTCCACCCCTGTTTCTCAGTTACCAAGGAAGGCAGGATAATGGCTTGATTTTTGTTCCTTGTCCAAAATATTCCACCCCCATTTCCCGATCGCCAAGGCAATCATGATAATGGCTTGGTTTTCTCCCTTTTAAACTTGCCAGGTGTTCTTATGGTTCCCGGTGGAGTGGAGGTGTGCAAAACTGCTCAACTGCCCACCTGCTGTTAAAACTCGTAGCGCCTTTGGGTTTTTAAAAATTTATTAAAAATTTATTTAAACTTAATTTAAAACTTTTTCCGTGCCTCCCAGCCCAGTCCTGGCTTTCTGTGCTGATAAGGGAGGGGGGATGCATCATTTGCAGCTGGTGGCACAGGGTGGGCTGATGTCAATCCAGCTTCCAATGAGGAGAAGGCAGAGAGGAGGTGGTGCTGCTTCCCCATGCCAGGGTTCGGTGCAGTTTGCATGGGGTCAGTTGCATCCATACTGAGCCAACACCCAGCCCATGTTACTGGGAATGGCATGGGGACAGGCAAGATTCAATTTTGGACCCACTCCCAATCCCATGCATGCCAATTCCAAGCCAAATGGCATGCATGGGGATGCTACCTCAAAGGCCTGTTCAAGGATATGGGGAAAGACAAGGGGCCTGTTTGCACTTAACTGCCCAGAATTATATAACTGTATCATTCCAGCACAGTTAGGTTCATGGACAGTGGCCCATGTTCACACTGTGAGTGCCAGTAGTAGTTTCTACCACGCATTGAGACTTTTTTGCATTTATTGTATTCCTTACCAATGCACTTGCTTCTCTTTTGCATGTTGGTGAAGAATACAGGGTGGCCCTACTCACCACTGGTCTGCTCTGTCCACACAGGATGGAGCATAATCCAGATCAGGGAGGCCTTGATCTGGATTACCAGTAGTCCTCAACACTGAGGAGTGTGAGCATAACAGCTCCTCCTAGGTCAGAACATGAAGGTGTGCAGAAGATATACCTCTGTATTCCAGACTTCTGGAGGTCCCATTAAATGTGCTGCTAAAATGGATTTGCTGGGAGTTCCAAGGCAAAGAACCTTCCTTACTTCCTAGTCCTTCAGAGCCCTTGGACACTGGTCCCAAATATCTTTCTGGATGATACTTGTTTGGTGGAGTCTTATTGTGGGCTGAACAAAGTAGGTTTGTCATGGACTTGTCATGGACAAGAAGACTTGTCATGGACTGAACCAATGAGCTTCATTGGTACAGATCCACTTGTTCAGGTCTTGGAGAAGCAATACAAAAAAGTCCAAGATCTTTGCTTTGGTGAATTCAATGTTTATAAACTTTTGCTGGAATCTAACCCTTGCAAACATGGGCGCATGACTGCACTGTAGACAGGGGGACAATCCATGTAACTTTTTGTTGCAGGCCCCACTCAAGTTAATATAATAGTAAGTCAAATACCAAGGGGTTGAGAACTCCACTTTAAATGCAGTCAATTTGCATAAATTAGAAAGAAGAATTTTCACGGTAACTGTGCTTTGATCCTAACAGTATTTAATGTTGTGTTAAAAAAAAGAAAGCTTCAATATTCAAATTACATTTTGCACATCTTACAGTAACCTTACACAATGTTATGATCTAGAGATTGTATCTATTCTGTGCATATTCAGCTCAGCGAAAAGATTTTAAGATATAAGGAAATTATTTCTTTCATGTTCATTATAAAAAGATCTTTGTCCTAAGACCTCAAAATTATCTGGAGACATTTCAGAAAGTGTCAGCTTCCTTCTAAGCTATGTTAACCAGCTTTAAGTATGATACATATCCCCCACTTTCCTTTAGCCAGAGTTAACTTGTTGGTATGTGATTTATTTACTGTGAAGTTTTCTCAGGCTGGCTTTATTTTTCAGACATGGGCATGATATAATTGTGGGTTTCTGATTACATTTTTTAAAGTAGATTGAGCATTTGTTAGGAGTACTGACTTGAATAGCATATATATATTGTGGATCTCAGATATTCAGCCTCTGAAGAAGACCCAGGAGCAAGGAGGTTTGGAACCCATCTGGCCTTCTTTAATGTGCATTAGAGGCCTGCTATTTACACAGCCAGGACCGCCTGACCTTTGAGGCTTCAAAGCTGCAGAATGAAGACTGTGCAGCTTTGAAATATGTGCTCAGAATGGTCTAATACCAGAGCAGAAATGGCTCTAGAAATTGGCCATTTTGAGCCAAATGTAAATCACCCTTGGATTATTTGGCAAAAATTACCCCTGGTAAGTTGGCCCTACCACCATCTTTCTAAACAGCAGCCATGGGGAAGGGAGGCCCTCCTGGTTGTACCACCACCTTCAGTAGTACAAGAGTTGGGCATCCAGGAGAGGGCCTTCTCAGTGATGGCCCCCAGGCTATGGAATAGTCCGGTGATGGCCAACCTATGACACGCGTGTCACAGGTGACACGCCAAGCCCTTTTAGGTGACATACCTGGTCACCCCTGGCACCTGGACATGTAGTGGTTGCTTGTTCTTGAAGTGTACAAAATGCCAACTGTCAATTGAAGATTTAGCAAATGTAAAGAATTATTCATTTTTGCTTCTAATAAAATACATATGTCAAAAATATAACTTTCTTACTACAGCTACAAATATCACAAAATTATGGATATTTCTAGAAGTGACACAGCACCTGAGTTAAGCTAGGTTTTCTTGTGAATTTTGACACACCAAGCTCAAAAGGTTCGCCATCACTGGAATAGTCTGTCCCTTGAGGTGCATAAGGCACCTTCACTATACATGTTTAGGAACGCAGTGAAGAGGCACCTCTTTGCCCTGACCTTTGGTTAAATAAAATTTATCTTCCCACCTTCAGATACTTTTATTGTTTTAATATACTCTGTGTGTGTGAGAGAGAGAGTTTAAATATTTGTTACCCACCTTGAGATGGGCAGGATAAAAATGCAAATAATAAATAAAATAAATAAAGAGATATCAGAGAAGTTTGCTTAGTTTACAATCTGTGCAAGCACTTGCAAAAAATATGTGTAATTCCGGCAAATTGAAGTTAACATGGGGGGAAAAGAGGCAAGTGAAGTTGACAATCATTTCCTGAAGAATCACTGTTAAGGGTGCTCAAATTCCCCATAAAACAGGATTTTCTATGCTGAGTAAAAAATAAGAAATATGGTTTTTCCAGGCCCACTTTAATGAGGTCATTGAGTGCCAGGACCATTTTACAACAGCATATCAGCTGGCTGAAGAGGAAAACAGCCCAATCTACCTATGATCACCGCTACTTCTTGTCAGGGCCCTGAAGCTTACAAGATTAAAGTGGTTCCAGAAACAAATTACAGTTCACAATAGTGGCACTGTCTAGTGGGGTAGAATTGAAGTGCATGGAATGTCAATCAAAAGTGGGATTTTTTTGGGGGGGGGTTAAATATTCAAATAAATTCATTTGCAGGTAGTTGGAGTTTTCTATTCCTATTTGTCAGTAACAACAAATTTGCTTTCCCCACTTTAGTTAGGTTGAGAGAAAGTTAAAAAAACATAGGAAAGGGTTTTTCTCTGAAAAGACTGTGGGCTAGGGGTATGCACGAATGTATTTTTTGCATCCGAATTCGAGTAGAATTGAATATTCAAAAATTCAATTTGTTTTGAATTTTAAAAATCCAGATTTTTGAAAATCCAGTTCGAATCCGAATTATTCGAGTCTGCACATTTGGAAGTTCGATTTGTGTTCAAAAATACGAATGTTGATAACATTCATATCCATTTTTTAAATTTGCACGCATCTGTTTTCATCCCTTATGCATCCCATTTTCATCCTGTATTTTAAGCACAAATATGCATAATTTTCACACATATTCATATACAATAAATACAGATCTGTTCATTCAAATTATTTGAATATCCATATTGGATTTTCAAAAATCCAAAATTCATCTGAATGTGTAAATTTGAATGTTTTAAAATCCAATTCCAATACGAATAGCAATATTCATCGGATTCAGATCAGATTTTTGAATTTTCAAATATTCATGCACATCCCTACTCTGGGCTCAGTCCTGAAAGTAAATCATTGGCTGTGTTCGCACCTAAGTTTTAATCCAGTTTCAGTCCACCTTCGGAGTGGAAGAATGCATCAGCAAAGTGAACTGAAATTTTATTTCCTCACTAAGTCAAAGATGGATTTTCTGAGTTAGATAATGCTGGAAGAAATCAGCTTGTCTCTTTGCTGATGTGTTCTCTCACTTTGAAGGTGGAATGAAGCTGAATTAAAACTTAGGGGTGAATGCAGCTGGCTCAGAAAAAATGCTCAGAGGGACCCTATGCTTTCATCCTAACTATGAGTGTCAGTACTTGACAGCACTAAGGTAAGCTTTACGATGGAGCTGGCTTTTGCAGTGTGAATGTCGACCACTGTCCCTATGTTTCTGTAGCTCGAGAAAATATGACATAAACAGCAGTTTATCATCATAGGAGCTTTTTGCACTCATCTGCTATTTGGAATAGGAATGTATATATTCAGTTTCTAGGCCTCATCAGTCCACACAGCTGTTATGCTCTGTCTGCACTGGATAGAGCATAATTCCGATCAGGGGAATCTGACTGAGATTATCAGTGGACCACAACATCTAGATCTGCTGGTAGACCAGTGCAGCCTAGTCCAGAAGACAGAGGCATGTGGAAGGTACTCCTCCATCTTCTGGACTACCAGGAGACCCATTCTGATGACATTCTAAAGCGTGTCACTAAAATGGGTTCCCTGGTGGCTCCAAGGCTAGGAACTTTCATTTCTAGCCTTTCAGAGTGCTCAGAGCCCAGTCCTGAACTTCATGTGAGCTTTGGGGTTAGGGTGGGAGCTTGTCATCATGGCACTGGTCCAGACCATGTCTTTTCACGGTTCAAACCAGCAGGGCTGGTTGGTGCAGACCCACTGGTTCTGATGATCCAGCAGGGAGTGCAGGAAGGTCCATGGTGTTCCATGAACTCTTTGCTCTAAAACATGCCCTAAAAACCTTGCCCCCAAATGGTCCATTTTAGTTATATGGATGCCCCCTAATCAGACAGCTTTCTGAACAAGTGGACACTTTGCCAAAGTATCTTTTGCATCACACCCTCCTGCAGTAAGATACTGCTGATCCCGCAGTGGTGATGAAATTTCTTCTGGGGCTGAGCTGACCTTTATCAACTATAATGTCATCATTTAATTTGAACTGACCCTTATAGTGCAATCCTATATCTGTCTACCCAAGTAGACCTCATTTACTCTCAAGTTAAAGCACACAGGAGCAATATGTGTAACCTTAGTAAAGCATTTGTATGCATCCCATAAGCAACATCTCTGCAAAGAAGCTAAAACCTAGTCATCCAGTTTATTCTGGTTATTCTGGAAAGGGAGGTGGGTTCAGTTTACACCTTTGACCAGCTACCAGAAAAGCAGTAAGAGATATAAACTGGCTCTCTGAGTATTAGAATCTGTCTTGAACAATCACTGTCCTTCATGCCCTTTCAGGGTTTTTTTTATTATTATTTTTGGCTGCTGTAGAGCCTCATCTTCAGCTCACTTCTCATCCCTGCTTGTAAGATGTTAAGTGAGAAGCTATCACAGCTGTGAATTATGCCAGCAGATACATTGATGGCTTGGACACCCAGGAGGCATAAAACTTAACATCTTTTACTCTTAACAAATATCAGATCACGGTTTTTCAGTGACTTATAACAATGTCCACACCTTGCAGAAATAAATAACATTAGCCTTTATGTGCAAGCTTTAGCAATGCTTCTGTATTGCTTTGAAGTTAAGTGCTTAATGGAACTTCAGTTTCATATTTTTCACAGCCTGACAACAAAATTCTGTAAATTCCATTTGAGAGTTCAGGCATCTGCCTATTACAGGCTTCCATAAAAGTAATTGGAGTGACTCAAATGACTTAAAATATCCTTTGCATGCAATCTTCACTACGGTCACACCTTACTGAAATAGTCCACCTTATTAAGAAACAGGACTTAAAACACAGTAACTCTGATCACACCCAATACCTGATAATCCTTCCTTAATTCATCCTCAGTTTGGGTCACTATGCTCACACCTTTCTGTTCCCGTTCTGAGACTCATTTACAAGACTTTTGTATATCTCCATCCCTCTCCACCATCACAACATGCCCTATGCTCTGATATAAAAGTGCTGTGACTCAACGGCGTGTAATCACCCATTGGGCGAAAGGGAAGGCAAATTCATGCAGTATCCACCCACTATAGTACATTTTAGCCCCCTTTTGTCCTCTACCCTGATCACATCCAAAAAATGGAAACAGATTAACACTCTGTGTAACAGCTTGAGACCTGTAAAAATCAAGACTCAGGAAAGTATGACTGACAGGAGGAAAGTCCACAAATGAAACAGATTGGACTAAAAAGGTGCGAGCAGTGGTCGCTGAAGATGGGTTGAAGAAGGGTTAAAGTGAAGGTTCACAACTCTTGTGAACCTAGAGTTGACTGTCAGGTTTTTCCTATCAGTTGTCCAAAGCAAACTCATTTACAAGTATCTCCAATCCACTAAAATTCTCTTTTTTCAGCAGTGAGCCCGGAGGCTTGAGGACAGCTATATAGATCCAGGTTCTAGAGCTACAATGTGTGGAAGTTGCTGCAAGTTCCAGATAGCAGTTGAAGCACTTTCCACATGACTCCAATTATTGTTAGTTTTAGCTCATGTGCATATATTCCTGAAACTGAGGCCTAGTCTAGACAGGGGAAATATAATGCCAATATGACACTATTATGATGGGATTCCCTCATGTACCTAAGGTAACCCCTCCACCTCCCCCAAAAAGTGCTAAAAACTATTGCTGGAAAACCCAGCACTGGTTGCAGATTTTCCAGCAACAATGATTTTAAACTTACCTTATGGACAGAGCTGCCCTCATAGCTCCATTCAACATACATGTGTGAAGGCTGACACAGAACATCCAGGTATTTGGTGCTGGCAGAATACTTGGATGTGTGGGTCAGTAAAATGCACAAAGACAGCACTGGCTGCAACCATGTTAGGCTAGCAAGGGATAGTGGAGGGAAGAATATTCAACATTATTCCTTGCTAGTGGGATATTCAGCCACTGTCTGGAGGCAGCCTGAACTGGCTAGTTTCAGTCTGCTTATTTATTTATTTGTTTGTTTGTTTGTTTGTTTGTTTGTTTTTCTATCCACCCTATACCCAAAGGTCTCAGGGTGGGTAACACCAACATTTAAAATAAAATATATTAAAACAGATAAAAGCATATAATAAAACAACAGCGTCTGCGAGTGCAAAGGGAGAGTGTGTCATAAATAATACTTTATTTAACTTTATATCAATAATATATAACAACAAAACTGAAATATTGTAAAGCATTCATCAACGAAACAAGGGTTACAAACCTGAAAAGGATAAGATTGTCAAACTTCAAGGGGTTAACTTTACAAGGAGAGATTAAACGGATCTACAACACCAATCCCACTTGGAGCCAGTAAGTATTATGGTAAGTGATTTAAGCAATTTAATACTATGCATAAAAATCTGTTAAGTATACAAATGTTTCCCAATCTTAACTTCTATTGAATACTGAGGCTCAGGGATCCTACAAATCTATGATTATAGTGCTTACCTTAATAATAAATGAAATATCTCAGTTAAGGGGAAAGAAAGAAAGAAAGGTGGGATTATTTGTGTGAGCTAATAATGGGGCCCAGATATCAAAAAACGATTTTTGAGGGGACGAAAGCCCACTTGCTTGCTAGATTTCCATAGCTTACTACTTAGCTCCCCAATAAACAAAAATTATCTGGATGGCTTACAATTTAGGTTGTACTAAAAAAAAAAGCTTTAAAACCAGACTTTAAAAAGGAGCCTGTAGCTTTTGCATCAGGCCCAAAGAGTATGGCCAACTGACAAATGTAACATCGGTATATTCAATTAAAGAAATTCTCTTTTGTATTTACAGTTTTTGTTTCAGGATGAAGTGCAGCTGGTGTGAATGATATCTTAACCAAAGTCACCAGAGTTCTTGCCTCTTTCTTATTAAGTAAAACATTACAGCCAACTCTTAAAATAATTGGCAGGAGAGATTCAGCCCTTTATCTGCATAGTGCTACTTCCCAGAACCTTGAAGTACTCTTGAAGCTAATAAGATCTCTCTAGAATTTCCAATATGTTTGAAAAGGAATGGCATCGCAAGAGACTTTATCACCCTCAAGAACTCACATGTCACAGACATGTTATAACTTTTGAGGATAATGGGTTCAGTCTATCTCTCTTTTTTAACAGCTGCATTATTTTCAGATCCAGAATGACACCTAGATTTATCTTACAGAAATGCCTTCAAATATGTGTACATTCAGCAATTGCTACAGTATTAACTTGAGAAATATTACCTTGTAAAAAGAAACTAGGATTTCTTGGTCATTTTAGTAATACACTATAGGGATTAACATCCTGCAGCAGCACCCACTGAAAAATACAGTTACTATAAATTTATTTAAATGTTCAACAAGCCAGTGTTTGTGTAGGTCCATAAAAGGATGTTGTAGGAAAGAGGTCAGGAACCGTTATCCAGAGTGAAAGATACTACGTGAACTTCTAGATACTGTCAAAGAAGCCATAAGGAGATGGGTTTTCAGGGTAGTGACCACATATTTACACATGAAATCCACACCTGTAGCACATTTTAGGCAGCAGAATACCTGCTAATGAAAGGATGATTTGGAGCATGATGAAAACTCCCCCACACACACACACACACAAATTGGGCATTGCATGTGGTTTGTAAGCCACGCAGTATTTGTCTTTTGGGAGGACGGGCAATGACTGGGCATGTGGAATATAGAGAAGAGGGCTCCATCTGCCCCTTATCTTGTCATCCATCCAATCATGGTCTTCCAACGCAATGGGGGGCATGTCAAACTATATCATCTCACCTTCATTATATTCATGCATGGAATAGGCTCAGCCTCCTACCAACACAGCTTCCATTCTTTTTTCTTTGGGTTTTTTCCCTACTTCTTACCCTTTCTTTCTTTTTCTTAAAGAGGAAAAGGAGGTCAAAATGAGAGTTGCTGCTCTCCAAGCCTCAACTATTTTGATCCCAATCCCAACCCTCTTCAGGATGTGCCTGCAGAGCATCTACCCTTTTCCCTGCATCCTTCTGCACAAATTTTTTGCATTCACTATGCATTTTTTAAATCTCTGGGGCTGCATCCCCAAAAGACTTATTTGCCTCTCTGGGTTCCCTCTGCCATCACTCTATTCAAGTGGACTTTAAAAGTGCCATGCACTTCCGGAATAAGTGTCCGCATGAGGCTCAGCAAAACGCGCATTTTAAACGCAACTTCCGTCCCCACGGAAGCGTGTTTTCTTTTTAAATATATTATTTTATTTTATTTTTTGGTTTTATTTTGTTTTTTCCCGAAGCACTTTTTTCGGAAGCGTGTTTTCTTTGTCCATGTCTTTTTCTCCCTGCCCCCTCTCTTGTTGATAGGGTGCTGGCAGGAATGGGGAGGGACTGCGCTCTACACAGCCACAAGCAGAAAGAAAATCCCAGCAAGGAAAAATAGCCATCGGTTCTCTGTTCGTCACCCAGATCTCTGCCCCCCGAAACGGCTTCCCACCCTGGCAAAGGCAGCGGTTGCAGTCATCAGCCATGTAATCTCTCTCAAGGCTTCACTCTCAACACTTTCCCTTTGACTGTCAAAATCCACTCTGTACAGCAGCCATTACACTGTAGCAATAATCCAGTCACTTCACACCTGATAGCAATTGCAACAATGTTGCAATTCTGCACTATTCTGGCTCTTTGAAAGTTCTGAGCTTTAGAAAGGGAAGGGAAGGGAAGCTGCTGCAGTTCTGGGAGATGTGTGAATGTGTTACTGCTGTGTGTGCAGGCAGCAATCCCTGCCCCTTTTGCCACGGAGCGTCCCCAGGGTAAATGCTGTGAGGAAAACCTGTGACTTCCAAAAAGAGCACTGAAACTCTTCTTTAAAGGGCACTTTTTGTTGTTGTGGGTTTTCCTCCTTTTCTAGCACTGGAAGCTTGTTGAAAAGCCTGGCATGGGGGCGCTCAGAGGCAAAAGAAGATTTTTAGCAGACTTTAAATTGCTTGGGGACAGGGCCTGGTCCCATTTTTTCATTAGTCTTGTCATAAACATGGTTAAAGAAATATGAAGGCTGCATGAGTAAAAGAAATAACATAGATCTTCATCTTCCCCTCCCCCCCCAATATTAAGAAACCCAACTTGTTTTAGAAGGAAAAGAGGGAAACTCTTGCTGCAGCCTTCCTTACTTTTTCTCCTTCATAGACACTTGACAGTGTAAACTCTCTGGTCTTCCAGATAAATTTTCCTCTCCTAATATAACATAAACTCAGAAATCTTCCCTTAATGCTGTTAAAGCCACATTATGTTCCTCAGCTTTGATACATTTTATTGCTGGTTAGTTTTCTCACTGACTGCGGAAGCATCCATACCTACAGTGGAAGCACCAGTGGTGCTAGAGGTAGCCACTTTGCAGAGCGCTCTGAGGTGGGCCCTGGGGGACCTGGAAACACCCCCCAAGGTGCTTCACTAGTGCAGCAGAAACTGTTCTGAGGACACACACCACCTTCAGTTGCTCTTGCTGTCTCCCTGTAGACAGAGGGAACAGTGAAAGCAACCTTCATGCTTGCTTTACGCAGGTGCCACACAAACAAAGGCTGGCTTCTGTAGTCTTTTCTGGTAGGATTGTTCAGGGAAGCATTCCCAGGCCTTATGTGACTTTACTCTCCCTACCCAGGAGAGTCTGCCTGTTGATGCTCTGCTGTCTATTTTAATCATTGTCTTTGTTATTGTATGTTATTACTGTTTTTAGATTGTACGCCAATGGCAGGTTTTACTCTTTTTTACTTTTTACTCTTTGGTTATTTTATTTTGTACAGCGCTGAGTACATGTACAGCGCTTTAGAAATAAACTAATAATAATAGGATGTCAGCTCCAAAAACCATGAGCGTTGAGGGAGGAGACATGCAGACGTCCCACACTGCATCCCAGAGATGGAAGCAGGCAATCCCACCTCAGAGCATCCTGTGCCACAGAAGTGTGGATTCAGTCTGAGTTACTAGTTGACTTGCTCACCTAAGAAGAATTTACACCAGGACAAGATTTGAACAACTTCAACTTATGACGCAAACAGGGTGCTATTGCAATATTCCAAGCAGAGAAAGATTCTGTGTTTGGGGGGAACAGTCATGGAGGATGTCAAACATTTTCTGATTGACTGCCCAGCGTATTCTGAGCTCCATGCCAAATACCTGGAACCAATACTATCTAACCTTGAGCCTCAGAGTAGAGAGGACCCTCTAAACTTTCTCCTGAAAGGTCAGGAGAGAGCTACTGTGATTAGAGTGGGTCTATTCACCCTAGGGGCTACTAAGAAAAGAGCACACTACCTGAAAGGAAAAATAGGAACTTGACCATATGCAGAAGGATGCCTGCTCACTCTTGCTTTTATTTTGTCTTACATGTTTGTATATGCACTTTGAAATGGTCTCATGACTAGTCAAATAAAGTATAATATATACTTGACTTGCTAATTAGATCTTTTTTAATGGAACACTAAATTAATTCCATCAATTGTCCTTTTGGAATTAAATTGTTTCTGCCTTTATTTTATTTATTTTAATCTCTTTGCCATTGTATCTGATTTTATTCTAAGACTGATTTGTCTTTATTTGCTTGCCACTGCTTCTGATTCCATTCTTAGACTTTTAGGCTTGTGCATTAGTAATTCTAGGTACTCAGATTTCTGAAGCAAGTGGGGACACTCATTGCAGCAAGGTTAGGTTTCTTTGAACAGGTGATGTCTGAAAAAGAAGAAAAGTTCTGAATGCTGTCAGTGCTTTTGACAGCAAGGAGATTTCCCATGTGAGGAAGGTGAAAGGTGTACTTTTTCTTCATCCTTTCTGCTTTGTCCTTCCACAGCTTCAGATTTTGGGGAAGGGGAGAAAGTGCAAAGCGTTGGTTTTTGCATTTGGATTTATGTGCACAAGTGTGAGAAGGAACCATGGGGGGAGTGCATTTCTCTTACTCCTTCAGCTTCAGTAGATTTTGTGAAAGGAAGCAGAGGCTAACAGCAACAGCAAATGCAGGATTGTAGGAACAGTTAAAGGGGTAGGTATGCACAAAATAGAATTCTTATTCACAAATTCTTTGAATACTTTAAATTCACAGGCATTTGCGTCAAATCTGTTATGGCTTTAATATATTTAATATTCTTTTAATGTGTTCATTTTATATGCTGTAGCCCCCCACCCCTGGAGAGTTGGTGACCACCATATGAGACAGGATGCTGGACCAAATGGGCTGTGGCCTGATCCAGCGGGGGCTCTCTTATGTTCCTATCATCTGTCTGTCTGTCTGTCTGTCTGTCTGTCTATCGATGGATCGATCGATGGATGGATCGATGGATGGATGGATCGATGGATGGATGGATCGATCGATGGATCGATCAACATCTATATCTATCATCTATCTGCCTGCCTGCCTGCCTGCCTGCCTGCTGCCTTCATCATCATCATCATCATCAACATCATCATCATCTCACCAGCTGAAGACATACCTCTTCATATAGGCTTCTGGGGGTGATTGTTTAAGTAAAGACTGTCCATCTGTGGTGTAATTATAAAAGCAATCTATTATGTTTCAATAGTTTTTAACAGACAGAAGTGTTAATACCTGGGAACTACTCAGAGTACACAATAAAAGGTGGCAGAGAAATAAAGGAAATGGATGCCTTTTTACTGAAGTAAGGTAATGGCACATCTGCATCCATTTTATATGAATTTCTAACATTTTAATTTATAGTTCGGTTTCACTTTTCCTCACCCTCCCCTGATTTCAAGAGAACCAATTTTATACAAAATGAATGGGTTGGGGGAGAGGCTATAAAGTGGTTGTATTTCATAGTCTAACCAGTGGTTAAATGGAGATTTTAAGATGCAAATTGAGTGTCCCAATAGTAAAAAATAAAATAAAAATAAAAAATGGTTATGACATGAAAACTTGTAGACTAGTACTTGAATTTGAAGATGAGATATAGTGTAATGTTCTTGTTGTAAAGTTTCCATGCCTTCCCACAACCCTTTGCTGAGCTGCTCTCCTGACAGATTTATTGCATGGGAAATGAACTATGCAGTAAAGCACAGAAGTAGTTAAAGATATTCTATCTGAACCTGGAAACCAGGGTGGAATGGACCATTAAGCCTTTTCCTTAGTAGCTACAGTAGCTTGAATGGTTCTTTCTGTGATATATGTAATGAGACACATGTCAAATCCTAGTTCTTGGCCTCCATAGATGTTTGAATCATGCCGTGCTGTCCCTGGAGAATTATTGGGGGTGCTTCTGCTTCCTATCTGGAGATCAGATCCTATGTTCCAGCAGTTACAGATCAACATATCTTACTAATAGCACTGATATTTGTGGGGTTCTCTCTCTTTCTGGTCAAATTTAGAGACTTCTGAGCGTTAACAACTGCAAGATTGTGTGCTAAATGAACTGTTTTTCAGGAGAAAGAGCAAGTAAACTGAATGGCTGTAAAAAAAAAACCCTCTCTAGTATTTTTTCCCTTCTGCAATATAGTTTGTAGACAGAAAAATATGTTTTGAGATTACAGATACTCTAGCTGAATTACTCTCTCTGAGAGAGACTAACTGTGCACCAGACTTATCCTTGTCTGGTGACGGAAAATGCCATCAAAAGTATGTATTTCCAAGCTGGGTTTGAAGGTCATATATTGTCAAGCCCAGTAATCGTCAAGGATAGTATTCCAAAGTGAAGTGACTCTGACCTCTGAGGAATGGAATGAATGCAAAACATAGCTGTGATTCTCAGGGCTTTGACCTCCACGGTAGATCAGACTTCAAAAGCAAGGTCCACATGCATGCATATTTCTGTGTGAGCACACACACACACACACAAACAGAGAGAGAGAGTTCAGTGACTTGAATTCTTCTAAATGTTCTCTCTCAGAGTTTGCCCCAGGGCTTGTTCTGAATCTCTTTGAATGTTTTTCAAGAGTTCAAAGATGTTTAAAGTATGCTTTGTGATTCCCTAATTTCCAGGAGAAGGTAAATAATTATAGTTTGGAGGATTTCTTTGCTTGGGCTTAATAGAAAAAAGATTTATGAACAAATAAGCTGCCACAGAAATAGCTTTTCACTCACTCACTCATTCACTCACCATTTTGTTCAGAACACATCCAAAGAATATTCCTTTTTTTCCCTTTTTTACCCCTGAAGACTGCAGCTTCATCCCTCCCCCTCCTCCTCCCCCTCTTCAAATGTGAGGCAAAAGGCGAATTGCTGCAGTCACCTATCCTGAACTGCAGTCTTTGATCAAGAACAAACCATGAATCTGGCTTCAAACTATGGCTGCACCAGCACACAGTAAAACAAAAAGTGGCTTGAAAGTGGATTACGGGTGGTCAAGTCTGAACAGTAGTGCCTCTGAACTAAACTGAAGTTGAGAAAATGTAAGAACTTTAATGTGGGTTAGTAATGTGATGGGAACACTAGTGTCAGTCTGGAGAGACAGCGTTTAAGAGGGGACCTGATTGAAGTATATAAAATTATGCATGGTATAGAAAAGGTGGATAGAGAAAATTTCTTTTCTCTATCACAGAACACTAGAACCAGGGGGCACTCTATGAAACTGATGGGTAGGAGAGTCAGATCTGACAAAGGGAATTATTTCTTCGCCCAGAGGGTCATCGGCTTATGGAATGTGCTGCCGGAAGAGGTGATGACAGCTACCAGTCTAGATGGCTTTAAGGTAGGGTTAGACAAATTTATGGATGACAGATGCATCAATGGCTGCTAGAATGAATACCTAGGTGCATCTTTCAGGCTGGGGGGGGGGAAGCAGGGCGCTTTTACGGCCATTTGCTGGGATTCAAGAGCAAGCAAAGGTTTGTCTTTGTCTCTGCTTGAGATGCCCATAAGCATTTGGTGGGCCACTGTGTGCAACGGGATGCTGGACTAGATGGGCTGTGGCCTGATCCAGCAGGGCTTCTCTTATGTTCTTGTGTTCTCCACAGAAGCAAAGGTGCAAAAATGCCCAACATTTCCAGTTTTTTTAGATGTTTTCTGTTACACCTGACAAAGGGAATTATTTTTTTCACCCAGAAGGTCATCAGTCTACGGAATATATGACCAGAAGTCCTATATCCATGCCAGCTCTGGGGACTGAATTCTGGGATTTCAGGAACATCTGGAGAGCTTTTGCTGAGCATGTATCCATCAGCTGTTGTGGAAGATGAATGTTAGGATCCAATCCAGTATTAAATTACAGCAACATCTCTTTCTCATTGGATGCTTTCACCAGTGTTGTTACAAGAACTACCCATGTTCTCACAAGCAGGATTGTTTAGAACTTAAAGTTAGCTTAACTAAACTGACATCCAGTCCTCAGGGGAAGAGGAATAGCCAGAACGACTGAAATACAATTTTATTTTATTGAAAGTTAGAAGAACCCCAGTGGAACGCTATAAAGTAACAGTGGGAATGAACAACACAGAAAAGCAATTTGCATGATAAGAGAAACATTCAGCAGAGTTAGAATGCTAAGAACAAGAAGGAAAGGATTTTATATGATTGGAAGAAGAAGAATATATTAGAGCCAATCAAGCACTGTTGTCAAGAGAGCATGGGAAGATGCTTAAGCAGAAAGGTGCCTCCAGAGAGGGATGAGAGCAGTGAAGAGGGTTTCACTGCTTTCATCCCCCACAGTAGTGGCAGATTTTTCAGCATCTTTTTAATGCACACTTACCTTATAATGTGCTGACGCCGTCACCGCTGCTGCTGCTGGCAACAGAGCTTCCTGTCTGGTGGATGGGAAGCCACTCTGATGGGATGCCAAAGTAAGGGCAGCAGCCCAGCACAAATTAAGTCCCTGTGATTGTGAGTTCAGTTCCATCTCCCTCCCTTTAGTGTAAAAAATTAATGAATTTCCCCAGCCATCAATTGGGCTTGGCTGTGCTGCCATTTTAATTTGCAAATAAAAGGCTTTAAATAATAGTATTGTAAAGAAAAGGTTTCTTTAATTTTAAGAAGTATAAATAACAGCTGAAAAGAGGTGTGAAGATATGCTACTTCCACAGGCTCTGAAGATTAGAATGGCTTAGGGTTTTGCCAAGGAGATGCTCAGTTTAAATCTCTATGGAAAAGAGGCTAAGGTAGAAATTACAGCACTCTGGTTGATTTCACCCTGGTGATGTTGACAATCTGCAGGGCAGAAGGTCCAGAAAACTTAGGGGACAGCACATTAAGAATAACCCTTGGACACCGTCAAGCAGGATATTATTAGTAACACACCCAAGTCCAGTCAACTATACTTAAGCAGATGACAGTGCACCCCAGAGGGTAGGACAGCAAATAAGTAAATAAACTAGAAACCTCATAAGCCTCACGTTTAGATAGAGATGACATGGATATCCTCTTCAGCCAAAAGTGATTTCAGCAAACAGGGGTAAACTCTTAGAGAGTGTGAGTGGACATGTGTACACACACAGCAATGACACCCAGTCTTCTAGAGCAGAACACGTGTTGCCCAGTTTTCTGGTGTTTCTGTATCTCTCTCTCTCTCACACACACACACAGCCCCCTTCCTTTATATCCCCAAATGCACTCTGAAAATGCGATCTTACAGATGTAACCAGGTAAATGCATACAATGGTTTGTATGCATTTGGGGCCACTCCATGATGGCAAATACAAGCTATTAACTACAATCTGATATGTTCAGAGATTCCCACTTTGCACCTGAATGTTGCAACCCCTTACTGGAATCTTCCTGCTTGAAAGTGATGAGATTATGCCTATTTTGTAATGCAACCAACCAACAGAGCGACCAACCAAGTTAACCTTTGCGA
Organism: Aspidoscelis tigris stejnegeri; assembly: GCA_023333525.1. Classification (NCBI taxonomy): domain Eukaryota; kingdom Metazoa; phylum Chordata; class Lepidosauria; order Squamata; family Teiidae; genus Aspidoscelis; species Aspidoscelis tigris. The sequence goes on along the minus strand of JALMGA010000002.1, from coordinate 51,226,472 downwards.
AAGGAAACACATATGGAGAGGGAAGTTAATGGCCAACACAAAGGCTGCGTCCCCATGGTGGCCAGTTAACACCCTTTGGGTGCTGTATTGGCATGGAGGAGCCAGGTGCGGTACTGGGCACGCATTGCGGGCATCCACATGGGGTGCCTGGCAATGTGCACCGGGTTCGGGGTTCGGTGCTGATGGAGCCGTCCCCAAGCAAACCACACCGAGCCTCAGCATGGGGTACAGCTCCACCCCCTCTCCGCCCCCTCTCCCCTCAGCCGGGGTTGGGGTGTGCTTTTTGCTTCTTTTGCACCCCCGATTTTAAGTTTACGGTATTCCTGGTGAGATACAGTTTAATTTTTTTTAAAAAAAAAAAACTTTTAAACACACTTGACTTTTGCGCACCTCTGCTCCAGCGAAAAATCATGGGATGCACAAAAGTCAAGTGCCTTAAAAAAAAAAAAAGCTAAAGTTATAGACCTCTGCTCCAGTGATATCCCCTCTCTCCTCAGAAGGCATAGACAGCCAGGGTTGGAGTGTGCTTTTGGTTCTTTTGCACTTCTGATTTTAGGTTTACAGTGCTCCCCACGATTTTTTGCTGGAGCAGAGGTGCGCAAAAGTCAAGCGCCTTTAAAAAAAAAATTTAAAGCTAAAGTTATAGACCTCTGCTCCAGTGATATCCCCTCTCTCCTCAGAAGGCATAGACAGCCAGGGTTGGAGTGTGCTTTTGGTTCTTTTGCACTTCTGATTTTAGGTTTACAGTGCTCCCCACGATTTTTTGCTGGAGCAGAGGTGTGCAAAAGTCAAGCGCCTTTAAAAAAAAATTTAAAGCTAAAGTTATAGACCTCTGCTCCAGCGAAAAATCATGGGGAACGCTATAAACTTAAAATCAGGGGGGCAAAATAAGCCAAAAAACACACCCCGACCCATGACGTGAGCTGGAAACTCCTCCCCGTTAGCCCACAAGCATCCGCACATGGGTTCCCGGCTTGCTATGCAAGCGCGGCACTGTATGCATAGCGAGCCAGGCCCCCCACACAGTGCCGAGAATCATTTTCCAGGGTGCCAAATTTGGTCCCCTGTTGGCACTGTATGGGGGGATTTAGCACTCTTTTTTAGTGCCAGATCAAAAGCCCATGCAGACAGCCAGCTGCAATCCCACCCTTGGCATGGGCACTTTTTGACATTTTCCCAAAATGTCTCCTTATCACATTTACCTTGCTGAGCCAATTCTGGTCTCTGGAACCTAAGATCAAGGCACACTACTTAACTGTCATCCCTCCAGCTTCCGGTCCCTAAGTCTTAGCTATTCACATCTATGGCTATCATGTGTCATTTCTGTTATGTTTAATAAAAATGTCTACATTAATGTTACATAATACCATATATGAAGGTTTTTCAACACAAGACAGAGAGGAAGAATAGACAGAAAGAAGAAAATGGAAGGAACAGAGAATAAAGCTAAAGGGTAAAGCTAAGATTACATAGGTCAGTACAGTGCATTCTGAATGAAATCCCCTGAAAGGATATTATTTTAGTTTAGGACAATCGTGAACTTGTACTAACTCTACCAAAGACTTCAAGGCTGCACGTGTATTTGTGTTACACTGCCACTGGCCTCAGGAATATGGCAATGTTTTACTTTGAGTTTCATTGTGTGTGTATGTGCAAAGCTTAAAAATGGATGCTTTGTTGTGTGCCAATACTTTGCTCTTTCTGTCTTGGAAGGGTTTAAATTATACATAGAGCAGCAAGATGTCTGACGGTTCGTTGAATATTTCCTTTTGCACTGTGTTTCAAAAGTGCTGTAATTCACTATGAACAATATAGTAACCAGAAGACAGTGTCTTTGAAATGAGCAACCCAGAATACAACAAACTCAGAGAGTTACTTTGTTCTGGCATCACTGAATAGCAGTATATGAATTTTTCTCTGTCACTTGCTTCCCTTAATTTTAATTGTGTTGACACGTACAGAGTTAGACCTAAATGTGATAAGAGGAATCCATCCATCCTTCTTCTTTTTCTATCTTATTCTAATGCATATGAGGACAATTATGCTTTGACAATTCTGATGAATAACAGTGCTCTTTTACTTGACTTAGCACATTGATCACCATCTACTGATACAATTAATAAAGCATTGCTGTTCACATAGCACATTAATAATTAGGCTGAATTGGAGGCAACAAAACTGATGAATCTGGTGCATTTCACTTTAAATCTTTCATGTCTTGTCAGTTCTCAAAATAAAATATTTTTCTTAAAAAAACACCCTCCCCACAAACCTTGCCACCTCCCCCATGGCAATAGACTTTTTTGGCATCCCAATGAGTGCAGGAGTATAGAATCACAGAGGATTCTGCACTGGATGATATATCAGACTAGAACACATATGAGGAGCCTCCCTTCCCCACCAGTGATTCAGGGTGTTTTTCCACTGTCACTAGAAGTACCCATTAATGGAAAAACACCCTCAGTCTAAAGGATGCCCCACCCCTCCTTCTATACTCCACTCAGGGGATAGTGTGGACTGGACCAGAAGGCCAAAATGGCCACCTGGTCATGTCTACTGATAGACTTCTTTAAAGAGTTTTACCAGGATACTAGAGGCTGGTGTGCTGGATCACAGAGGTACATGACTCCACCATGGTCCAGTATACCATCAGGGACCCATTTTGACACTTTTATTTCCCTAGCCTCCCTCCAGAGGTAAGCAGTGGCAACAAAACTGCACTGAGGTGTCCATGCAATCAACCTTGATCTGGCTATGACTCTATGGAGCTCAACTGCCATCTATTCTGGATGTCATAATTGTTCAGGGAAAGCTATCACAATGTCTGTTTTGTCTGGAAAGGGACATAATAGACATATCAACCTGGTCTAGATGCTTCCTCCCACAATGCCGCTATGTGTACATCTGGGTATCAAATACCCAGAAGTGCACAACGGTCTCCCCACATCCATGTACAACTGCCAGTTTAGGTCCAGTTTGGTCCTACACATGTGTGATGGCCATTTCCAAAATGGTGGATCCCAGGAGCAAGCATCCAGACCAGAGGGATTTTCGCACTGCAACGCGTTCCAAACGGAACGCGTGCAGGCGGGCAGCTTAAGACACTTCCGGGCGCTTTTACCTTTCACACACAGACGCGCCGGAATGCGTTCCGGCGCGTCTGTGTGTGAAAGGTAAAAGCGCCCGGAACTGTCTTGGCCCGGCAAAGGCCGGCCAGGGGCGGGGATTCGGCTGCAGCGCTGCCGTCCATTGGGTGAGAGCACCCAAGGGGCGGGCAGCGCTGTCAAGCCACCCGCCCCGTGCTTCGTGCCAGCTCTACGGGCTGGCACGAAGATGCCCGGGCACCCGGGCACCCATCATGGGGCCCGGGACAAGGCCCCTATGGGGCCGGACCCCTTTGAAGATCAGAGCCCCTGGCTCTGATCTCCAAGGGCTCGCCCCGCGCCCCGATCTCGCCCATCTACGGGCTGCAGGCGCCTGGATCTAGGCGCCTGCAGCCCGCAGATGAGTCCCACCCACCCCCAGTCCCCAAAACCCCCACCCCCACCCACCCTCTGGCCCGGATCGGGCCCATCTTCGCTCTCTGGATGCCCACAGCGGGGCACCCAGAGAGCGAAGATGTTTCCCCCCCTCCCCCAGGGCCCTGGGAGGACGCGCGCGCGACGGAGGACTTACCTCGTCGCCGTCCAGCGTCGAACTGAGGGTGGCATTGTGGGAGCGCGCAAGACGCAGCCCACCTAGCCCCCCTATTGGACAAGCAGTTCATGTGAACTGCTTGTCCAATAGGGGGGCTAGGTGGGCTGCGTCTTGCGCGCTCCCACAATGCCACCCTCAGTTCGACGCTGGACGGCCACGAGGTAAGTCATTCCTCGCGCGCGTGTCCTCCCAGGGCCCTGGGGGAGGGGGGGGAAACATCTTCGCTCTCTGGGTGCCCCGCTGTGGGCACCCAGAGAGCGAAGATGGGCCCGATCCGGGCCAGAGGGTGGGTGGGGGTTGGGGTTTTGGGGACTGGGGTGGGTGGGTGGGTGATCTGCGGGCTGCAGGCGCCTAGATCCAGGCGCCTGCAGCCCGTAGATGGCCACGATGGGGGCGGGGAGGACCCTTGGGGGACCGGAGCGATGCGCTCCGGCCGCCCAAGGCGTTCCTCGCCCCCAGCGAGCCCAACATCGACCTCCTGCCACCCCAGAAAGGGGCGACAGGACGCCGATGCTGGTGCCTCCTTCCCGGGTCCGGCAGCCCCATTGGGGCTGCCGGACCCGGGAAGGAGCCACGTCCCGGCGGCCGTCGGAGGCGACAGACGGGACGCACCGAATCGGGGTTCCCCTGTCCCATCTGCCAGGGTCACTGACCCTGGCAGACGGGAAAGCGGAACCCCGATTCGGTGGGTCCCGTCTACCGGCTTCGCCGCGCCGGCGCAATCGCCAGCCCGGCAAGTCGGGCCCAGGGGGCGTGCCGACGGCTGTCAGGGAGAGAAGCGTGCGAACGCTTCTCTCCCGGAACGCGCCGGGGCGGCTCGTCCGCGTTCGAACGGATGCAGAGCACTTTAAAGTGCTCTGCATCCGGAACGCGTGGAGGACAGCTCCGGACACGAGGCGGCGCAAGCCCCGCTCGGGCAATGCGTATGCCTCGTCCGGAGCTGTCCTCCACGCGTTCCGGAAAGGCCAATGCGAAAAGGCCTCTGGTAAGCCATTTTGCTATTTCTGTAAAATCCAGGTTGTTAGTTGATTTTCCCATAATAATACTGCTGCAGGATATCACTCCAAAATCCTGTGTTTTACACCCCATTTGGATGCAGCCACAGTGTTAATAGCTTATCATTCTAAATCTCTGGATGTGGATATAAAACAGAATGAGGAACAAATGGAAAACCTGAGATAACCTATAACAAAATCCTCAAGGGTGTAGTACATGTCATTTCAGGAAAGGTCCACTTTTTAAAGAGAAATATCAGAACCAATGACCTGGACATAATTAGTGATATTTATGATTTTCTTTGCTTTGAATTTCAGGCCTCTGAATTATATCACAAGCTACTTTGGAAAATTTCCTTAGTTGTTCAAGACATGTAAGGCCAAATAGCAATGGGACAGGGTGCATGGAACTGATTATACCTGTATTGTTCTCCACCTTTCCTTCCTCTTTTGAATTCTTCTGTAGGACAAGATGAATCAATCTGAGTTAGAAGAAAACACATTTCTGAATTTATTGAAATTGTTGCTTAGTAGGTTCTAATTAAAAAAAAAAAATCTTTTTATCCTGTTTTGATGTTCAGCACCCCAAAGATGAAGTTTAGCTTTCTCAAGGATTGCAACAAACCATAAATATTTGCAGTATACTTCAGCTCCAAATAAATCAATTAATTAACATGAAGTAGAAGTCAATTTAAGTTCACAAACCAAATTTGTTTTTGGAATTCATTGCATATTTAGAAAAAAGCTTCATGCAAATCCATCCATCCACTCTGCCATAAACCCAGAAATCTCAGGACAAGTTATAATAAAACTGAAATGAAGTATATTAAAAGTATGGCAGAATTAAAAATTAAAACAACAAATAACAGTGCCTGAGGGAGAAGCTATTCAGAAAAATGCTAGGGCAAAGAGGTGCATCTTCACTGCATGCCTAAACGTATACAGTGAAGGTGCTTGACACATCTCAGAGTGGAGGCTTTTCTACAGTCTGGGGGCTACCACTGAGAAGGCTTCTTACAAGTACCCACTTCCTGAGGAGGAGGAGGAGAAATTGGCTTTTCTACCCCCCCTTTTCTCACCCATTGAAGGAGACTCAAACAAAGCTTTCTGCTCGTCTCCCCATAACAGAAACCATGTGACGTAGGTGGGGCTATGAGAGCTCAGAAAGACAGCTGTGACTAACCCAAGGTCACCCAGCTGACTTCATGGAGGAAAGCAGAATCAAACCCCATGACTATGAGATATGCATCCAGCACACTAACCACAAGAGCAAACTGGGTCACTTTATCTGCTGAGGTCTGTGATGCAGCCAAGAGAGTCCCTGAAACAAATATTAAGGCACAGAGATCTATATAGGAGGAGGCATTCTTTTAAATATTTGAAGCCCAAGTCATTTGGGACCTTATAGGTTAACATTAACAGCCAGAACTATTATTTTAGGAGTGGCCTGGTCTGATATGCACTTGGTCAGCATTCTTGGTGCGTAATCCTGTACCAGTTGCAATTTACAAACTGCCCTCAAAGGCAGTCCCAAGGGAAAGACATTGCAATAGCCAGTCTGGAAGTTAGCAGGGCTTGGATTACTGAGGCCAGACTGTTTCCATTCAGAAAGAAGATAACTCTGTTTATTTAAATTATTTACACACTTCCTTTCCCATGCTCACAGTTGTAGAAGAATTTGAGTTCATGGCTCAAATTTGAGACTGACAGGGTGCGTTCCCATGGTACTTATTTGCCTCTCTATTGCCCCTCTACTGAAGTGGATTTAAGAAAAGCATGTTCAATTCGAAATTAAGTGTTCCCATGGGGCTCAGCAAAACACGCATTTAAAATGCACGGACCGTCCGCAAGGCAGCGTGTTTTGTTTACCCGCATCTTTTTCTCCCCGTCCCTCGCTGTTTTATTGGGCGCTTGTGCGATCGTGTGCTCATTCACAAGTCCAAAAGAAAAATTTACAAGTTCTCCTTTCGTCTCCCCTGCTTGCAATGGCAGCCGGGCTGCAGCCAGCGCTATTTACAAGATCTCCAGCTGCTGAAACACCTCCCCCCATCCAGCAATCATGCGATCGTGCGATCATTTACAAGTCCAAAAGAAAAATAATTTACAAGTTCTTTGTTCACTGGGTGCCTCCTCGCCAGGAAGGTCCTGGCGAGGAGGCACCACAAACCATGCAAAGTTGGCACCTGCGGTGCCAAGCACTGAAAGGCGATATTGCAAAATCGGAGGGGGGGAGGTTGCACAGAGGAAGCCCTTGCCCGTCCCCCTCCCACCTTCCCCAATCTCTCCCCCACTCTTTTACCCCCCAAGCAAATCCATCCTTCAGGAGGCTCTGCTTTGACTGCCTGTAAAGTGCAGTTCGAGAAAGAGGCGATTGGGCTGGTTGTGGATGAGAGGCAAAAAAGAGAGAGAGAGAGACGATCTCTCCGGCCGGCAATTCCCGCCTGAGAGAGAAGCCCTGCTCCTTTTGCCACGGAGCGTCTCCACGGAAAATGCTGTGCTGAAAACCCGCATCTTCCCGGAAAGTACGGATATAGTCTGCTTTAAAGGGCTATTTTTTTAAAGTGCGTTTTCCCCATTAGCAGCGCTGGAAGCCCGGATTAAAGCCGTGCATGGGGCCACTCTGAGGCAAAAGAAGATTTTCATCTGACTTTTTATTCCTTGGGAACCCACCCCCAGTTTTGTTAGAGAGACCACAGCTCAAAATCCTCAAGGATCTCTTGATTTGAATTACCCATGGACCTTGATATCAAGGTCTACCAGCAGACCAGTATGGGCTGGTCTGAAACACTGAAGCACTGAGACAACACACACCTCCATGTTCCCTAACTACTGAAGGGGGGGGGCATTTCGGCAGCACACCAAAGCATACTGCCAAAATGGTGTGCTGCCAAAATACCCCCCCCCCTTGTTCATAGCTCTTTGTAGCCCTCAGAGGCCAGCCCCAAAGCTTGTACAAGCTTTGGGGGTTGGTAGGGGCTTGTCTGGGCCACAACTGTTGTGCAAATGCATTGTTCCAGACCATGACTTGCTGTGTTCCAGATCAGCAGGTCTCACTGGTCCAGATCCACCAGCCAAGAGAAAGGTAATGGAAGTGCAGAAAGGCCATAAGAGATGCTCTGGGGATAATATGGATGAAAGGAAACAATAGCAGCCAGTGTAGATGAGCACAAGGAAAAAGAATGGTCCAAATCAAATAAAGATTTGCCAGCCATATTGGTCACAACCAGAAGAGGAACAGTGTCTGCTACCTTGAGCACTTTTTTGAAGACAACACAATGCTGTACTATGCAACATTAAAAACACTGCAGCAATATAGCACCTTCTCAATACTAGATCCTACTTAGTTGTATTTGTTTGTTTGCATTTATACTTTTCTGATAAGTTTCCCAGTGTCATTCCAATAAGCCAAAGAAAAATACAGTTGTCATAAAATATTAAAAGCAAATAACCCCCACATCCAACTCAATAAAAAAATCAAATATAAACTGTACAGTAATAAACTAGGTAATACACAACATAAGGAAAACTGATCATAACAGTAACATACCTCATTGCTATAAAGAAGAAACAACTAAAGGCAACAATAATACCAAGAAATTAATGAAGTTCACAGGAAAAGGAGAGGTGGCAGCCAGCAGAGTTCTTCTTTCTCTTCTCCGCTCCAGCCTTATACCTTCCTAGAGGAAGGCACTGTAGGGGCAAACAGTCTCACTGCAACTCCAGAGGTAGGCGTCTCCTCTCAGTCTCTACCCAAAGTGACCTTACACCTGTCAAGGGGAAGCATTCTTCAAGTGAAGAAATCTCAATATTATTAGCATGAGGTCCTAATGGTGGTTTCTGCAGGTCCTTGGAATGGGATAAACCATACTTGTTCATGACATGTGAGATGTTATAATGTTGTGGTACCTTACAGACATTGCTCAGATATAATTAGTAGGTAACCCAAAGTTTAGGCTGAGATGTACAACAGCAGCAGCAAAACACTTCTGAAAATGTATAGATGGCTTAGGGCAGTGATTCTCAACCTGGGGGTCGGGACCCCTTTGGGGGTCGAATTACCCTTTTAGAGGGGTTGCGACGAGTCTCCCTCCACCCTTCCCTCCTACCTCCCAGCCCCTGTGGTTGGGGGTCTTCACAACATGAGGAACTCCATTAAGGGGTTACGGCATTAGGAAGGTTGAGAACCACTGGCTTAGAGATTGTTTCCAGGAAGGGTCATTCACACATTCTAGGACAAAAGACAGGTTAGAGATGGAATGCATGCAAACATAAGGGCCACATGCTACCACCTCTTCCAAGTCACTTTGGGAGCATTTTAATTTTTTTTTTTCTATATCTGAAGGGTTTTTTGTTTAGCATTGCTGAACAAACTGTCTACTGGACAGTCCTCTCCACACATAAGGTCCCGGGTCCAATGTATCACCATATCTCTAGAGAAGGCAAAGCCAAACAACTTTCCTATTTTTTGAAGAAAACTGCACAGCTCTGCGTATGAGTTGTGCTTAACAGGATCTTTTCCTCATTATTGGACAGGTGAGAGATTATGTAAAGCAATTTGGACTTTGTTTCAGTACCATGAAAATCCTGAATTGTAGGGTCAGCTGTGAATTAGATTTACTGTATATAAATGGTACATTCTAGGATTAGCATGACTGCCACAGAACTGATAGCTATTTTCCACCATTAAGAGTACAGATGTTGGTCTGTTCATCATTTCTGGTAAAAATGTTGGTCTTGCTTGAAGTCCACCTAAAGTTTATTAGCAACTAATTCAAGACAAACACAAGTAAGCATTTCTTATTATAAGGCATAATAACCACTCAGATGTTTTTAAAAGAGATTTGATAAATTCATGGTTGGGAAAATAAGCTGTAAGTGTTACAAGTCTTGCTCCAGTAATAAACTGTAAGCAACTATGGAGGGGGTAAAATTTGGATAATCTGGATTATTTTGAAACCCAGAAGCACCAAATTTAAACTTCTCCAGGGGAATAACGAGGAATAACCAGAAAACAGAGACAAGACCCATTTCAGTCTCAAAAACCAGTGTTTCTTGTTAAACCAGGGCAAAGAATTTATTAGAAATACAGAAGAGAAGTTGAGGTGAGATATGAAGCCATATCAGAACCATATTAGACATTAGAAGAACAGAGATAGACATGCCCAAAAGCCCAAACATGACTAAATACCCCTAACACATCTCTATGCATTAAATCAAGTTTACTCCAATTTCCTGAGACCAAAATAATGAACTTATGCAGCAAAGAAAAATCCCCAAAACATCATAAATTTGCCCTTTATGGGTAGAGAACCCCAAAACTGAGGATGAGGTCCCCATAAGACCAATTTCAGATCTTGAAGAAACATATAAAAACCCAAAAAGAAAATTAACATTAGCCCTAATTCTAGAAAACATTCCCTGACCCTAAACCTTTAATAAAAATATGGGAGAAAAGTGAGTCGAAAGCAATATTCCATTGTTCTCACCAACAATCCCATCTTCTTCACGCCCAGAAGCTCAAAACTGAAGATGCACAGGATTTCAGGAAACTGCATCATTTTCAGGAACCAAAATTAGGAAGGCCTTCAGTCTTAGTTAGACTGGTCCCCAAAATGAACAAAAATTACAAGAAATAATTTAAAAATTATCATTTTAAATTGCTTTGGCCAAGCAGAAAAAAACTCAGACTGCAAAAGTTAAAATGTAGCTCCTGCAGTAAAACTCCACCCACTTTCTGTGTAGCAGAAAGAAGGGAAAAGGGGTGGGGAATAAAGCTTCTTCAGCTCTTTGTCTCATCCTTCCATGGCAGATATGAGGAGAAGACTCCTAGACTCCTCGAAACCATCTCTTCTCTGCCTTTTTTATAGCCCCAGCTGATCATGGTTTTTCCTTTGTTAATGAATGAAACATGTACCTGTCTATAGTTTTCCAAAAAAGATGCAAATCAGCCTAACAATATCTCCAAAAGTCCTTCCTGAAAGGCAATCCAGGTGTCCCAAGAGAAGTTAGTTTTATGCTAACATGTTTCCTTGGGCAATCCTGGTTTTATTGTTTCCTTAAGTCAAAGTACAGTAGAATAGCTTCATGTGTGCTTAGCAGACTCTTACAGCCAAAATACTCAGGATACATTCATAAAATTCACTTCCACAGGGCATCTGAATTATTTTATTAAAACAAAGGATATTCTTCCCCTCCAAACCTCAGCAATCAATCGTTAACATCAATAGAGCCAATATTTTACCATTCTCTGTCCTCTCTGGTATTCTTGATTTACCAACTTAAGTGGCCCATTAGATTCAGGAAACCAACAGCAATTTGTAACTCAATGGAGAGATCTGCCTTTTGCCACAGATCCTTTCTTTGCTTTTGGAAACATTTTAAAAGTCCAAGGCTTTTATTCCAAGTTAATGGTCCAACCTCTTCTTATTCCAATTGAGGCCAAATCCCAAAGCTCTGATGGAACCACACCCCAATCTTAGGACTCATGGCCCAAGACAGTGCTTTACACCAGAACTTTTCCCAATCATACTTAGCCAGTTCTTTTGATTAATAATCATAACTGGTATCATAAGTACAATAGAGCAAAATAGACTACCAAATTCTAAAATAACTACCAGAAGATGTTCTGCCCATTTGTTTTTTATTTAGTTACATGTCGTGGACAACATGTTAGGTAAGGGAGGTCTCTTGGCCTTTCTGCAGTGCCTCACTGTGATTGAGATCAGTGGGTCTGGACTAAGTAGGCCTGATGGTTCAAACCACAGCATGGCATGGTCTGGAACAGCACCATCTCCTCAACAGTTTGGGTCCAGACCAGCCCCTGCACTGGCCCCAAAGGCTCTGAACAGTTAGGAACAAAAGTTTCCAGCCTCGGCGCCACCAGGGAGTACATTTTGGTAGCATGCTTTGTTGTGCCACTGAAATGGGGTTGCATGCCTTCTATGTGCCTCCATATTCCAAACCAGGAGCTCCTAGTTTGCCAGTATATCTAGGTCTACTAGTGATCCAGATTAAGGGCCTATTGATCTGAATCATGCTTCATCCTGTACAAATGGAGCATACTAAAGTGCAGAAAGAAAATGAATAACCTTGAAGAGTTAATAAGATTCAGGCTGGTGTGTGTGTGGAAGCAGGATGCTTCTAATGCCATTTGCTGGTATTCGAGAGCAGGGAAAGGTTTGTCTTTTGTTTGAGATACCCATGAGCATTTGGCGGCCCACTGTGTGCGACAGGATGCTGGACTAGATGGGCTGTGGCCTGATCCAGCAGGGCCTCTCTTATGTTTCTATGTAAGGCCCTTAGTCCACTTACTAGTGAGGAATAAAAGCAAATACATCAAAACACTTTTGAGTCTCAACCAACAAATATTCCTGATGATGAGTGCAACTCCATATTAGTTTTCTGAAGACCTGAAAATGGCTTTTGGGTTGGCTTTATTGCCATGTCTTATCGTTATTGTATGTTTGAATTTGTGCAAATGTCAAAATATTGTTCATTGGCTACAGAGAGGCATATATTTGTCTTTTTCCTTAATGAATGTTTCAAAAAACTATTTAAGATGTCTTTAAATTCTTTTGTAGCTTTCTATTGCAGTCCATTAGCTAGCATGTTACACAGCAGGCAGTAAATGGAACATTTTTGAGGATTGTTGACAGGTATGCATCTTAGAAATGGTTTAGCACAGCAATATCAGCAGGCAGAGAGGTTTTATAAATGGACAGCTCTGGAAAAGCTGATGGCTTGCTGCATTTCACTCTACAGAAGGAAGTGTGTAGCTAGTGGTGACTTGCCCAGCAAAACCAGAGATGGAACAAAATAGGTTTTGAAAGAGCAAATGTGAAGCTCCATTTGGGCCTTGGGCCTTCCCCACAAACTCCACCAGTTCTACTGCATGAGTCATTACTATCTCTCTATCATGTGCTGAGACAATGTTTGGGGCTGTTTGGCAACACTAATTAGTCACCTACATTTGAAGGCAGGAATTCTGTAGTGTTAATGCCATCCTCTTGGTCTTCTGAAAATCCATATTATTGACATATTTCCATTAGGACAGCATGCACAAGTCAGAGAATTATATTGATTCAGTCAATATAATGTCTTGGGCGGATGACTAAAAAGATTGCTCTAGGATGTGATCAGACATGGCTTTTTCAAGCTGTAGCTTTAGAGGGAAGTGTCCAATCATCTGACACAATAAAAGTACGTTCTAGAACACAAGAGGATCATTCACCTTCACATCATGACACACTTCCTTGACAGTGGTTGCTACCCATTGATTTGCCACTGGTTTGCCCACTTTCTCAATAGAAAAAAGTCACAAAAAATGTTCATCTGTGAATATGAATGTTCAAACATTTGAATGAACAATTTGATGATGAAACAAATTTCGGACATTCAATTTGATTATGAAAAAAACATTAATTTTTCATTGTGCACATCCCTACTACAGAAAGTCACTGAGAAGCCAACCCCTGCCTCCACTCTCAACAACAAAAGGAAATAGATGGATGCTTAGCTACAGCCCCATTTGGACTGATTATGGAAGCTGCTTGCCAGATGTGAAGGTAAGCAGGAGGCTGCTCCTCACATTTTGGTGGGGGGTATAGCAAGAGGAAACAGGATCTTGTTTGATCTTGCAATGCTTCTTACTGTCTGGTCGACCAATGAAAAATGGTTGAAAGTTTGGCTTATTTATTTTATTTGTTTATTTAAAATGTTTAAATCCTGCCCCATATCCTAAGTTCTTTGGGTGACTTACAACAAAATGCCATATACCAACAAAACATAAATACATACCCAGTTACAATAGTATTAAACAGTATAGTTAGTTAGAAGTTAAAATAGTGCTTGAGTGAATTAATGTGCAAAGGCTTTAATAAAGAGCCAAGTCTTTAACTGGCGCCTAAATATTAGAAGAGTTGGCACTAATTGGGCCTCCAAAGAAAGGATATTCCATAGGTGCCACAGCTGAGAAGGCCCTCTACCATGTCCCAACACAGCAGATTTATCTAACTGGTAAGCTTAACATTATGGACCAGCACATGCATGCTAAGGATCATATTCATGACAACATTGATCTACCCTTTCTTTAAAAATAAAATGCAAGTTTAATTTGAGGATAGAAATAAATAACTAGGACTTAATGGTCACATTGATATCCTTTCAGATACCAAGTAGGAACTGCTGAATTTTACTTTTTACTTTCCTTTTCCCTTCTCCCCAGTGATGCATCCACACATCAATTTTAGGATTTCTATACCTACCTAGAGGCAATTGTCAAAGATGCTTCAGGCTTCCTAGTGGGAAAGCAGCATCAGGTTTTAATTTGAATACTTTCTTTTGTATTGCAAGGACCCATACTCTTGCCACAAGGGCGATTTTACTGTAAGAGTTTTTAATTATGCTTTCATTCCTCTTTGGTTTCAAGGACATGTTTAACTTACCTCCAGGCTAACACCATGGGATATCTTATTAGTCTATTTACATTATGTTGATATAAAACTGACGAGGTGGTAGTAGTGTGGATTTTGGGAAACTTCAGTCATAAACCACATTCCAACTCTATCTAAACGTTTATTGAAGAAAACTTGCCTTTTCACTTTGTGACATGGAAGCACACAAAGGCAGACAGATTCTTCTCTATTTTGTCTCTCAAAGTCATAGAAGCATATCTATAACCATCTAACAAGCTACCTGCACTTTCATGGTCTTAAGTTGACTGAGACTATTTCTGCCATATCTTTCCATTGATTGGAAACTGCTGCCAACCACATGAGTGATGAAATTCACGGCTGCCTAGATGTGGTTGAACTTCAACATTCATCATCCCTGGATGTGCTGTCTGAAGAGGACAGCTGTTAAAATCCATAGTACTGACCCTGGGACCGTTTATATGCAAAACCATGCCTGCCACCACCACATAAAGAAAAACAAAAGGCCTGTGCCGTGCTACCACCTCTACCTCTCCCATGCTTTTTAAAGAGTATAGATGCAGACAAAGGCAAAGTGATGGAAACTATCATAAGAGGAGCCCTGCCTAGATCAGGCTGCAGCCCATTTGTATCATTTTTATTATTATGATTATGATTATGCTGGATTTTGAACTTTGTATGGGGTTTAGCATAGTCTGATACAGTTTTAACATTTTATTTATTTATTTATTATTTACATTTCTATTCCACCCCATACTCGAAGGTCTCTGGGCGGGTAACAACCTTAAAACAGATTAAACAAAGTATACATTAAAAGACTTTTAAAAAGATTCAATATGTTCCTTTTTAACTGTTGTGAGCCACCCAGAGACCTTTGGGTATGCAGCGGGATATAAATAAATATAAATATAAATAAATAAATAAATAAATTTAGTCCAGCATCCTGTCCTACACAGTGGCCCACCAATTGCTTACGGTCATCTCAAGCAGAATAAAATGAGCAAACACATAAAGGAGCAAGCATTGCTGAAGGAAAATCAGTGTGGCTTCTGCAAAGGAGAGTGCCAGTAAGTTCTAGGATATAAGGATATATTTTAATATTTATTCATTGGATTTATATGCCAACCTATAGGTCTCATGGTGGCTCACGAAAAAAGACAAGTACAAAAACCAACATATTTGTGTCTCTTCTACACAAACACAAATTGCACCACATGTCCAATAAGCCAAACTGAAGGAGATCAACATCAACCAGAGACTGGGTGAGTGAAAAGCACCTCACACCATCAGCACGTTCACCTCCAGGGTCACTGGGGCACACTTAAAGGAAAACATAGTTTGTGCCACCTCTCCAGTCATCTGGTCAGTCTTGGCCTTCTCAAGTGCAGTATAGCAAAGGTATAATGTAGCCAGATTATGGAGAACCTTCACACAAGTGCATGTGAAGGAACCAGGAGGACTACACATGGCTGATCATTTCCCATCAAATGAAGCCTTGCAATGAGTGGCACTCATGACTGTTCTGAATGAAGCAACAATTATTCAAAACTACTGACTGCAAAACCAACATTTCATATCAAGACCGAGTCCATTTTGTCACAAAATGTAAAAGTCTTAAACTCCTCTTGTCACTGCTCACCTGTACCAGCTGCTTCTGCTCTTCTTCTTCTTAGAGAACGAGTTAGTAAAACCCTGAAAAATCTGTTCTGTGGGGAAATATGAGGAAAACTGCTTATTGGAACATGTTGAGTGTATCACACATCATAATCAATTTCCAGTTTGTTTAAACACCACTTGGAAGTGTTGCCTGTTTAAATTTTAAACACCTCCCCTTTGAGATCTGCTGCTTCAGTTAAAACAAAACAAGAAAAAAAACCCTTTAAAGTATCATTGAAAACATCAGGAAGTCTGACAGGGCATCATTTATGAAAAAGGAAAGTAAAAATGGCCAAGGGGAGAGAAGAGAAATAGCAACAGCTGAAGCTAACTGAGCAAAAACATTGGTGTTTGCCCAAACGTAGGTACAGTAGCTCTGGAGAATGAGACAGAAACTGCTGCTGATATAGGAACACTGCAGCTAAGCTTTCTGGGTGTGTGTGTGTGTGGGGGAGACGGTGAGCTGGAGGCCTCAGGTCAGCAATGGCTCACACCGAACAGGCAGTTTGTGAAGGGGGTCACAGCTGAAAACCTCTCCCCTACTGCACACTGATTTATGAGCTTTCTGAAAAAGTAACACTTCAGTGGATCAGGAGTGGCTGGAGCTCAGTGGTAGAGCAAACTGCATGAAAAGCAGAGGTTTACCAGTTTGATGCCCAGCCTCTCCCTGGAAGTAGGCAATGACAAACCATTCTTGTATTTCTGCAAAGAAAACTTCATAGAAGTGTGCATGAAGTCAGTGATACTCAACAAATCAATACAAAAACATTCTAGTTCCCCCTCAGTTGTTCCCAGCTGCCTCAGATGTGGTACAGTCACAGTCACAGAGTAAGATGGCAATGCAGTGGTCAGCTTACCAACAGGGTTCAAGCTAAGTTCTGTACTCATTTTTCCCCCTTAATTTGAAGGCCTTTTCAGCTACCTAAGCCACCTTTTAATCTTCATCCAGAGACTCCTGTTATCACCTACAGTATTTGTTCTTCCAAGTATTTGTTTACTGTTCTTCTTCAGAGACAGAAGAAGCAATATGCTGTTGCACAAGCAAATGATTTTTGAGTCTCGTCACATCATTGTGGAAATTCCCGATCATGAGGGAACATGAATGAAAGGAAGCCTCTAAATAAGCTGTACAAAGAAATTCCTCAAAAACAAACATGCAATTATGGAGTACATGTCCTTATATGATTGTCATAATTATTCTGACATCTTCCAATAATTAACAGCAAGAAGGAGGTTCCAGATATGCTCCTTTGAAGGCAAATAATCGCACTCTCTTATGAACAGGATAGTCTAGCAAATTGAACATGCAATTTTCATTCATGCACATCCCTAGTAGGAAGCTTCAGAGTACAATGAACTAGTGACTACAGAGACCTGATAAAATGATGGGACGAAGAGATATAGCTTTGCTCAGCCATTAAATATAATGGCGTGATCACACACTGTTCCTTATCTTACCATATCCAATTGTCATGAGGCTGAAGCTTTGCAGAACCTTTTTACGATAGCCTTTAAAATAATGTTCTTTAACTCAGCCATATAGGATCTCCTTTTAGCAAGTTCCAGCTGGAAGGCTTCATTTGCTGCCCAGAGCACTGGGAATATGATGTCATTTCAAAATCTTCTGAAAGGAAAAATGCCTACCACAAAAGATCCCTGCCCAAAAGTATGCTCCACCACACCGTATCTCTTCTAGAAAACTGAACTTCCTTCTCCTCTGAAAGGGCTGGAATTACACACATACCCAATTTACCATAATGTGAATGATACAGTGGATTGAAATACATTTTCCCTAAGTCATATGTGTTCTTGTTATCTTTGTGGTGAGAACATGTTGAAAGATGTCTTATTATTCCAGGAAGTCTTAAAATATTATCCCTGCCTATGCTGATACTTTTACTGCTTCTTGAATTGGATTAATCCTCAGTCAATGAACTTCCAAAATCATTCAAATAATGTCCATTAAAAGCTTAACTCCCATCCAAATAATAATAGGATTAAGGTGAATTTTGCACATTAAAAATAGAATAAAATACAAGGAGCAAAACAAGGAGCTATGTTGCTTTGGGTGCATGAGATCTAAAAATAAAATTGGACTTCCTCTTCCCTGCCCTGCCATGACTAACAATTCAGCTATTGCAGTTACACTACACATGGTGAACAGCTGGTCACTAGCAAACATGCACAATATGTCAACTTCTCTGCTGAGATGTGATGGAAAAGAAGGGGTAATCAATAAGTGTAGATGACGTGCGGCCTTAAAAACCACTTTGGATGGCTTCAAGGTAACTCTGGAGAACAATTTACTATAGCAGTGATTCCCAACCTTTTTTCACTTTGCATACTTGTTGGAAACCCATTTCCATAAATTGAACCTTTCACAATAGTTTCCAATTTTTCCAATTTATAGTTTGTAACTCAATGCATCTTTTCCATTCTTTTTTTTCACATACTCCTCAATGTCTTGGTTTATACCCTTGGAGTTGTGCATGCCCCAGGTTAGGAAGCACTGTACTACAGTATAGAACAGATTTGTCAAGTACCTGTTTATCCTGAAAAATGGAATAGCACAAAATCTGAATTATGGTACAGGAGAAATCACAATAGTATTGTAGTGAAATTGACCTGTAATTAAGTACAAACAGTGTTGGCAAAAGGGTCACTTCACTGGTTGATGATTGATTGATTTAAAGTACTTATATAACATATTTAAAAGATACACATAAAATATTTAATTATATATCACTTTCCATTGAAATACAACTTTGAAGAATAAAAACAGTTGAGATCATAATAATTATATACAGTAACAACCATAAGGGCATCTGCTGTAGTGTGTTGTGGCGAAGACTGTGGCCGTGTCCCCATGGCAGCAGGCTGATGCGATTTGGGCACGTGTGAAAAAAAAATCCGTGTTGTAACGCATAATAAAGAGTCCCCATGTTTTTTGGGGCAATGCGGAATGGAAACACACGTGCCTGTCCCCATGGAAGCCGCTTTTTGTGAACCCGCATCTTTTTCTCCCCATCCCCTCTCCCCTTATAGGAAGCCGGGTTGGCATCACCATAGCCCATCCCGCCCGCTGCAGGAATGACAGGGAAAGAGCTCAGTTGCACCTTCACAAACACAACACAATCCCTTTTCTTGGCTGCCACAGTTAACCCAAAGTAATAACATCTTTTAAAAGCCTAAGCAGATCATTCCTTTCAAGCACAGGTTACCGGAGGTGTGCACATCCACATGACAGTGGGAATGACAGCAACCACCACCCCACTCGCACAGTATGAGAAGGCGAAGCACAGATGGCAGACACAGCCAGCCAGCCAGCCCACTCAGGGGGTGAGTGGGAGGCAGGAGCAGAGATAGCTTGGAAAGGCAGCCAGCAGCTGACCAGTGCCGCTCACACCTTGGCCATCTCTCCACCATCCCAGTGCCGGTGCCAGCAGTGGTGTGTGTGTGTGTGCCATCATTCCTGCTGTCATGTGTCTGCTGGCACCGGCGCTGGGATGATGGAGAGATGGCTGAGGTATGAGTGGCACCAGGCATGGCCCTAGCCAATCAGGAGGTGCACCGGATGCACGTGCAAAGCGAACTGGGACCCTGTAGCGAGAATTGGCCTGGCTGCATTAAGGTAAGGAGGGGATCACTCGCGCTCTCCTCAGTGTGGACTGGGGGGGGGGTAGGTGAAGCCCCCGTGGCTTCAGAAGCCACGATCCATGGCTTCTGCGGTGAGGGGGAGCTCCGAGATAGGAGACCCCAGCTTGCCATGATTGGAGCCAAGCATGGTGGGCCAGGGGAGGGCCTCCAGAGATCTGGATTGAGGTGGGTGCTGTGCTTCCACACTGCACCCACATGAAATCTGGATCTAAATCCCCCCTTCCATCGCGTGTGTGGACAGAAGGGGTGGTAGTAGATCCAGATCTACTGGATCCGGATCTACTTACCACGGATTTCCAAAATCCAGATCTAAATAGATCCGGATTTTGGAGGTCAGTGCGGAAGCATCCTAAAAGAGTAAGTTTTCCTGAAAGGTAGCCTATAACAAAAACCAGTCCAAATTTACCGTTTTGCAGGTGATCAAGAGCCAGGAGTTCAATGAGAGTTGGAAATGTGAAATCAAGATACATTGTTCAAAAGGTAAGATTAAAACAGTCCAGGAGTCAAGTTTCAAGAGCCAAAACAAGGTATACAATTCAGGACAGTTGTTTGCCAACAGCAGAGGCATTTTCGCACTACACGCGTTCCATTTGGAACGCGTGTAGAGCGGGAAGCTTAAGACACTTCCGGACGCTTTTACCATTCACACACATACGAACCAAATTTGATTTTTTTTTTATTGTTTCATCCCTGTGTTGAGCAGTTTATTAAGAACAAAACTAAAAAAATGAATGCTGGATTGTGGCCCATATAGTAGGGATATGCACATATATACATATATATATTTTGCATTTGATTAAAATTGAACTGATTGTTCAAAAATCCGCATTCGTATAAATAGAATGCATTTGAATGTGTTAAAATTCTATTCGATACTAATCTATTCATATGTATTCATACGAACATTCAATATGTATCTGCATATGAACAGATACATATCTGATACGTTTTCCCAGCTTAACAAATGTCTGAACGATTCATACGGATGTTCAGAAACATTCGTATTCATTCTAATGTTAGCATACGAATTTTGTAACATTCTATTTGAGTTTGAATGTGCAAATTTGGCCAGATTTCAAATATTATGAATATTCATGCACATCTCTACCATATAGTTAAAGGAATGCTGGATTATGGCCCAAGTGGTTAAAGGAACAGTGAGAAGATGAATGCAATATTGCTCATTTACAGATCTTGAAATCCATTTATCCTGTTATAAAAGTTAGTGGTTGTTTTATTGTTGGTAGCTTTTAGTGATTTTCTGGTGAAGTATTCTTCTTTGTTTATTTATTTTCCAGTAAAGAGGTTCTGCCGATTGGTAGTTTTATGACATGAACACAAAAGCAAGGTACAATTCTGAAAGAACACTGTGGATGTGATTCAGTATGCCTAGTCACGATATTGCTTTGCTGTTTTAGTTGCAGTAAAGCATACTGACTTCCAAGCCAATGTACTTAGAGCATGAAATTATATTCATGCCACTGAGGGTTTCCTCTCTCATAAAATAGATGTTTGAAGTGCAGCCTGATATTTTGCATGCTTATTTAGAAGTGAGTCTCACTGTGCTCAGTAAGGCTTACTTCTAGGAGTAAGTATGCATAAGATGGCAGCCTAAGGCTGCCTCCAGACAGCAAGATTAAATTAAATGATTCTACTAGATATCCCGATTAAGGATCTCTTAAACCAGATTGGTTCCATCTAGAGCAACAGAGCAGGGCCAGTGTGGGGTGGGGCTTCCTCAATCCATATTAATGTGTGGCTAGAATCCAGATCATTCATAAGTGTAGAAAGGGAAGTTTTAAGGTCCCTAGCTCTTAAGATGGCCTATGGGTATTTCCCTTTGTGCCAGAAATAGGCCTGGAAGGGTGCCATTTCAGTGAGACGTGCACAAAGAGCAGACAAAGTTTGTGCAGTCACTGTGTTTCAATACAGTGGTCATGCACACTCCTGAAGGTAGTGGAATCCTTGAGAATTACCATAGATGCCACACCTCTGTGGCCTCCGCTAAGTGCCTTCCATCTGTGCTTCCATTTTGTTTTTTAGTTTTGGGAAGCTTCCATTTTACTTTGTTTTGCAGCTTACTTCACACACAGCCTGACTAGGCAGATTTCCATATGACAAATGAACAAATCTATACTTGGATCTAAAACTTATATGTGTGAGCAGTCTATATGCTTCAGAAACAAGCATGGGAGACACAATGGATGACCTAATGTCCTTTCTAAAAATAGACAATTATCCTCTGCCGTGGAAGGTGGTCACTTGTTCACAAGTGTCTTTTACTTGATCGGCAGCTCAAGAGCCCTAACAAAGGAGAACAAAAGAGAGATCTTGTTGTTGCTTATTAATAATATATCCATGGACAGCAGACCCAACTGGCCACGGTCTTTCTGAGAATGGTGAGATACAGATATTATTTTTAAGTTGTATATGCCAGTCTATACAAACCTGCATCATCTTTTTATTTGCTTCATTTTAGTGAGTTTCAGTGAGTTTAGTAACCTGTTGCCTTATATTTTGAGTTGTGTGTAAGTGGCCACTGTATGAAAAATAAGTGTTTTCAGGAATTGGACCCATCATTATAAGATATGAAAGCTAATTTTAGCTATACCTTTGCAGAGTGGGAAAACCTGCAAATGGTTAAAAATGAAAACATTTTAAAAATGCATGCTCAAACAGCAGATGTTCAGTCACTTGAGCAAGTGAATCAAAATTAGCTGCAATGGCCTCTTCACATGTTAATTTAAGTTTTGTGTTGAATTTAATGTTAAGAAAATGAAGTGGCTGACCAGAAGTGCTGAAAAGTCCTCTAAGGGTAGTTGGAGACAGATTTCTTGCCCTAAGGATGAGGTCTGCAAAACCTAGTTTCATGTACTGTACTCTGGAAGCATCACTGTTAGTTTCACCCAAGCATATAATATAGAAGGATATGCAAATGACAATGAACAAGGGTATATCAGAGTGTGCAAATAAGCGTGGAAGAGTGGAGAAGTTGATGACTGCACTTGTTAAAGTCTTTCATCTTCTAAACTTATTTGCATCTAAAATTAGTGCAGCAGCTTTTTGATCAATCGAGTGACTTTGTACATTAATTTTTTAATATTCTTATTATAATATCCAGCTAGTGCCTTCCAAAGATCCTTCTTATTTGAATTAGCAAGTTATTCTTACTGGAATCACCAAGTTATTTTTATTGGAATTACCAAGTTATACTCAGACACTCCATAGCAACAAAGGCTGGTCAGGGGAACGGTCAGATTTAAGGCAGTATCTGCAGGTTGGGGCCCATTAGACACCAAGAGCAGGTCAAATTCAGTTGGAAGATTCACTGTGATCAAATGAAACAGAGACTTGCCATCTTCTGTCAATTTCACAGACCACCACTGACTATTCAGTCTATCAGACCCTTCCAGGTAAAAATGGGAATATTCTTGTAACATCTATAAGTTCATATTAAGCACTGTTCATTTCATTGTCACATATGGTCGATCCAGGGCCTCAAGGGCTGATGTGAGGGAAAGGCATATAAATGCACCCAACACCAATCAGGCCTCAAGCTTCTGCACTTATTCTTGAGAGAGCCTAATAGGTCACATTAGACTACTTTCAGGGCTGGTTGCAGAGAATAAGTATTTCTTTCTTGCTGTGTGGATGCACAGAAAGTAAGGAACAATTCACCATGTATGATTTTTACCCAGACCAAAAGTGACTAACTTCCAGCTGTATTCCCAGATATCTTGTCATGCCATGCCCTCTGCAAGCTATTCTGATGCGGATTTTGTCTGTTCAAAAACTGCCTTTGTAGCTGAGATGGACATAAATCATATAGAGGCTGGAGAATCAGAAACCCAAGTCCAAATAAACATAGCACAGATGTCTAACTTAATGCAGTTATAAATCACAAGGATAATTATATGAGGCCCTCTCTTGCAGAGCAAAGATGGGAACAATCTGTCTTATGCAGATTGGAACAGCTGTACAACAAACTCTGAGTAATCAAGTCCCACCCTACTACACAACTGGGAACATATCCAGAGATATAAGTGCCAGCAGCTCCATAGGAAAACTGTTGTTCACAATTGTATTTTTGGGCATCTGCAACCTCCTGTTTCCTGTATTCATTTCTTGCTCCTGACCTGCATTCTAGCTCTTGACTCTGACCTTTGGATTGTCCCTGGACCTGTGATAGTGAGGTTTGGCTTTTGACTTCAGACTGGTGACCTTTGTTTTGTTTCTCCTTGTTGCTGCAATGAAGAATGGGCTTGAGGTCAAGTTCCAGCTGTTTGCCTGCCTAACACAGGACACCTCTAGAATGAGTTTGAACCAAACTGACTGGGAGCCATGGGGAGACAAATTTCATTTCCACTGCTTCCATCTCCATGCCCAATGCTGTACCTGTGGCCCCAGGAGTTATCTTATTGGGGTGTCTTGATCAAGAAAATAATTTCCATTAACTTATTGTGTATGCTTTGTTAACTAAACCCGTAATAAGAATATAAGAAATACCCCACTGCATCAGGCTCATGGTCATCTAGTCTAGCAGTCTGTCCTTGCAGTGGACAGGCAGCTGCCCAATGAACCCTAACAGCAGAACATGAGCATACTAGTAATGTGCACAAATATGTGAGATCTGGAATTCTTATGAATATGTATGAATTCATAGTTTTATGGCTGAATTGAATACTGTAAGTAAGCCCTATTTGTCCACAAATTGGATCCTCCCAAGGCCTCTTATCCCCCGGTGAGCCCTGCCACCCCACTGACTGGTAGTCGCCATACCTTCTTCTTAGGCCTTGCCACTCTGCATTCATGCGTGTGCAGAACCAGAAGACCTATTTTGGATAGTGCCAGAATAGGCCTGGGAATGCCACCAGAGGAACCCCACCCACCTCCCATGTGCCCCCTTACCTTTTGGTGATCACTCTGGGGGCATCGCAGGGCTAGTTCGGTGCGCTTTGGAGGCAAAAAAAGAGGCTGTTCTGGTTCTCCTCATGCAGACTCGGAAGTTCCTTAGAAGAAGGTGTGGTGGCAGCAATGAGGAGGACAGGTAAGTGGGGGGGGGCAGGAATGGAGGGGTGGGGGAGGTTGCGTTCATCTTGTGCACAATATTCATTTGAATATTCATGCATGAATACAAACCCCCCCCCACATTTGTGGATTCAGCTGAAGCCAAATTTTTGCCCATTAGATTCGTACTCTGTTTGCAATCTCCCACCACTCACCGTTGGAGGCATATACAGCTATAACAGCCAATTGGGCTAAGAGCCATTGATAGCCCTGGATTTCACCAACCAGTCCAAAACTTTTTTTGAAACCATCCAAGCTGATAGCCAGTATCTTGTGTGAAGAAATTCTTGTGTGAAGAAATTCTGAAGTGTCACTACATGCAATAGTATGTGTTGCACTGATTTAAAAGCCAAGAGGACAGCTTTTTTAAAGGGTGGCTTCTGATAGGAATCTTGCCACTCCATCATTACCCTGGAATCCCCACTGGAAGAGGAGAGGATACCTTTAGACTTAAATAAATAAAAAATGCACAATCGACTGTAAAAAGTATATGGAGCTTTTACAAAATTGGTGGCATGCTCTGGACAGTGCTTTAATATTAAGCTTTGTACATTTGCCTACATGCCATTCAAGAGAGACATATTAGGAAAGACAAAGTTAGCAAGCTATTTGAAGACATGTTATCACTATGGCAAAATACTTTTAAAACCAAACAAAATAAAGGAAAAACAACAAAACCTCACACACTAAATTTCTGTGTCCAACTACAAAACCAGTAATTCACACTGTTCAGTAAAGGGAATTCAGGGAAAAGGGGGAGATAACTTTGTATTTACAATGGATTTTACACATCGGCTGATTTTCTTGAAAAAGAGAATTACCTCACATTATAAACACAAATTCACAAAATTTTCACATCTTGTACAAATATGCAAATTGAGAAGTAGGTCTCCTTCAAAAATTGTGTTTATCCAATTTTTTTCAATAGAGTTGTCTAATGAAAAAGAGGGGGAAATTGTCATGGAAATGAATATCATTGGTAGGGATGTGAAAATAGATCCCCTTCAAATGTGGTAGGATTCAATTTAATAAGAATGTATTTGTTCAAATTCATGTGAATATCTGGTACGTTTCTGATATGACTGAAATGCGTATCATGTAACATATCCACTCTGAAAGCATCAAATCTGACCTGAATCCACTTTTAATCTGCTCTCAGTCCATGTCAAATGCAATCTGGATCCGTTGCAGATGTGACTGGTCCAGCCACTTTCCCATCTCCCCAGTTTAATGGATGTTTGAACTATTCATACAAATGTCCAGCATATTCGTATTCATGTGAATGTGAATGTATGAACGTGCTAACATGCAGTTTGTGTATGTATGTCTGAATTCGTATGAATTCACATGAATAACAAATGTTACAAATACTCATGCACATCCCTACAGAAAATATTCACTAAAATGCATGCAAATTTATCACAATCAAGAAAAGAAAGTGCATTAGCTAAAACTGTGCACAAAAACACACATGGCCTACCCTGGCACAACAGGGAAGGCTGGGAGGGTGAAATGTGATGAAACGGCACCAGCAGCTCAGAATATTTTTGAAAGCAAATCACATGAACTTTTTTTTTTAAAAAAATCACAAACTGACAAAGAAATGAGATCAACGGAAGTTTTGTTTGGGAAAACGGGGATCGTCTGAAATTGTCAAGAATTTCTCTTCTCATTCGCTATTAATTCCACTACTTAACCAGATGTTGAGAGGGCTGGGGAAAGACCTACTGCTTTTGCCTTACCCTTGTGACTTTTGATATTTTCATATGCATCTGGTTTGCGCTTGCTGTCAATTGGATGCTGAGCTCTTTGAAAACTGGTTTTAAAAAAGGAAGTAGCTTTTGAATTTACAGTGTTGAATGTAAGATCTTAACATTAAACAGCATATGAACTCTGACCCCACCCTTATCAGTTTTGCCAGCACCTCCATGTTTTTTCTAGGGAATAAAACACAGGCCAAATAAAATGACTCTGTGCCTTAATCCCATAGATTTCCTCCATCTCCATTAATTTCCTCAAAGATTTGTTAAATGAAGCCTCTGTTAATCTCAAGGAATGCTCTCAGGAGAAACGTGGGAAACAGCTTGATGGAGCTGATATAAATATATATCCTTGAGGTTGTAGGAGTTCTGTGATCTTGAAAATGCCAGCTTGCCAATTTTTTCTGAAATACCATAGAATAGGCCTTCAACATCAATTAAATTGGAAGTTTCATGTATTCCTGCACTGTTATTTGCTCTAATTGTTGGCTTTTAGACATTAGAAAATGTTCACAGGGGATAGGCTGTTTTGAAGGAAGTTTCTTCCATCAAGCACCCTGAGTTATAACCGCTATCCGCTCCAGAGAGCACAGCTGTTTCAGCTGTGGAACATTTTGCACTGGGCCTTATGCCAAATTTTGTGTGCACTAAGCATCCTAACTGGTGAATGCTGACTGCATATGAACCCTCGCCCAACCCACCTGGACACCCACCTGCAGCGTCTGGGTGCCATCATCTTATCTTGCTGGTCTTGACACCAGCCTGCATGTGTGGTGCTGTCACAGGTACAAACATTATGCGCTGCTCCAGTGTTCTTGTGTGCAACATCACACAACGCACTAGCTCAGGAAGTAGTACAAATGGTCCTCTCAGAACCCAGAGCTGGTCAAGGCCAAGTACCTGATTATGGGGATTCTTATTCTAGGTTAAACCTGAGTTCTGAAAGGCTCATAATTTGGCCACCCTTGGTTTAAGCCATCCATCACTGTTGTGACTCAGACAGGCTATTTTGTGTTCTCAAATTTCCTGCATTGTTTCAACTCTTCTTTTGCAAAATGTTGTATCATTTTCACAAAAACAAATCACTTCAGGTCCCCCTCCCCCCTTAACCAATTGCAGAGATTACTGAATTTCACTATAAATGCAACCAGTGGGGAAGACATAGCTTCAGAAATGATTAGATAAATTCATGGAGAACAGGTGTATCAATGGCTACTAGAACTAGATGCCTAGGTACTGTCTCCAGGTTGAGAGACAAACATAATGCCTCTCAAGACCATGTGCAGGGAACTGAGAGCAAGTGAAGCAATTGGTGGGCCACTGTTTGAGACAAGATGTTGGACTAACGGGCTGTGGCCTAATCCAGCAGGGCTCCTCTTATGTTCTTATGTTAATGACATAATTCCAATGGTGGAAAGTGGCTGGGTCCTGTACCTCTACCATAGCAGGCTTCTCTCACAGCCTCAGCAAGTGGCTTTACAGCTCCATTACCAAGATCTTGTTGCTAAGTCTCAATGCCTATGCTTGGAGAGTATCCTTGCCCCTACAGACTGTTTCACTGTGAGAGCCCAAGTCAGTATGCAACATGGCAGCCCCTGAGAGATGCTCCTTTTTCACTGAGAGTTTTGTGCCTTTGAGGGGCACTCAATTCCTCCACACTCCCTCCATCTTTTTTGGTGGGGAGAGTAGTAGAGAAAAGTTGACCTAGGTTCTCCTCAAAGGTATATTGAGAGCCTTCCCTTCCCTTATAGCAAGTCCTTGGGATCCTCAGCCCTCTAAATAGTTAAGGAAAATCTAGACAGCTACCTCCTTGATTTGCACTGAAGTGCTCATCAAGCTTGGCAGTAAGAAAATAACTGTGGATTCCATTAGGGTTTTTTTCTTCCCTCTCAATTATGTTTTTCTTTTTTCTTTTTTGCAGCCACTAAGCAAATGGATCCTAATGTTTATGAAAATGGATTATCAGAAGGAAATTGTTCTAAGCCATAGGAGGGGTTCTTTTCTGCATAAATGACAGTGAAATAAATGGGGTCATACAAGAATGAACTTGTTATCTACACAGGAATTTATTTTAAGCTAGGGATAGTAAACAAAACATTTAAATAAATAAAAATAAGTAAATAAAAATGCAAGTGAACCTCTTCTGATACTACAATAAGTCTCCGCAAAATCATCCTGGCAGTTGTGAGATATTTTCAGTTGCTTAATTGGATTTAGCGTGCATCTGTGTGAGACACACACATGCACTTTACTGGCTCACTCTTGAAACTGCTTGGACCGAAGAGCAAGTAAAACAAGTCCCCCTGTGTTTTGAAATGGGCACAGAACAGATGTTCTACCATCACTCAGTCTACTTTGCAGTTTCTTAAATTGTGGGGTCAAATCTCCCTGACAGTGCACAGGAACTTGGCAAGAGAGACAGAGTGAGGAACATCTGAGACCTTGAAAATGGAGTCATAAGAATAACCCCATGCATATGCTTAGCAGTAATAATCCATGTGTTCTAAGGGCCTGGGAGATATGGAAAGAAGGAAGGGGTGAAAATTTGACATGTATGAAAGCCTTGCAGGACTAGACACAATCCTAGGGATGTTTAAAAGCTTCAAGGGATGAACTAAGAACTGATATTACCCACAGGAAGTACACAATGCACTGGACTTACAACTCAGTCCCAAGTATATAAAGCTATGACCAACACAATGAACCTACGTTTTCTATGGCGAACCTCAAGCCAAAGGTACTCAAATACATATGTACGCTTTCCTTTCCCATGGTACAACAGAGCTTAAACTCATCTTGGCCGTGGCCACACTTTAAACTTTCTTGAGTCCATCTTCCAGTCTGACTGCTCACACCCTTTCATTTCTATTAGTTTTATGGAGGGTGGAAAGTCCACCAATGAAACAGATAGAAATGAAAAGGTGTGAACAGTCAGACCTGAAGATGGACTCAAGAAGGTTTCAAGTGAAAAAGTGACCATGGCCCAGAAAAGGGAAGAATATTCCATCTGCATTCTGCCTGTCTACTCTGCCTCCAGCCTCCACCTCAGTATCAAATTGCCACTTACTTGCCCTTCACTCTTCTGCTAAGTCACTGATGCCAGGTTATCCTCATCTGGCTAAAAAGTGGTTGAGAAGGAGTAGACATTGATTGGTGATCTGCCTGTGATCTCTGAAAATCTATGGACCAAAAACATGGTTTGCCAACATGAAAGGCAGCATCCAAATCAATGTGCTGCCACAGAGGTAGGTTTAACTTTTACTTCACCAGTAAAAGATGCCTTAAGGAGGTGTCTCCACTGGAGCGGGCTGTCCTTGTGGCTTCACTGAGGAGTTTGATGTCTCCATGGACATCGCTATCATGGTGGAAACTCAGAAGGTCCAGCATACAAAAGTGCTGCATTTCATTGTCACAAGCATCTGGCTCAGCACATACGAAGCTTTATATACTTGTGTGTATCTTGGAGAGAAACTGAGATTTCTCCCTGGGCTTTCACATCCCTTCACTATGAGGTCCTGGGGAGACAGGCAGACTTTAATGACCCTCCAATGCATTTTAAATGTCATGTGGAAAAGTGGCCATAATATTGCCAGTCTCCACTGCAGGTAAGCCTTCAGCTGTTCTATCAGCCAATCCTAACCTTAACCCTAAAAGCTAAAAGACCTAGGCTGTGTCTTCATGGCAACCTTATCTTAGATTCAAAACATTTTCAGTCCTCGGAGTCCGCACAGCAGTTTGGCTTAACACCCTTTCCCTGTGTTAAACCACCCCAAAGTGTGGTGAATCTCAATTCTGATTTCAACAGGTCTCACTCCGGATCGTGTGCTTGAAACATTTTACATTTTTTACTGTGTGGACAGTACCATTTTAATAGATGAGATACATGTTTAGAGTTTCCCTCTCCCAATAGCTTGCTTCCAAAGACAGTGATTTCAGTGTAAAAATCCACTTAACAGCGATCGCTACACTGTAGCAATGGAACCATTTCACACCTTGATGGTTAGAATAACAATGTTGCAATTTTGCGCAATTCTAGCTCTTTGGAGTTCTGACTTTAGAAAGGGAAAGGAAGGGAGGAAAGCAGCTGAATGTGAATGTTTAAAGCAAAGGGGCTTTAGTTGCCGCTGCTGCTGTGTGCCCTGAGCAATGGGGAGAGGAGGCGAAAGAATCGCTGTCTGGCTGCCCGCTGCCATTTTTCTTCCATCCATGGAAGCGGCAGCCACCCAGCCACCCAGCCAGGCTCCGTGAAGGGGTCCCTTATGGGTGGCGTGTCCATGCTAGGAGGAAGAAGGCAGGGCAGCCCCGAAAAGTGGCTTTTAAAAAGTAGCCACTTGATTCCCCCCTTGAGTCATGTACACCGATCCTCAGAATCCGGATCCAACGCGATTAAGTTAAAAGTAATGGGAACAGGCAAATTCGCGTTTGCATCTGGTTCTATTATTTCAGTTTAGGGAAAGCGAAATAAGCTTGCTGTGGGGATTCGCCCCTAAAGTATCACTTGACAAAGAGCCATTTAAAACATTTAATATTTTACATTTCTTTTAATATTTTGCATTTCTTTCTTTCTTTTAAAAAAGTGCCATTTCTATCTATAATTCAAAACTTGATTATTTAAAGGTAATTCCAATAATTACTCAATTTCCATTTTAATGGAAAGCTCATATTCCCATTTACATTATTGTAATCCTCATATGTCCCATTTTCCTATCAATATGGAAATTTTGCAATTATGTGAATTCTTTTTAATTCATTAAAACTCTGAATTATAGACAGAAATGACATTTTATGAACAGAACTCCATGATCCTAAATATGCTTGCTCTTTACATTCTAGTTTAAGTGTTAACAGAGGGCCATCAATGTCCATACACAATGAAGGATTGTACATCACTCTGAGGTAGCTCTGGTCCAAGAAAAATGACTATCCCTTAGCCTGAACCAGACTGGAAGTTCATCTAGATCAGTATTATCTACCGAACAGTGGCAACGGCTCTTCAAGATTTTCAGCCCTTCTTAGACAGGAATTTGGAACTGTCTGCATGCAAAATAGCTGATCTATCACTGAGCCAGTTATACTCTCCAAATCCTCTGCCAAAGTCTAGGATATCACTTGGATTATTCTCTTCTGTATATTTACCTTAAAAACATGGTCACTGTATTTAGATTGTTTGTGCAATTGCAACTAAATTCCCACATTCTGTGGCAGGATCTAGATAATGCCTTTGTGGTGTGATGAATTCAGAAGGGAAAGGGATCACACATTTCTGAGACATTTGATGTGGCATCTGCTGAGACAGCCACTCATTCCACTGCCATGCCACCACAAGGGTCTCTTATGGTGTTAAATGGCAGGGCAAGAGAAAGAGCTCTCAGCTTTATCACCACTACTGCTGCTGATTACCTTTCTCCACAGTAGTATCATCAGCAGAGAAAATAACCCATTGGGCTTCTCATTCGCAGACCAATTGCAATCTTGATGGCTAAGGGTAGTGGGCAGGCAGCATACAAATACTACCAGCATTGCACTGCTCTTATTTTGCAGCAGGAAGAGCCCTGTACTTGACTTATTGTAGTGCTGCTCTCTTCCCCATGTAGATCTTGTCATAGTTTCTTTCAGTAGCAGTTGTGGTATCAGAATCACCATCCAGGGGCCAGAAAGGTCTGTAACAAGAGTTTGTTCATAGCAAGCTCCTCTGTTAACAGAAGACAAGGTCTATAAGTCTGAAGAGGGTGTATCGTATATCATATAGGCTACCAGAAAGCTCCTCCACACCCCCACCATTGCTCAGGGTCCTTCTTAGCAGTACCATGACCAAGATACAGTTCCCATGATGCGGCTATCGATGCTGAGACTAAAGGGACACAGGGTCCTTGAGGAACATGAACAAGAAAGGCTGAACAACAGTGACATTCAGTATCTGGAATGGAGTCTTACAAGGAGAGGGGTTAATCTCCCCACTGACAAGGTATAATTTTTTTCCAATGCAAAACCTACCATCTTAAGCAAAATACTTTAAGATGCAAGTTCTGCAGTTCCAACTGAACATTATGAAATTTGCTGTGAGTTCAGCAAAGAGCTGGGTGATTTAAAGAATGTACTACTGACAAAGTCAATGGTATGGAAAACAAGTCCTATAAGATGAGATTTAAGGAAATGAACACAATCTGAAATTTGTGGGATACCTTCACTTGTTTCTGTCTATCTATCTATCTATCTTTCTATCTATCTGTTTGAAAAAGCCCATGTCTTACTGTTGTGTTATATAAACTCATTATGTATTCTAAAGGATCTTTTTATGTGTCCAAGTAAGAAGCAATAAAAATAATAAATGATCCTATTCTGGATCCCTGAATGGTTACTGCATACAAGACAGCAAAAACTTGGTCTCTGCTGTCTGTGATGGCAGGATATGTTCTAATGGCAAGAAACGTCTTAATGGTAAAAGCAATTAGAAAGGCAACCAAATCTGCTTTCCTTGTAGAGATGATGATGATGATGACGACGACAACGCTTTCTACCCTGCTTTTCTCACCCATTTAAGGGGACTCCAAGCAGCTGACAAAGCTTTCTATTCTTCTCCCCACAACACAACACCCTGTGAGTTGGGTGGGGCCGTGAGAGCTCAGAAGAGTACTGTGACTAGCCCAAGGTGACTAGCTGACTCAGCTGGTTTTGTGAAGGAGTGTGGATCCCTAACCACTAAACCAAACTGGCTCACTTGGAAGACCCCAGCCAATTCTTGGGGTGATCAGATGCAACTTTCATTTTTTTAGGGTTTTATTTTTTAAAAATCTATTTGTTCCTATGGTGCAGGTGAGAGATCTCCCCCCCAAAAAAAAATCCTAAAAAGAGAACATCCAAATGTCATGCTGCTTGGCAGGAGACTTGCTACACCGCTGATAATCACAAGCTGGGGTCTTCCCATAACCCCCTGCCCCACATGCTATAAGTGAAGGGGTGGCAGGAAGACTCACACCCACCCTTGAGAGAGTTTTACTTTTTCAGAAATTTTTCATTATGCTGAAGTTTGCTCTTTTTGCTATGAGATAATGTGTGGAACAAAAAGCCTGATAAAGAATAAGCATGCCTGCATGTATACTGTATTTCACACACACATATGTACAATAAAAAATGACGCGACAAAAATCCTTATCCTTAGCTGAGCCGAACATCAAGTTGTTGACTTGAGCAAGCCATTAGTGATATGTATGTGTTCATGGTTTGAGGGAAATGTCCATTTATTCCTATGGAACTCTTCTTTGGGTTCAGGAGAGCTCCACTTTCCAATGGATGCTGCAGCCATTCGGGGACCAACTCATGCACAGCTCCTAGTATTGGGTTCTGCATAAAACAATTTAAACATAGGAGTTTCTTCAGTGCAAAAATGAACTCTTCAAAATGCTCTCTGTTCACTATGAACTCAATTCCAGTAGAAGCAGTATGACATATCCCTACTTGCCTGAGGGCTTCAGAAGATAAAAATGAAAGATGTTGTGATTTGTGGTTTCCTGCTTTGAAGAAGGGGATAGATTAAAATTATTATTGTGGCTCCCCCCCCCCCCCCAGCAAATCAGTTCCAAACCTGGAATAATGAACAACTTGTGCTGAAATCCTGGAAAATTTTACCAGCCCTGAGCAGTTACCCTTGCTCAATATCAGCAGCTTACATCCCAGGGACCTATAGAAAGAAGAAGAATATGGAGGAACTGCTGTGTCATAGAAGAAAGAAGTATGATCTTAAGCCCTTGGAGGCATAAATGTTCTTTTCTTTTGAGTGCTGTTTAATCTCAGGTGTTGAATGAAAAGTTACTTATGCTCTGAAATGAGGGGTTCTGTTTTTTTTTAAAAAAAGGTGAAAGTGGATAATTTTTTAATACTGGAGTTATTAGAGAACATATTCTTTATAGTCCCTATCAAGCCCTGGATGTGGGGCTTCTAAATCTCTGGAGTGAGTGACTAGAAGTCACCCTATACCTTACTGGCCTTCAGGAAAGCAGAGAAAAAACATGTACACCATATCAGAGATATCACAACTAGAAAATAAAATAAAATAAAACAACAACAGCAATTATTCTTTCATTCCAGTCTTGGTGAGAAGCACCTCTGTATTTATTTAGTAGCAAAGATGTCTAGAAGCTTTGGAAGTCAATCTATAAGTATCTGATACCTGCAACGTTATTCTCAGGACTGTGACAGATCTCAGTTCCTTTGGAAGGGAATGTATGTGTTGGCAAGTAGCTTTGAAGATTTATCACTGAAATTGATAATCAAATGTAGAAGCTAATCACATCAGAACTACAGTTACATTCCTTCCTTTCCCCCACTTTTCAGCTGCCATTTCTATGGAAGTGCTCTTTAAAGTGCTGCAAAGCAGAAGCAGGGTAAGTAATCTCCAAGCACTTACTCCCACACTTCTAGCAACCATGCTGCCACTGTGTGGCCACCACTCAACTGGATCTATTAGTCTGCTGCCTGAAGCCCAAAGGGCCATTCCTCTGATGTCACAGCCATGGAATGAAAGTTCCACAGCTGTGAAGTTCAAATGGCTGGGAAAAGTGTATGTGTCATAAACACAATGGCTAGGCCCATGCTGGAAAAGTACATGGGCTCAGAGAGTTGCAGCTTTAGGGGCACGTCATGGTTTACTAATAAAAGATCATGCAGGGGAAAGCATCAGGAAATACAAATATATTTCATTCAACATCTGCCCTCCAAGAACCTTTCACAGAAACCAATACAAAACATTCTAATTTACGCCCAACCCTTCCCACACACTTTGACCTTAAGGAACAGAACTAGTCTAATTAAGTCTAAGCATTGTTTCTCATTTCTAATGGAAGACAAAGGCTGGATCTGTAATGTAGGCAATCAGATAAAGCTTAGTCAGAAACATAGAGTAAGATGGCAATGCAGATGCCAACCTTACACTACTCCCCTCCCAAAGTGAGGTGCCCCCCTCCAAAGATGAAGCCAAAGGGCTAAACAGGTAAAGGAAGAAGCCGAACCAGGCCTGCCAGGAAAGTGAGAATGGAAAGAACTAATTTAAGTACTTAGCATTTAGATCATCAGCATCAACATAGGAACATTCAGAGATGGGATCACCCAATATTCATGTTCAAGAGCCACAGGCTCAAAAGGGGTTTGGGAGATGTGATGGATGGAAAGATAAACAGAGTCACTGACTCAAATATAAGAAGCAGGAGAATGGGATTTATTGGCTAAAGACATTTGAGCTTCCTTGGCAAGGTCTAGGGAGGACCAAAGTTTAGACCAAATGGAAGTGGTCAAAGCAGCTCAATCAGGAACAGAAACAGGAGCAGCTGGGTTAGGAAGTAATGGGGTTATAACAAACAAGTCAGCAGCATACACTGTTACTAGATGTAATAGGAAAATGATTTTATTAATAACCAGTATTTAAAAGAATCAAATAAATGGCCAAAATGAAGGGGCACTATGCAGAGTGCTTCACAAAGGCCCGAAAACATTAGCAAAATAGATTTCCCAGTGGGGTAGGAACAACACTTCGACCAGACAAGGGGCAGTAGCTTGGTACAGGAAAAAGTATCAATTTAAAAGCACACTTTAATTTAGAGATACAGAGGGGGGAAAGGAAGAAACGAGCCTATTCTAGAGCTAACATGTGCTATCTAGTGCAACTGGTTCTTACCCATGCAGGTGTCTTCAGAGCAGGATCAGAGAACACATGGCAACAGGAGCTGGAGATCATGCAGTGAAGGTCAGAATGGAGAGGCAGGAGCTGGGGCCTTAGCTGCAGCTACTAGACCAAGACCAGGGCAGGTCCTGGTAGCAAAACAGCGCTGCCTACTGATTTCAGCTAGCATAGAGTGATTTTCCAGTGGTGAGACAATGGATCCAATTTCCCAGTGATTTCAGCATTAATGGAGATGTGGTTCTCTCCTCAGGGAAAAAGACCATGAAATTCCAGAGCTCTGAGGGCCTGCTTTTATTCTGTTCTAAGGATGGGTGTCTCCTTCCTGAGTGCAGGGGCAAACCAATAAGATTTGAAGTGGGAAAATTTGAATCTACAGGAAGGGGCCAGGGGAGAACTTTTGACTTGGCATGCTGCTTGATGAGTCAAATTTGTCATTACAATAGCTGACACTTGAGATGAGAATCTGTTTTCAGCTGAGAATCTTGGCAGACAAAAAGCTGGCTGGGTGCTAGATGGACTATGTACTGATTGGATCTGCCCTGTGCATATGTAAATTCAAGGAGGAATCCTTCGGGTTTTCTGTTTTGGCATTTCCAGGAAGCTCTGTTCCAAATTCTCCTGAAAACATCACACTATTTCTCATACTTTATAGAAGCATTATTTCTCTCTATTTTGATAAGCCTGGTTTGGAGTTATGATATTAAGCACCCATTACTCCTCGCATCCAGCTTTATGCCAATTAACAAATGCCAGTTTACACTTATAAGACACAGAGTGACTTATGTCTGGCAGAGCCTTCTGCCTAGGTCTTGCCATGACTCGGAGACATAGGATTTAACACAGCTTTAAACGGACAAAGTGTAAAGAAGGATGTACAGAGTTATTACAGGCGAATTCAGTTAAAGGAAAATAGGTACCCAGCCACATACAACATGCCTGAAAGGAGGAAGAGTGAATTAAAGCCCCTTCTCCAAAGTGATTTCCACTCTGCAGCCCCCTGGAGCTCACACACACATCAAATAAAGTTCAACTTCTTGCAGAGGCAC
This sequence comes from Aspidoscelis tigris stejnegeri, assembly GCA_023333525.1. Taxonomy (NCBI): domain Eukaryota; kingdom Metazoa; phylum Chordata; class Lepidosauria; order Squamata; family Teiidae; genus Aspidoscelis; species Aspidoscelis tigris. The sequence goes on along the minus strand of JALMGA010000002.1, from coordinate 51,189,491 downwards.
CAACAAGTTCAGCTCTTGCAGTGATGTGATGGACCTTGAGATGGTGAAAGACTAATCAAAGACTTAATTTCAGCTCATGACACACAGATTGGACCCACTGAAAGCCTGAGATACACAGTGGATCCTAGAATAAACTAGAAACTGTAGACACTGAATGGGCAGGGGACTCATTTTTATACCCAGAATCCTCAGGACATGGGATGGGGAAACATTTGTGCACATCTTTAGCAAATAAGAAAGTTTGCCAATATTCAGGCTGGCCAGGCTGTTACCAGATCAACTCTGGATGTACAAGTATCATAAGAAATGTTAACTGCAAAACCTGAATTTGAAATATACTGAGTTTTGACGTATGAATTTGGCTATATGATTGGCATAATTGAAAGCTAAAGGCAGACCATGAAACGTGGAAAGGCCTTAAAATAGCAAGACTGAAGCCATACTGGGTTGAGAAGACAAGCCTGGAGTTTAAAAAAGGACATAGTTTTCCTCTCTCAAGTCACAAGCTGGCTGTTTGCAAAAGATTAGAAGTCTGAATGCAAGGAGACAATGCTTGAGATTTAATTTTGATTAAGTCAAGAAGGAATGCTGACACCTGGATGACCTTTGTTTTCTTTCTTTTTGGGGCAACAGATTTTTTTAAAATAATGAAGGGGAAATAAAACCATTGAATCTGGGACAGAGATTGGTTTGCCTAATTTTAATAAAATAATAAAGAATAAAATGGAATGGATTTTTGGAAAAGATTTGGTAAAATAATGTATATAGGAATTGGAATTACTACCTAAATGGAAAAAGTTGCCAGTACTAGGATATAAGGTTTCATATTGAATGTGGCTTGGTTTACTTCTTAACAGAATTGGGTAAGAGTTTGCTAAGAGTTAGGTTAGCCAGGAGAGGTGCTAATTGGAAATGTTAATTTAAGGTATACAAGATAAATAACTTTTGCAATTAGGCAGAGACACGATAGTATAAGCATGATTTTTACATTAATAAAAGTTGGGTTCTCCCTTATTTTCTGAAGGAGGAACAGAAGTTTAATCGGGTTTCTTTTTAAATAAGAAATTATTTAGCCTTATTGTAAAATAAGAGGGTTTTTAAATATCCTATTCATCTCTTCGTTTTCTGTGGAACTTCACTGAGGGGCATTCCCATTGTGAAAGGGGGCAATGATTAACTCAGGGTCCTCCAAGACTTGATTAGATCTCTGTTAGCCAAGGGGAAGAGAAATAATCCTTTGAAACTCAGGACTAAGAAATAAGATATTTGAGTTTCAGATATTTTTCCTGTTTACCGGTATTTTTTGCTTCATTAGGAAATGTTAAGTTTGGGTTAATTTGCATTTTTGGGGGGAGAAGCTATGGGGAGACTGGAGTCACGTACATGTTTTTATTCATTAACAAGGGAAGACCCAATCAGCAGTTTAAGGTTCCAATTTTTGGGCTATAAAAAAAGGCAGAAAAGAGATGGTTTTTAGGAGGGAGGTCTTCTTCTTCTTGTCACCATGGGAGGCTAAAGAGACCTGGAGAAATTTTTCTCCCCCCCCCCCTTTCTTCTTTCTGCTACACAGAAAGTGGGCGGAGTTTTGCTGCAAGAGCTGCATTTTAAAACTTTCGCATTTTGAATTTGGTTTTTGGTAAAAGCAGTTACAAAGACTTTTTTAAAAATTATTTCTTTTAATTTTTATTCATTTTGGGGATCAGTCTGACTGAGACTGAAGGCCTTCCCAATTTTTAGTTATTTTTGGTTCCTGAAAATGATGCAGTTTGCTGGAATCCTATGCATCTTCAGTTCTGAACTTCTGGGCATGAAGATGGGATCGTTGGTGAGAACAATGGAAGATTGCTTTCAATTCACTTTTCTCCCATATTTTTATTAAAGGTTTAGGGCCAGGGAACTTTTTCTAGAATTAGGACTAATTTTATTCTTTTTCTTTTGGGTGTTTATATGTTTCTTTAAGATCTGAAATTGGTTTTATGGGAACCTCATTCTCAGTTTTGGGATTCTTTACACATAGAGGGTAAATTTATGATGCTTTGGGGATTTTTCTTTGCTGCATAGTTTCATTTATGGGTCACAGGAAAATGGGGTAAACTTAGTATAATGCATAGAGATATGTTAAGGGGATTTAGTCATGTTTGGATTTTTGGGCATGTCTATCTCAGCTCTTCTAATGTCTAATATGGTTCTGATATGGCTTCACATCTCACTTCAACTTCCCTTCTGTATTTCTAATAAATTATTTGCATTGATTTAACAAGAAATACTGGCTTTTGAGTTTAAAATGATTGTTGCCTCTGTTTTAAGGTTTTCCTCGTTATTAAAACCTGTGAAAAACGATCCAACTACCTATTTCCCCTGGGGAGGTTTAAATTCAGTGTTCTTTGGGCTTCAAAAATAATCCAAATTATCCAAATTTTACTCCCTCCATATTCACTTACAGTCTAGACTGGAAATTGGAAATCATATAAGAAGGCCATGTGAACAGATTACCTTAATCCAATCAAGTATTCAGTATGAGTACCCACATTATTATGCCAGTCCCACAACTGCTTTTCCCCAGGGTACAAATCCTTTACAGCTTAAGTGTCACCTTTCTGCACCTGACTGACAGGATTAGGCTGTGGTACACAAACAACTTTTTAACTGAAAAACAAGCAGAGTTGAAGATTTAGGACTGACAATTCTGGAGTGTGTATGCTTCGCTAAAGGCTTCTATTCTCTGAGATCGGAGCCTTACCTAGATACCCACTGCTGAAAACGGACCCTTAGCACAACCCAGTCCAGATCCCAAGGTTCTGATTATAGCAAAAAATTCAGTATGCAGCACTGTCAGGCTTCTTAGTCTTGGTTAACCAGATCACGCTCTTGGTGCCATCTGCACATTAGAGGTGGTCTGGAACACTGCTAGGGCCATTTTCAAGCACTCCCCTTGGACAATGACACCATTGTCACACTATAAGCTGATTGAACACCTTGTCTCATATAGATGCAGGAAGACCAGTCCAAAAAGCAGACTAGGAATGGGGCTGAGAGCATGGACAAGTTCTGATTATAACTATATATGTAAGAAATTATAGAAGTCCATATGTGGTGGGGTTTCCTCAAGTGGCATTTTTTTACTCCTGATGCTTTCATGAACCCATCATTTCTGTCATCTAGATCAAAGGTTTATTTATTTATTTATTTATTTGCATTCCAATCCCACCCTATACCCGAAGGTCTCAGGGTGGGTTACAATATTATATTAATCTTAGACAGGTCCCTGCCCTCAGGCTTACAATCTAAAGAGACAAGAAACAAAAGGAAAATGGTGTGGGAGGGAACAGGGAAAGTATAGAAGTTGTTTGCCATCCATCCATCCATCCATCCATCCATCCTCTCACCCTATACCCAAAGATCTTAGGTCGAGTCACAAAATAAAAGAAGATAAAATAAGTTGGTTAAAACCATAACAGTGCTTGCATGGGGAGTGGGTGCTGTTACTTCAGCAAAAGGCCAGAGTAAAAAGGTACATGTGATATTCCATAGTCTTGAGGCTATCACCACACCCCCCCCAGTTCCTCATCTGTTCCAGGGAGTGACACAGTCAAGATTTAGGCTGATTTCAGACATAACAAAAGGGATACTGTGAGGCCCTTGTGTTCCCAAGTCTTTTCTAGCACAGAATGTTCAGGAGAGGGGGGAAGGGTAGAGCTGTTTGAACAATCCCACCTCAAATCCTTCTGTTAGCCACCTCAGAGGCATGTTTTCTTGCTGTGTCTGATCATAGCTTTAGTGACACAGCAACTGCCTGGAAAGCAGCAGGCTGTATGTTCTATCCCATTCTATCCTGCTGAATTTCAGCTACTCCTAGAAAGGATGCCATGTTTCTTGTTTGGAACTTTCCCCCCAAGCTTTTGGAATAATCAGAAAGTTATATAAGAGTGATAATTTGCTGACAATAAGATTTTTTTGTGTGTGTGCTGTTGTGTGTGAACATTTGATATTTTGGGCGTATCCCCACAGCAAGCTTATTTCGCTTTCCCTAAACTGAAATAATAGAACCTGATGCAAACGCGAATTTGCCTGTTCCCATTACTTTTAACTTAATCGCATTGGATCCGGATTCTGAGAATCATACCTGGTGTACGTTACTCAAGGGGGGACTCAAGTGGCTACTTTTTAAAAGCTGCTTTTCGGGGCTGCCCTGCCCTTTTCCTCCTGGCATTGATGCGCCACCCATAAGGGACCCCTTCACTGAGCCTAACTGGGTGGCTGGGTGGCTGCCACTTCCATGGATGGAGGAAAAATGGCAGTGGGCAGCCAGACAGCGATTCTTTCGCCTCCTCTCCCCATTGCTCAGGGCACACAGCAGCAGCAGCAACTAAAGCCCCTTTGCTTTAAACATTTACATTCAGCTGCTTTCCTCCCTTTCCCTTTCTAAAGTCAGAACTCCAAAGAGCTAGAATTGCGCAAAATTGCAACATTGTTATTCCAACCATCAAGGTGTGAAGTGGTTCCATCGCTACAGTGTAGCGATCGCTGTTAAGTGGATTTTTACACTGAAATCACTGTCTTTGGAAGCAAGCTATTGGGAGAGGGAAACTCTAAACATGTATCTCATCTATTAAAATGGTACTGTCCACACAGTAAAAAATGTAAAATGTTTCAAGCACACGATCCGGAGTGAGACCTGTTGAAATCAGGATTGAGATTCACCACGCTTTGGGGTGGTTTAGCACGGGAAAGCGTGTTAAGCCAAACTGCTGAGCGGACTCCGAGGATTGAAAACGTTTTGAATCCCAGATAAGGTTGCCATGAAGACATGGCCTTCATGTCTGGAGACTGACTAAAGGTATCAATAAGTACATTTGTCAGTTAAAATGGTTATTATTGTGTGGCAAGTTCTAACGGACACAGGAGACCCCAGAAAACCCAGAAAAGCCCTTGATACCCCAGCCTTAGTAATCCTGTGGAGCTGTAAACATAGAAAAATAATATAACCATTAGCTGACAACAAAAAGTGGTAAAATCTGCACAATCAATTTCAAACCTCATCAAGTCAGTTCTCATAAACATTCCTTATTTATAACAAGCAATCTAGGGAGTGAGATGAATAGAAATATTACATTTGTAGGGTAGCTTAACATAATGCACAGCTGACAGGTAGGTGCGCCTTACTTTCAGGTCCAGTGGATTTATTTAAATTGAACACTGAGATTAACTATCAGCTCTACCTGGTCCTCATTACAATATCTGGGTCAGAGATACTGCCACAGTTTGTAAATTGAAATGCCCAATGTATGAATTCTGATGACCCACCAAGGTCACTTTCAGTGCAGGAGAAACCATTATAGTACAACACTGTGACAGATGTTGCTTGGGCAGCTACAGCTGTGGGGCAGCAACAGGTGTTTAGACAGTGTGCCAGGCCCCAGTTCTGCCAGCGCTCCAAAGGGATTTCCAAAGTGTCATGGGGAAGTGGAATTAAGGGGATCCATACTGAACTGGAGGCCCTTGGATTCACACTGTAAGGTGGTGGTGGAGTGGTGAAGCTCTAATTGGAAGCTTGGCTTTGATCATCCTGAAGTGGACACTGGTTCCCACAGATACCAATTCAGGGTGAAGAAAACAAGACTTCCAATAATAGCCTTGACCCTTTGTGTCACCCTGCAGTTTCAGTTTCTGGCTCATTTTCCTTATTTGCTGTTGCTGAACTGACATTGAAAATATCCTTCCTAGCAAAGGAAGAACTTACTGTCCTTTGTGCCCTGGTACATTTATTTCTTTGTTTATTTTATTGATTTTTTATTTGTATTTCTATCCCGCCCTATACCTGAAGGTCTCAGGGCAGATAACATTTAAAATCAGACATATACCCTATGAAGCCCTACACATCCCAGATAGCATTTTTGGTAGACAGCTACAACCCGCGTAGCTGTACGCAGATGTTGTGTAAGCAATGGGACCACTGGCTCTTTGCCACATCCACTGTCACCAGACATGACCCCTGAGTGACAGTTGAGCTGACCAATTGCACAGTGCTACAGGTGGCACTTCCAGAATGGGCCAGTTCTGTATCTAGGGATGCCTGCTAAGACATCCACACAACATCCTCATTTAGCACTGTGAAGATCCCTGCCCAATGCCTTCCTTTCCTATAGTATTTAAATCCTATAATATGCTTAATCTGTAAGATATGGCTTGGCGTTGGCAGGCAATCCCCCCTTACCCCCCTTTTTCTGTCTTCAAACTTAAAAACAGAAAGGTTTTTCTAGCTGGCAGTGCCTCGCCTTGCCACTTTGTTTCTTATACTTTTTAAAGGTACAGTACTCCTTTGTAAGTCCCCTCAGATACTGTTTCCACTCACAGACAGCAGTCTAGGACTCTTTATAAAGATAGAACGGATATTGGTTTTATTGTAACAAACTTCTTGTAGAGCACACAGATTTTGACTTCACTTAAAACACACAGCAGAATTTTCTTTTCTTTAAACTGACAACTAAAACTCAGGACTCTTTTCCCCAGCTTCCCTCAGGATAGCCTAGAGCAGTGATGGCAAACCTTTTGGGCTCGGTGTGTCAAAATTTGCAAGAAAACCTAGCTTAACTCAGGTGCTGTGTCACATCTAGAAATATCCATAATTTTGTGATATTTGTACCTCTAGTAAAAAAGTTGTATTTTTGATATATGTGTTTTATTAAAAGCAAGAACAAAATTCTTTACATTAGTGACTTTTGTTGCTGAATTTTGTTTGCTAAATCTTCAATTGAAAGTTGGTATTTTGTACACTTCAAGAACAACCAAGCACCACATGCCCAGGTGCCAGGGTGACCATGTGTGTCACCCAAAAGGGCTTGCCGTGTCACTTGTGACACGCATGTCATAGGTTGCCCATCACTGGCCTAGAGCCCATTTCCCTCTTGTTAACTTCCCTCAGGACAGTTAACCCCCAGGCAGAGGACTCAGAACCTTTATAAACTCTCTCCCCATGGATGCTGAACCCTGATTGGCTATTCCTGGAGTGGACTTCCCCCTCCCAACTGGAATGAGCAGGTCACATCATCCTCTGACTTGACAGCTTTCCCTAGCTATACTACACTGTCTAGCTAATCTGCTAACTAGACCCGGGTGTTTGTCACAAGTACCCATTGCCATCGGGTGCTATATGCTATATGCTCTGTGTGAATGTACAGGGTCTCCATTTTGATCTGGAACTACATGAACTGGATTAACCCAGGACCTGATCCTGACAATTTTGGACCTACTAAATCTGGATTTACAACAATAAATGCAGACATGGCCTTAATCTGGATCCTGTTTCATTTAGTGCAGATGGAACAGGACTAACAGGAGTGGGGGTCCCTTAATTCACTTAAATGTGGCCTATCTTTAATACTGTTCTTGACTGATTTAATTTGCTACTTCACTGTATATGAGATAAATCCATTCTCTTCCATATATCTTTTTTACAAGTCAATCTGGGGATATTCCAACTCAAAATTAGTGGGCTAAAACTAAAAGTTCCTTCTCCAGTTGAGGCCATAGAAAATGAGGCAACAATAATAATCAAGAGGCTAGAACACCCCACAAGTTCATGCTGCAATGTCTAGGTTGCTTCAGCTTTGAAAAATCATGGTGTGGAAAAAGTGAATAGAGAAAAATAATTTTCTCTATTGTACAATACTAGAACCAGGGCACTCTATGAAGCTGAAAGTCAGGAGAGTTAGGACCTAGTAGGGGAAGTATTCTTTTCACCTAGAGGGTCATCGGTCTGAAATTTACTACCAGAAGACATGGGACAACAGCTAGTCTGCATGACTACTGCAATCAAAGCCTAGATATCACCTCCAGGATGGAAAGACAGGGAAGATGCCACTAAAGGCCACTTGAAGGGATTTGAGAGCAGGATAAGATTTTGCCTCTTTCTTCTGGTTGAGAGTGCCCAGAAGCAATTGGTGGGCCACTGTGTAAGACAGGATGCTGGAGTAGATGGGTTGTGGCCTGGTTCTTATCATAGAATCATAGAATCATAGAATGGTAGAGTTGGAGGGGACCTCCTGGGTCATCGAGTCCAACCCCCTGCTCAAGGCAGGATCTCCTAAACCATCTCAGACAGATGGCTGTCCAGTCTCTGCTTGAAGACCTCCATCAAAGGGGAACCAACTACCTCCCGTGGCAGCCTGTTCCACTGGTTGATCACTCTTACTGTTAGAAATTTTTTCCTAACATCTAAACTAAATCTTTTCCCCTGCAGTTTCACCCCATTGTTTCTAGTCCTTCCTTGAGAGAGTGAGAACAGGGCTGATCCCTCTGCCTTGTGACAACCCTTGAGGTATTTGTAGACAGCTATCATGTCTCCTCTCAGTCTTCTTTTTGTTAGACTAAACATTCCTAGTTCCTTAAGCCGTTCCTCATAGGACATGGTTTGCAGACCGTTCACCATCTTGGTAGCTCTCCTTTGAACCTACTCCAGCTTGTCAGTGTCTTTTTTAAACTGGGGTGACCAGAACTGGACACAGTACTCCAGATGAGGTCTGACCAAAGTAGAGTAGAGGGGGATAATAACTTCACGTGATCTGGACTCTATGCTTCTCCTAATACACCCCAGGATTGCGTTTGCCTTTTTTGCAGCTGCCTCGCACTGTTGACTCATGTTCAGTTGATGATCTACCAGGACACCCAAGTCTTTTTCACATGTGCTGCTGCTCAGCCGAATTCCTCCCATTGTATATGTGCTTTTTTCATTTTTCTTGCCCAGGTGCAGAACCTTGCATTTTTCTTTGTTAAATACCATTTTATTAGTTGCAGCCCATTGTTCGAGTTTCTCTAAATCTTTTTGAATCCTCTCTCTCTCTTCTCTGGTGTTTGCAATCCCCCCTAGCTTTGTGTCATCAGCAAATTTGATCAGTTTCCCTTCAACTCCCTCGTCCAGATCGTTTATAAAAACATTAAACATAACTGGGCCCAGGACAGAACCTTGTGGTACTCCACTTGACACTTCCTTCCATTTGGATGTGCAGCCATTTAAAGCCACTCTTTGAGTACGATTACTAAGCCAGTTTTGAACCCACCTTATAGTTGCCTTGTCAAACCCATATTTGATCAATTTTTCAATGAGGATCGCATGAGATACTTTGTCAAATGCTTTGCTGAAATCAAGAAATACTATGTCTACTGCATTTCCTTGATCAACCCATTCAGTGATTTTGTCATAAAATGAAATCAAGTTAGTCTGACACGACTTGTTTGATACAAACCCATGTTGACTACTGTTAATTATTGAATTCCTATCCAAATGCTGACATATGTGTTGTTTAATAATTTGTTCGAGAATCTTTCCTGGTATTGAAGTCAGGCTAACAGGCCTGTAGTTCCCTGGGTCTACCCTCTTCCCTTTTTTGAAGATAGGAACAACGTTTGCCCTTCTCCAATCGTCTGGGACTTCTCCTGTTCTCCATGACTTCTCAAAGATTACAGCAAGTGGTTCAGCAATTACCTCTGCTAATTCCTTCAGTACCCTAGGATGTAATCCATCTGGACCCGGGGACTTAAATTCGTTTAAGTTAGCTAAGCGTTCCCTTACTCTCTCAGTGTTGATTTTGTGTCTTGATTCTCCTAGTCCTTCATCAGTACAGTGAAGGACTGTTGCATGTACATTATCCCTCTTGGAAAAAACAGATGCAAAATAGGAGTTCAGAATCTCTGCCTTCTCAAGATCACTTTCGATCACTTCTCCATTCTCTCCCTGCAGACTTCCCAAAACCTCTTTGACTTTTCTTTTGCTGTTGACATATCCCCAAAACCCTTTTTTATTGTTTTTAGTCTCTCTTGCAAGCCTCAGTTCATTTTTAGCTTTAGCTTTTCTGATACTTGCCCTGCAGATTGTACTGATGTCATTATATTCCTCCTTAGATATGTATCCCTCCTTCCATTTCTTAAACATTTCTTTTTTCTTTTTTATCAAGTTTTTAAGTTCTAGGTTTATCCACCCTGGTCTCTTTAGATGTTTTCCATTCTTCCTTCTTTGAGGAATTGTTAATGATTGCGCTTCTAATATTGCATTTCTCAAAATATCCCATCCTTCTTGGACATTTCTATCCTTTAGTACATTTAACCATTTGATCCCTCCTAACCTCCTCCGGAGTCCATCAAAATCCACCCTTCTGAAGTCCAACTTTGAAGTCTGAGTCCTCTCATGCTTTCCTTCCCTTATTATCCAGAATTCAAGGATAACATGATCGCTGCCTCCTAATGCCCCAGAAACTCTGATATCCTCCACCATTTCCTCTCTGTTGGTAAGAATTAGATCAAGGATAGCCAATCCTCTTGTTTCCTCCACCACCTTTTGGTACATGAAATTGTCAGCGAGAGAGGATAAGAACTTATTAGACTTGTGACTTTTTCCTGAGCGAGATTCCCAACAAATGTCTGGGTAGTTAAAGTCTCCCATAATCACTATAATCACTATGTTCTTACAGTCATTAGATTTGACTAAGGTTGTGTTCACACTTACAAAAGAAAAAGAAAAAAAGTCATCAAAAGTGCCTTAGAGATGGTGCTTCATGGCACTCATATTCACCTCTCAGCTCCAACCCACTTGGAAAGTTCATGGGGAAGAGATAGCCTGGTATGTGAATTATCCTACCTGTGAACTGACTTTAAGCCACCTCAGAGGTGCATTTTTAAAATTCTGTGTGAGTGCAGTTTAAAAATTTCCTATCAGCTAAGAAAAACTTTCCCAAAAGAATGCAAAAACTGCTCACACAGCAGCCAGAGTCCCTCACATAGGCCCTCCAGCTTTGAATCTCACAGAAGAAAGTCTAGGGGAAAAATAATCCAAGTGCTGTATAAAATGACCTTGCCTCTATACCCTGTACTTTTTTCCTGGCTACAGTAAATTTCATTAAGCTTGGGAGCATTTGCAGACGTGAAATGGCAGAGGCAGAATTCTTCCTACATACAAAAACACATGCCTGTGTGGGTGCGTGGGGGAACAGGTCTTGCATTACGTCATACTGCAACCACACATAGCTCTGATAAGGTGGCTCTTTGAAATATCATCCAACCTTTTCTGAAAATGACCTCAAGTACAGAGGCGAGAACCAGCACCCCGACCCTCAAATTAATGAGCACATTTGGAAATAAGAGCTGCTTGACTCCACCATTATCTTAACCATTTTCATTTTTGGGGTATGTGGAGAGATTATTGTTCTCAGGTATTTAATCCTACAGTGCTATAAATTTAAGGCATTATCTATGATCAGACACAACAAAAAGTATCTCTAAGGTGCCTCAGAGAAGGCTTTGAGGTTGGATTGTTCACATATCAGTCTGCCCCTCCTCCTTCTCCTGAACATTCTATGATAGTGAAAAAGGTTTGGGAACACAAAGGCCACACACACTGTCTCTCTAAGGCACCTCTTTAGTTATGTCTGAATACATCCATTGTCAGAAGTTCCCTGACAGCACACCTCGCACAAACAAGCTGTTTAAGTAAAAATCTATCAGAGAGTACAAGTTAATAAAACTTTTTAACAACTCAAGTCCTTTGCTGTATTTGCGTGCTTATTTGCGGCCCTCCGTGAAAGATACCTATTCTTTATTTTGCAGATCTGGGTTCATCTAGAGATTAGGCACTTCATTAGCTTGATTGAAAGCTGAAAAATCAATTTTGAGGGTGTTCTAATTTTTTCAGACCTGCTGGCTCCTCAGGGCAATTATCTTAGCAGGGTTGCCCCTTTGAAGCTTTCTGCAATCAAGCAATTTTTTCAGTCTCACATATTGCACATTCTTTCATGGCAAGTTAAGTCTCTGCTGGTACTTTTCTGTTTTCTTCACAGAATTAAATGTGCATGCCCTTCAACTGAAAGACTGGGGTTAACTGAAGGTTGTGGGTTAATAGATTTTACCTGAGTCGGGCAGGAGTAGGATGGTGGTGCTTGTTGCTGTTTCAAAGGATGCTTACAATCAAGTACTCCATGCACTAGGTGTAGTTTGCACACTCCCTTTGCCCTCTGCATCAACCTGAGATTGTTTTGGAAAGCAGAAGAAATGGCCACAAGTCAGCCATTTTGTGTGTCTCCCAAACCATGGCCATATCATTTGGCCCAGTGGAGGGACAACAAATAAGTACACACATCTATTGAAACATCTGGTAGGATGTTTCCGTGATGGGCGTGGGGGTTTGCAGTCCCTTTGCCCTTCGAGTGCCATTATGGAGCGAGCAAAAAAAGTGTGTGAGGATCACTAAACACAATTATGGCATCGCGTGGATTATGGTCATTTCTGCACTTACATGTTAATCCGGATAAAGGAGCAGTTAATGACATGCCATCTGCATGGCAATCTGGATCAAAGAGCTGTTTAATATACATTATTTGCACAGAACTAGTGTAGATCCAAATCAGAACTGTGCTAAAGGGTCACTAATCTGGATTAGTGGTAGTCCAGACAAATGTAGTCTACATCAGTATTAGCAGTCTCTGATCTAGATCAAGGAAGGGGCATCCCGACATAGAATGGACTAGGAAGAAGTTGGGCATAATATTGAGTTGCATGGCCAGTTCCAACATGATTGAGAAGGCACCTTCGCAGCTCCTCCACAACAACAGACACGTTGATAGCAATGGTGTCTTCACAGCACCTTCAAAGGCGCCTCACATCCATTGTAAAGGCGCTTTCACATTGCCTTCAAAGGCACTGCAGCCCCCTGCTACCTGAATGTAACATTTATAGGGACATGACCAATTGCATCACTGTGTTGGCTGTTTGTAGAGCAATAGTTATCCAGAATGGGGTTTAAGCACTTGCATTACATCACTCTATACCACACATTTGCTGTTCTAAAGCCCACTCAATAAAGAAACCTCTGCCTGTAGTTGATCCAGATCTAGCTAATCCAGACCTAGCTAACACAGCCTCTGCCTTCAAAGCATGCTGTTTTCTTGGACTACTGAAGCTCAACAACCAATAATTGGAGGATGTATATATGTAACTCAATGTGGACTTTCTGTTACCATTTCAAGAACTGTTACTCTGGGGTAGAAATCTACCCCACAAATGTGAAATTGTGACTTTGAAACCAGGATTTCATGCCATCTTATTAAGTTGCTTTATAGTTATAATACGTCTTATTTCCCTCTGCTATTCCACAATGCCGGGCAGGTTCACCCCATAAAAAGAAGTCAGGCAATGTTACATGGCATCTCTATTACATATAATGCTGCAGAAGCACCATTATGGAGACTCAAATCACTGAAAACTGTGACAAAGCAACTTATCTGCTAACCTGTTTGAATTACCCCAAGGCTGCTTCTGTCAGGGGAAGTCAGTTTCTTCTCCAATATGAGAAGGGGAAGGAAATGACTTGGTAGGCTGAGGATCCTTCTGGGACAATGGCCTCATAATGACTGACTAGGCCTGGGAAGGATTTCCATCTCATGAAAATAAATCTGTAGCTAGATATATAAAAATAAATACTTTCAAAAATGTTGAATAAAAGTTTATGAAAGTTTATCCTTTCAGAAACAGGTATATGGTCTCAAAGGTAAATGTTTCTTATAGTGACTAATTGCATAGGATTTTCCTTGTCTGTATCTACTGTTGTGGAAATACATAAATATTTATATCCAGATTGATGGAACAATAGACAGTGTAGCACTGGCAGAAGACAACAAAAGGAAAAAGAACAGAGGCTTCAAAAATAAAAATAAAAAGCTTCATTTGAATAATTTATATATTTTTGAATACATGTGCAGCAAAAAAAGTCAGTGACTAAACCCTTTGCTAAGAGCAGAATTAAAGAGAAACCACTGAGAAATGAAAAGTAAAGGCCAGGTCTCCATAACAATGCATAAGAGGTGCATGGGTACCTTGGCAGAAGTGCCCCCTACTGGGATGTTCTGCATATCCATGTTGCACATTTTGACATGTGTTGGACAATATACTCTTCTAAAGAAAGCTATTTTGCACTCTCACCTCTGAGCACCTTGGTGTGGGTATGGTGGGCTTGTTGTGTAGCTGAAAATAGAGACACCGCCTGAGCCTCAAAAATGTCTTTCATATCCCAGCACCTGGCTTCTAAAAAATCCATAGGCTTCTCAGCCAGCTTTTTTTTCTATTCTACAATCATGGAGACTCAAAAAACTTAGGCTACCTACACTGCTGACACCCTTCCACAGACCTTTTCACACTGAATTTTCTCTCACACACATCCTTGAATGTTTCCTTGTAATTGTTAAGAGGATAGGCAGAATTAAAGTGCACAGTTGTTAGCAGTGGACGACAGAATGAACCTCTCTCATCCCAAAATCTGGATCCACAGGTATAATGGCTGACCCATAAGGACCATGGGTCAGTGCCTCCCAAATATTCAGTTGCTCGTAGACTGAGTGTAGCTTCCCTTTCTTCTGTTACATATGTTTCAGTTCAGGTTGTGCTCTGGTTTTCCTCACAGCATACAAAAATTCTCAGTAATCAGGAAATCAGGAAACCTTATTTCATTATCATAAGGAGAAGGCAAGTAAATTGTCAGGGTTACCATTGACAATCATAGGTCTGCCCCCACAATCTGTCCATCAACACTGTGACTATGACTGACCCAAAACTTGACATCAAAGGAGCTCTGGACCACCCAGATCTCAAGCCTTTTCCTCTAGAGTAACAAATACAGGCTGGCTCCAGACACCAATCAAATATCCCCCTAACAAGCAATATGGCTTGCTAGCTGGAAAACATAGGGAGCAGCACATCTGTATATTCAGCCATCATGAAATACCTGGGAGTATGTGTTGCCACTCATGTGCAGCCATCACTTTTAGCCCCAGCACATGCGCGGTGCACAGAAAGATGATGGTGGCTCCCTCATAGGATAAGTAATAGTGATATTCCTGGAAAACTTAGTGCTCTATTTTCCCACAGCAGGGCATTGCACATTTCAGGGGAGATATAGCAGGGCTACTGTAGGGTTGCAGCACAGTAGGGGTGTGCACAAATGCAATTTTTGAATTCAATTTGTAATGAATTGAATGTTCTAAAATCCAAATGTATCTGAATAATGAAAAAATAGATTCATATGTGTTCGTATAAATAATTTGGACATTTGTATCTGTACTGGTACACATGCATCTCGTACGCATCCTGTATGCATCCATATGCATCCCATACAGATGTCTATGTGTACGTATGCGATGTGTATGTATCCGTACAGGTATGAATGTCCAAATTAGTTGTACGAATACCTCAAGATATTCATATTCATTCAAATTCAGAAATCTGAATGTCCAGACATTCAGTTCATATAAGAATGTCCAAATTCGTACAAATTCATGCGAATAACAAATATTTCAAATCCATATAGCACAGCAATAATAGTGTTATATTTCCCCTGACTGGATGCTACTTTAATCTGCTGCCTTTCCAAGAGTAAAAGCCTGAATTCGTCAGCAAAAAGCTGCCTTGAAGGAAAACCAGAGATTCTTTTCTCCTGTGAGCCAGTTTGATCTTGTGGTTAGTGTGCCGGACTCATAGTCACTGGGTTTGATTCCCATAAGCCAGCTGGTTGACCTTGGGCTAGTCACAGCTCTCTTTCTGGGCTTTCACAGCCCCACCTACCTCACAGGGTGGCTGTTGTGGAGAGAAGAACAGAAAGCTTTGTCAGCTGCCTCGAATCCCTTTCAATGGGTAAGAAAAGTGGAGTATAAAAGCCAACTCTTATCATCATCATCATCATCATCATCATATAGCTCTCTTCCAACCTCATAATGTGAAAGCTCCAGCTGTACACTTTGGTCAACTAGCCTCTCATTCCGATATCTTCCAGAATGCCTGTTTGATTGAACTGCAACACTTATGTTCAGTTTTCTGGTCACAATGAAATTGTGATCAGTTGAATCAATTTTCTTTCACATCACCTACTGTTAGTTTAATCCATCCATCCTGGACCTTCATATCCCCTAACTACTTTACCCTCCACTTCACTGGGTCCCATCAGCAACAGTCCTGGCACATATCATGAGTACTTCGATTATCTGCCAAGCCTGCCAGTTTGTTTCAGCTAATTCCCCCTTCAAGCCATGCAGGATATCACGAGGTCACATGAGCATCCTAAAATGTTGTCAAATCAGCAAGGGCTGAGTCTTTAACATAATAAGTTCTGGACATGCTTGTTCTCTATCTTAACTTGACATTAGGGAATGAGATTGAAAAAGATTCTTTAGCTCAGCACAAAAGCAAACAGTCTTGTTCTGATATTGCCTTCTTATTTTGTATGCTTACCAACTTCAGTCCCCAGGTCTCCGCTCATCCAAAGAGGACACAGAATCAGCACTGTAGCAAGAATTCTAAATTGGAAACACACAATGAGGCTTAAAGGTCAACCAGGAAGAATCAAGGGATGATGGCATGAATAATTTGTTGCAATGATCTAGCTTTATTGGTGTGTTGTTGTTCCACCTTCTCTTCCTTCTTTTTTCATATTTATAACAGCAGTCATGGATATTTCTGAATAATTTAAAACCTTTTACGAGATATTTTATTTACTGGAGGAAATCAGAAAGATTATCTTGCATAGTGTTTTCCATCTCTCTATGAAAGCTAGGACCTTTCCACACTTACCTTTGGACCAGGTCAGTAAAGGGTCCAGAAGCCTCCGTTACACATGCTGGTGCAGTTTATGGGAAAGTTGCACCCCCTTCTAGATCAGAATACTGGTAGATCTATTTTAACAGGTCTATTGGCAGTCCAGTGGCTCTGGAACAGGACATGTGCATGCCCATAACAGCACAAGCTTCCCTGGTTCCAGTTTAACAGAGGGACCCAAATTGCACCTCTGAATGGATTCCCTAGGGTTCCAAGGCCAGAAACTGTAGTTCCTAGCCATTGGGGAACCCAGAAGCTGGCTCTGAAGATCATATGATCATCAGTTTGGATCTGTCCTGTAAAAGCCTTCCAAGTACAGAAGGCTTGTTCTGGACAAAAGGAGCAGTCCAGTAGCTAGAACCACTCCAGCCTGGCCTGCTCTTACTGGACTGGGCCAGCAAGGAAAGGACAGAAATGGATGGTATTCTCATCATTTACACAATTAGTACTTTTATGGTTGCTATGAAGATGACTAAAAGGTATGCAAGATTTGGACTGACTGAGTAGCAAACCTCCCAGTTCAGGAGGATTTCAGCAGTGCCCTGAGCCATAGAAAGACAAAAGTATCATGCAATGTCCCAAACTTGCCAAACCAGCAAACACCAGTTCAAAAAAGCTTGGCACAAAGCTTTTAGAAATTGTGTGAACAAGGTCTTCTCTATTTCCCATGTCTTGGCATACTGTTAAGTCCTCCCAAATCAGAATCATTTGGCCAACCAGCCAAACTGAACCCTGCATATCTCTAGGTCATGGAGGTATTTTGACTTGCCTTTTGAGAATAAAACCAAGTACATTTGCACAAAACCACAAGATAGAGAAATCATACACAAAATCTGTGGGGAGAGGGGAGGTACCTCACAAACTCCACACGTGCACACTGGCTGAAAGGAAAGATGGGACCCACTCACCAAAGCACAGTTCAGCCTCCTTTCACCTGGTCCCCCACTCACACTGAAGAAGCAAAGTCATCCTGGCGTGCCAGGACAGGATGAGTCCTAACAAAACAATAAAATAAAATAAAAACCTGAAGACAACCTGAGGTCATCCTAAACCAGGGGTAGGCAAACCACGGCTCGGGAGCCACATGCGGCTGTTTGGCCCCTTGAGTGTGGCTCTTCCAGCTTAGGAGTACCCTATTTAAGTTAATAGCAATGTACCTACCTATAAAGCTTAAGTTCAAAAAAACTGGCTACCAAAAGAAATTTCAATTGTTGTACTGTTGATATTTGGCTCTGTTGACTAATGAGTTTGCCGATCACTGTCCTAAACTACTAGTGTGACCAGGGCCATAGTGATCACTTCATCACATTACATTGCAACAAGCCACACTTCTGTTCATGAGTACTGGAAGAACTTCCAGGAGAGTATGAGTCAGCCCAGCAACCTGCCAAAGAAGCCATCACTGTCATGCTATCCAGGGATGTTGTTTTAGGGGCTGCTTATACTTACCTGTCTGGAGCAGCTACATGCTGCACCATCTCCACCAGCCTGGAGTATCTGGGAGCATCTGGTAAGTTCCTGGATGCAGCATTCATATACTCTTCCGGTACAAATGCTGCGAGGAAGCATGCTGGTACAGCTGCAGCTGTTGCTGTGCAGTCACATGCTGCAGGCTGCTCATTATAGCAACATACCAGTGTGTGTCGAATGTGTCATGGTTGTTGCCTTGGTGATCTAGCCAGGCTGGGCCTTCCACACTTCAAGTGTTGGTGGACCAGTTAGGGACTGTATCAACACTTGAAGTGCACTATTATACCATCCCACTGACTGAAGTGAACAGGTCCTGGGTTTAACTACTACACTGTTCCCATGGAAAACTTAAAGTAGCTGCAGGTGACAGAATTTGGTTCCCAGATGGGACCAAAGTTGAGCCCAGGGTCCTCATCCTTTTTCTTGCAACATGAATGCACTGAAATGAATGAGGTCTATTCTGCATGGACATGAAAAATATAGGTGGAACAATGAACTACTGGAATGGCTACTAATACGAATGCACATATTAGTATTGCCTCCAGGTTGGAGAGATAGACAGGATGCCCCTCAAGACCATTTGCAACCCAGGAGCAATTGGTGGGCCACTGTGTGAGACTAGATGGGTTGTGGCCTGATCCAGCAGGGCTCTTATATTCTTATGAAATTCAAGGAAGAGAAAGAGAAGATGAGAATTGCCTCATAGCCTTTCCTTTTCTGATCCTCTGGAGGAGAGAGTGCTCAGCTGTGGGTCTTCAGATGCTCCTGAACTACAAGGCTATTGCAGAATGATGAGAAATGTAGTTCAGAAGCATCATGATCATCCCTGCTGTACAACTACCACAAGCTCAGAGCATCCACATGGCAGATTGCTGTCCTTTCTGTCTTTTAAAATGCAATTTTCTACTTCACACTCCAATCTGGGCTTGCACCACGCTGGGCAAAAGTTACTCAATTTAACTAAGGAGATTGAAGAAGGCAGCTGGAGACACCACAATGTGAATAAGCTGAGGTAAAGAACACAGTAAATCAGACCTGAATGGAAGATGGTTTAGGCTTTTAAGAAGAAAGACAGGAAAACAATTATATTTAGAACCAGGCACTTTAGGGGATCTGGCTGCTGTGCTGGTATAATTCATGATATATATTTAAAAGACCTCTATGGGTGAGTTCCCATTCAAGGAATAAAGTGCAATATACATCAGGATTTACACCAGGATTTACATCAATATGTAAAGTGCATTAAAGAAAGCAAACAGCATCTGGAAATCGGATTCAACCCTGCTTTTCTGTCCCCACTCTAAACACTTAAAATGCTTCCAAAAACGGATGGGGGAAGTGGCAATTCAAGCCCCATTCGCCCACTCCACCTCCACAACCACCATCCCCAGCAGGGATTCCCTCCAAAAAAAGCACCCTAGCTGGCTGGCTGGCTGGCTCTGCTGTCACTGCTACCTGCGCGCACACACACACACACGCACACACACACACACACTTCAACATACACACATCTCCCAGTTCCTGCAGCAGCTTCCCCTTTTTAAACAGCCAGAATTGCACAGGATTGCTCTTTCCTTAATCTTTAGGCTTGCATGGGTGGTAAAGGAAACATTGTTATCAGGTGTGAAGTGGCTGAATTGTTATATTGAAACAGTAGTCTGCTGTATAGGGGAATACTCTAGCATTCCCACAGCACTAAGGAAGAATCGTTTTAAAAGCAAAAGCAGAAAAAAACACTGGAAAATTCTGGTGTTTATTTATTCCGTTTTAAAGGCAAATAATCCTCAAAATACCCCTGAAACTGATTGGGAATGGGGACGACGAGGATCCAAACAATTTTTAAACAGTTTTAGTTGATTGGGGGTGGGAATGACAGGGATCCAAACCGTTTTTAAACAGTTTTAAATGGTAATGGGAACTCGCCCTATGTGTTAGGAACAAGAGTTAAAAACAACAGCAACAACAAAACCTTCTCTCAAACAGGAAGAAAACAGTTCCTCTTCCTTCCAAGTTTAGATTCACAACAATCCTGCACCATAGCTTGTTGTTGCTCTTCAGTTGTCAGTTGTGTCTGACTCTTTATGGACCAAAGCATTCCAAGCCTGTATTTGTCAGGTGAGGGTTGATTGCCTTTAGTACTCAGTGATTTGAATTCTTTGTAGTCCAAGGAACTCTTGAAAGTCCTACCCAGCACCTCAATTTGAAAGCAGAAAAGACACTTGAGCAAGAACACATTACATGGCCCGAGACGTGGGGGGGGGGGGGGTCGTCCAGACTTAGGAATACTGCGCATTCAATGGGCATCACACCTGATGACTGATACTTCATAGCTGTGGCACATTATGCTGCGGCTATTTCAGATTTACCTACTGTGGAATGATGAGCACTCACTCCACAGTATCAGGTAAATTTGAAGTTTCCTGTGAGTCCAGACAGGATGGTGAGAACAGTGAACGAGAGCTGAGCCTGCAGCTCAGCTCCCATTGGCTGCCCCAGCCCACATGACATGTGCTTCACTGTGCATGCCACAAAAATATCACAGCTTTCTGTGAGAAACCTCCGGGGAGGCTGCTGAAGTCCAGACAGCCCATCGTTGCTTCACAGCCAGGTAAGCTGTGATTTTTTATATAACTGCAGATATATTTCTGCTAGTCTGGAAAGGACCCTGGTCTCTTGTGCTTCCTGAAATGCCATGATGGTTCATGGTGATATCAGTGTTTATGTTTCAGTTCACTTTCCTCACACTACCCAGACCCAAGACTGCTTGCTCTTACATGTGGGACAGGAAAAGTGAAGAGATGGAAGCTGCTCTGCATTGCCAAGAAGAAGGAGTGGTCAGTTTCGGGTGTTTTCAAGGCTGCATTCATACCTGAGTTTCAATCCAGTTCCAGTCCACTTGCAGTGTGAGAGAACTAAGTGACTTTCAGCTAAGTGATGAACTGATTTCTTTCAGCATATTCTCTAACTCAGAAATTTCACCTTTGGGTTAGATAATGTGGAAAGAAAATTATTGACCATTTTGTGTCCTTCCGCTCTGAAGGTAGACTGAAGCTGACTTAAAACTTAGGTGTGAAGGCAGCCCAAGTAGAAGGAGAATTAGCAGGTGTGTGTGTATCTAGGACAATTAGAGAAATGCCCCCATACCTCTAAGTGCTACTGCCCATCTCTTGCCTTACATTTTGTAGATTGCACTGTACTGTACTACACCAGAATTGATCGGCAGCATCTCTGCAGGGCAGACCTGTGTTCCTCATGCCCCCGCATTGTGCATTACACAGTTGAACCTGATTCTCTTACACTGAGTAGAATGTTATGTTCCTATTATCTCCACGTAGCAGAATTTAACAAGGCAGACATTTCTCTATCTGTTTCCGGAGATGAGATGACATGTACCAAAACTTCCCTATTAAACTCGAATGTGAGAAGCACATTTAAAAATATATATATAACAAAAGGTTTACAAGAAAGTCAGTCGGGAAGCAACTTGGGCCCTGGATTTATCATTTGTTTCTTCTTGCATTAGGGATACAGAACAGTGCTCAGAAGCAGCAGCAAGTGCTGTAGTCACAGGATCTAATTTTAGCCTTATGTTAAAAGCAGCAGCCTTCAAATGCTGCCTTTTAAGAAGATCTTTAAAGTCTCCCCTTTTAGCAGCACTACAAAAGAGTATGAGATGTAAGAAAAACTATCAGCTTGGTCCTCCCATAGAATCTGTTCAAAGCAATTAAGAAGTCTCAGAGGCAAACCTTTCAAATGCTCCTTTAGAACTGACAACCTCACAAACAGCAGCCTACTTTAAAATTACATTAATGACTTCTCTAACATAATTCGTTGTGCATCCCCCCCCCTTTTTTTCATCACTCTACAGGAGATGTACTAAGATGTCATTTTATGCTATTCAGATGGTGGAGTCCAGGGACTAAGGACTGAATACCCTGGCTAGATTATAGCCCTTAGATAGGTAATATGGACTTGCCACAAGGTGAAGCTGCAGTTGGGTGCAGCACCTCTAGTCTTCCTGGCACTGGTGTCACAACTGCTGGTACTTTGCTCCTGCTTCTCCTCCAGCCAGCCCCTCACCTCAGCTTCTGAAATGAGAAAAAGGAAAAATACATTGCCAAAAAAAAAAAAAGGAAGGTTGCTGTTCTGTTAAAAATAATGATTACCATCTGAATAGAAGTAGTCTCAAAAAGGTACAGCATAGGCATACAGTGTAGAAGATTGTGCAAGTCTGGAACAAAAGCAGGTTGCACAGGACACACTGACAGCCATCCACATGACAATTTTCCCGCCCTGTCCTAACTCTGAAGCTAGGAAACATAAGCTTCCCAGCCTCAGTGTTGTAGATCCTGAACAAGTAACTATGAGCAGTCTTCTGCAGTTGGAGACTGATCTATTCTTGCCACCAGCAGCTGTCTGCATTGTGGTGACAGGAAATGCAACCAGGTTTAGACCACTTCAAAATGTCCCCTCTCAGAAGTGTTCTTGGGTGTGGTTTCCACATCTGGAAATGGGGCAGGTAAGAGGAGCATGCCTCTCAGGGAGTACAGGGAGAACCCAAATTTCGAATACACATCTGGAGCAGCCTAACTGGACCATGTGGTTACTGCTGAGCAGTACAACTAGGAGACCAATGTGTCTGCTGTGAAGCTACATCTGACACTGACTCAATACAGTCACTCCCTCATCCTCCTGACATCTGGGGGTGAGGCAGACAAACTTTTCCACCCCAATTTGACCCTCTAGGACTAATGATAAGCACTGCCTACCTCTATTGGGCACACTTGCTCCTAGAGAGGCTTCCAGACCATCACGTAAACTCACACAGAGACCAAGAGACAAGTTGATGGCCAAGCAAGCAATCTCAATTACTGTTGGGGTCTTTCAGTTGCACTTTTAGTTCCTGGCAAAGATTCTGCCCCCATTTTTGGCTGCTATGATAATATTCTGCTGCTTGAATATTCCCTCAGAATTCTGGGGTGGTGCCTGATGTAGATCATACACCCATGCCCTTTTTGCTAAATAGCCTGCATCTTGTCCTCATTTGGATGCAGTCTTCAAGGTCTCTTTCAAGGAATCTACACCTTTAAATTGGATTTGTACTAGGTAACTCCTCAAATAGATAAGCCCATCCAAAACATGACTGCCCTCTGGCAGACCCTTGTAATGTAAGATCCTGGACACCCTTTATTTCAGAATATACCTGTATGTTACTCCAAGACCTGATTCCATGCAGTCAAGCCATTCCACAAAAAGCATGAGCTTCCAGTAGGTTAGTCTATCATGTGAACCTAGTATGGAGACAGGACACCGCAGTCTTACATAGGTAGACTAGTCCTCTGTGTTACTTTCATAATACAGCTTTGCACCTCAAGATAGTTTACATGGTCTACATCTCTGGGCTTTCAAGACTTTAAAATTGCAGAATGAAAATTCTGCAGCTTTCCATCCAGTGTAGTTTAATGCTAGACCAGAAATGATCTTGGAAGCTGGTCATTTTCACTCATATACTAAACTGTGCTAAGCAAAATTACCCCTTGTAACTCTCTACCTCCACCACAGTGAATACAAGTGAAACCCATCCTCAGAGTGGTTTATTGGGCTGTACATGAAGGACAAACACAAGAGAGAGCTTAACACCCCATGGGCTGATTGCAGATCCTATGGGAAAAGGACATTTTCCCATTGAGCCCGAGGGGTACCCAAGAACAATCATGCAGAAGCAGACATTGTCAAGAGAAGATATTTTCCACATTCAAGATTTAATTAAATATACCTGACTGTGTTACTGGCTCTGTATCTTAAGGACCCAGTTCCCATTACAAGCTTGAAATGGTTTTCCTAAACCGAAATAATAGGACAGGATGCTAACACAAATTTGCCTGATCCTATTACTTTCAACTTAATTGTGTTCAATCTGGATTCTGAGGATTGTACGTGACTCAAGGGGAGACTCAAGTGGCTACTTTCTAAAAGCTGCTTTTTGGGGCTGCCCTGCCCTCTTCCTCCTGGCATGAGCACACCACCCATAATGGACCCCTTCACAGAGCCTGGCTGGGTGGCTGCCGCTTGACTGGATGGATGAAAAAGGGCACCGGGCAGCCAGCAATTCTTTTTCCTCCTCTCCCCATTGCCCAGGGCACACAGCAGCAGCAGCAACTCAAGCCCCCTTCACCCGCTCACCTCCACAGCCACAGCCTTAAACATTCACACATCTCCCAGAACCTGCAGCTGTTTTCCTTTCTTTTCCTTTCTAAAGGTCAGAACTCCAAAGAGCCAGAATTGTGCAAAATTGCAACATTGTTATCAGATGTGAAGTGGGTGGATTGCTACAGTGTAACCACTGCTGTAAGGGGTGGATTTTTACAGTGAAATCACTATCCTTGAAAGCAAGCTATTGGGGGAGGGAAACCCTAAACATGCATTCTCATTCCACTAAAACGGTACCATTCCCACAGTAAGAAATGTAAAATGTTTCAAACGTACAAACCGGAGCGAGACCTGTTGAAATGAGTGTTAACATTTACAATGCTTTGGGGCAATTTAACACGCAGAAAGTGTGTTAAGCCAACCTGACATGGGGACTGCGAGGATCGAAACCGTTTCAAAACCGTTTTAAGCTTGTAATGGGAATGCGGCCAAGGAGTATCTACCTAATAGTGAGATAGGTCATGGCTGAGATTAAAAGAACTGGTCCCCAGCAGGTTCAGACAGAAGAGACAGAGCAACTTCTGCTAATGAATTCTTAAACCCTTTCCATTTTAAGTTAGAGATTTCTCGATATGCCTTTTGTTGAAGTAACTTTAAAACAACAATTTCCTTCTCTTTTCCTTCTCTATGCTGAATATCTGATTTTTTCCTGTAAGAAATAACTAAAATAAAATAAAGCCTTGCACCAAGACTACTGAGTTCTTGGCTGAATGAGCGGGCCTCAATAAAAATGATCACAAAAGATACCTACTAGAAATGGAAAGAAGGAAGCTCAATGGAGAAGGCTGACACTGAGAAATCTCCAGTGCACCAAATATATGTTCATAAATAAATCATACTTGCTGTGTGGCCTCACAACTGTGATAGTTATAATAGAGGAGCACAGATACAAACGTGCACATATAAGAAACCCATTTTTTCCCTGAAATTTCCATCAGCACCAAAAGGCCTTTCCTCTAAAATGCATCTCAACATCTGCTAAAACAAGATGCTTGTTTATCACATCTCCTCTCAAAATATGGTGATGTGTCTCACCTGGTGCACAAAATGATGAACCAACTGATATTTAGCAGATGCATGCAGGGCTATAATTGAAAAAGTATTTCTAGGGGAGGATACCATATGTTTCATATTGCCACCAACCTATAAATATCCTTGTAACTGTTTGGAGCATTAAATGCTGGGGAAGAGATTTTATGCCATTTCTTTAGAACTTTTTATAGCTTTAAATTATCTTTTTCTTCCCCCCTGACAGTACCTTTAATTTTCCTTCCTATTGCACTGAGTAACACTGAAAATAAATCTGAAGTGCCAGTGAGATTGTTGGAATGTATTTAGAGCCAACTTACTTCAATGCTTTCCAAACAACCAGTTTTCAGGAGAAATACACAACTATCTGTGTCTGTTGTCCTCACCTCCCACTGACTCTTTTCCTTTGCAGATGCTGACCACCTGGTGAGGTTTATCTGCTGCTGCTACAGTAATGAAAGAGAGGGAGAAAATATCCCAAATGACCAAGAAATACTTTCTTCGCAGGGTACATTGCTTATTTGCTTATAACTGCAGACCCTCTCCACCACATAAAGAAAGCTGTTAAGAAGGTGGTGATAAAGCTTCAAAAGGTAAGAACAGTTGCTGCAGATAAAACAAAGACCAAGATTGCAAGGTAGAATTTCTTAGATGCTTACCAAGAACTGAAACTCTGGAAAGCACAGTTTAGGGCCCTAAGAACATTTCCTGGCATATTATGCACTTTGGGGGTGGGGACAGACCTGAAAAGAAGGTGTCTATGGGCAGGAGTGTGGGGCCCACTTTAGAGGAAGGAAGCTATTAGCAATCCCCCCACTGCTCACTCTCACAGCTGAGAAACAAATGTTCTCCAACTTCATAAGACCCATTTGCATTTACTGGGCAGAGATGCTTTCAGATGCTCCATCCACATGTTGTGCTGCCCCCTCTGTGTTGGTGTGTCTAAGAGTATCCCAGAGCCCCACAGTCCTCTGTAGCTGTGGAGGGGCAAAAAAAAAAAAAAATCTCCAGAGCATGACTAGGAGCTTCTAGGACACTCCCAGTCAGCAACATTCATATCCAATTCCAGATGCAAAGTTGCAAGGAGGTGGAGCAGCTATGGCTGCTCGAATGTGTACCATGTTGCATTTGCCACAGCCATGGTTATGAGTATCTCTTGCAAGATCAAATTATTTCCATTTATCTTTCATTGTATGATTGAGAATTAGTTCATTGTTTATTGTTGTATTGCATGCCATTGGATTTGATGAAGTAGTACAATGAACACTGTAAAAATAAAAGAGGTAAGTTGAAACCCTCAGGTACACTCCATACCTCTCAGGCTCTTACAAGGTGTTTTATTTTACCTGTGTAGAATCTGTCCAGGAACCTTTGTTCCTACCCTTTGAAGACTGGGTGCCAGCTTTGAAACCTAGCCCCAGCCTTTCCACCCAGTGCTTGGGCCTGGGCTGGCCTGGGCTGCTGGATGTGTGGAAGCCTTTATCCTGGCCCAGCAATGCCCTATCCAGATGGGTGTGGAAACGGCCTTTGAAATGGGTCAGATCGAAGGAAGATTTGACTCTGTCTGTGGTGCCAGCCTTTACTAATGCTGCATTCACACCTAAATTTTAATCCAGATTCAGTCCACCTTTAGAGTGAGAGAACACATCAGCAAAGTGCCAAGTCATCTTCTTTCCACATCATCTAACCCCAAAGAAGATTTTCTGAGTTATAAAATGCAGAAAGAAAACAGCTTGTCACTTTGCTGATGGGTTCTCTCACTCTGAAAGTTTTCTGAAACTTTAGGGGTACTTAATGGGTACTTCTAGTGACAGTGGAAAAACACCCTAGGTGTGAACACCTCTGTGTATGTACCACTGCATGAACAACATTTCCCAAGAGTAGTAAGCAATGCTTTCACCTACACTTCCTGTTAGTATGCCAGAAGCACCAGCAATGAAATGCTTCTTTCATTTACTTAAATCCTACCACTTTATTAGGACTTTGCCTATTCATTGAACCTGGAAGTCATTTTTTTTTTAGGAATTGTTCTCCGTTAATAGCCAATTTAATGGATGATTTTGTATAGTTTAAGACTGTACAGTGCTTTTAAAAAATTTAATACAGTAAAAAATATTATAACTGAGTTATCCAAGTGTGGTCACATATGCAAAGATTTATTTATCTTCATTTTTTCAATTCCCTGCCCCCAAATGCTTCCCAACTTAGAATTTGTAGCTTTCACACCAGCCATACACTTGTTTTAAATCCATTTCTATCCTGGAATATCAAGGTTTCGCATCAGTTTTATTAGTCAGAAGGAATTTGCTATGGTTCTTCCACAGAGACTCTTTATGTGCTTCCACCAGCACATTCAAAAAAGACTTGTAAATATTATGGCCCCCGCACGGAACTTGGGCATGAAGAAGCAGCTTTTAATAGCTTCCATCTACAGTACTGTGTCTTTGGTACTGCTTATCCACAAATTCTGCACAACCTGATCCCTGCTTTCATTTTCTGTCTCCTATCCAACTAGCTTGAGAAGTTGGATCCTTGATCAATTTTAGCTACAAATGATACTTCTGCTTCTATAGACCCATCTGACTGTGAATTCTGTGGGACCTGACCAGCAGTCTCCCTCTGGCCAATTTTCAAATGGTTTAGGAGGAATTACACCATCATTCATGGATATCTCATTGATAATTGCTACTGGTGCAGGAACTGCTGCATCCTCCATTCCCCTCTGCTTCACAGTGGGCTTCAGTCAAAGCCAACAAAATTTCTTCCAGTGGTCCAGATGTGCCCATAGGTACCACCACTGGATTTAAGTATGTTAATGATGGGAAGAGGATTGGCTTTAATACTTATCTCAAATCTTAGGCCGGATCTGCACTATTTTAACTAGTGACACTCTAATTAGAGCACTAGCTGCTCTAAATGCCACCATCACGCTAACCCAAGCTGCCAAGATACAGTGCTGAGCTGACCCTTTGCCTTCATAACTGAGTTAAGTTCCTAAAAGACACCATGAAGATCCTGCCTTAGTCAGATCAAGAAACTGTTAGGCCTACTTAAAGAGGGAGAGAGCCATAAAACAGATTGTAGGCAGATTTAAATTCAAGAGCAATGTTTGGTGGCCAATGAAAAGGAGTAGAATTTTAGATGGAAACATAGCATCAGCTTGTCCCATCGCACACAGTGGCCCAACAAATGCTCATGGGCATCTCAAGCAGAGACAAGGATAAACCTTTTCCTGCTCTTGAATCCCATCAAATAGCCTTAGAAGCATCCTGCTTCCCGCCCCCACCCCCCAGCCTGAAAGATGTACCTAGGCATTGACTTAATTCATTTGGCCTTGATTCATTTCAGTTACAAAGGTTGTTGTGTCATCTGATACTGTTCCTTCAAATATTATGTTCAGTGTTTTCCCACTCTGTTTAATTTTTCTTGTGACTGCCTATGGTCTTAAAATGGTACTATGATCATTTTAATTTTGTTATTTTAAACTGTGACTGTGTTCAGACATAACAAAACAGGTCCTCAGAGGCACCACAGGGAGACAGTGTATGGACCTCATGTCCTCCAGGTTTCTCTAATCCACCTTTTCTAGCACACAATGTTCAGAAGAGGGGGAGTGGCAGATCTAACCTCAAAGTCTTCCCTGAGGCACCTCAGAGGTGCTTTTTTGCTGCACGTGCCTTTGTGCATGTGATGTTGTTCTTGTTTTGATACTGGAAACCACCTTGGAATGACTTGTGGTAATCTACTTACAAAGAAGCAATTAATTAACTGGTTCTCGTTTAGAACACAGCCATGCCAAAACAGCACTACTGCAATGCATCAGTCTGGCAATGCTTCTGGCATCCCTGCCAGGTTCAGTCAGCAGCTCAAGTGTTTAAGGCCATGGCATTTACAGACCAACTCATTATTTTCAGGACCAGCTCACTCTGTGCCATTTGTATAGACTCAAGCAGAAAGCCAAATGTGGCTATTCATAAAGTTTTCTTGCTAACATTAAAAAAAAAAACTTCTAAAAATATGCATTATTTCAAAAGATACAGCTTTCTGCATGTTGCGTGCCCTGCTTTTCTAAATTATCTTGTACTCCTCACCAGTTTCCATTATTCCCAAAAGAGACCAGCTGCCCTGAAGATCTGATTAAGGTGCCTTCATTGCTTAATAGAGACTATGGGCCTCCCTTCTGCATCATAGGGTGTTTTCCCACTGTTTTTGCACCCATTAAGGAGCTATTTTGGTGTGAGCCGGATGACCCCATTTCCACCACAGCACCCATTTAGGACACATTTGTTTCCACTGCCGCTGGGGAAATCCGGATCATATGGGTACATCTCAGCCTTTAATCTGGATTTTCTGTAGACCCCATTAATGGGGTCTACAGTGGGGTCTTCAGCCAGAAAATCTGGATTAAAGGGAGCCTGTTTCCACGTTAGTTTGGCAATGGGGTCTAGAGGAGGCTAGGGGGAGGGGTCACCCATGGGGAGGGAGTCCCAAAACCTAGGCTTCTAAGTCATTTTGAAGTCATTTCAAAGCCGTTTCGAAGTTACTTCGAAGTTGCCTTCGGAGATTAGCAAAGGCTTGAAGGCAACTTCGGAGATTAGCAAAGGCTCCAAAGACAAACCTCAGAGAACAAAGGAGAACAAAGTGGACTGTCACCTTCGGGCATGGAAAGAGGTTCATATTAATGAGGCTGACTCATCCGTGCTCACAAGGAGCTAATTAATATGCACCTCTCTTGCATTGCTCTCACAAGGGGCTTGTCTTCGGAGCCTTTGCTAATCTTCGAAGGCAACTTCGGAGGGACTTCGAAGATTGCACCCCCTGTCCCCCAAAACACCTGGGGTGACAGGCAGACCCCTTGTGGGTCAATCCAGATTTGCAAATGGGTGCTCCGGTGTTTCCACAGCAGGGAGGCTAGCACCCATTGCTATTGGGTGCTAGACCACCCATGGAAACACATTGGGTACTTCCCTTAATCCAGATCTACTAGATTCGGATTAAGGGAAGTACCCATTCCTTATATCCAGATCTTCTTAGATCAGGATTAAAGCAGCACAGTGGAAAAACACCCATAGACTGGTCCATGGGAGGCCCTGCCCACCAATGGTATGCTCCATCTTCACAGGACCTTTGATCTATATCTCAAATAGACAAGGGGAAACTTTGCACATCCCATCCTGTCCAGGGGATGGGAATGGTTAACTTGTTCTGGTGTGCACTAGCATTTACACTTGCAGATGCTAGTGTATGCCTTCCCTGAATGAGTCTGCAGACTTACTTTACGTGCGGATGTGTGCAATCGTCTTCCCATTCCCCAACTCTCCTTAACCTCCTTACAAGCTTTTAAATCCCAATTAAAAACTTTCTTATTTTTTCTGGCCTTCGGCCCATGCAACTGAATTTCCTTTGTCGCTTGTTTTAATTCCTAATGCGCCTATCGTGATATTATGTATTATTTTAACTTTGTTATTTTAGTAATTTTAATTTTGCTTATTTGTATCTTTCACTCTATTGTCTTTTTTAAATTTTTGCAGCTTGTACAGCACTATGTACATCCATAGCATTTGATAAATATACTATAATAATAATAATAATAATAATAATAAATAAATAAATACAAAAAAATTGCACATCCCTAGAATACATATGCAGCCCATATATATCCTATAACATATCCACTCTGAAAATGTCAAATCCTCCCTTACTCCACTTTGAATCTGCTGTCAAACCATGTCGAATGCACTCTGGATCCATCGCAGTCACTTTCCCACCTCCTGTTTCATGAATGTTCCGAAGCTTTATATTAATGCCCAAACTATTTGTCCGAATGTCCGAATGTCATAACATTAGGTTCGTGTACAAATATCAGAATCTGAATGAATTTGTACGAATAATGAATGTTACGAATATTTTTGCACATCGCTACTTCACACCTATACATGCTGGGGGAACTCTTAACATGCGCTGAGCCTTTTTTAGTAAGGAAGCAGCTCTGTGAAGTGCAGATACGTGGTTCCAGAGTGTCCCCTTGGGTTCACCACCAAGGTGGGTGCGAAAAGGCTCTCTCTGAGAGCAGGCATGTAGAGGCAGCACACAGGTTCACACGGAAGGGGAGGAAAACACTGAGGCCAAAACTGAGAGGAAGCTTGACTTTCATCAAAACAGCTGCAGAGTTGTGGATCAAAATCTTCTTCCAGTCATAATCTTCCTTAGACATTTTGCCTTGATCCCGGCAAGTCGAGATTCAATGGGGTGATTGATTATAAATTTGTTCAAGAAATGAAAAAGGTTGTAATGAAAAAAGTTTGCTAGTATAAAGGATCCTAGGCATCACTAACATGAATTTCATCTTCACTATGTCAGGAAAGTGTGTGACAAATCTAACAAATACAGCAGTAGCAATTGATATGGAAACATTTGCAGAAAGACGTTTTTCTTCTTTGCATCTTATCTAACATGTTGGAAGTATAAGAAACTTAATGTTTTTTAAAAATGCACAGGAATACAAAGGCAACAACACTGTCATTTTTCATCCTGAGTTGACACTGTTCCTTTACTCTAAGTCCCGCACTAGACATAGCAGGTTTGGAGCAGCAATTCCCTCCCCCATCCAAATTTAATTTGGCTTACCTTTCATCACCTGGGCTACATTGAAATCAACAGGGTTTTTCACATAACTTCCCCTGCAGTGCATTTGATTGGTGCACCTCTCTCATTTCCTCTTCCTTACCAAGGAACTGAATCATCAGAGCCTGTGGAAGAATGATAATGACTTGAGCCATGAACCCAAATTCAAAAGCTTTCCAGTGAACACTGAAGTCCAACTGTTTGGAAGTAAACTAGAAGTCTGCTTTACTATTTTTCTGTGTGCTCAAACAAGCTGAAATTCGAGTGGTAGTCTCATTTAAATTAGTTATCTGTTGTGGTTGGATACCACTGATGCCGTGATCACACCCATAATTCAGGGCATGTTGTCATCACCTTACTCAATTTTTTTTTCCTCAGGGATCCTCTTGGGGGCGGGCTGTCCATCCTCACCCGGCTTCTGCAGAGTCCACTTTTACATAGGACTCAAGCTGTCTTGGGGAGCCAGTCCATTTTCACTTGCCCTGTGAGAGCACAGAACTTTGGGTGGTAGACATGCACAGAACGTTGGGTGGTACACATGCAATCTCCTTTCCTTGCATCCCTTTTCACTTCTGCTGAACTCCCAGGATGTTCATATTTGCAAGTAAGAGGAGAGTTGGCAGAAAGTTGTGATCAAGGGGCAGCTTCTTCGTCTGGACTTTGCTTGTCACCATGCCTATGATGATCCCCTCTTCCATACACCCACCCACCCCAATTCCCCTTTGTTCCAATTGCAAGATTGCAGACTCTGCCCATCATTTTTTTTAAAAAAAATATTAATCTGTTTTGTGCTAGACTGTTAATGCGTTTTTCCAAAAAACAGTGAAGGATTGAAAAAAATAAATGGCCAGAAAAGCACTGTTGGGAGGGGGAGAGGGAAAGTGTGAAGAAAGAGTAGAAATGATACAGTTCTAAGGACAATGTAGCTTCTATTTTCTTGCAGCAATGTGTAAGGGAAACAAGTTTGATTGCAGTAAAAACTTTTACTTAGAAATGAAAGTTCTCCAGCAAGGGAAATTGGTAGATCACAGCTTCTCCTTTGTCTACTGGAATGGCTGCGGAGGTGGACATGCCTGCTGGCTGGGATATGCCTCAGCTGCATCTGTTTGGGGGCTCAGTTCCCTCACCCCAACAGTACCCTGTGTCATCAAATTTGTCATCTGCACTACACAACTCCAAATACACCCTGTTGCCACCAATGACTGACAGAACTTTATTCAATCAGAATGCAGGTGGTGTTGATGTAATCAACAGGGGTGGAGAACTAAAAAGCCATGTAAAGGAGACTCTGGGAGATAACATTAAAGGTGTGAGCATAGGAGCCCGAACTGAGGATGATCTGTGGACTAATTATCGGAGATTGGGTATGAACAGAATTAGGACAGCTTCAGTTCAGGTGTGATCACACCGTGAGTTGTGACAAACTCCTGTTAGACTGCACCTCTCTGCAGTTTTCTTGGCATAGATACAGAAATGGTTTGTCATTGCCTACTTTCAGATTGCACCAGAGACCCCCTGCTTTCAGATAGTCTGCTCTACCTCGAAGCCTCAGCCACTCTGAACCAGTGTCTAGAATGCTTCTAAGGGGTTCTGTGTTCTGACAGCCCATCCTTACCATGCTGGCATTTGGGACTACAATATATTCCCTTTCTATCAGCAATGTTGCCCAGTCCTGATGAGAGCTGGCATCCATCAGTGTCTGGAGGGCATAGGGTTGAAGAAGTCTGTTCCAAAAAGAAATGACGGGATCAGATCCTAAATTCTATTTTTGAAAGGCAATAGATAGTAACAATCATGGTACAGTGCAAACGCCTGCCAAGATACTGAGGATTTATGGATTCATTGAAAGCATTGCAAATTGCTCTTCTTAACCCTGTGGAATAATTTACATTACTACACAAATATCCTGTTGTTTCTATCCCTGTTACAGTGACCTGTGCCATTCCCATGTAGAGGATTTGCTTTAAAACACTGGTGAGGCAGAGAAACAAGATGCCCTAGAACATAATATGACATGACAGTGGGTGATGTCAAGGGAGTTCTTTTTTTGAAATAATCTCTATCTCAAGGAGTTGAAGCATACAGACATGCTTTTTTAGAAATGCAAATCTCTGAAATCAAAAGAAATGTTATACTGCCTGTTAAACATGAGGTTGCATTAATAAAAAAGCTCTTCTAAAAAAAAAAAAAAATCCCCAGCATACACAAAAGGAAGCTTGACTTAGGCAGCACAGTAATTATTTCCTGCCTGACTTCATGAAAAGTGTGGAACTCTTTTTTTAGAAATATAAGATTTGGCTACCCATTATTAAGGGATTGGGAGCCCAGTTCTTCCGCTCTCCAGGACAAAGCCCCCCTGCTGATTTTAATTGTAATTAAGGTACCAGTTTAAAGCTTGCCGAGACTACTTTGGTAGGGGGAAAGTGTGGGTGTACAGAGGAAACAGCTAAGGGCCTTCTGTCAGGACACTCCTCTGCTAACTGAAAATACCCTGGTGGCATTTTGTGTTTGTCCCGGCAAGTTCCAGCAGGGTTGTCACTGTTGAAAATGGACATTTCTCTCACTACAGTATCCTAGAGGGTGCAGGGAGGTGCAATGTACACGCCTTCTGCACGTTCTCCTACTCTAAATTCTACCTCCTTCCAGGCTCCATCTGGATGAAGACTGACTGGTGATCCAATTAAGGAGCCTCTTAATCTCAATTACTGGCTTCGTGATCTGCAGATTAATGGAAATCAAGGTGGCCTCACTTCTGCTAGCCTGGCTCTGTTTGCACTGGATGGAGCCATATCCAAATTAAGGAGGCTACAGATCTGAATTAAAGAGACCCTAACTGGTCACCACCTTCATGCCTGGAACTGGGCTAAGCTTGGGGCTCGTGCAGCCCTTGGGAAGATGTGTCTCCTCAGGAACACTCTTATCGTGTGAATCCTGTGGTCCTGTATCCTAGCTGGCGCAGTCCACAAGCACCATGCAGAAGCTGGCATTGGTCCAAAACAACAACTCCCATAAGGCTTAGCCTGAGTAGCTAATGCCAAGAAATTGTATAGTTAGCAACATTTGAATAGTTACAGTTTGCCCTCCTACCATTTTCAATAAAGTCAAATTGGGCTCTTTCCTGATGAATACAGAAAAGGCACATAAGTTCATTCAGTCATTAGTTGTTATGATTAGGTTGCCCTTGATCAATACAATGCAGGTGACAGAAGCACTTATTAGTACAGCACAGTTCCTTCTGCAAAACCCAACTTTTTTATGCCATTTATTAGAACCACATCTGGCATCCTCAAATGTGCCATTTGCCTCAGTACAGCACCCTTCCCCAGCACCACCATTCTTGGATAATCACCTCTCTCTGGAATCTGTTTTTAGTCATAAGAATACAAGGGGAGCCCTGGATCAGGCCATAGCCTATCTAATTCAGCATCCTGTCTCACACAGTGGCCCAGCAAGCTTCTGGGCATCTCAAGCAGAACACGAAGGCTTGAGATGCCTTTACCTGCTTTCAGATCCCCGCAAATGGCTTTTAGAGGCATCCTGCCTGCGCATCATTGGTAAGTCAGCAATCCCCACACCCCTTTCCAGTGGTCAGTTCCTCTAAGGCTTAACACCTGGAGCTATCATTCAAACTACTGTGTGATGGGAATATATTTTTTCGTTTTTCCCTCCCCCAAGAATGCAAAATCTTATTGCTTTTTTCTCTCTTCACTCCCACTTTTATATGACATAACCTAGTCATTTGGTAGTTTAAAACTACAGGAAAATCAATTCCACTAGTTACAGTTAACATTAATGGAAAGGCAAATTCAGGCCTGGAGAATCTATAAAGGTTAGACTGAGGACTTCTTTGTGCTTACCATGCTTAATATTAGTAGATTCAAATTAGGCTGATACAGATCAACTGCAGCAGGAGACATCTGCATTAAGAGGGCTGGACAGTGCCAAATGAAGCCTAAGGAGAGATGTGGGTGCCTCAGCACTGTTGCGTAGCAGTGGACACAAACTACTGACCATAGCACTTCCACAACTCAATGCAATTGGCCCACATCTCTATCAATCAAATGCTGCATCCAGTAGTAGGGACAAGGTGTTTTCACAGACAATGCAAAGACACCACTGTCATCAAGGAAGCCATTGTTCTGAAGGGACTGCAGAGGTGTCTTTGCAGTCTCACCATCACAGTACATGTTCCTCAATGTTACACCCATGATCTTTCTAGTTCTGTTCTATATGCAGATGTACCATTGCTTGTTCCAGATCAGACAGCACTAGTACATATGCCTTTAATAGAGATTTGATCTGGATTAGCACTAGTCACAGGCAGGCAATGTGGACTAGAAGGCGCCTTGATCCAGATTACCAGGAAAGTGCAGAAAGGGCCAGAGAATAGTAACAATTTACACTTGAGGGGGGAAATTATTCAGGACGATGAATAGGAGGAGAGTTGGCTTTTATACCCTACTTTTTCTCACCCATTTAAGGGCATTCAAAGTGACTGATAAAGTTTTCTGTTCTTTTCCCCACAACAGACATCCTGTGAGGTAGGTGGGCCTGTGAGAGCTCAGAAAGAAAGCTGTGACTAGGCCAAGGTCACCCAGTTGGCTTTGTGGAGGAGTGCAGAATAAAACCTGGTGATTCCCAGATAAGAGTCCAGCTCCCTAACCACAAGACCAAATATTCTCTGACATCTTCATTAAGGGACTAATGAAGTTCAGTATCCTCCTTTTGCACCTTTAGGGGCTGAGGTTGCTGCAAGTGATACCTGATTTCCTTACTCCAATTCTGTATTTCTTTGCATCCCCTTAATTTGGGCAAGTCTTCCAGTTTCTAAAAGGTGTCTTCTTGCTCCTTGTACTTTTCTTGACTTTGGCCATTAATGCTGTTCTCACCCTTAGCTTTGGAGGTACTTTTGGCAGTACAAATTACAGCTAAACTTTTATGACCAGGGTTTTGAATAATTCTTCAAGTGTACGGGGGATGATGCTCCTCTTTTGCCTTCCTTTTATGATTGCCCACCCCACCCCATACAAGTATGCAAATGACTCCCATTAAACTTAAGGCAGACACTTTTGCATAAACATAAGAAAGACCCAGGTCTCCAGTCTAGGAAAACGTTTGCTGTAACAGACAATGAACCTCAAGTGATTGACAGAAATGTCCCAGTGCCTCATAAACCTTTCAGCCAGAAAGACCAGAAATGCCTGATTATAGGTCAGACTCAGAGCAGCCAAGTCGGGAGCTCATGAAGCTCTTTATCAAATATAAATGAACAGATGGGAACTGAATGTAAACCGAGATCCTCACGCCTACAGAATCTACCATGATGGCTATTGGGAACACGCAGACTATTACAACAGTGCTGCTGAGAGCCCATTCTATTTCATGGTTGTTTCCTACTGAATTCCAAGCGTGTGCCAAATTTCAGGTCCAGGCGTACTTTTTCCTTCAGCCAAAACCTGTATGTCTCTATGTGGCTGAATTTACTGGGACATGTTATAATGCTCTACTGATTATATTACAGTTCTGGTGGTTCATCTCAGAACACACATAAGGCATGTAAGAACAGAGAGGAGGCTGCTTTCCCCATCTGCACCTTTTCTGAGCGCAAGTACCTGCCAGAGGAGAGAAAGAATAAATTTCTGTCCCATTTCATTTTTCAGCAAGACTGTTCCACATGACAAGTTCACTTGGCAATAGAAACAGAAAAGGACCCTTTGAATAATGAATAGAGGAGGCATGCAATATGTGCTGTATGAGAAAAGATAAATAGAAAGGGCTAAGTGAGATGTAAACAAATAAATCTGCTGCTCTCCCACACCGTCTCCCAAACTCTGTGCTTAGCTGTGTGTTTTCAAAGAGGTTACCCCTTGTGCTATTTTTTTTTTAAAAAAAATCCTCTTCCAACAAAGTGTGTGATATAGCAAAGAAATAGCAGTTCTGAGTGTTTTCTGGTATGAAACTGTATTAATTTTGGGGCATTAGTGCCTGCTGATTAGCTGCAAACAGAAAATAACAGTACTTTCCCTTATTCATTCGGCAGATATGTGAAGCTTTATGCCCATGTTGGTATACTGAAGTGTGTGTGCGCTCATCAGATTTATTTATTTATTACTACAACTTAGCTAGGATTGGCTAAGGCTTCAGGTGAAAGCCCTCGCTTGACTTTGCTGAACCACATTTTGTTGTTTTAGTGAAATCAAAACCAAGGGCCTTTCTGAGAGATATAACCCAGAATAAGCCCCAGTGCAGAAAGAGCTCAAAGCTTCTAATCCACCACTCATGAATTCTGATCTATGGATATGTACCAGCTGAAGCTGTTCTATGTTCGAAACAAATTGTTTTTTATTTTGTTTTAGTATCTATATCTCGCTCTTCATCTGAAGGTCACAACAGTAAAAAGATAAGGTTCTGCTCACCTCCTTATTTCAAAGTGAACCAAAGTCTCAACAGAAGTGGCAGCCATGTCACCCAGAAATTCTTCCAGAGCCCTCAGGAGTGCTTCAAATTCCATAAACTTCTGTGGTCAGACCATGTCACCCCGGCAGTGAGAAACAAGGAAGTGTTATGTCCACGACAATGGATTCACTACAAGTCCACCGAATAATGGACTACCAAGCTGGCCTACAGGAGGTATCTTCTTCAGCATAGAAATTGAAGTTCCCTAACACCAATCTGTAGGGAGCTCCAATGCCACTTCAAAAACAGCCTCCAGGAGTTCAGACAGGGAAGCCACTGAACAGTAGGATGAGTGGTACGGTTGATGTTCTCTAGCTAGATTGGGCAACAAACACAGGGAACAGTTCTTCTGGTAGCAGAAGGCAAGTCCTGATGTAGTGTGGAGACAGTCCAGATTAGAGGGATGTGCATGGATATTTGAAAATTAGTAAA
The DNA here is from genome assembly GCA_023333525.1 of Aspidoscelis tigris stejnegeri. Taxonomy (NCBI): domain Eukaryota; kingdom Metazoa; phylum Chordata; class Lepidosauria; order Squamata; family Teiidae; genus Aspidoscelis; species Aspidoscelis tigris. Next base: position 51,150,647 of record JALMGA010000002.1, on the reverse strand, counting down.
TCTGATTCGAATTCGGTGAATATCGACATTTGAATTCAAATCAAATTTTCAAAAATCCAGATTTTTGAATCCGGATCGAATCCGGATTTTTGAAAATCTGACATGGATTTTTGAATAATTTGATTGAATTTGTCATCATATACTGCATCCGAATATCAGGTCTATTTGCGCTTATAATACGGGATGCCAACAGGGTACAAATGAAATGCAAACACGATAAAAATGGGATGTGAACAGATTTGAAAATCTGATATGAATGTTCCCATCATTTGTATATTCGAGCTCAAATCGGATTTTTGAAAATACAGATCTGGATAATTCGGATTTGAATCGGATTTTCAAAAATCCAGATTTTTGCATTTCAATTCAAATCAAATATTCAATTTGAATCAGATTCAAATGCAAAAATGCATTTGTGTACATCCCTACCAGCTTATGCTTCTAAATCAGTAAGCACAAAATTGCTGCAACTTTGAATAGATCCCTGTCTAATTTTGCTTGGTATGAATGAACCTATCTCACACAACATTAATATCTTATGGATGCTTCTTATTTCAGTGATTCAAATTATAGCTTTAAAATATAGTCTCTAATTTGGTTTCTCCACAACATTTGTCCTTGTAGTTCATTAACATTACAGGGGACAGACAATCCTGCAACATTTTCACTGTATGAAGCATATTATAATATTAGAGTCTGCCTCGGAAGATATCCTTATGGTGGTGCAGTGGTTATTTTTTGTTTATTTTGTTCTAAACTGACCTAATTAAAGAAATATACAGAAAGAATTTTAAAAGATGAACAGCCTGCAAAATGACCTCCAGAGAGGCCCAGAGGGAGGTATTAACGTCTGCAAATGATTAATACATTTAAAAGAGCACAGGCATCAATTATAATATAGATTTGCAGGCAAGAATATTTGTATTCCAGTCTAGTAGCTGCCATCAAAAGAGCTCTATGCTCATCAAAATCTCTACAAACATTTTTTTTCGAAAGCACTACATATATGGACAAAAGGGAATGTGTATATTACCATTAACTGCAAATTGGGCCTAGAGGCCTGATGCATCCTTCAAAGAAATCACAGTGGATATTTCCTATCCAAAGTACAGTAACTTTATGGATTTATTTTGCCTGTATACATATATATATGTATGTATACAGGCAAAATAAATCCAGCAAATGTGTGCTAAAGAGTGCTAGCATCGATGTAAATTACATCTATCTGGTCCACCACTAATCTGGATTACTGAGCCCTTAGCACAGTTCTGATCTGGACCTACTCTGCTTCTGTGCAGACAATAGCCATTTCTGCACTTACCTCATTTAATCTGCATTAAGGAGATCTGAATCTTTGGGATCCAGTCCTTGAGGAATCTAATCCAAGTAGTTCTGCATAATGGTGAGGACCCCATATGCCTACACGGGCCGTTTAGCAGGTGTGTTGAGGGGCAGAGGGATGGTTGCTATGGCATCCAAGGACCCCATTGCCCCAGTTACAGTATATGTGCAGAAGTGTACTCCATGATCTGGTCTTCATGGTGTAGGACCAGATTGAAGACATGATTAAAGGAGTCTAGCATTAATCTGGATTTAAGGGCCTGAAGACCCCATTAAATCTGGAATCCAATGGCACTTGTGTGGACAACATATTCCAAATGGGGTCCTAATGAGGTCCTTAAGGGGTCGTGTGTGCGGAAAGTATGTAGAGGATCTGTACCAAATGTGTTCCTATCAGGTTCCTAATGGGGTCTTCAGGGCCCATGAGGAACTGGCCAAAGTGTTCTTAGCAGCTCCTAGATCTGAATTAACAATTAAGTGCAGAAAGGACACTAGTGTAGGGAGGTGCACGAATGGGTTTTTTCACATTCTATTTGTAATGAATCAAATGTTAGAAAATTTGTATTCATTTGATTAGATCCCATTCGAATGTGGTAGGATTCTATTCGATATGAATGTATTCATACAAATTTGTATGAATATCTGATAGAAATGCATATGGATCCTGGATACCGATCCTATACGAACAAATGCATATTGGATACGAATCCTATAACATTGTGTACGTATCAGATACGAATCCTATATGTACCCTGTACAAATGCGTATGTACTGATACATATCTGATACATATCCTATATGAATGCACACAAATTGATACGTATCTGATACATCCTATACGTATCCTATACGAACACATACTTATCATTACATATCCAGTACATATCCCCAGTTTAATGAATGTCTGAAACATTCGTATTCGTACAAATGTTAATGTACGAATTTGTATGAATTTGTATGAATAACGAACATTACAAATATTCATGCACATCCCTATCCTAGTGTGTTCTGTCACTTCTTCATTTTTAATTACCACTCAATCCTACAAGAGCATTAGATGCTTTAAAGATGCCTTGACTTCTTCATAACAAATCACAAGGGTTTCCCCATAAGTTTGAAATTCTTCATCTTAATCTTGTAAATGTCACACATGCCAAACTTGTTTTGAAGGTCAAAGTCATATGAAATTTCACCTTAGTGTGTAGGATTACTGCAGATCAGTTATTCAGAATCTTTCATAAGAGTCAAATGCTAAATAATCTGCACCTTATTTGCAGTTGAACTACATCTTTGGAAAATGCTTTCTGTTTGTCATATTTTAAAGTATTGAGGTCAATGGAATGTGAAGCTGTTTTTGTTACATTCTTCCTTTACCCTGTGTTCATATTATATTATTTTACTAAACAGAAAGTAAGGGTGTTTTTCCACTGTCACTAGAAGTACCCATTAAGTACCCATTAATGGATACAAAAATGCCATTATGTACCCATTAATGGATACTTAATGGGTACTTTTAGTGACAGTGAAAAAACACCCTAAGACTCTTATTCCATAGCCATTGTTGCTACTGCCAAGTGCATTTGGTTGCACAAGTATTTATTTCAGCTATACCACATGCAGCCTTCTGCATTGCGACCCAAGGCCAGAACTATTTTCCAGCAATGAGACCCAGTTACCCAGTGTACACCACTAGTACCCACAGAGGGAAAGCTCAGGCTGTCATAGAATCATAGAATCATAGAATCATAGAATGGTAGAGTTGGAGGGGACCTCCTGGGTCATCGAGTCCAACCCCCTGCTCAAGGCAGGATCTCCTAAACCATCTCAGACAGATGGCTGTCCAGTCTCTGCTTGAAGACCTCCATCGAAGGGGAACCAACCACCTCCCGTGGCAGCCTGTTCCACTGGTTGATCACTCTTACTGTTAGAAATTTTTTCCTAACATCTAAACTAAATCTTTTCCCCTGCAGTTTCACCCCATTGTTTCTAGTCCTTCCTTGAGAGAGTGAGAACAGGGCTGATCCCTCTGCCTTGTGACAACCCTTGAGGTATTTGTAGACAGCTATCATGTCTCCTCTCAGTCTTCTTTTTGTTAGACTAAACATTCCTAGTTCCTTAAGCCGTTCCTCATAGGACATGGTTTGCAGACCGTTCACCATCTTGGTAGCTCTCCTTTGAACCTGCTCCAGCTTGTCAGTGTCTTTTTTAAACTGGGGTGACCAGAACTGGACACAGTACTCCAGATGAGGTCTGACCAAGGTAGAGTAGAGGGGGATAATAACTTCACGTGATCTGGACTCTATGCTTCTCCTAATACACCCCAGGATTGCGTTTGCCTTTTTTGCAGCTGCCTCGCATTGTTGACTCATGTTCAGTTGATGATCTACCAGGACACCCAAGTCTTTTTCACATGTGCTGCTGCTCAGCCGAATTCCTCCCATTGTATATGTGCTTTTTTCATTTTTCTTGCCCAGGTGCAGAACCTTGCATTTTTCTTTGTTAAATACCATTTTATTAGTTGCAGCCCATTGTTCGAGTTTCTCTAAATCTTTTTGAATCCTCTCTCTCTTTTCTCTGGTGTTTGCAATCCCCCCTAGCTTTGTGTCATCAGCAAATTTGATCAGTTTCCCTTCAACTCCCTCGTCCAGATCGTTTATAAAAACATTAAACATAACTGGGCCCAGGACAGAACCTTGTGGTACTCCACTTGACACTTCCTTCCATTTGGATGTGCAGCCATTTAAAGCCACTCTTTGAGTACGATTACTAAGCCAGTTTTGAACCCACCTTATAGTTGCCTTGTCAAACCCATATTTGATCAATTTTTCAATGAGGATCGCATGAGATACTTTGTCAAATGCTTTACTGAAATCAAGAAATACTATGTCTGCTGCATTTCCTTGATCAACCCATTCAGTGATTTTGTCATAAAATGAAATCAAGTTAGTCTGACACGACTTGTTTGATACAAACCCATGCTGACTACTGTTAATGATTGAATTCCTATCCAAATGCTGACATATGTGTTGTTTAATAATTTGTTCGAGAATCTTTCCTGGTATTGAAGTCAGGCTAACAGGCCTGTAGTTCCCTGGGTCTACCTTCTTCCCTTTTTTGAAGATAGGAACAACGTTTGCCCTTCTCCAATCGTCTGGGACTTCTCCTGTTCTCCATGACTTCTCAAAGATTACAGCAAGTGGTTCAGCAATTACCTCTGCTAATTCCTTCAGTACCCTAGGATGTAATAAGTCAATGATGTAATAGAGCTTTGGACATTCTACCAATGCAATGTTAATGGTTTCTGTGACCGTGTCCACACTGGGCAGATAGACTGGCCAAAGGGATCAGCTAGGATATTTTGTCCATACCATGGTGCAGAAAAGTGTAGCAGCCTAGTGGAGGCCACAGACAGCTTTGGAGTGGAATATGTTATTAAAATGGTGTCATATCCTTCTTCAGCTGTGGACTATTCACAAGCCGTCCATGAAGCATTTTAGTACAGCGTGCAGATGGCATGTACTGTAGGTCGTGGCCTGGTTTGCCAAACACAGTACCATTTTGGTACCTGGCCAATAAACCTACAAGCAGTAATTTTTAAAACCCAGAACTTTTGTTCTTGGCCTGTGAGAAGTCCATGAGTGGTCCAGCAGCAACAGGAAGGGTTTCTTAGGGTGGGCCACCACAGAGTGGAATGGTCTGCACGTTGCAGAAACAGCATCAGAGGCGGAAAGTTTCCAAGATTGTATCGAACAAGGAAAGTCACATTTTGCCATCATGTAAAAACAAAACCATGATGCAAAAGTGTGGGAGTTTTTTCATGGAAAAGAAATGGTAAAACAGAACAAACAAAATAGCTGCTCTTTCCATACTGAAAAATAATGTGAGCACTTTGATTCTTTATATGGTAACAGCAGCAAGGATGCTATATGCACAGAAATGGAAAGAAGATGGAATTCCTTCTGTGGAGAGCTGGCTAATTAAACTGACGGAATTACTTTTTTCTTTTTGTAAAAGACTGTGGACTGTCAGGATATATATTTTGGTATAAGTGTTTGGGAATCTCACAGAACGTCTAAACCCAGGTGGCTGGAATTAGTTGTTGAATGTGTAGCACCTGGGAAAGATTCACTTGGGATAGGTCAAACCTTATCTCTCTATGTGACGTCTGTATTTTAACTCTGTATAAATGTCCTGGTGTTGGAATGGCCCTTTGGCCCTTTTGATTTCAAGCCTTGCCTTGCTACTTTACCTTATGAAGAAATAAACCTATTATTTGGATGACAACTCCGGTTTGTGACTCCATTAAGCTGTGCTGTACCTGCGCATCCACACTATACAAATGTGTGGCCAAAATGGCTTTGACAGAGACCCTTTATTGATTTTCTGCATGAAGCAGAATAACAACCGTTGAATTTGACTGCTTTTATATTCAAAAGGACAGATGAAAGAAGGAAAAACTTTTACTGTTGGGGAGCACTAAAGAGGTGATACTTTGGCCCTGGTCACACAAGTCTAAGACAGGATGGCCTACTCATTAATTCGAACTGAGGTCCTACCTGTGCTGGTCACACCTAGATCATTATGGGTTGTTGTCATCCTCGCTTAGGGCCTCATTGCTCACACCTTTCCCCAAGATCACCCTGAGCCTCCTCTTGGGTCTCCACCCCTCTTCCTACGTCAAATCTATCTCCTTTCTTATTGGATGCTTTTGTATCACTCAAATTGATGCTTACTTCCATGTCTGCTGACCCATTTTGGAATGAAGTGAAGCATACAAAAATAACAAAAGGAAGTGGAAAGACACCTGGCTGGCTTCTGGTAGGGTTCTTGCCTGGCTTCCAGAGGTCGAAATGCGTTTGGCTCTACGCAGACATCCGCAATTGACCTTTATGCATGAGAAGAAATTAATGTTACATTCCTACGGAAGCTATCAGGGCAGCTATTTCAGTTTTCCTTTTGTCTTATGTCACTTTGTTTCAGTCAGGATACTTTTGCATTATTTTTGTACCTAGATTATAAACTTGTTTGTTCTTGTAAATTCTGTTTTTAGATTGAATGCAATTAACTTGGCAGAGATTTTATATATATATAAGTAATGATATTATCACACACTCAATCCAGGTCTTGCTATATTCATTAGGATATTATTTTTCAGGTGTTATTTTTTGATATAGGTATCTTTTAATATAGGTATTTTTGTCATTATTGTGAGTCAATGCCTTTGTCTGTGTTGGTGTTGAGATAAACATCTTTACTTGGTTGGCTTCCAGTAGTTCCAAAGCTGCCTCATTATGAAATGAACCCGTACACATGAAAGTGGCCCTTGTGTCTGACAAGGGGCAGTAAGAAGCACTTGTGGGAGCTTTTTTAGGGGCCACATTGCCTCTAGGAGGCAGCCAAAGGTAAGTGTCACTATTACAGGAATACTGGCATCTTTGCTGGATTTCACATGACAGTAATATTAATAGGATATTGCTTCACTAGCCCAGGACTACTTTGGGGATGCCATGATTGTGATGCCCATGCCTATTTAATGTGTTTATTTATGTAATGTATTTAAATGTATTTATTGTAAAAATTGCCTAGGTAATATGCTCAGTTAGCGAGGACAGGTAACCAGCAGGTCTTAGTTATTCTAATTAACATAAAGGAGGGGGAAGAGAATATCCCAGGAGCAGCCAATCAGGGTGATGGCTCATGCCAGGTGGGCATTTAAGCCAAAGGGAAGGAATCGTTGTTCTTTGCTGGGAAGATTTGGGGGTGGGAGGTTTCAGGTTATACTGATCTACACCCTGAGGGAAACTTACCTGCATTGATCCATACTTCTTGGGCTGTGATAAGCCAGGAAGGGATGACTAGGATAGCCTAGGGCGGTGATGGCCAACCTATGACACGCGTGTCACAAGTGACACGCCAAGCCCTTTTGGGTGACACACATGGCCACCCTGGCACCTGGGTGTGTACTGCCTGCTTGTTCTTGAAGTGTATGAAATACCAACTTTCAATTGAAGATTTAGCAACAAAAGTCACTAATGTAAAGAATTATTTGTTTTTGCTTTTAATAAAATACATATATAAAAAATATAACTTTTTTACTAGCGCCACAAATATCACAAAATTATTGATATTTCTAGATGTGACACAGCACCCGAGTTAAGCTAGGTTTTCTTGCGAATTTTGACACACCGAGCTCAAAAGGTTCACCATCACTGGCCTAGGGCATTAGGGAACTAGGGGTGCATGTGTGTGGTCTTTCTGTGAACACTGATATACTTCACAACATATTTGTTTTACTTTACCTTTGGAAACCATTGTAACAAAGCTTGAGACTTCTATTTTTTTTTTACAAAGAAGAATATTGCCTTCAGTGATTTATTAGAAAGCTAAAGAGAATACTACTTTAGAAGGGCTACTATAGCTTTAAGAAGCAGGGAAAATGGGAGCCAGAGAAAGTAAACTGCAGGGAGGCCAGTTAGAAACACTTACCGCTTGCTTCAATAGAGAAAGGAGAAGGAGGGTGGTGCAGTCTCTTGCACAAAACTGGGAAGGCACGGCCAGCAATGTTCTTTTCACTACCAAATCTAAATAAATTCAGGCCTCCCAACAGGAGGAAGGGGCAGGGGGAAAAAACCCGCCTTAGGCTGGGGGAGTGGGCTGCCACAATGATTACCTTGACATTTCAAATTCAGTGCTGGAAAACTTGTAGGTTTTAGCCTATGGTGCCTAAAACATGCATTTCTTCATATGAATCCTTCTAAAATAGGGATCTTGGGCTGTGCTTGGATCTTGGGATCTTGGTGTGCTCTTTAAAAAAATCTTGAAACTCTTTCATAAAACTTTGAGACAATCTGACACCTACATAATATCCCAAGAACTCTGAATTAGAGCAATTCACTTTAAAATGCAGAGTAGGGATGTGCATGAATGGGGTTTTTTGCAATTGATTTGAATCAAATCAAATGTAAGAAAATTTGTATTCATTCGAATAGACCCCCTTCAAATGCGGTAGGATTTTATTCGATATGAATGCATTCAAATTCATACGAATATCTGATAAAAATGCATAGTATCCGATATGTATCCATTAATATATCAGCTCTGAAAGTGTCAAATCCACCCTGAATCCATTTGAATCCACTCTCAAGCCATGTTGAATGCACTCTGGATCTGTTGCGGATGTGAGTGGCGCAACTGCTTTCCCACCTCCCCATTGCACAAATGTTTTGAAGCTTCGTATGAATGTTCTGAAGCATTCCTATCTGTATGAATGTCAATGTATGAATGTCGTAACATTTGATTCATATACAAATGTCCAAATACATCCGAATTCGCACAAATAACAAATGTTACGAATATTCATGTACATCCCTAATGCAGAGTGAAGAAAGTTCTCCTCCAGTAAACATACCTTTTGTACTCATCTGTAACCAATAAGAACAACAACAACAGCAACAAAAATAAGAAGAAGAAGGACTGCTCAAAGGAAGGGCTGGAAATGATGGGGAGCTAGATTTAAAATATTTAGTGGGCCCTAAATGGATAAAGGCTGGGCTAGGCTGATAGATAGGCTGGTCACACAGCAGTTTCCAATTGCATGCCAAGTATTACATACCATGTGCTGCACTAATGGGCTTTAACAATTTTTCTAGGGTGGGGATGGGCATCTAGACAACAGAAACTAGTTTAAGCAACTCAGATCCTGTTATATATTATTCCATATGCATGAGCCAAGCCCTGAACCAAAAGAAATCTAGTCCACATCATTCTAATTTTTGATCACATTTAACTTGTGCATTTGTACCTTCATTGTCTTTAGGGAACAGCACACTCGTAAGTCTTTATGTCTCGGTGTCTAGCAAATTATATCTCAAGTTCCATTTGGGAATTCAGGTCTATTTTAAATGAGCTCAGGTTGCAAAATGAAGCTGAAAAATGCAGTGTTCTCTCGCTCTGCACACAATACCATCCACCTATTAAAAATGAAACTGAATGATTCACTAGTACTGCAAGTGACAACCTGAATTCATTTAATTTCCCTTTGAAATATATAAATCTACTGAAGTGCTAGAAGTAATATTTATGGGAACCTTGACTTAAGGAATCATTTAAATACTTTAGAGAGCTTGTTTCTGCTAAAATAATTCATCTAGGTTATCATGGATCTTAGAATAAACCTTGACAAAAGAATTTTTAAAGGAAGAAAGAAATCCTACATTGGTTGAACTGTATGCTTGAGGATACAGTTCCAGCACTGGGGAAGAAGAGCCAAATTAGGAGTTCTAAAAATGCATCACCTGAAAAGAAGATAATAATTATCGGGATTGCAGATAATGTAACGTTTTTCTCTCCTTCTCAAGTCTTGAAGAGAATCCCTCCTGGCAGAGATATTTATACTAGAAAATGTAAGAATCAGTGCTTTTGAATCAGGGGGAGGGGGGAGTTCAAGATCTGTTCATTATATCCAAATATTTGTAGGTTTCCCTAAAAGTGAAGATGGTAATAATACCTACTGCATTCAGTATTAGGGAAACTTACAAATATTTGTTTAAAATTTGCTAACACTTTTATCTATTGCAACAAAGGCAGAATCTACGTGGATGCAGGATAGCCTGATCCTAGACTAAAGGGTTTTGCCATTTACTAAGCCTATGAATCCTGCCCTACCTGGGACGTTTCTATACTTGGAATGTATCCTGATATAGGGGCCTGCTGTCCACATGCTAATGCAGACTATGGCAGGCCTCAATTGGGGATTGCTATAGTCTGCACTAGCATGCAGACAGCAAGCCCCTATTCCAGCATATATCCCAAAATAAGGTCAAGTGCAGAAAGGGCCCTAGCTTCCCTGGTGATCTGGGACCATTAAACGAAGTTTTGGAAATCACCATGAGAATGGACCATTTTTCCATCCTTTTGGCACTGGGCTTCAGAACAGAAGCTAAGCTGGTCCTGCTACCACTCTCCTGCAGTGCAAACAAACCTAGCCTGTGACAATTTGCAGAGCAGTTTCCCTCATTCTGCAAGCAGAGCATTCCTAGCAGTGGATTGTACCCCAAGAGAGTGGGGAAGGCACTGATGATAAGCATATAAGTATGTGGTGGCCATACTTCCTACTGGCATGTGTACTGATACGTGTCTTTCTGAAGGGCTAAGCAAAAAGCGAATCCAGCTTTTAGGTCAAAAACATTTAAAGCAATCTAGAAGTTCATTGTCTTGATTCCCAACTCGGATAAACTAGCAAATCTTGGACCAGTATTGCATAAGAACATAAAAGGAGCCCTGATGTATCAGGCCACAGCCCATCTAGTCCAGCATCTTGTCTCACACAGTAGCCCACCAGTTGCCCATGGGCATCTCAAGCAGAGACAAAGGCAAACCTTCTCCTGATCAAAAATCCCAGCAAATGGCCTTAGAGACCTCCTGCTTGTCCGCCCAGCCCGAAAGATGTACTTAGGCATCCATTCTAGTAGACACTGATACATCTGTCATCCATAAATTTGTCTAGCCCTTCCTTAAAGCAATCTACACTGGTTGCTGTTACCATGTCTTCTGGCAGCAAATTCCAAAGACTGATGACCCTCTGGGTGAAGAAATACTTCCCCTTGTCTGATCTGACTCTCACCCATCAGCTTCATAGAGAGCTCACTGGTTCTTTCCAGGCTGAAGAGGCCTCGACGTTGCAGTCTGATTTTGTAAGGGAAGAGTTCCAGCCTCTTAATAATTCTGGTTGGTGGTGCTTCTTCATCATGACCACCACACAGTCTGGGCAGAGTCAGCTAATGTACCTCCTAGCTCCATTACTGCTGGATGCAGCACATTAAGATAACTCCTATGCTTCCACATAGTGTCCACACACACAAAGAGCAGCTTTTGAATCAGTCATAGCCCCTTTCACTGTCACAAAGGGCATCATCAATGTGTGATGAAGTCACCTAAATGTGGATGGGCACCCAGGGTGTTAGTGAATTCCTCCTGGGGCCCATCAAAGGCACCTTGGCTTATGAATGAAATGGAGACAATCACTGTGTCATAATCTAACTTTTATATAAAGAAAAGGATTTGCATAAGAACTATTTCCATAAAAAAAGAGGCAAAAAAGTATTCATTGGACTGCATTCAGATGATGCCTGAATGAAATGTATGAAAATCAGATGGCAACATCCATCTCTTAGAAACAAAACACATTTCAAAGAACAACATCTGTGCTGGAATGAACAGACTCATCTTAGCTAGGCTATCTTAACTGCTTCCTTGTTTCTGAAGCCCTTGCTGACAAAGGTGCAAAACAGTTACAGCGTATCAGCGTGCCACTTTCTTTTCTTGCTAATGTTTGGCTAGCATTCTGTCATAATTGGAATCACACAGAAGTGATTACCTGCAATTAGCAAGTTTTAAATTGGAGATGTTGAATTGCAGAGTCCACGATGCTCCACAATAGCTATTCTGGCTGGGGCTTATGAAAGTTTTAGTTAGTGACATTTGGTGGGCCACAAGTTAGCCGCACCTGCACTAGGAAACTAGAATTCTTCTTCAGGTGCTGTAGTCAAAGGACCAAGAGCCGTGCTTAATGCTTTAATGCTTTTCATGTTTGGGGACCTGCCGTACCACTAACATCTTAGCACGAATCACTGTGAATACTTCCTCAGCTCCCTTTTTTTTTTCTTCACCCAGAGGGTCTATGGAATTTGCTGCCAAAATCACAGAATCAGCCTAAATAGATTTAAGAAAGGGTTAGGCAAATTTATGGATGACAGATGTACCCATGGCTATGCCTAGGTACTTCCTTCCAGCTGGACAAACAGGCAGGATGCCTCTAAAGACCATGGTATCTTCTGCTTGAGATGCCCATAAGCAATTGGTGGGCCACTATATGGGACAGGATGCTGGACTAGATGGGCTCTGGCCTGATCCAGTGGGACTTCACTTATATTCCTATGTTCTTGATCAGTTAGCGGCAGGCAGATGAGTCTATTTTAATATTTCATAGCATTGCATGTTGGATGTGCCTTACACTGAGTTACGCTCACTAACCTGGTTATCTTCCAACTCTTTTGGATCACAATCCCCATCACTCACCAGCCATTGTTTGCAGCAGAATAATTAGTTGTTCAGGGCTGGGAAAATTGTTTTGGAACATTGTGAATTCAATGCCTGCTTGTCAAGCCTGGAGCCAGGTCCAAAAGGTACAAAATCCAAATGTGAGCTTCAACCACCATTGATTCTAATTTTTAAAAATGGCATCCTATGGGAAATGTCCATTTCTTTGATTAGTTGTGATCTTCTGTATCCCAGGACCCAGAGTACCTCTCCTAGCTACAAATTACCCCAGGTATTCAACCACAGTAATTGGCAATGAATATCTTGCATGTGAGTTTGACTGAAGTAAAACTTCCATCATCCTGTTCAAGGTGGCACAGAATGGCGAAGGTTATAGAATCATAGAATCATAGAATCATAGAATGGTAGAGTTGGAGGGGACCTCCTGGGTCATCGAGTCCAACCCCCTGCTCAAGGCAGGATCTCCTAAACCATCTCAGACAGATGGCCGTCCAGTCTCTGCTTGAAGACCTCCATTGAAGGGGAACCAACCACCTCCCGTGGCAGCCTGTTCCACTGGTTGATCACTCTTACTGTTAGAAATTTTTTCCTAACATCTAAACTAAATCTTTTCCCCTTCAGTTTCACCCCATTGTTTCTAGTCCTTCCTTGAGAGAGTGAGAACAGGGCTGATCCCTCTGCCCTGTGACAGTTTGGCATACTTGGTGCATTTTAAAGCCTTTGGACATTTTTTTTTTTAAATCCTTCTTGGTGGCATATAAATGGAAAGATGGAGCGAAATGAGGGAGATCAGGCCAAGGGGTTTTGACTCGTTAAAGAATGAATTGAGGCTTGAGCCCACACTATTTCATCCAATACTGTAGCACTCTATTGGCAGCAGAGGAAGAAAGATGATGACACCTCCAGAAGTAGAGCAAAAGTGTTAGTAAGAAGTTTGGAACAAAATCTGCTGCCTCAAATGACTATGGGTCAGTTCTATGCCATAAAATTGCTAGTCCAAGTATGTGGCCAAGTTCTGATTAGCTAACTGCTTGAAGGCCAAGCACTAAAACAGCCAACTTCCTATCCACCCAGGTCACAGCCAACTATTAGATCAAATGACTCAGATAATGTCACCATGACAGAAACCTAGCAAAGATCAATTCAATATAAATCTCACATGCTGCCATGACATTTTCATTTGTGTAGCAACAGGAGCCCATTATGCTCTGAAAGTGTCCTTGCTGATAAACTCAGTAAAAGAGCACCAAGTGGAACTACTTTCAGGAAGGCAGTGGGGGAAGAGTTTCTTATTAAATGAAATATCAAGTCTAAATCATGTTAGTAGAAGAATAACAGAGACAAACTGAGTCCAGAAGCTGAAACTGGTGAATGTGAATTTATCCAGGAAATGTTGTTAATAATGGTGGCATTGGTATGTCAGTTGACTTTGGTATCCCACCCTTGTCAAGATTCAGTTCATGGGCAACACAGACATGTCAGTAATTAGGAACTGAAGTTTTAGTGTCCCATTGGAACTATTGAACAAGTAAGGGAGTGACAGATTGTGTCACAGTTTAGAACTTTGCGCAACTTTGGTTGCCATACAGAGGGAGTGTAAAACCCAAGATTATTCTGGGGCTGTACTGGGATTGCCACGTGTGTCCATGGTAATCCACACATAGTTCCAGGATATTGCAATGATATTGCACAATAATGTAATTGCAGGAAAAACAACTCAGTTTTCCCCCCCAAAAAGCAAAAGGCCTTACTTGGTCTGGATACTTGATCACATGGTCTGCCATTTTGGAAAAGATCAGTCACATGGGTAGGCTAAAGTGGACTTAAAATGACATCTGTGCATGCATGTGGGGTGGCAATTGTGCACTTCTAGGTATTTAATACCTGGATGTACAGTATATGTCATGACATCATGGAAGAATGTATCCAGACCAGGTAGATCCTTTTGCTTGCCTGACACAGTTACCTGGCTGTCTGGTCAACTAGCAGTTATTCTGGAAATGCTTTCTTTTGGAATATTGCTAAACAGCAATATTTTCAGGTGCCACGAGGAAGCAGCTTATGTTTCCGCTTATACAAACTAACATTGTACTAGATATGTGCACACCTATTCTAAACATTCAAAATTCAATCAAATTTGTTCAAATTTGGAAATCTGAATTTGAATCGAATGCCCATAAATTCAAATTTAAACACCCAAACAAATTTTGAATGTTCGAATCTGTTCATGCAAATTATTCGGACATTCACAGGTGTACGGGTATGTTCATGATGCGTACTTGACCATACGCCTCTTTCTTGCATCTGTATGCATTTGTACGGATCCGTACGGGACGAAACGGGATGCATATGGGATAACTACAGGACACGTACGGATGTGTATGGGCACATACGAATGTTGTCGACATTCATATTTGCAAATTCAAATAGAACATTTGTAAGAATAGATTCAAATAGGTTTGAATACAATAGAATGTGAATACATTTGAATTTTAAACATTTGAATCAATTCAAATTTTGGGCTATTCGATTTGATTCAAATTGAATCCCAAAAATTGCATTCATGCATACCCCTACATTGTCCTAGTGTAGTATCTGGAATGTCTCAAAGAAGCAGCAAGATGTAGCAGACATTCCAGTCAAAATACTACCTGCTTCCTTTTTTGACTCCCTTATCCATCATACTGCATCCTTTCCAAAAGGCAGCTCTCATGGCCTATGTCTCCAGTTGAACTAGCAAACATCTCCACCAGAAGGTCTTCCTTTGAAGCTTTTCATGATGCCACCCATCAAAGATGTCATGGCTGGGAATGCCCACGCTCTGTTCTTTTCCTCACACTCACCTAAAGCCACTTTGGATAGTGTTGGGCACTTCAAGAGGCAGCTCATACCACCCAAAATGAAAAGTCATCCCCTTAAATGCCAGGGATGTCTATAACATTTTGTTGAGGCACAGTCATAGTCTGTTACTCCCCTAGCTTGAATTAATTAGAAAAGTTTTCAATTTTTTTAAAGTAAACTTTTTTTTACTCATTACTCTGCTTCAGAACAAACAGCAGAAGCCAAGGCAGCCAAGTATCCAGAAGATTCCTGCAGCTTCTCATGAGTCAGACCAATTTCCTAGCTGCTTTTTAAATATATATTTATGGAATACACGCAAACTTTCCTTGCAAGAAAGATCATGTTACCTTTCTAACTTCTGCAGCTAATTTACACACAGATCATCACTTTCTTAATTGCATTTTATTTTTCATGCCTCTCTTGAAGTAACTATTCTAGGGTGATTCCACACTAACTAGTATACTGGTTGAGCAAGTGTACTAGGGGCCTCTCTTACACACAATGAACGGTCCCAGGCAGAGTCTCCCGCAGGAGACTCCTGCAGGCGGCTCCTAGTATTCTTGCTGGTCCAGTATACTGGCCAGTGAAGAATCAACCCTAACTAGGGATGTGCACAAATATTCATGTTATTTAAAATTTGTACTGATTTGTACAGTCTTGAATGTTCATGGATGAATCGAAAGTAGTCAACATTCATAGGCCCCCATTCGCCCGTGAATCAAATGGCTCCAGCCTTCATTGAAGCTTCATAGATGCTTCATTGAAGGCCAGATCTGCCCAACCCCTATCTCTCATCCCCCTCAGCCTTGGCCCCTTATCACTAAATGTGGCTGTGGCTGCACTCACTGTGGCCTCCACTGTCATTGAACAGTTCTTGGATGGGGAGGTGTGCATGCCTAGTTGGGCCTCAGAGGAGCATGCAATGGCAGCAGAGGCTACAGCAGCAGCAGTGGCAGGTGATGGGAGGTGGTGAGCCAGGACAGGAAGGGAGGGGTGGTGGTCCCTTCGCACGCAAACATTCGACAGGGGGGAAAAGGCCTTGTGCACATCTGTACCCCTAACGCCTTCACTTTAAACCTTCTTCAGTCCATCTTCAGATCCACAAATGAAATGGGTAGGACTGAAAAGGTGTAAGCAGTGAGACTTGAAGATGAACTGAAGAAGGTTTAAAGTGAAGGTGTGACCACGGCCCTAGAGTCAGTACTGCATGGTTCTGCAGAGTGAACAACCATTTCATTTTGATTTTGTTTTCTTATTAATTTCTGCAAAATACATTTCAATAACAGTTTTATACATTCATTACAATTGGCTATTACATTTTTCCCTCTCCCTCCCTACCAGGAAGTTTGGACATGAATTGTATTATGCCTGGGAGAGCAATTTAACCACAGCTTTGAACTGATTCTTCTTTTTCCTCAAAGATTTCCTCTCAGCTTTCCTTTGTACTTTCTTTATTCTTCAGTCCTTCGGAAGGTGTCTGTTGAGCTAACTGTGCTTATGCAATCCCTCATTTGAATAACAGTTTTGGAGTGTTTGGGATACTGAATCTCTTGAAGTCATACATTACCTTTCTGAAAACTGCTATATGTTAGGTTTCTCCGTGGAGCACCAGTTTTATAACATAACACACTTCCCACACAGGCTGACCGATGCAGGCATTGCAGAATTCCATCTTCAGGAAAAATGACCATCTCCCATATGGTTAAATGTGGACCTAGCTTGCATAAGGTGGAGTTAAGGATGCTCTTGAGCCAAGTGTGACTTTTGGGTACTGCATGAACACACCCATGCATTTTTCTTGTCAACAGTATGGAAGAGATTTGCCATTGAAAAATACCAGGAATTGTACCTACTGTTGCTCTTCTATTTACTAAGTACTGATACTTTCAAAGCTTTGTATGATTGCCAACATTTCTGCTTTGTCTGGGTGAAATTTCTCAACAATCAGATTTTTCAGAGATCAATCCAAAAGTATTGGAATGGAAGGCAAAGCAAAAGAGGAGAAGGGCTGAAGAGAAAGCACACACACAAAAAGCCCTTTTTCTTTAGCATTTTCTTCCTTTTTTCTCCTCAGTATTTCTTTCTTTCTTCTTTCCCCTCCTACCCCCAATAGAAGCAGCAAATGTTTCAGAAAACTGTCCTTGGGAGAGCTTGAAGCCATTCCTACATCCCATTCAACTTTCCTCATTTTAAGTAGCAGAAGATTTGGATAGGATGTGGGAACCTTTTCAAAGCTCCCTGGAGGTTGGGGGTGACTTGAAACTGCTCTCTCATCCCAATCAAATGTCTTATTATTGAGAGTGCGGATGGTTGGAACTCTTCAGAACCAGTGTTCTGAATCACTGCTTCAGAGAACATACATCTTAGTAAGCTGAGGAACTCACATCTTCTCAAGGTCATGATCAGCTGCTGCTGCTGCTTCTCCTTCCCTGTACATTTTGTGGGAACATCAGTATGGGGAGATGCAAGAAGGCAAAGTGAGGGAAGTAAACAGCCACTGTTGGAAGCAGAAGGAGGTAATCTGTTGTATAGAGGAGGTAATCAGGCAAAAGGTGAGCAATGATATGGAAGGAATGAGAAATGGGGATAGGTTGAGGAGGAGGAGCAGCAGCATAGGTTTATTAAGCACTGCCACTACACAGAGTACTATGAAAAAACATTCCCCCCTTCCTAATTCTTTCAATTTCTGCACATTGATTAGTATACTATAAATGTCTGCTTTGTGTATTATTCCAGTAATATGAAAATGGTGGAACCATATAAGAATGCCATTGCTTAAGAATCTGATCCATGTCATATAGCAGAATAGGTTCTGATGTTGGGGTTTCTCTTGTATGGGAACTTGCATTCATGGGGTGCAGAGTATTTCCAGAGTATTTTCTAAAAGTGGATTGCTCCTCCAATTCAAAGCTTCCTTTTTACCACCTTTTACTGCATTTCGATGAACTTCCAATCAAAATGGAACTCAGGGAGATTAGAGGGAGGCTTCCTTACCA
Source organism: Aspidoscelis tigris stejnegeri (assembly GCA_023333525.1). NCBI lineage: Eukaryota > Metazoa > Chordata > Lepidosauria > Squamata > Teiidae > Aspidoscelis > Aspidoscelis tigris. The sequence continues at coordinate 51,132,411 of JALMGA010000002.1, read as the reverse complement.
ATCCCTCATAGTCCTCACCTACAGGTCACAGTACACTGCTGCATGACTTAAAAACCAGACATAAAATTGCAAGCAATGACAACTAAGTCCTTATTTGAAAACCACTTAAAAGCAGTGGGAATCTCTTCTACTCACACATCCCCAGTTCTCCCTATTTTACCCCTAGTTTGGATGCTTGTAACTCTGAGATTGTTGTTAATGGGCTGTTTTGATTTATTGTTATCACAGTTCTTGTTCATCCTTCTAGGTTGTGCAAAACTATCAGAAAAAACACTCATTTTGTAGCACTCTCAGTATGTTAAGCACATTTTTATACTACACCTTGCTTTAGTACATGAACTACACTGCTCATTTATGCTCTTTTCCAGGATTCAGGCGATGACTCCAAAATACTTTGATGGGTGAGAGAACAGTGAATGGACTGGTGCTCCAATTGCTACTGTTTCCCCTCTAATAAGGTAATGTACAGCAGCTTATAATTTTTGGACTGTTTTAAAAAAAATCTTTGATGAAGCTGTGTATACAACTTGGATAGATTTGCTATTCATTCTGCTACTGTTCTATGTCTATATTTTCTGAGACTGTAATAAAGCTGCTACTGATGTTGTTGAAGATGAAACCTTTTCAAGCTCTTCTTTTTTCTTGCCTAAGTACTACCTCGAGATGCCTCCAAAGGCCATTTGCATGGATCTGAGAGCAGGTGAAGGTTTTTCCTTTGTCTTCTGCTTGAGAATACCAGAAGCAATTGGTGGGACACTCTGTGAGACAGGATGCTGGATTAAATGAGTTGTGCCCCGATCCAACAGGGTTCCCCTTATTCAGCCCACTGTCAGTTCTCTGCTTGCATTCTTCATATGCCTCCTTTCTTCTATATTCTCCTTGTTATGATACTCCCAAGTTTTGATTTATCATCCTGTCCTGTTCATAAATTTGTTGGCTCCTTCCTTTTCTGTTTTCCTCTTCCTAACTCCCCTCAAATTTGCTTGCTTCCTGCCTAGTGATATTTTCATTCCTCTGTCACAATCAATACATGTCTTTGGCACAAGTCTCACTCTGACTTCATTTATTATACATTTATGCTTCCATCCTTTCCATCTGCCTTCTTTTTCTACTAAGCAATCCTCTTTCAACTTATTCAGTCCCGCTAGCTCATTCACACAGATGGCTCTTTGTGCAAGCATCATGCAAAGGCTGTGGTCTACCTGTGGACTAATCGTGGCAGCTTGCACAGGTTCTTCAGCAATTATTTGCAGTCAGTACAACACACCTTCACTCGTCCAGAATTGTGTAGTATTGGATGTGCCAAACTGGCACATAGTAAGTTGGTTTTGCTGCAAAGCTCCTGTTCACTTGAACCAGAAAGGGCTCAAAGTATGAGATTCAGGACACACATAAGCTGAACCTTGAGGAAGACTGATGAAGAAGACCTTGAGGCTTTCCCCATCTCACCTGGTTTTCCCACTCACATGTGCCATAGCATTCTACCTTCAACTCTCTTTGGACCAAGTCCATAGCCCATACCTACCTGCCAGGACATGCTGCTGCCTTCCTCTTTCAACCTGTTTCTGCCATCCCACATCTATTTGTTGGCCCATACCACTGCCACATAGCCCTCATGTGCCACTGCTAAGTGGTTGCCTTCAGGCTGCACTGCTTTTGTGTGTGGCACTACTTCATGAGTAATGTGGTCTGTTAGGACCTGTAACTCCTGTATAAGAAGACCAAACACTCAGCAGCAGTGGTTCAGAGCTGCTCAGCAGTGGCTGGGCCAAAGCGGGGAGGCACCAGTGAGATACAGCAAATAGGTGTATGGCCTAAAGGTTAAAAAAAAAAGATGTGCATACACAGACTTTTTGCAGCCACATAAGGTAGCTTTGCTTCCCCCATGACATAACAAGAAATAACAAATGCCAGAATTTTTCAGCAGTGGGGAACTGAAACCATGTACTAAGAAAACTAGGGAGAGAGGGAGACAACTGTATTTTGAATTCATTCACACACCACAAATTTGGCAACATTTCCCTATATTGCCACTCTTGCAATATGAGGCAACGTTCTGCAACTTTCTGATTGCAAAGATGACATAAGAACATAAGAGGAGCCCTGCTGGATCAGGCCACAGACCCACCTAGTCCAGCATCCTGTTGCACACAGTGGCCCACCAATTGCCCACGGGCATCTCAAGCAGAGACAACAGCAAACTTTCCTGCTCTTGAATCCCAGCAAATAGCCTTAGAGGCATCCTGCTGAGTCTCCAACCCGAAAGATGTACTCAGACATCCACTCTAGTAGCACTCTCTTACTCTTCTTTGTCTCTTCTTTTTAAATTTCATCTTGAACTGTTACCCAACAAATAAACTTGATTCTCTTTTTTTAAAAAAAGGTTTCTGTGTTCTTCCCTTCCCATCTTGCACTTTCTCTGGTTACACTATTCTTGTATGTCATTGGCACAAACATCAATTCAACCCTGTTTGTTTTGAACACACAATTCTATTCTAGCTGCCTCCTTCTGTTTTATACCAATACTAAGTTTTTGACCCTTTCATTTTTCTCCTACAGCTCTTGGGCCCATCCACACTTAATGGTGTTCATACAACAGCTGGCATCATCCCTAAGTTATCTAAGGGAGCTCATGGTGAAAACAGTCCATCCCAGACCATCTGAATCACCATAGCAACAGCTGTGTCAACTCCCACTCTGTGTATGGCCATTGCCATGACGATCACAAGGTGGCACACAACTGTGCAGCTGCAGCCAGCCCAATATAGTGGGTTGCATCCAGAAGTGGGTTGTGAACACAGCATGCAGGAGTGACTGGGAATGTGCAGTACTAGGCACTCCTGGTCAAGCTGTGGAGGACTTCTCCACAACTATGGATGATAGGGGTGCTCTGCTATGCTCCTGTGTACTCCAGGATGGAGGCGGTGGCCTGGAGTGCAGATGGAACATCACGGAGCACCCTGGTTGGTGCCACACATGTAAGTGCAAAGATTCCTTTGTCTCCCATTCTCCCACTTTTCCTTCCATACTTCATCCTTTGCTGTGTTTCCCTACCCCCACTGATCTAAAATGCTGATTATTCTTTGGTCTCTAGATCTACAATCATGTCTTTTGAGGACACTGTCAGGGGTGTCACCACCAGCCCAAGAACAAACCTGCAATTACTAAGGGATAAAGATAGCTAGGATGGAAAAGCTTCTCTTATGTACATTAGTGGGGCATTTTGCAATTTCTGATTACTTTCTTGCAAGCTAGCAATGTTGAATTCTGCAGGCCTGGCTGCATTCAGAAGTTAAGTACCTCATTAGTTTGATTGACAAGTAACAGTTAACAGGGGGGGAAATGGATAAAAATTAGACTTCTGAAGACTCTGACAGAAAGAAATCCAGTAAAATCAGTCTTGGAAGTCTCCTTCAAACTAGGATTGATTTTTCTTTTTAGTTTCATAGCCAGTCAACCCCTTGAGAGACATTTATCTTTTTCATAGCACTTTTGCCCTTTTCTTAGAAAATAGAATGTATTCACCTTAAATATTAAGGGTTAAAATAAAGGGTTGGTTTTCAGAGAATTTGGCACAATACAGTGAATAAAATCAATATTAAGATTTTTGGGATACAAATCTACACCAGAAATTATCCTTGGTCTTTTTTTTAGGTTTTTTTAACAGATTCATATACTGAGGTACCCTTGTCCAGAACTGGAGAACTACAGTCTTCCATATATAAAAATTAAGCTAGCAGACTCTCTATCACTGATCCTAATTCTGTGGGCCTGTTGTAGTCTGCACTAGTGTGAGGATAGCAAGTTTGTATTCTGGGAAATGCAGTGCAATCAGACATGGCTTTTTTGGGGGGGGGGTAATTATTTACAAGGAATCAACCCAATTGAGGTAGAAAAAACTGTGCCATGTCTTTGGGACATGGTAAAACATTTTTTGATATTTTTTATCTGTTTCTTGTGTCTCAAATTGCCCCTAGGGCTACCCCTTTTATCCCGTTGATCACAATCTGGAATAAGGTCTAGTGCAGAAAAGGTCTTGGTTTGCACATTCAGTTTTCTCTTCATTTTAGGAGTGCTTACCCATCCTGCATAGAAGCACAAATGCTAGCTTTTTCTCATGGAAGTACCATGGAAGGAGGCCTTCTGCTCCCATTTATGACAGCATAGGTTCTGTTACCAGATTGCATAAGTCCAATCAAAAAGCCCACAGGAGAATAAGGGACAATTGATGCATATCCTTCCTTCCCTCTGATAGCTATACCCAACATTATTTATTTCTTTTCTTTCTCTTTCAATCACTGTTACATTTCCTTTTTTTATTTTTAGTGTTTATCTTCTCTTGTTTTTAAAGCCCTTGTGCTCATCCAATTATATAGCCAGTCGTATTTCTCCTTCTATTCTTTTAAAATGAATTTGGTTATTTTCTGTTCTCAGTGAATCGAGTTTCCTACTTCTAACGCAATGGTGTAGCCTCTGCAATTGTAGGTTTTAGTTTTATTACCTTTGTATTCTTCTGAGAGTTTAAAATCTTTAATTATCATTCTAAAGCACTATGGTACATAAACATTTTATTCAAGCTACCCTTGATCTTTTCTCAGGTGTTTGAAACACTCAGAAGCTCTCTTATTCCTAACCTGTGTTCACATGAAGTGATGACAGCACCCCTGAAATACCTTAGAGATAGTTTACAGGTGGAATTGTTCACATTCCGTAAGGACATATGAGGAGCGCTGCTGAATCAGGCTGAATCAGCCCATGTAACCCAGCATCTTGTCTTACACAGTGGCATCCTCAAGTAGAAGACAGAGGCAAAACCTTCACCTCACTGATTGCTATCACCCATTATTCTGACAGTATGTCAGTCTGCCCCTCTCATGATTAAAGATAGGATGGAAACACATGTGCTACACACCACTATCTTTCTGTGTCTCATTTTTAAATTTGTGAATACTGCCTTAGTTCTTTGGAGTTTAAAGATCTGGGCTTCCCTGATATCAATTTCAGTCCAAATTTGATTTTTTTTTCACTTTCTTCACTAGAATTATTTCTTGACCACATTAATTTAACTCTCTCCACTTGAACTACTGGCCATTGGATTTCCTCTTTGATCCGAAGTGTCATTGTTATGCAACCATCCTCTTGTATTGAAAAGCAACGGAATGACTGTAGGACAAAATGAAAACTCTAGATATGAAGATTTGGAAACTATGAGGTGCCTAGGTGTCAAAGTTTTCCTCTCAGTCTCACCAGTGTAGTCCAGGTGACCTTTAGTACCTTGTAATGACCCCCTTGGTAAGGTAAGTAGGTTAAGGGTATTTTTAGACATAGGTTAGTTTAAGTTGTAAGCTGAAGGGGGCATGGCTTACTATATCCTGGTGGGATGGGGTAAGCTAGCCCAGAGGCATAGCCAATGAGCATCCAATGTTATCAGAGGAGACTCTATAAAAGAGCATGACAGGAGAGATTAAAGTTTCTTTGTCTGATCATTTCACGGGGGGAGTGGGTCTTTATCAGCCTGTGAGGTTAGGTAGGTTAGGATCCTGAAAGCTAGTAAAAGTGTTAAAGCAAGTGAAAGCGTTGAAACCTGAAGTGACCTGTGTTCATAAACTGTATAACGAAAGAAGAAGTTGTAACAAATGAAACAAGTTAACTCATTCTGGTTCACTTGCGTCTTACTGAAGTCTGTCAGTTGAAGCTATAGGAAAGATATGAGCAAAATAGGGTACTGTTGCTTTAAAAAGTGAAAGTCAAGCTGGTAGAGTGCTGTGGATGGTGGCAGGGAAGAATCTTTCAGTTTAAAGCAATAAACTAAGCAGAGAGAGTGTATGTTGTGGAGGGGGGGGTCACTTGCTGGCATGGAAACTGAGCTTTTTGTAGCAGTTTTAAGAATAAAGAGAGTGAGAGTCGGAAGTGTCTGGCAAGGCACTAAAAATTGAGGTAATTTTACTCATCACTGGGAAGATCCAATAATCGAACAACAAATAAGAATGTTGTCACCGGCCCTGCCAGCCCCAGAATTGGGCCGGCAACGACGAGGTAAGGCGGATGGTGTGAACGGGGTATCCTCGGCGGGGTGGGGGTGGGAGTAGGACGCATCTTCCCCTGGCCAGAGAACAGCCCATCACCACTTCTCTTGCCAGGGGGAAGGCAGGGAAGCCAGCTGCCGGACTCGCCCACCTGTCAGAGATGTAGAGCATGCACTCTGCCTCTCTGACAGCTGGGCATGTGCCAGCAATCTGGCTTTTCCCCCTCCAGTGCGGAAGCGCTCACTTCCAAACCAGTTTAAGGGGAAAAGCCAGATGTAAGACCTGATTTTTTCAGGTCTTACATCTGGGTAGGATTCAGCAGCAAAACCGACGTGCAGACGTGGCATCCTCAAAGGGACTCTAATTGGATTCCCTCCCTGTGCAGATGCCACGTCCAAATCCTTCCCGCATCTCGCTCTAAATCCATTTTTAGACCCTGTGTGGAAAGGCCCTAGGTCTTCTGTCCAGCCCCTTGCCTCAATCCAGTCAGAAGCAGGATGCTTCTGCATAAGGAGAGGCAAGGGGCTGGATTTGGCAGAGGCCACCATCTTGTGGAGGGTGGAAGCAGGCCGGTTTGGAATGGGTGCTGTGGCACAGCATGCAGGGGACCCGGCTGCCCAATCTGGCCTCCCCACCTGTGTGAAGACGCATGGGACGGATCCTCAGGAGGCTGGATCGCCAGGAAACAGATTTTGTTAAATCCGTTTCTTGGCGGCAGGTGCAGAAGCACCCTTAGTTCCAGTTAGTCCCATTGACCCCAGGCTGATTGTTAGGAAGATGTCTTCCAAATTCCTTTGGTCTAGGGAAAACAAATTTGTCCAAGGCTGCAAAGGCAAATACATATGTCAACAGAAGATTCTTGACATGTGGACTGGGCTGATATGAAGTTTGCCTATTGTTGAGGATGCAGTCAGAGCTTTAAAGATTGGAACATACAGGATATGTTTGCTTCCCCTCCACATCACTTGATCACAACTGTGCCCAATTTTATGCATTCCATTGGTATATTTTCTTTCAGTGGAATAGTTCTGACAGTCAAATGTTCTGCTAACATATCTCTACTGCTCCGCTAGTATATCCAATTCTGTCACTACACTGGCATATCAGTCATTTGCCAGCATAACAGGACTTCCTCAGAATCCTTCAACCCCTCAGATAAAATATCTTTGGTACAGGTTTATGTCCTGAAGATAACTTTCTGGATTTCACAAGCTATTTGTTTCCACATATGAGTTACTGGTGATAAAAAGTAAAGTACTTTCAAAGTTGAACATGCATTCTCATCTGGACAATGCAGAGTTTAGATGTGAATATAGCTGGATGGTAAAACTTTTTTAAAAATGTAAAACCAAAATATTCTGTCCGCTTATCTGAGAAGAGGTTCTGCCAAACACAACTAAATTTTGAGTAGATATTATATTGTAAGGATGGATGAATCTGTCAAATTTCATTTTTCATTTGTTCTTATTATCAACTTGGTCCATGCGGTTTCTACATTAGCCTCACAATTTATTTTTAAGTTTGCTAATTTTTTTTAAAAAAATAAAACAAGTAGCTCAACACACATGCATATATGCGTACAGTATGTGTATACACATGTATACTTTTTTGCACAATTTTGCTGCAAGCAAATTTCACCTATTTATGCATTTTTGTGCAGATCTGCTCCCAAATGATCCCTTCTGTAAACTTATTTTACCAAATAAATGCATTGCATATTTCAGAAAAGTGTGACCTTCTAAAAATACTTACATTTTAATTCATGTATCCCTTTGGAAAGTGGCCCATACTGCACTTGGTCTTATTCTGGAATATATCTCAGGATAGAGATCTGTTGTCCACATGCTAATACAGACTATGGTAGACCTCAGTTGGGGCCTGCCATAGTCTGCACTTGCAAGAAGACAGCAGGATATATTCCAGAAAAAGGCCAAGTGCAGAAAGGGCCAGTGAGAACTTTCTAAATTTACATGGGTAAGTGAATTCATTTATTCTCTTTCTCCTTTCATCCAAAACTATAAATAAAGATAAGCTCTAATGCAGATCCCACAATTTCCTCTTCCCATTTGGAGGGATACTAAATTCTTGGAAACCTTAGGATGAGTCACTGTCACACCAAGTATAAGAGACAAAATGTTTATCAGGATATATGTTGAACAGCAACAAAGCAATTAATCTCTTACCTCAATTACCAAACATAACATTAAACGGACAACATATGGAAATGCATTATCCATCTTTTTCCAGGCTGATTGCACAAAGAATCAGGTTGATGTTGAAGAGAACATAGTTTTAGAATGAAAACCCTGGAACAATTTGCACTTAACTTAGTTGGATGGTATAGCAATACTATCCCACTGAAGTTAAGATGGGCCAAACCAGGATGCCTCCACACTTCAAAGTGCTGAGGCAATTCCAGAACTGACCAGCAGCACTCATAGTTCAGATCGTCAGTTCTGGCCCCGCTGCCTTCCCGTGGCCTAGGCTGTTGCCATAGCTATTGTGATGAGGTATGTATTCGTGTACCTGCAGCCACCCCACCTGTCCCAACCACACACAGTATTTGCACAGGAGGAGGAGGAGGAGGAGAGTTGGCTTTTCTGCCCTGCCTTTCTCACCCATTTATAGGGACTCAAAGTGGCTGATAAAGCTTTTCTATTTTTCTCCCCACAACAGAACACCCTGTGAGGTGGGTGGGGCAGTGAGAGTTCAGAAGAGAGTTGTGACTAGCCCAAGGTCACCCAGCTAGCTTTGTGGAGTGTGGAATCATCCCCAGTATTCCCAGATAAGAGATCACCACCACCCCTAACCACTAGACCAAAGTAGCTCACCAGGAACTCCCTAGCAGCTCCTGGTGAAGCTGTGGAGCAGGAACAACTGCCCCACAGTTTCTGAGGATCAGAGATGTTTGTGGACACTTGGGGACAGAAGCAGCATCACTGTGTGGAGGCAGAGTATTCTGGAGCATCTACAAGCATTCCCGCTACCTGAATGCAAACAAGCCCTTCTTTAGTAAATCTTTATTTGCATGGACAATCTTTATCTGCACAGAGCAAAAAGGGATAGAATAGATTTATTATTTATTTAATATTTACTTCTTTACATATTCCGCTCCATACTCGAAGGTCTCTGGGTGGGTAACAGCAGATTAACCAACAGACTAAAAACAAGGTACACATTAAAACAAGATACAGATTAAAAACACTTTAAAAATCCAACAAATTTAAAAACAGTATACTCCATATTGTAACTGTAGGGTGGGGGAGAGAATATATCACCTCAACCAAAGGCCAGGGCAAAGAGATGTGTCTTTACTGCCTTCCTAAATATATATAAGGAAGGGGCATGACGCACCTCAAGGGGGAGACTATTCCATAGTATGGGGGCCACCACCGAAAAGGCCCTCTCTGAGCTGCCCACCAGCCTCACTAATTTGGACTGATTTTTTTCCCTGTTTGCATGAGTTTACTCATGTAAACAACATTAAGTTTACCATACCAAAAGGAGGACAATGTTCCTGTGACTTGAACAGTGGATTTCAACAGGTGTAGCTTCTCATCAGGTAACACCTGCTGAAATCCCCCCTTCTATGCAATTATTAGAGAGGCAAGAACCCTGTACTCTTCTTCATACAATAACCCCACACAACTTAAATTGCATCCCCATGGGGACAAGATGCAACCTGAAGGTGATGTGACTTACACGGAGTGAATGTGAGCAGCTCTGGGGGCAAGAGACAAGAGTGAACAAATGTTACAGTTAAAGCCTTAAAGCAATTTTTGGTCCAGTGCAAAAGTCACTCGACCTGCAATCGGGCCTGTGAGTTACCTTATCTCTCCCCCATTCAACCAGAACAGGGAGGGAAGGAGATTGAGGGCTTATTTGCACTTGGGAAATTTGGGAAGCCCAGCAATGCTCCTGCACAAAGCATCCACACCACATGGAGCAGTCCCTGGTTGCTGAGAGCTGCAGAGCACTCAGGTGTACTCCACAGCTATACTAGGAATGGCTATCATACTCCTAGTGAACTCCCACATGCACACTTGACACGGAGTCCATGCAAAAAGTGGACGGGACGGGGCAGCACAACCATGCGCCATATTGTCCACTGCCATAGTAACAGCTCTGTGTGCATGGCTGTTGCTATGCTAAGATAGACTGCTGTTGAAGAGCAGCATTCGCACTTAGCTGGCAGTAGGTGAATACCAGTCTCCATGTCTGATCTTGACTTTCCAAGGACACAAAATCTCACATTTTGTTACGAGTTCCCTGCAGCCAAAACTGATGATAAATAAGGTTAAAACTCGTCTGTCTCTACTTCCATAAGTATTTATAGAGGAGAGTAACACAACCATGCTTGCATCCAGCAAAGATTCGGCTTCACTAAAATTCTGTGTATATTTGCCTGGGAAAAGTGAAAGCAAGTGAAACTTTCAGTCTGCTAAAGGTAAGGGCAGAAAGGCACAGAGTCCCTTGATTCTTGCTAAACTAAAAGTATGGTTTAAGTAAAAAAGCCAAATTTAGCCCAGTAGAGAAGCCCAGTTCACTAAAACTGTGAGAATGTAATAGTTAACATCTCTATAGTTAACTATGCTTTCTGTGCAATGGGTGAACCACACTCATATCTACTGTAGTCTCTGTGGCAAAGGCATTCCCAGCTCAATAAGTATTTGTTTTCTCCGTGAGGTTTCTTCCATTCAGCTGTTGCTTTTCAATGCATCTTTGAATGGGAACCTGCCACTTGCAATACTCCTTACGAACTAGGAGTATGTATTTAAGTTTTTAACTGCTTTGATAGCAAAGGAATACATAACAACAGCACACGCAATTCTGCAGCTCTTAACAAGTCCTTTCATGTCTGTTAAAGAGGAACATTTTCCCTGTGGGCTTTTTGGGGGATAGGAAGTGAGGCTCATCACATTATACTGCCATCCATAGTTTCACTCTCAAAAAGAACAGCTTCTTAACTTAATCACATGCCCAAGTAGCATCATGCACCTTTAATCCATTTTTACATAGATCCTCCATCTTCTTGCCTTCTCTTATGCTATAATGATCCTCCTGTCCTTTTATTCTCAGTAGACTCTATCAACCCCAAGTAAGTCACCAGCATTTTAATAGCTGAGAACTTAATTATAATTTGAATCAGTGCCACCTAACTACAGATTTTGCTTGAAGCTTCTGTAGGGAATAAAAAATTTAATTTTGCAAAGCATCCAATTACTTGTTCTAAGGGCAAATGAAAACCATATACATGCTACTGTTAAATCCTGTATTATCAGCTAAGAAATGAAAAGCTCCAGCCATAGATATCTGCTGTAATGCTGATAATTTTTTCCAGCACCGTTGCCAGAGCTGCCTGTCTCTGCCTTAACAAAGTAGTTGATTTAATACACTGTTCCTCAGATGCTGCATTCTGGTTCTATGAATATTTTGAATGGAATTACATGATACTGGGTTCATTCACATTGAGCCCTTCCAATGATCACACCACATAGTTCAGTTAACAAGGTCTGTCTATTCTTTTCATACCCTCTGCCCTGGACTCCAGATGGGAATATAGCACCATTACAGTGCCACGGTGATGGAGTTGCCTCATATACCACAGGACTCACCATAGCCTCACTTCCCCCGCCAAAAAAAGTCACTTGTCAAGGGTCTTGTAGCAACAACATTTGTATTCACTATTTTTCCATTTCCATTTCCATTTCCATTCTTATTTGTATACCACCTTTCCAAAAGAGAATTTTGCCCAAAGCTGTTTACAACAAACAAAAAAAATTACAATGCAAATACACTCACATCAGAGAAATACAGCAAGTAAATACAGCAAGTAAGGAAATCAACTTCAATAACTAAATCATCAAATATATTTCATAAGCAATGTACAAAATTCTAATAATAAGTTATGTAATCTAAAAAAAACTACAGTACACAGTATCAAATAAAAAATAAAACATAAGACCAATTAACACAAGACAACTCAAAAATGTCAAAGGAGAAACTGAACTGAAACTGCAGCAAAGCAACGACAACCAACCCAGGTGTCCCTCTGTTCCTCCATCTTCAGCTGGAACCCACACCTAGAGGAGGCCATGGCAAAGGCTCCATTCTTACAGGTGCAGCACAAAACTTGGTTGTTTCTCCTCTCACCCCAGTCAGAAGCAACCACAGTTTTTATATCCATCCTGGAGGAGGGGGTTGTGAAGGCTACAATCTCAAAGGTGCAGCACAAAACTTGGTTGTTTCTCCTCTCACCCCAGTCAGAAGCAACCACAGTTTTTATATTCATCCTGGAGGAGGGGGTGGTGCAGGCTACAATCTCACAGGTGCGGCACAAAACTTAGTTATTTCTCCTCTCACACCTCTATCTAGATGAAGCAGCAATCGTTGCTCCATCCACTACAAATGTGTGGAAGCTGAAACAGCCATCCACACGTGTGGTGATGACAACACTCTGGAATGCCCAGATGTGCACATGACATCAAAATAATTTTTTTTAAACCACACAAAAAATTATACTGTTAAGAAATTTCCCTTTAAAAGAATACACATGTACATCATTGACTGTTTTATTACCCATCTTCCTCTGTTTGGTCTAAGAGGAATAGATCAAGAGGTGGATAACTAGAAGCTAGCCACAGTAAGAATAAAGAAGAGAAGTTATAAGAAAGAATGGGGCTTTGGTCTAAGCCAAAACATCATATTTATAAAGGAGGAAGAATAAATGATGACAAATTATGTCTATGTGACAGAAGGGAAGAATAGTCATGATGACCTAAGTCTCTTGTATTTATTTTTATTTTTAATTCCTTTTACAATAAGTTGAATGTGTGTTTTCTTTGCTCCCCACCCCATTAAACATCTTGTGAAGCTCCTTGTTTGAGATAATGCCATAATTGTTTGTTTTTCATTTTGGGGCACCATGGGATATTTCTTTTAATTAGATAAGAGGACTGGATTAATAATTAAATGTACCCCTTTCCATTTGAGACTCAAATTTGAGAAAATGTTTATTTGCTTCCCTGAGATAAATCTGAAGCTCTTGCACACTTTATGTGAAACTTCAAGTTTATTTTTAATTAACTCTTTCCACTGAGGAGAAGAATTTTTAACTATAAAAAGAGTGAGATTTGAAACTCACTCTGGAACTTGGAAACCACTCCACTGATGGTGGGACAAACTTTGTTAGACCCCATTCCTTCCTTTGGATGACACAGCCCAGAGAGAGAGGCTGTGTGCAATGTGAGCCTTGAGATTTAGCTCCACACCAAACTCTGAGAAGTTATTCATGAATATTAATATCCACACAAGGCAGAAACCTCTTAGTTAATATTTGTTGGTGCATTCAAAAGTCATTTGGGTTTACTTCCTTTGGCTTAATTTGGAGCAAGGAGTAATTATTATCAGAACAGGTGGTGACTGCAGCTAACCTAGGAAGCTTTAAGAAAGAGTTGGACAAATTCATGGAGGACAGATGTATCACTGGCTTCTAGAATTGATGTCTAGGTACAATGTATAGATTGGAGGGGTGGGCAGGATGCTTCTAAAGGCCATCTGTAAGGATAGCAGATGAAAGTTTTGCCTTTGTCTTCTGTTTGAGAATGCTCAGAAGCAATTGGTGGGCCACTGTGTGAGACAGGATGGTAGACTAGATGGATTACTAATTGGTCCAATTAGCTGCATTATGTTACGTTACGTTATGTTATGGAAAAACCTAGTTGTATTGCTGGACTCTGGCATGAATTAGCATTTCCCTGCTGGAATATAGACTCTTACTCATTTCTTCAACACTTTCCTCGAATCCTTTCTTTCCTCTTTTCTCCACAAAAGTCAGGAGTAAAACTTAAGCCTTAAGGAAAGGTAATATAATCTTTGCTATTTAAGTGTCCTATTCAAAAATCATCCCAGACTGACCAGGCTTTCCTCTGAGGAAAAAGCTTAGAAAAGGGGGAAGCTCTGGTTGTGGGGTTCAAATCCACAGAATTAATTTATATATTTAATCAAGGGTTTTATAAGTGAGAAAGGTAACAATAGTCAACTGACTGTCATGTTAAAGCTATAGGGAACAATGTATTCAATTAAAGTAGTGGGTTTCCCCAATAGATTTGGCATCCCCAAGTACTCAATAGTAGAGATGGGCACAAATATTCAAAGCGTTCAAAATTCGTATGAATTCAGCCGAATACAGACATTCAAATTCAAAGAGAATGTTGGCACGTTCAAAAATTGACATTTGAATTATAATTGAATGTTTTGATACATTCGTATGAAGCTTCATATGGGATTCATATGGCATTAAACATTCATATCGAATATGGATCCTACCACATTTGAAGCGTATCTATTCAAATAAATACGAATTTTCTTGCATTTGATTTGGTATGAATTGAATACCAAAAAAAATTGTGCAATCCCTACTCAGTAGTGCTATTCAGTCTTATGTCTTCATTACAGCAAAAGTTCACAAGGGATGAGGAACTCCAGTTTCCATTTTCCTTTTCCTTCATCTATGGTAGTGCACAGGTTCCCATCATGCCTTGACTTTGACCACACTGACTTGAATGATCGGAGTTGTAGTCCAACAGCATCCGGAAGTCCAAGTTTGAGAACGTCTGTTTCTTTCCTTTTTCTTTCACTCTCAATCTTGATTATGGATACATATAATATTTCTGTGTCTTTTGAATGTCTCCAGATGCAACATTTTCACAATGTTTCTATTTGTTTCAAGTTTAAATTGTTAGTAACTTTTCCTAGTAGAATGGTTATTTTCAAGCCGTTGCTTTGATTATATTTTACTGAGTTGTTTTTATGGATCATTTCATTGGAATAAATATGTTATATGACTTGCTTAATAAAAATCACTGATTGGCACTTTAAGTCTAGTTATTCCCCCTTCCCTTCCCCCTGGATATTTGCTGCCAAAAATGAAAGTACACGGGTTTAGGAGTTCTCATAATAGCTCCACTCATCTCACAGATGGGATCATTAGAAAATGAGGAAGCCAGCCATACCTGCAAAAAGGAAATGCTTGATTTAGAGGCCAAAGGATCCTTAAAAGCATGTTTATCTTCACATTGGTGAGGCAGAGGCAGCAATAACTTTGCCAGCCTGCACAACAGGGAGAAGCATGTAAACACTGCTAAAGTTATCAGCAGTGTATAATCAAGGTGGTGCATTTACCTCTGTAACAGAAGCCTCTTCTGTACTCATGCTCACCTCACTTTGATTCGGATGAGTGGATCTGGAATCATTCGACCCATCAATCAGCACCATCTGCAGTAACATTGCCACCATATATTCTTCTTGCTGAATATCCTTCTATGGGTGTTTTTCCACTGTCACTAAAAGTACCCATTAATAGGTACAAAATGGCATTTTTGTACCCATTAATGGGTACTTAATGGGTACTTCTAGTGACAGTGGGAAAACACCCTAACATATGTTTGTTGTTGTGGGGTACCATCGAGTTATGACTGACACCCGGTTGACTGCATGGGCACTTATATATTTGCATTCAAATTTGAATCAAATTGAATATACAAACTTTTGATTCGATTTGAATCTTTAGATTCCGAATGCAACAAAATCCGATTCCAATCAAATATTCAAACCTATTTGTTCAAATGTTAGATTTGAATCTGAAGATACAAATGTCGACAACCTTCATATGTGCTATATGTATCTGTATGCATTTGGCATGCATCCCATTTTATCCTGATATGCATCCTGTTTTCGTCCTGTACTATCACTGCAAATGTGTACAGAGATTCGTACAGATACGTATGTAATACATTGTTTTGAATCATCTGAATGAATGTTTTGGAACATTCAAAATTTGTTCGAATTTTTAAATTCAAATGCATAGACATTCTATTCAAATTGAAGACTGGCAATGAATTTGCACTTCGTCTCTCTTTATTGAGAGACAAAGAGCTAGATAGCTGTAGTTATCCACACTTGCAAATGGCTAGAGCATTCTAATCTTACCTGCAGTGCATTCAGAAGTAATTTGAGTTTACTTCCTTAGGCTTAATTAGGAGTAAGGAGTAATTACTACCAGAAGAGGTGGTGTGCTACTGGTCACATGCCCCCCTTGCACCTGCTCAGAAGACGTGTGAATGGGAGCTTGCCAGGATATCACAGCACAGTGGCTAGTATTGGTGTGTAGCAGTTTGAACTGCTATACAACTAAACTGTTTTGGGAATGCTCCAAGAGGCACAGAGGCATTTCTAATTAAGAAACAGCTCCATGCAGTTGGATGCCCCTTGCCTTAATTAGTCATTCAAGTGCTGAAAGGCCCAGTATCTCAAAACTTTAAAAATGTATTTCATATAATCCAAATAAACTTCAGAACTGAAACATCAGTCAACAGATTGATTAGGAAGAGTTTGCAAACCTTCACTGAATTCTATATAGAAAAGAACTGCAACTTTCATGCGAATTGCAGCTTTACTTAAATTTTGCATTTTGCTTTATAGATGAATGATTGCTGGTTGGTGGCCTTATGTAGTTCACAGCATATCTTCGCTTTTCTTTTACTTTATGTTTCCTCTGGTCTTTCTGGCATTGACTGGATAAGTTATAAAATATAGCTAAGGAATGGCTGATCCCCCAATTCGTTTTTGTTCTGCTGTTGTGGTTGTTTAGCACAAATCATAGTACTGTTCTGTCAAAGCGGTAATCATTTATGCTTGCCCTCAGAGTCAGAACTGCAAACTTGAGTCTGACTTGCTTTTGTCATTACATCCAATCTGAGCCAATTAAGACGATGATAGATACCTTTCCTTGAGAAACAAGACTTGTGTAAACATTTTGCAGATGCTAAAGAAGATGCTGAACTTCCAAAATAATTAACTCTGTTGAACAGTTGCCTTGAATAGAACAGGGCTTTGTTCCTTCAACATGATAAACACAAAAGCAAGGGCAAAAGCAACAACTTAGGGCATGCTTTATTTAATATTATATCCAAATAGCAAAAGTTGGCTAGAGATGCTCAAGGAATTGGTACAAAAAATATAAATGCTTTGAAATAGTTTTTCAGCTTCAAACACTACTACATGTGTTCTTCTTTTCCATGACAGACAGTACCTTGACTCTCCTTGATGCAATTGCAATAAACCTGCTAGGAATTTCTGGCTTGCACGTACCTGCTGGAGTGGTTCTATCCAGTTGCAGGCTGGGCACATCTGCATTTCTCTGCTGTCACAGCCACCCCAGGATTAGATATGATTTCCCTGGAGCAATCCAGCTGTGGACGGCTAAAAAACAGTCCATAGACTGTCCAGACATGGGTGGGTTACTCCTGGGAAAGTGGCTGTAGCTGCATTACTGCAGCTGCTAAATCACCATAGCAACATCTGCCTCTCACCAGATGTTGCTTTGGAAGTAGGGGTGTGCACAAATGCAATTTTCAGATTTGATTTTATCAGAATAGAATGTTTGAATGTTTGAATCTGAACAAACAGAGAAAAAATGAATATATTCAAATTAGAATCCGATTAGAATACATTTGCATCTATTCATACAAATATTTGATTTGTATTTGAAGATACGAATGTTGACAATTTTTATATGTGCATCCATACACGCATTCGTACTCATCCCGTTTTTATCCCGTATACATCCAGTTTCATCCCGTATATATCCGTACAAATGTGTATCTGTACAAATCTGTACAAATCAAATGTCTAAATTCAATTGAATTCAATTGAATTTTGAATGTTTCAAATATTCTTGCACGTCCCTATTCGGAAGTTGTCTTGGCAATCCAAGCAGTCCTGAACTATCTGTTTGCTCTACAAATGCTTCTGGTTAGGTACAATGCTAGTTTAGCACGTATACATGCAAATGGCCGCCACCATTGTAGATCCTTACTAGATTGGTATAGTATTATTATACCATACCGGGCTGATAAGTGCAAACAAGCCCCTAGACTCCTTCTGGGCCTTTCTCTTCCACACTGTGGTACCGAACAGAGAGGCCACACCTCCTGCCACCATGCTTTGCCTGCACTGGACAGACCATAACCCAAAATGACTGCTTGGACTAGAACAGCTGTAGACCTTTTCAAAAAGGTTAATCATGGTCTGCTAGTGAGTAAGTCAGCGCAGTGATGCCTGTGAAAGGGTGCACCCTTCTGTGGGGAATGATTTCAGTGGTGTGTTACATTGCACTGCCAGAATTGATTCCCATGGGGCTCTGAGGCCCAGAACTTTAATTCCTGGCCATCAGGATCTTTGGATCAGGTTCTGAAGCTCATGCAAGCTTCAGAGCAGCACGGTACTCTCATGGTACAGACTGTCCAAGTGCAGACAACCTTGTTCTGGGACAGCTGAATGATTCTATCTAGAGTTGTCCAGCCCATGCGAGTGCGAATTCTGCAGGGGCCAGTATACTGGACCAGCAAGTATAGTAGGAGACTCCCTTCCACATGCTGGTGTGGTCTAGGGGAAGTCAAAGGCATGTCGGTGTGGAAAGGAGGCCCATATACTGACTAGTGTGGCATTGCCCTTAGACTGTGGCATTTCTAGGAGTCCTGCCCTAAGGTCCTCACAGCCATTTTTCTTAGCTTCAAACTTCCTGCTTCCCTCACTTTCCATTTTATCACTACTGCTTCCATTCTCATATGCTTATCCTGGATTCATCCTTCGATGAACGCTGTAGCTCAAAAAGCATCTTCTATTGCTAAATCGGAAGTCGTGATGGGGAATGTAGGCCACCTAGGAAGAGAAAGACAGTGGTAAAGTGACATTTCTCGCCTTTAGACTTTTTTAAAAGTAAAGCTGAGAGCAGTAGTAGGGCACTTGAAGGCTTTAGTGTTAGGAACCTGAATAACATGAAAGCCTCAAGGTAGCATCCCAAAATAGACCCAGGACATATAGACTCAAGGCAGAACATTCATTTCGGAGCAGGTTTCAACATTTTTTAGAATTCCACATACACATAAAAATGAAATCAAGTAAGCAGTCAAAGTTGCGCTGCACAAAAACTCTAGGATAAAAAGCCCATTGATATTGTGGCTGAAAATTCTGGCTGTTTTTGTATTATTCATACTCAATAATCCATACTTTGTAATTTTAAAATAATAGGAAAAGCCTCCAAATAGGCCATTACTCAAATGTATTTATTTAAAATATTTTTATACCTGTTCTCATTAAAAAATCCTAAAGCAATTTATAAAAGTATAGATTAAAAGCAAAGCTCTAGACTATTAAAAACATATCAAAAATTTTGTGAGCCAGGAAAGGGAGAGAAGGGAGGGAGGAAAATGAATAATATAAGAGAAACTCTGTTGGATCAGGCCACAACCCATCTAGTCCAACATTCTGACTCACATAATGGCCCACAAGTTGCTTATAGGTATCTCAAATAGAAGACAAAGACAATACCTTAACCTGCTCTCAACTCCTTGTGAATGGCCTTTAAAAGCATCCTGCTTGCCTTTCCAACCTCAGCAGCCATTCTTGTTATCTATTGATAGACCTGTCCTCCATGAATTTGTCTAGCCCATTTGTAAAGCCATCCTGGCTGACGCTATCATCACCTCTTCTGGTAGGAACAAAGGAATAAAGAATTTTTCTTAAAGAATATCATTTAAAAATAAAGAAATTATTAACCAGGAAATTATTCTGTGCATAAAAACATAAATGAAAAAAGAACCAACCCAAAACTTCCTTAGCACTGATTTACTGAGAATATAAGACTACATCCAAAAACACATGACACAAAGAATCCTTTCCAAAGGCTGTCCTTCAGGCTAGAATCAGGAGAAAGCAGGAGAAAGCAGGATGTGGCCCTGGCCATACCTTCCCAGACAGACCATGAAGGCTTTCTTTCCTATTGCCAAAACAGTTGCACTGTAGATAGTCCTAGGAACATGTCCTGAGAGTCACAAACAAAGTCTACCCCACATTTACTCAAATGTGGTGTGATGATGTGTGGACTCCATTCAAAATTTGGAAAAAGGGGATGAAGGGACAATATGCATTAGGGTCCTCACCTCACGGACATTAGAAAATTTGGTGTCTTAAGTCAATTTATTCTGGTAATTAAATAAGTGCATCACTACCCCCTATATTGCATCAGAAATCCTTTGAAGTTATGTGGGTCAACCTGATAAAATCTCCAAAAATACAGAAGGCTGGAGTTGGAGGCAACACAGCACTTGGTATGAAGATGGAAAGTCCCCAGACATCCAGTCATCAGAGAATATGGTTCAAGATGCTGATTACAGAAATTGAGAAAACACTCAGAAGAAGATTGCAAGTGGTGTGAGACATAAAACTGTCTGCACATTTTCTCACCAGCCTCTTGCTACACTTCTCAGAGAGTTTCCAATTAATTACTCACACATTGATTCCCAGTCTCCCTCCTTGCTTGGTTATGTGATACTCTGCACTGCTGCTTTCAACATTGTTATGTTGGCCTTGGGGCTTCCCATTGCCCAGTGTCTTCTCAGCTAGCTTTGCTGACATCACCATTTATGTTCTAGTCACCGTTGTCCCTCCGCAACTAAAAGCTTCAAGAAACATTCAGATGCCCTTAGCTGCATTTGTGATGGCTTCATCTCCATTTACCATAATCAGGCACCCTCATGGTTCTGAAAGCATCAGCAGATTCAAAGAGATCATGCACACTGTTGTGTGATTGCAACACACACTTACAAAGAAGTACAGTTTCTTCCTATCCTGCGCAGAGATGCCACAAAAAAAAAATGGCAACTCCTCACTCTGAAATGGAGACATCTCAGGGAGCTACTCCATTCACCTGAAACAAAGACACCTCTCCTGGAAGTACTAGGGGTGTGCACAAATGCATTTTTTGTATTCTAATTTGAGTCGAATTGAATATTTGAAAATTCAATTCGATTCAAATTTTAAAAATCCAGATTTATGAAAATCCAGTTTGAATCCAGATTATTCAAATCCATAGATTTGTATCCATTTTTTGAATATGCGCACATCCCGTTTTTATCCCATATGCAACCAGTTTTCATCTCGCATTATAAGCGCAAATGCACATTATACTCATATGTGATATATGTGGATCTGTTCATTCGAATTATTTGAAAATCCGTATTGGATTTTCAAAAATCCAAAATTTGTTTGAATGTGTAAATTCGGATTTTCAAAAATCCAGTTTGAATTTGAATGTTGATATTTGGCAAATTCAAATTGGATTTTTGAATTTTTGAATATCTGTGCACTTCCATAGGAAGTACAGATGCAGCCTTGATGTTCAGGGAGGGGAGCACTATGCTTACAGACCTTGCCTCTGTCTTAAAACACAACAATTTGTGGTTTGTGATATATCTCCCTTGCAAGTGGCATGATGCAGAAACTTTTCCTCACACCAGAGAACATTAGCAATAGATCACAAATGACACGTCCTCACTGGAGTAATTAATCTTAATTGTCACAGAATACTTAGGTTTAACTTTTAAGAAGTCTACAAACTGTATTTTCTGTTATCTTATTATACTTAAGTACTTTCAATAAAACTATCTGAGAATGGAAAGTGAAAATCCAATTAAAATTCTTTTCCCAAACTGGAATTACATTTGCACTGTATGTCCAAAGCTTAGTCACTGCATAATATGCAATTAAGCTGTAAGAATATAGCCTAGATAACAGTACATCTGCTTTGTAGAATATGTTGGAAAAGCAATTGCAGTACACCAGATTGAACAGCATCTTGACAAGAGTAAGAGATGGATGGTATTTAACGGTTCCAAGAATGACTAGGAATATATGAATCTCTCAGGCTGGCTCCAGACAGGAGGAATTGAATTGAATTGATTTGAACCATTATTTATATAGTGCCATTAGCATACATAACGCTTTACAGTTTAAGATACTTTGCAGGGACTGTGGAGCAGCTGTCAAAGTGCCCGACAGGTTTCACGGTGCTCCACATTCCCTGCAAAGTAAACCCCAGTGGTGAGAAATGGTATTAACATCAGCATCATCTGCGAAGGAGTTTCCCTTCCCTCCACATTTCCCCACTGGAAGACTACCAGATAAGAGTCTGCTTCTCTAACCACAAGACCAAATTGGCTCACATAAGAAAAGGGAAATTTGCAGGACTGAGGTTGAGCTGTTCCAAACAGGAAATATGGGTATATGAGGTGTAGTTCCTACAGAAAATAAAATAAAAATTAATTAAGATCTCACTCACTTGATAAAAGTTTGAGTTCAGCTTTTATGTCCTTTTCAATATGGATTACTAAACTAATATAATCTCTTCCTCACTCCACAGTTCATTTACCACACAACCGTATGACTTTCAACTAATGTAGCAGTGACTCTTGCATCACACTGAAACCAGCATGTTGTGATTCAATGTTTTACCTCTCCATATAACAAAATGGCACTGTCATGGCAATAGTGTGTTAACCAGCTGGTGAAGTTCA
Organism: Aspidoscelis tigris stejnegeri; assembly: GCA_023333525.1. NCBI lineage: Eukaryota > Metazoa > Chordata > Lepidosauria > Squamata > Teiidae > Aspidoscelis > Aspidoscelis tigris. Next base: position 51,109,970 of record JALMGA010000002.1, on the reverse strand, counting down.
CATCACAGGAATCTATACTCTGTAATTGGCCCCAGTGTGGTACCACTCTAGTGAGGCAGAGACCAATTTCACTCATGTGAAAACAAAATAATCTAACTGAAATTGCTGTACAAGAAATATGATTTAAGGGAGGTATAACAGGCTGTTTATATACCTGCAGATAGCAGAGATCCTCCTGAGTATGTATAGATGGTTTGGTGGCTTGTGTTTTCTAACAAGTATACTCAAACACGTAAATTTAAGGGAGCATAAAACCATTTCATTGGGGTCACATGTGTGAAGTAAGTGTTCATTACTGTAATAATATCAGAGCGATTTTGACCATGGTTTTATAAAGGAATGTATAGTTTTGCAAAGTTTAGATCTAATATGTTAAATATCACATAATGCAGTGTGCAAAGACAAATCAAAACAATCAACGTAAATGTGATTTTTAAAGTATCTGAAAGCGATAGGACCTCCACAAATAAATTAAGGAAATTGCTGAAAAGCTAGCACCCCTGATGTCCAAGGATCGAAGCATAAATATAAGTCTACCACGCTTCTCACAAAAATTTTTAATATCTATAGATACTAAAAAACTGCATATTCCTTGTTTGGAGGGTTCAAATATATAGACAGGAGTTTTGGCACATTATTTGACTGAAGATACAATGTATCTCTTAGGCTACATCTGTATACATTTTTTAAAAAACAGCAAGTGGCTTAGAAGTGGTAGTATATTGTTATTAGAAGCCTTTCCGCACTGGGTTGGTATACTGGCCCAGCAAATATACTAGAACACTTTGTTCACATTGCAGACCAGTATGCTGGGAGGCCATTTCTCCTGGTAGGATGCTGCAGCTACATGGGATAAGGCATTTGACGGTGTAAAAATGGCACCATAACCTGGTCCAACCATGGCCACTTGTGAGCAGTCCCCATTCTGTTCCAAGCTGGTATACCAAACCAATTGGCTGTGTACAACCAGTACACAGAACTGAGAAGCCCAGACCCATTTCACCAGGCACCCAAGGGGCATTAGAAGCACACTGCTTTTAAGTGCCCAGCCACAATAGCCCAAACAAGCAATTGCAAACACTGGGAATTTTGGTTCCCAGCCTTCAAAGTTAAGCCAGGATGGGCTGCCTGTAACATGGACAGCACTTGACATGGGCCACTAGGTACATCACACCATGTGTTGTGCAGAAATGGTTTAGTGTTCCCCTTAAGGACCAGAGAATGAACTTTGGAAATTCATTTACAGTTTTTTAATGTGCATGTGGATGCCAGCACATCCAAGCTACTTTTGAGTCACCTTTTTACTATATGTGGATGTAGCCCAGTGATGGCTAACCTTTTGAGCTTGGTGTGTCAAAATTCACAGGAAAACCTAGCTTAACTCGGGTGCTGTGTCACTTCCAGAAATATCCATAATTTTGTGATATTTGTAGCTCTAGTAAGAAAGTTATATTTTTGATACATGTATTTTATTAAAAGCAAAAATGAATAATTCCTTACATTTGCTAAGTCTTCAATTGAAAGTTGGTATTTTGTACACTTCAAGAACAAGCAAGCACTACATGCCCAGGTGCCAGGGTGACCAGGTGTGTCACCTAAAAGGGCTTGGCGGGTCACCTGTGACACGCGTGTCATAGGTTGGCCATCACCAATGTAGCCTTATTCCTACCTCATTTGATTGGTCTCTGCCTTCATGCCTTTGAAACTTCTGAACTAGATATTACTGTGCAGAATGTACAATCAGAAGATTCCATGCAGAAAGGCATTTGTGTTAATGAAGTTCTACTTGTACACAAATATCATGGACACTAATAGAAACAATGACATTTCGTTCATGTTGTCTTTAAACTAAGGACCTGTTCATACTTTCCACAGCTGTTTTGGCTTAGTGCCCAAAAGCAATACATTTCCAGTGCCATTCAGGGTGCCTGGTGAAATGGCGCCATTCTACTTAGCTGCAGAGCGTGGCTTCTGCACTTCAAGTGCTCGTGCACTTCCCAGCTGGACCATGAGCTCTTGAAAGGTGGATGGTCCAGCTGGGCCAGGGCAAATTGCCACAGCAATGGCTATAGCAACATCTAGTTTGTGTCAGCACGTTGCCGTTGCAATCAGCCAACAGCTCATGACTATACAACCTCAGCTGTGCCTTCCTGCCCACTCACAGTTTCACACCCAGAACAGGTTGCAAACACAGTTGGCTGGGAACTCAACAGCTGGAGGAAACTCCTAGACATTCTGGGACAGGGGTGGCAGCAGGGCATGTGGATGGATCTCCCTGGAGTATGCATAGGGGCTCTGGACAGGTAAGCACAGACAAGCCCTTGGCTTCCTGTAGCACTCTTCCTAGTCTGACATCTCTAATCTGCTAAAGGCTACTGAACTGAAACTGTAAACAGCTGTCTAATGTAAAATATATTGCTAGGATAGTCAATCTGACTTTGACCATTAGTGGTTCCAAACTGTACTTTATAACAGAAAGGAAAAGGGTGCAACCAAATGTTTGCCTAATGCAAGTTCACTGACAGTCCACATGATAGACCAGAAGAGCCTTTACTGAAGAAACTATCAATATGATGGGACATGAGATATAATAACCATTTGGCACACTAAATTCAATCAGCATCTCACATGGGTCAAGAAATGGGAAGCTTCAGATCAGTGTAATTCCGAAAACAATGAAGGAAACAGCAGCAGGTCTTGGCAATTTTCCAGTCTGACATCGTGCCAGAGCAAAGTAAATTGCTGCCAAGTGGCCAGATAACAATCCTAGTTGTTACACACAGCAACAAGAAAACTGAACCCACTAAAAGTGACTCCCTAGTCCTGGTAATTTATATACATAAGTGATTCAAAACACAAGTTAGGAAAGGACCAAGTACACTGGAAATCAGTTAATCAAGCTATTATTCTTTAAGAGAGGGCTTATCATCTACCTTAAAATGGGGGGGGGGACCAAAGGGATGCAGCAACATTTGTGGCATTCAGATTTAATGCACAAGAGAACCAGCTATCACGTCTCAAATGACAATAGGCATCTGGAAATACTGCCTAAGATAAGTCACCTTTGGTGAAACTGAAAAATAAGCAGATATTCTTTAATACCATTATAACAGATGAAGTTGCTCAGTGATTGCTTATGACTACATAGCTTATAAACACAAATGGCTAACATTAATAAGGTGTTTTGTTATTATTTTTGGTACAATATAGTCGCTGCAGGGGATTGTGCACATCACCAAGACAATATACATAAATCATTTGACTGAATTCGCATTTTCACCATCAACTTGACAGCCCAGATCAATCTATATGTATTGAGCTGACAGTGCTCAAAATTTACATTAGACAGTTTCCTACATAGATCAATGGCAATATTCGACAGAAACATATATGCACATTAATGTTCAGCAGATATACATGTCTTTGCATAACAAGCACAAGCTATGAATAAGATGCGCTCATTTAATACAAATATTGTCAATATATTCCTAACCCTTTTTGGAAATTTAAAGAATAAACTTTTGAAACTAATACTTCCCATTTGGGTGGAAGCTGAGTGGTGTCTGGAAAGGCCCTAATTTAAAAAAAAATCCTTCTCACTGCATCTTTGACACCATCCACATGTCTCTTGGCTGACCTTTGGTCAGCTGGGGATGAGACATTCACAAGGCCCTATGTTAGATGCAGATGTCTCCCTCCTCTTCCTCTGAAAGGGTAACTTTTTGATAAATCAGTTTTAATTATTGTGAGATCACCCCCTTCAGAGGCAAGTTCATAGCCTTTGAAGTTGCCTTATGGAACTTTTTCAGCCAGGTGTCCAGAAGCAGCATGCTTACAGCATCTCCTCTAGGTGCCCAGTCAAACTGCACCTGTATTTATATCAGGTAGAATTCTTGTCGACTGATTTCAAGCATTTTCTCAGCAAAGTCAACTCAGGCTGTGCTCAGACATAACGAAAAGGGGTGCCTTGGAGATGTCTCAAAGAGATAGCATGTGGTCTTTGTCTTCCTAATTCTTCTCTAATCCACCTTTTCTAGCACAGAATGTTTAGGAGTGGAGAGAGGGACAGACTAGTGTGTGAACAATCCTACCTCACAATCTTCTCAGGGTCTGTGGATCACACCTTCATTTTAAGCCTCCCTCAGTCCATCTTCTGTCCCAACACTCACACCTTTTTAGTTCAGCATATTTTATTTGTGGACTTTCCTCACTTCAATCATACTTTCCTGAGTCCTGATTTTTATGTGTCTCAAGTCATTATAGAGTGTTAATCCATTTTCATTTTCTGGTGTGATCAGGGAAGAGGACTAAAGGAAACTGAACCATACTATATTGGGTGAATACTGTAAGAATTTGCTTTCCCTTTCACCCATTGTGTGATTTCACACTGTTGAGTGACAGAACCTTTATCCTGTCAGAACGCAGGGGGTGTTGTGATGATGGAGGGGTTGGAGATCTAAAAAAGTTTCATAAGGGAGTCTCAGGACAGGAACAGAAAAGTGTGAGCATAGTGACCCAAACTGAAGATGAACTGAGGAAGGATTATCAAGTACAGAGTGTGGTTGGAGTTAGTGCATTTTGAGTCCCATTTCTTAATCAGATGGATTATGTCAGCAAGGTGTGATCATGGCCTAAGCCTCCTCAGAGATGCTTTCTTGCTGTGTGTGATCACAGCTGCAGTGTATTATGGGGGGGGGAGGGTAATCTGCCTTAATGATTCCACCAATCTACCATGTACTTTGATTCACTCCTCATTTCTTGTGGGAAAAGCAAAAACAACAACAACACTATACCCATCATGGGTAACAGATAATCCATTTACTGTGGGGGCAGGGGAATCTCATATAAATTGGCCCTTGAAAATCAAACTAGAATCCACATCAGAAATCACTCATAAGGCAAAACAATGAATTCTGTTTATTGGAGCACAGGCATCCCTTTATTTGTGCTCTCCCAATTTCCCCAAACAATGCATTTTACTGAAACAGATAGGCATGCAGCAGAAACAATAGTCTTGCTTGACAAGCTACTTTTTTCACTGTCACCACTCTGTGCAAGTTCAAACAAAGATATTTACATGGAAATGAGTGAGGCTCTTTCAAGCAGCATGTTCCTAGGAACACCAATCTCACCCCCACTGAACCCAAACATTTATTTCCCCCACCCCCCAAATAAATGCATTTTTAAATTCCAGCGGATGTACCAGCAAACTAGGAAGAGATGCTAGATATAGGATGAAGTAAAAGCAATGAAGTTAGCTGAGTATCTCTGAACTTTCTTTAAACTGGGCATGCTATGTGCTGATATTCACCCTGGGAGGAGGTCAGGCAAGCTACGTATCTCAGCTTATCATTCCTTGTAAGTTTGCAATGCATGAATACTGTATGACTGCAGAGCAATTTAGATTGCAAGACAATATGAGTTTTGAGAATAGTAATTCTATACAGTGTACTTTTTTTTCTTTGCCATGAGGGAGGGCTGGGGGTGAAAATGGAAGGTGAAGGCTGCATTATTTGAGAGGAGGAACATGAATCATAACGCTGTTGAGAGCAAGAGCTTCTCATTAAGAAAACATGCAAAAGAGCATTTATTTGTCTTTTAAAAAACACATCTTTAGTTCTAACCAAGGAGACTGCAAAGAGACAAAAGAGAGTTCATTGGTGCTGTTTAGCTCAATAGAAGGCCCTCCTGGGAATGATGTTATACCAGCTTGTAGCATTATTTTCAAAGGCCCTGCTTGGGGTGGGGTGGGGGTGGGGAATAATAGTTATGAAATAACCAAGGAAGTTTCAACTTTATCATATTTAACCTACCTTGTATGGTTTTTGGCACCTGGGGTGCCAGATCTTTGGCTGTGGCACTGCTGGGGAGAGTGGGAGGGAAGCATGGAGGGTTGTATTTTAAAGATGTTTTAAGAGTACTTTGATTGTAATGTGCTTTATGTAGGGCTGCCCTTGAAGATGGTTCAGAAGCTTCAGATGATGTGGAATGCAGAAGCTAGACTGCTAAATGGCACTGCTGGCTGGATGCACTTTGTGCTGGTCCTAAAAGAACCGCACTGGTTGCTTATTTGCTCCCAAGCCCAGTTCCAGGTACTAACATTAATTTATAAGCCCTATCTGCTGGTGAGCCCCCTTAGAGGTCTTACCACTTTCAATAGTTGAGGGGGGTTATGTGGGAGGTCATTCTTGGTTTTAGCCTCAGGTTATGGAATAACCTCCAAGGTGCCTCAGGCACCATCATTGCATATGTTCAATAACTAGTGAAAACGCATCTCTTAACACTGACCTTTGGCTGAGGAAAGAACATCCCCATGCAGGCACTACCATTGTTTTAGTCATTTTGGGGAAGGTCATTTTTATTCTGATTATGGCCCACCCTGAGATTTTTGGGTATACAGATGATGGATGGATGGATGGATGGATGGATGGATGGATGGATGGATGGATGGATGGATGATAAAGAGAGAAAGAGATAGAATTATTGTTTTATGAGAATCTACCTGCTTCACAATAAGGAAAGAGGTGGATATAGAAATAGTTTAAATAAGATATATATTAATCTGCTGACTTGGGGAGGGACTGAACAGTAATTTGCTGTTAATCCTTGATCAAGTCAATGTAATTCATTACACTGAAAGTGAAACTTTTCACATCCTGGACTTGCAAAATACCCTTTCTTCATTCTGCAGCATGTTTATTAGAAAAAATATTACCTAACTTAAATGGGAATTCTGCACCTGGTTACCATACTTACATATTTGATTTCTTCTGCAACTTAGAGTGCAATTTTTATTCAGCCTTACAAAATTTGAGATATTAATTAAGAAGACTAATAGGCAGAGAATCTAAAATGCATAATTATTCATTAAATATCCCTGAGAATCAGAGCAGCTTAAAGAAAACATTATGAAGATAGGTTCAAGATATAGAGAAAAACATCCAGTGGACTGAAAAAAATGATAGCAAATTACACATACATTTCTCTTAAATATGGTTATAAGGGAACACTGCAATAAAATAATGGGCAAATAGTATACTAACCCAGTAAAAAAGAAACAAACTGAATAAAAATACCCATCCACATGTTGAAAATGTAGGGAACAAGAAGTGGTGGGCAGAGATGTTGCAAAGAGATTTTCTAAAATAATAGTTATTTGTCAAGGATGCTGATTTATGAAACTCAGCATTAGGGTATGAAACTCCTTGTGATCTATGGACCCTTCAGTGCTGAAGACACATGAAGAACTGGCTTCATGGGTGGTTATAGCTGCCAGAAGTTCGAAAGCTGCAAAAATGGAAATTATCAATGGCACCATCTATTAAAGAATGAAAGCAAAGAGTGTAGTATTGTGCTAGTAGGAAGGTAATGCTTTATATTAGATTCAAGGAAACAAAATGTCAGCAGTGTTAGTTTTTGATCAAATCCCCTCCTTAACTTAATTGCAAGAGAAACTGGTTGCCATCCATGATAAATTACAGTATTCTTAAAGATTTGCAGTGGCCTAAATGATTCTATATTGCTGCTTTAGGCCATGTTTTCACTTACCTGAGAAGGCACCTGATAAGCAGCAGTTGGTGCCTTGTGATGATCACACCGCCTTATTACCAGGTGTGTTTGCCATTTTTGGAAGGCACAGTTTTGGTTGAAAGTGACACCTCTGCACTTGAAAATGGAAATGAGGAGGTGTCATTTTCAATGGTGATTGTGGTGCCTCCACCATGCTCCTGGAAAGAGGATGTTTCAGTTGTAACACACTGCTGAGACTGGTCTACCTCTGCTTCTTTCACACACACACATACAGTGCAAATAAGAACATGAGGAGTCTTGTTGAATCAGGCCACAGCCCATCTAGCCCAGCATCCTGTCCCACACAGTGGCCCATCAGTTACTTCTGGGCATCCTTAAGCAGAGACAAGAGCAAACCTTCACCTGCTCTCAAATCCCAGACAATAGCCTTAGAAGTATCCTGCTTGTCCCCCAAGCCTGAATGTCCCCTACCCCAATGGCAACTAGGTATCAATTATAGGTACATCTGTCACCCATAAATTTGTCTAACATTTTCTTAAAGCTATATAGGCTGGTAGCTGTTACCACCTCTTCTGGCAGCAAAGATGTTTAGGCTGCATCCATACAAAGTTGTGTTGTTGTTTTTGTAAGTTTCTTCAAAGCAGCTTAGAGATGGGAGCATCTCCATGCTAGTGCTTCAACACACAACTAAAGGCCAGAAAATGCACCTCAAAAATGTGTTATCTGACTAGTATGGATTATAGATGGGATGGAAACACTAATGTCCACATACTAAAAGTCACTTTTTAGCAGCTATTGTAAAATGTGTGTAGAATCTTGCACCCACACATGGGAAGTGCCCTACCAGTTCGTCCAGCACTGGTATGTAAAAGATGATACATAGGGAGCAAAGGGAGCCCTTTTGGAAGGCTAGGCTGGTTGCTGAGCGTTGTATTTGTTATTAAATATTGTTCCTTTTCTCTCTCTCTCTCTCAGACCATGTCCCCACTTCTGGTGGAGTTGGCTTCATTTGGGATGGATCTGCATCACCCTCCATGTCTCCATTTTGGAGCAAGGAGCACCTTTTTCTGTGGTGCCTCTGTGCAGGATGGGAGGAAAGTGTCCTACGACAGGGGCACTTCCCAGATCACGTCAGGAAACTGCTCCACAGCTTCTGAAGATATCTCATGCTCTTAGCCACTCTGGGTCAGAAGCAACTCCTCAGTGCATGGATGTAGCATTCCAGCCAGGACTGGGCTGGGAGCCATGAAAAAAAAATTAATTTAAGTTTAGTAAATTTTAAAATAGTACCCAAAGCTGCTTTGAGGTTTGGCAGCAGTTGAGCAGTTTTGCACACCTCCGCTCCACCAGCAACTGCAAGAATGCTCAGCAAGCTTAAAAGGGAGAAAATCAAGCCATTATCATGATCGCCTTGGCAATCAGGAAACAGGGGTGGAAATATCTGGGGAAAGGGACAAAATCAAGCCGTTATCCTGCCTGCCTTGGTGATCAGGAAACAGGGGTGGAATATTTGCCGTGGAAAAGGGACAAAAATTAACCCATTATCCTACCTGCCTTGGTGATTGAGTTTTTTTCACTCCCAAAAAATCTCAGCAGTTGCTATTTCCAATACCTAGGGCAGGAACAGCAAGCACACCCCACCTCCCAGTGACATGAATGCCAATCTCTTCCCCAAATAGCCTGAGACTGTCCCCATGTGCAGTCTTGGCTCACTAAGCAATCCATCCGGACACCCAAACCATGCCCAGACATGTATTTTAGGGTACCAAATTTGGTCCTGGTGTGGTACGGTTTGGGGCAATTTGGTCCACGGAAATCGGACCAAATAAAAAAATGCATGGGGACACCCCTTGCTGAACCTGATTTTGGTACCAGATCAAACATGCAAGACCCATACAGGGCCAAGTGTGCATTCTGGCTGTTCCCATTTACCTGATGATTAACCAGGCTGAACCCAAATATTGCTGTTCTTACACACCACCCAAATCCCCAGCATGGAGAAACAGGACATTTTAATCTCCCAATCCCCTAGTGCAAATCCTGCCTGCTCTGGTCAAGTAGCTGAGTGGAAAAAGGCAACCACACTTTCCCTTTCACTCCCTCCCTTTCAGATCAGAGGTTCCCAGTAAGACAGCAAATATGTGTTAAAGCAGGAAAGTGGAAAAGCAGAGCACAAGTGATTTCTTCCTTTGAGAGCTCACACAGAGGGGTGAATATTGCTGTTCCCACACACTGCCCAGTAATCGGAAAGCTAGAAAAGGGAAAGACTTGGATTTTCCCTGAATGGGGGCAGGGAAGGAGTGGCTTGACCCAGTTTTGCTTTTGAAACCTTTTTGCTTGATACATATGTATCAGAGGGACACATATGTATCAAGCAAAAAGGTTTGAAAAGTAAAACCGAACCAAGCCACCTGCCACCCTCATTCAAGGAAAATCCAAGCCTTTACCTTTTCTTGATCGGTGCTCTAGCATTGTGGGCATGGCAAAGGAGGGTGGGGACCTTCACAGCTATGAAATCTCACTCACATCAGGCAGACATTGGCCAGAAGTCTAGATCTCCACCCCAAATAGGCCGGGAGCATTTCCATTTGGAGGGGAAAAAGCGGACTTGGCTACAAAAGGGGGGGGGGAGTCAGTTTTCCTCAGGACTTTTTTCCTCTGGATTTTCATTGGATAGTCCTCATAAAATCTGGGAAGAAAAAACTGAATGGGAACACTGGATAGCGAATTCAAATTCTATTTGGATTTATAAAAAATTAAATGGGAACTCTGGATAGCGAATTCAGATTCAATTCAGATTTAAATGCCTATGGGAATGCACCCTAAGAAACTGCACTATATCTGAGCAAACATACCTTGGTTCTCTGAAACTCTGGAATAATTCCTACTGTCAGAAAAAGCATTTAAACCAATGTATTAACCTGCCTGTTTTTCAGACAAAGCACAGATGTGCTTGCGAATTTCTGCCCTAGTGTGCATTCTCTTTCAGACAGAACAAATCTTTTTGCTGCTGAAAACTGAAAGCTCCAACAGCATCTTCTCAATGCCTTTCTATAGCTACTCAATTGATAAACATTATACTTTGCAGGTCTATGTATTCACTGCTATATCTTCCAGAGGGGGATTATAATGATTAGCACATGGCTACCACTAAGCTGTTGCATATCAGGATGATTGCACAAGCTGAATACAATCACAGCATGACATTTTATCCAAATAGTTCTGCACGCTCTCACAGGTAGAAACAGATGGCAATGTTTTCATCCCATCAGACAAAGTATTAACTATGTGAGCAGAGGGCTTAAGGATAACTTTCTGTCATGTTTAAAAATAACTTCATCAAGTCAATGTTCAGGTAGACGCCTGGATCTCTACAGCAGATGAATGTTGGCTTGAAATTAAAACAAAAGAACAGAGTTTTGTGTGTGTGTTTTCTGCAGCACTAAGGATTTAAAAGAAGGAAGAACCACAATGATTAATTTCATTTTTAGAACAGAGGGATCACTTATGTATCAGTTCCAAGCTGCTTGCAATGTTTATAGGAAAACTCAAGTTACATCCAATCATATTATGTTCAATAAACTGTTGGTTTACAAATCCAATGTCACCCATGAAAGCAATGCAGAGTTTAGGACAAAAATATTTTATTATTGTTTCCCTCAAATTCCTTAATTTAGCAGCTAGTGCCTGTGTGTATACCTGGATATGTCCCCAGCATGGGCCTATCAGACTTTTTAGAGCTCCAAATACACTGCAAATCTCCCTTTGATCTTCATATCCAAAGGAATGGGTTGAAGATGGGAACTAACTAGGGATGTGCAAAATTTGATTCTAATTTGCAAATTTGTATTTTCACAGGTATTCACATCGAAAATGAAAACTCAGTTTTTCACATATCTAAAGCTCTGGCTGAAAGAAAGCAGTCTCCTGCTTGTAGAAATGAACAATTCTAGAATTGTTTCACCATGTTTTGGGTCAAGAAAAAGGCTCTTTTCACTAGGAAAAATTGTATTTTTCTTTGCAAAAAAGTTCAAAAATGAATGTAAAAGAACAGTTTTGCAATGAAATGATCCAACAATAAAACAAAACTGCCAGGTTTTCACTTTGACGGTGAAACAAACATGCATTTTTTTTCACACACACCCCTACTGGTCACTGTATCAAGGCTCCATGTTCCTTCCTGATCTTAGGCTGTGTCTGCACTTCAGTGTGGAACAGTTGGGTGAGCAGGAAGAGTGGTAAGGCATGGCAAATTAGGTATTTTCACTCAGGGTAGCAAATTGTACTTTATGTTAGAAGGTGCCTATGACAGTTATTGCATTCTTAAAAGCTATGTTACACTCATCATTGCAAGCTTCTTGCTACTGCAAATGCAGACATAACAGGCGAAGATGCATCCATGAATGTCCTCTGGTGTGTGTGGAGACATGGCCATCAAGAAGTGATATAATTTGCTCTTAAGCTTTTCAGTTTTCCCTTGGACCCAGAACAGTCCGTGTCATGAAATGTGGAATGTCATGGGAAAATCAGGACAGCCTTGAGATATCCAAACTTACCCCTTTCCTTCTGGAAGCAAACCCACCCACCCATAGAACCTTCTCACACAAGACTGCTTCTCCCACAAGACTGAGAAAGACCAATGAAAACCTGTTACCATGTTCTCTCTTTTCTCTCAGAGGTGAAAATCCATCCACTTCCTCAGATTCAGTCATGCAGGTTGCAGATAAATGGTTTTTAAGTTTATATTTGAAAAGTTCCATTGGGTAGATAGCAATAGCCATTTTTTGTCAGCTCTAATACCTGCTTATGGTTAATGTTTTGAATGACTGGATGCAAAGATGAAAAATAACTCTGAGTGTACCTTCTCCTCATCTTCCTCCCTCCTGCTTCTTCTTCCTCCCTCCTTCTCTTTCTTCCTTCTTCCTTTCTCCTCCTCCCTCCATATTTCCCAGAACCCTCCTCCATCATCATCTTCCATCACCCTCTTCTCCCTCCTCCCTCCTCCCCTGGTCCACTACCAGCACATTTGATTTAGCAGAGAGAAAATTCTTTCCTTCCTTTAGAAGTACAGTCCTGTGTTCCAAGTTTGACATTGTACAGGACAACTTTTAAAGTTGAAGTGAAAGTTGCTCAAATAAAAATAAAAGGCAATAAAAGAACTAAAAAAAAGTGGAGCTTTCTCTTCATATGTTTTTATCCACTTCATCGGTGCTTTGATACGTTTTATTTGTGACACTGATTCTAAATGACCTGTTCAGTCTCTTGCCTGTGGGTCATAATGGCCTGCTTATCCAAGAATATAAACATTAACATGTAGTTAATTCTGCTTTAAAAGAAGATGCTGTTATCTTTCAAGAAACAGAAAGCTTATAACTACTCAAATAAAATCCTTTCAAGCTTCATTATTCCAGCAATTGATGCTTCATTATGGTAAATATGCTTAATGCTTTAATCCTTTAAGAAATATTGTCTTGGTGTGTAGAAAAGCCTATTGCATATTGATTACATGACACATTTTCTCAATTCATACTGTATATGGCAATTTACACAAAATGCTCTTGCCCATCTGTACTTTGATGTTCTTATGTAGAAAGTTTACTAGCTTAAGGAGGGGAGATCCACCTGTTCCTAATATTTGGCAACTGTTTGTTATTAGGGCAGGAGTTTCAGGCAGCTTCATGTTCATGTGTACTGGTCTTTATAACTTTCACCGTATCATTTTACTCTTATCATCTATACCAGGTATATCAGTATAAAGCTTGGACCTGTGCCTGAAGGCAGTGAGGACTCGGATGTGGTCCAATAGATTGAGGCTCAACCTGGATAAGATAGGACTGTTGTATGTCCTGGGTTTTCCAGATAAGACATCCTGTTCTGGATTGGCATGCACCCCTCTTGATTCAACAGGTGACAGAATTTTACATTCTCCTGGATTCAGAATTTTTGCATAAGGGTCACTTACAAGCAATAGTCAGAAGGTCTATTGCCAGCTTCACCTAATTAGACAATTGAAGTGCTTCCTTGATAGAGATCACACGGTCAATCAGATCTCCAGATTGGATTACTGTAATGTGTTCCACAAAGGACAACCCTTGATAACAGACTGTAAAATTCAGAAGCTAGGACAGTAGCTGGCATTTCTTACCACAGACATATCATGCTTGTCCTTAAAAAGAATACACTGGTTTCCCATAGGTGTTTGGGCCCAGTTCAAGGCTTTAATGTTGATCCATAAAGCCTTCTACAACCCAGGCCCTAAATATCTGAAGGACCACCTCCCACATAGACCTGTCAATCATTTAAGATCATCAAGGAAAATCCTTCTGGTGAGTTAAGTGGAACCATTGCCAGGAAGAAATTATCATCATATTATGGAATAGCATTCCATGTGAGATCTGGAAGACCTCTAATGTTCCAGGGTCCTCTGGAATGGAATGCAAAAAGATGCATGCCTCCTTGTTCCAGTTTAGCAAGGAGACCCATTTTGGCAGTGCACCAAATTGTGCTTTCAAAATGGTCCCCTTGGAGCTCTGAGGCCAAGAGCTTTGGTTCCTAGCCATCGGAGAACCTAGAAGCTGGTGCTGAAAAACATATGAACTTTGGATCCAATATGAGGGCTGTCCCAGAACAGCTTTCCAAGTGTGGGAGTCTTGTTCTGGAGCAGTGGGGCTATTCTAGCCACCAGAACCTTTGTAGACCCCACTTGTAAGCAGGAAAGCCAAAAGGCCACAAAGTGCGAGCACTTCAATCTATCATGTTTTGATGTGAAGTTTTCTTTCATGTACTGATTTTAGATGTTGATTGTAGATATTGTTACCCACCTGAAGACCTTCAAGTATAGGCCAGGATAAAAATGTAAATAAATAAATACTGTTATGTTTACACCTAGTCATTTTATAAAAAGGATGAAACGTTATCTACATTAAAAGTCTGAATAAAAATGTAATATAAAAACAAATTTGAACAAGTTAAAACAAGTCAAAGCAGCAAGTTAAAACACCAATGACATGAGCACAGAACAAGTTCAGTCCAATGACCATTCACACTATCAATAACTAATGGTAAGAATCCTTCAGGTATTGCTGTGCACATTTAACACATGTTGTGTGAGAGAGAAAAAAACTCCATCTTGACTGTGTCTGAAACAAACAGAAACACATTTGCTGATAAGTTCTGCTTCAACCATTTCCCTGTATGGTCTCCCTTTCAAGTTGCTTTTATTGAAAAAGAAAGGTATCTCAGCATCAGAACATCCTGGATGAAGGAAATCTTTAATTTCTGGATGCTGCCATGTTTGATGTGACACTTGTATCCTTTCATACATTATTTATTTGTGTAAGAACTACCCTGCTTATCCTATGAAGATACCAGAAGGGCAGTGTTGGCAGGTGTCAGCATGTATCAGGCTGAATTATGCTGCAAAGCATCTTTTTAACATTCATGAGTAACATGAATTGAAACTGGGCCCAGCCATCACAAGCTGAATTTAATACAGTATTTAATATTACAACTGTAGTTGATAGAGATGTGCGTGAATTAACATCGTTATGTTCAGTTTGACATTGAACCGAACACCTGTTTGTTTGGGCTAATGGCAAACTGTTTAATCGAAAAAATCCCTGTTTACTTTTGATTTTGAACTTGTTAAAAAAAAATACAATTTTTCCATGGAAAAAGGCTTTTCTTTTCAAGGACAGAAACCCAGCAAACACAAACTGACTGAACCAAACCAGTTGCCTGTTTGTGGAGATAAACTATTTGGTCACCCAGGCAACTGGTTCAGTTCAGTCAACTTTCTGAATATAGGAGCCACCGTAACATCCACAAAAAAGAACTATTCAATTGAATTTCCAAACATGAACTGAACTTTGCACATCTCTGGTAATTGTGTCGCTTTTCCTTATCTCTCCCCAACTTTGATTGCTCCTATCTGCAAAGTGATGTATCGCCATAACACAAGCAGAAGGTAAAAGTATCTTCTGATGACAGTATCAAAGAGATAATGAAAGTTTATTGGAATCGAGATGGCTCCTCCTATTATTGTTAAGTTTGTGAATAAACTTTTATTTTAATCACAAACTGGATAAAACCAAAGCCATGTCCTAAGGCACAGACGACTTAGGTGGTGACTCATCACTTGCCCATGAAGAAGAAGAGTTGGCTTTTATACCCCACTTTTCTCACCCCTAAGGAGACTCCTAGCAGCTGGGAAACCTTATGCTCTTCTGCCCACAACAGACACCCTGTGAGGTAGATGGGGCTGTGAGGGCTCAGAAAGAGAACTGTGACTAGCCCAAGACCACTTTGCTCGCTTCATGGAAGAGTGCAGAATAGAACCAAGAGACCACCAGATAAAAGTCTGAGACTCTAACCACAAGACCAAACTGGCTCACATGTTTTGTGTAGAAGATCGCTTTTTGATCCACAGTGGAAGTAAGCACTGTTGCATGAAATCAAAAAGCAATTTGCCATACATAGTAGTCATCAAAGGCAAGTCGTAAATCACCAGTCAGCTCTCCCACAGTTGCCAGAGCCATGGGCAACTGCTGCAGCTGGCTATACATGCTTTGAAGTGGGAACGATGCTCCTTTTAAATAGATTACATCACTTTAATCCAGAGTTTCAATGAAGAACAGAAAGACGAGGAAGAAGAAGCTACAGTGCACATAATGGGAGGGGAAAAATCTGATTTGGTTAAGACAGGCTCAGTTATGTCTGCCTGAAAACAAGTGACCTGAAGAGAAGTGGTATCCCATCATAATTTCCAGACTTAGGATATGCTACAAGATAGTCTTTGTACAGCAGGAGTATACAGAAGTTGACAAATAATAGGCTAAATCTAATAACTTATTTCAGCATTCCACAACAACCAAATCCATATGTAGCTAAAAGCAAATCAGAAGTAACTTAGAAATGGTAGCATGCGACCCTGATGTTCTCATCCCATTTCTAATTCACTTTTTCTAGTCTAGAACATCCATGAGAAGGGGAAAGGGCAGGCTGCCTTGTGAACAATCCTAGCTATGAACCATCTCTAAACCACCTCCAAGGTGATCTTTAAAACAACAGCAGCAGCAGCAGCATGTGAATGCACCCTGTTCCAGCAGAGGTTTATTTCATGAGAGTCCATCTTCTGACCAACATCAGGAGAGTATATTGCTAAATATATAGGGACCTCTAATAAAAGCCCATGAAGCAAATGCCTGGGGAAATAATTAAGGGTAAGATGGATGAAATATTACAACTGGTGGTTTTATTTTACTCATTTTTTCCATGAGTTCTGTGTTTCCATGGCTGGCCTTAAAGTTTAAACAAACACAAGCATACATGTATTTATATGCATGAATACCAATTTTACCACTGTCTTCAGAAACCTTATATTATGTCTTAATCTTTTGCTCTGTAGTTAGTTAAAATGTTCTATTCAGTCAACTAATCTCCAGGGTAAACTGAAAAACGAGGTCTTGATTTAGTCTGAAACATCTTGATGAGGCCATTTCCATTTGAAGAAATTAGAGGAAAACACCAGAGCTGTTCCATTCTTAGAGGAATATCCACAGAACACAAACAAACAAACAAACAAGGAAATCTAGCTGTATATGCATATGAAAATCAGTTGGATCATTCCACCTTATTCTCTTTCGTTTAATTATTTACTGCTTAAATGGTGCTGGCTCTGACACACCAAATCAGAAAAATATTGAAGTTAAATGGAGCCAATACCTTGATTAATACTAGGGGCTTGGATTCACTCAGCTGACTAGAGAAGACTCAGCACTAAGCTGTGATTTGTCTCTTCGTGCATCCTTAATAGAATGCCTGTATCCTGACATAGTCAGTAAGAATCAGGGAGCTGTCCTTTCAAATGAGGGCTATGAATAGCATAAATCTGATAAATCACACTTCTTAAACAGTTCCATTCAGTGCTCCACTGGAGATAAAAAGCCTCTTCCTATAGATTTGCGTAGTTATTGATGCAAATACAGCAGCACCTTGTCACAAGCAAATGAGGCTACTTGTTCCAGGACATAGTTACAATATGCACAAAATTAAAGGTGGACAAAAAAATGGGGGGGGGGGAGAATGTTCCAAATCTAGAACAAAACCAAGGTGGTTGTTCCAAGGGTCCTACACTGATAAGTAGCTATAGCTGGCACTCCTTTGGGGATCTAGAATGAAACTATGTGAGTCAATTTGGTCTTGTAGGTTAGAGTGGCAGTCTCCTATAGTCTACCAGTTCAATTCTGCACTTGTACACAAAGCCAGCTGGGTGACCCTGGGATAGTCACAGCTCTCCTGAACTCTCACAGCCCCACAGGGTGTCTGTTGTGGAGAGAAGAAAAGGAAACGTTGTTAGCCCCTTTAAGTCCCCTTAAATGGATGAGGAAAGCAGTGTATAAAAGTGAAGTCTTCTCCTTCTTCCTTGAGTTGAAGGCAGCCTCCCAAATCCTTTGTTATCTTCTCTTTAGAATTAGAGGCCTTTCCTGGAGTAGGCCATATTCAGAATTATATCTCAGAATAGGGACCTGCCATGCACATGACAGAGCAGATTAAATTTCTCACCACCAGCATGAGGACTGCAGGCCCCTGTGCCAGGATACAATCCAGAATAAGGGCCAGTGCAGAAAGGGCCATAGATGATATTAGTTGAATTACACTGACTGCCAACAGGCTTTTGTAGTGAATGCAGAGGTGTTTCCCCCCCTTTTTTTTTCTAACTTGCAAACTGCTGAATGAAAAAGCTCCTATTTATTTTAATGAAAAAGCTCTTATTGTTGTAGAATTTCAAAGATGTAACGGTATTAGTCTTGATAGTATTAAAAAACAGGAGGTCTAGTAGCCCCTAAAAAACAGAGAGAAGTTGTGGCATGTGCTTGTTTTTCTAGAAGCTTTCATTGCTTTGAGTCCCCTTAAAAGGCTGAGAAAAGCCGAGTATAAAAACCAACTCTTCTACTACTACTAGCCTATGCCTTATACCTCAGGAACTCCTTGAGATTCCGCCAATGAATCCCAGGGACTTTTACCTTTTGGCACTCTGTCGTGTTTCACAAGAATTACAATAAACTCACAACCCAACTTGTACATTGAAGGTGAAATCCAGTATTTTAAATAAAGCTACCAAGATGAAAAATAATATAGTTTTTCTTTTCTGTAATTAGGAGATGTGCTATAGTTTTTCTATTGCTGTTTGGCCTTTTGTTTGTTTAGGTTGTTGTTTTTTACAAATCGCTGTGGGTTGAAGACAAGCAGTATAGAAACTGTGTATATAAATAAGTACAGAAATTAAATGACCCAAGCTGAGCCTTGGTGGATTTTAAAAGTTTTGTTTTGCATTAAAGCTGCTCAGAAAAAAAAGGAAAAGCATAAACATGGAGAAATGAATATTGGGAGGTGATGGAAATCTTCCTCATTCCAGTTTAGGAAACATTCTTGAGATGTTTAGATTAGTGGATGGCTGGTATGTGGAGCTGCCATATGTATTGAATATAGCAATACTGGGCAATAACGCAATATAGTGATATCCTGGACAAATTAGGACAGACCAAAGGCTCCACCCCCTTTTATTTTTGGAGTTCACACACAGAAAATGTGCTGTTGCCTACCAGTTTGGGATGGCTTTGAAAAAAGAGTTGGACCAATTCATGGAGGCCGTAGCCATCAATGGCTGTTAGTCCTGATGGCATTAGGAGGTTGTATGTCTCCAAAGGTTGGCTGGAAGGCTGCAAGCAGAGCAAGCTGTGAGCTCCTGTCTTGCTTGTGGGCTTCTTTGCATGGGTGTTTGGACACTGTGAGAGAAGACTACAGGACTAGGTGGGCCCGTATGTCTGATCCTGTGGAACATATGTATGCATTTATGTTAATACCTCCTGAAACCAATGGAATTTATTACATATTACTACCCTCATGACAGCTCTATCAAAAGACCATAGCTCCTCTAGGACATGAATGACCTGTTGAGCAGCTTTAGCCTGAGGCAATTCATTCAGGCATAAACACAGCAGACTGGATACAACTTGGTAAATCCAAAACACAGAGTCAGAAATGCCTTTCCATCTGGAAGGTGTTTTATTGCTTAGTAGAAGCATATAGCAGAATAAGAGCAGATAATGAAATTTGCCTAATGAATATATGCATGGATATACAGATAGATACATGACAAGAGAAAAACATAAGTGAGTGAATAATATCATGTGCATATACAGCTTCACATGGCTTCTCACAATGAATCAGGCTGTGAGATGTGCTTCTGATGGCTGGCGCTTTCTCAGCAGCTAGAAAATTTCTCATAACATCAATGGTCTTAAGTCGCCATGTTTAGGCTAGATTAACAGAATGACAGCACCCGCTGATAATGTTTCTCACACTGAAAATGTCTCGACATGACCATTTTCATGGTAGAGAGCTAGTAGGTAGTAGGTATAACAGCTTAGGTCTTGACTAGGGAGAGCAGGGCTCAAACCCCTATGCACCTGTGGAAGCTCCCTGGAAAACCTTGTGCCACTCATTGCCTCTCCGTATAATTTTCCTTACTGTTAAGAAGATAAGAGGAAAATAACATTCACTGCTTTGAGCATTTCAGAAGAAAGGGAGAATGTAAATGAAAATTAAACAAAAGGACACACTAGACTACTTGGGACTATTCACCAGAACCTCATTCAGTGTCATACATGCAGTCTACCAGTCAGAAGTGCCCTTCACCAATCAAAAAGAGCAGAAGTAGTTATATGTTTTTGCACTAGACTCAGCCCTTTTGTTTTAGGAAATCAGGGTGCTTTCTTTCTTTCTCTAGACCCATTCCAATCTGGTTTCAGGTACTGAGACTGCCTTGGTTGCCCTTATGGGTCACTTTTATTGGAAGAGGGATGGGAGCGATGTGACCCAGTTGGTTCTCCTCAATTTCTGAATGGTTTCCTGTTGGCATGGCTTCAGGCACTGGAACCTAGAGGGACAATTTTACAATGGTTCTCTTCCTATTTCTGTGGTAGGCTCTGTAAAGTAAAAATGGGGGACTTTTGTTTGATTCTGTGGGGACTTCCATGTGAAGTTCCCCAGGGCCAGCATACTCTTGAGTCAGCAGGAGTTTTAGAGTGAGGTGCCATCAGTTTTCTCTTTCTTTCTGAATCAGAAGAGACAGACCAGGTGCTTGATTGCTTCCTGGAAACATTAACTAACTGGATGTTGACCAATACATTGAAATTGAATCCAGATAAGACAGTGGTACTGTGTGTCGTAAAGTCCCAGGTCTAGGAAGTTACTAGATGTACTCCTGGATTCATCACTGTTATTTAAGACTCACATGGCAATGTTAGCCAGAAATGCCTTCGTCTATCTCTGATAGATTCACCAGCTTCAACCTTTTCTAGAACTTGGCCACAGTGATCCACATTCTGGTAATGTAGGCTGTAATGCAATTCACGTGGGGCTGTCCTCAAAGTTGGTCTGAAAGCTGGAATGAGAACAGAATGTAGTTCTGGACTGTTGATGAGATTTCTGACCAGATACATATCACACCAGTCTTGAAAGATCTGCACTGGTCACCAGTCTGGTCTTGTGGTTAGAGTACTGGATTCATATCTTGTAGTCACCAGTTTTGATTCCGCACTCCTCCATGAAGCCAGCTGGGTGACCATGGGCTAGTCACAGCTCTCTTTCTGAGCTCTTACAGACCCCCTACCTCACAGTGTATCTGTTGTAGGAAGAATAGAAAATTTTGTCAGCCACTTTGAGTCTCCTTAAATGGGTGAGTAAAATGGAGTATAAAAGCCAACTCCTACTCCTCCTTCTATTCATTTCCAAGCCCAATTCAAAGTTATCTGAAGGAGTGCCTTCTCCCATATAGTCATATCTGAGTATTGAGATGTCAAGGAAAGGGCTTTCTTGTAGTTCTGACTCTCTCAGAGATGCAAGGGGCAAGGACACACAAAAGGGCTTTTTCTGTGGTGGTCTCCAACCTCTGGGACAGCATCTGGTTAAAACATATCACCCAGGCCTTTGATGTTTAGTTTCCTCTGCATCTGGTCCTCCTAGTCAGGGAGGGAGAGAGGGAGGGTTATGTTTTAGATTATATTTTAGATTATTCTATATATTTTATCTTTTTATTGTTAGGACTTGCCCTTGGACCTTTGGGTGAAGTGAGATAAAAATTCTTAAACAGACAAGCAAAAAAGTAAGCTTATAGAAGATCTTGTCATTGTTTTTAAATGGGCAAGCTTTTCTGGAAGAGCTTTACTGGGAAAAGAGTTTAGATGAGTCAGAAGTTAAAATAAGGAAACATGACAATGCAGATAGCAGTAGGTGCAAATATATTCCTACAAGGCGCAAAAGGTTCAGTGGAGCAATTAAAAAGAGATGTACTCATGTTAATGAGATTTTTCCAAAAAGAGGAACTTGATCACGTTTCTAGTACAAAGCGGATAAGTTATTATGATCTGACATTTACTTGTAGGATGTGAGGTCAGTGTTCAGATTAAGAGACAACTAAAGGAGTGGTATGAACAATTTTTTTAAAAAAATAATCAGACAAAAGGAAGTTCTTGGATGCAAATATGAAATGAACCGAGGCATACTCTAAGCTGCCAATAAGAGAAAACTACCTAAAACTTCTGGTCAACAAAATTTTTAGTAAGGTGGGGGGAGCATAGACCTGTTGATGAAGAAACCAGAGTCCCATATAATTTTTTTTCCAGTAAATAATTAGCTGACAAGAACATAGGCATAGCCCTGTTGAATCAAATCAAAATGTGTCTAATTCAGCATCTACGTTTCCCAGAACTAATTAGCATATTCCTAGATGGGAACAATATTAATGCAATAGCCCTATTCTTGCTGCTATTCCTCAGCAATAGCACCATTGAGCATCCTGTTTTGGTTCTTGGTGTAGCACATAGTTGACTGCAGAAAACCAAAAAGAAAGCCACAGTGTCAACAGTAGGGATGTGCACAAATATGCATCAGGTTTCTGATTCATACAACTTTATATGAATTTGAACATTCACATTCAAATTGGCTACATTCAAAGACTGACATTCAAATGTGAAGCGAATGCTTTTGTGCATTTGGTGAAAGCTTCATTAATTTCTTGAAGGTGGGGAGATGGCAGCACAGCTGCCCAGTCGCGGCTGCAGTGGATTCAGAATGGATTCAGAACATATTAAATACGGATAAAGCAGATTCAAAGGGGATTCGGAACAGATATTGAGGGGATTTGGAGGCGTGACTGGCAGCATGGGTTCAAAAAGCATTTGAAGAACTTTCACAGTGGGTTCAAATCCTATCATATTTGAAGTGGCTCTATTCACATGAATGCAAATTTCCTTCACGTTCACTTTGATGTGAAGCAAACATGAAAAAAAATGTGTACATTCCTAGTCAACAGCACTCCTAGGATGCATGTCCTACACATCTTGTTCTATAACAGCATCACCTCTGCACCTAAAAGTTGTAGGCCCTTTCTGGACTGGGACTTATTCTGGATTATATCCCAGATTAAGAACCTGCCATCCACATGTGATGTTGGGTCTATTCTGAGATATAATACAGAATTAAACCCAGTGCAGAAAGGGTCATATGATAAGCAGTTATAGATAGCCATGCACAAATTTGTCAAATTCAAGTTCACACAACTTGTTCACATTAGCAATTTGAATGTTAGTTATCTCCCTTTCTACATAAATTTGTTTTGTTGTAATTTTAATCATCATAACCATCAATTCTGGGATGAGAAAAGTTCTCCTCGTATATTCCTGTAAATATCTTTCCCTAAAACATGCTTTCATGTAAACATATTTGTTGGTGAACGGAACGGAATAACAACATTCAGGAAAATGTGAATTTTGAAGGATATTTGACTTCCAATTTGAGTTTGCCAAGTTCCAATTTTGTAATGGTTAAAAATAAGAGGACTAAATAAATTTCTCCTGACTGTTGGCAGAATGATTCCCCACAGTACTACTGAACACTTGTGGTAACTAGAAGGAAATATACCTTTAACCTACAAATTACAATTAAATTATCCTTTCAAAAAGAACTGGATTCTTTAAAAAAAAAAAAGAATTGCTGTTTAAGGTATGCCATTTCTATTGAAATAAGTAAAACTTCCATCAGAAAAAATATAGGTTGCAAGCACTGAAGTAAGTATTTCTTGATAGAAGTATTACTGACTTTGGAAAAAGCATCTAATTTCTTTTTTCACTCCTGGTTTATGACTCAGGATCGATCCAAATGGCCCGTGAAAAGACCAGGATCCAGAGTGGAAGGTGCTGCTTCTGCCACTAGGTTGAATCACACAATGTATAGATGTCATTCAGTTCAGCACAATACTCAGGACACAGCTGCAAAGAAATCTTACTCACAGCTGTACTGTTTGTGCACAATATACTCCCTCAGCCCCAAAATGGCTGACTTCCAGCCATTTTCCTGATCGATTGAGGAACTTGTTACTGCAGAAATAACAACAGGTAAGAAGAAGAGTTGGCTTTTCTACCCTGCTTTTCTCACCCATTTAAGGGGACTCAAAGCGGCTGACAAAGCTTTTTCTATTCTTCTCCCCACAACAGAACACCCTGTGAGGTAGGTGGGGCTGTGAGAGCTCAGAAGAGAGCTGTGACTAGCCCAAGGTCACCCAGCTGGCTTCATGGGGGAGGGCAGAATCAAACCTGGTATTTCCAGATAAGAGGCCGACTCCTTAACCACTAGACCAAACTGGCTCATCGGATAAAGGTAAGTTGCACCTTTATCCAATGCCTCTACATGGGAGGGGGAGGGAGATTTCACCACTCACCCTGCCCTGGATATTGTTTTAACTGGTTTATAGGAAAAGCAACCAAGAGGATGAGTAGGCCAGCAAAAGTGCTTGCCACGTTTGGGCAGGTCTATATGGCTCCTCCTAGAGCTTCCACATGAGTTTCCTTTCCACCTATGTGTCAGCACTGTGAATTATCCACTGCACTTCCATCTTTTTCTATCTCACAGTCTCAGCCATACCTGTTCACATTTCTCACAGATTCTGGTTTCTCCCTTTGTTATGGTTAATTTTAGTATGTTGATAACAAGGTTGCGAAACTGTTTGTTGTCTTGGGAAATACCACCTGTGTTGTGTAAACAGAGATGAATTGGAGGGCATAGAAGTTTGACATATACCGTATTTTCCGGCATATAAGATGACTGGGCATATAAGACAACCCCCAACTTTCCAGTTAAAATATAGAGTTTGGGATATACTCGCCGTATAAGAAGACGACATCTGGCGTATAAGACGACCCCTGACTTTTGAGAAGATTTTCCTGGGTTAAAAAGTAGTCTTATACACCAGAAAATACAGTACTCTAGGAAGAGCTTGACTCTTTGTGTTCCATTACCAAATAAAGCTAAAGAGCATGTTAATGTCCTGCTCAGAGCGGGTGACACCAGGGAAGCATAGGCACATGCATGTGCAAGCAGCAGCGACAAGGTAAAGTCAGTTTACCAGGAGAGATCAGGTTTCAAGAGTCCGTCAATCTGAAGATCGTAAATTATGAAGTGGAATTCAAGGGGTTGCCAGAAGAGATCTACTGTTTGCAACAAGAGGAAACAGGTTAGGGTTCATTATATGGGCTATTGTTGTGTCGTTCCCTCCACTACAGGTGTTTCTCCTGAAGGCATGATGAGCAGCACAGCTGTGACTTTTCCTTACAGAGCTGACTCACCCCGGCCTGCTGTCCACCAGGTCCGTTTTTCCTAGAGTAGGCCCAGCATCTTCCTTGCCTGTGCTAGATGGGCCAGGCTCCAACTGGGGTCCTATGCTGCTTCCACTGGACATGACAGTTAAAGCTACACTCTGCCTACGTGTTCTGATATTGTGTGGGTGAAGAGTCAGTTTTAAGTTTTTTTATAAGAGAAGTAGCTACTTTCAGAGAACCACAAGAATCTACCAGCGCATCAAGGTGTTGAATGCAGAAAAAAGAAGTAATTAGATACACACATGACTCAAACACTGTACATCTGAAAATAAATTGCACAACTCTACATCTGAGAATAGTTGTGTTTCTTGGAAGAAAAGGTTGAAATGTTAACTAGCAAAAGGCAACCTTCTGAAAAACTTCAGACCAGCCTATTCCAAACAAAATACTTTCAGTTAAACAATGTTTTAAATGGAACTGTGTGAAAATCCTCTGAAGTCATCTGCTGAGAAAGTTTTAGTAATTTTTCTCACATTTTTAATTGGATTTTCATTGGAACATCCTTCATCACTTTTTGCTCATTTTCCTACTACTACCTGGGACAATGGGAAAGTACTATAGAAGATTCAAACTGATAGCCAGCCTGTAAGCACCATAGTTTCTACTGGTGTGTTACCTGTGACAAGCCCTATTCCATCAACAGAAAAGCCTCCAGGAGAATAGATTTCTGATAGCCTATTAATGGCAAGAACTATTTGGTGGAACAATTTTGATGCATCAATGAGGGCATTTTTGTAGTTCAGCTACCCTCAGAAGTACAAGAGGTTGCACTTCCAACAAAGCCTTTTTGGTAGTGGTCCTCAGACGTTGAAACAGCTTACCGGAACAGGCTTACCAGGCATTAACACTATATGGTTATTAGCACCTGGTTAAAGCTTATTTCTTTATAGACCTACTAGGATAGGGGGAGGGAGAATTGTATTCGGTACTGTATTTTGATAATGCTTTAACTCCTATAAATGTTATATTTTTATTATTGTAATCCACCCCAGAGCCCTTGAGTAAAGGGCATGATATAAATAAATACTATAACTTTTTAAAAAACAAATGGCTCAAACCATAGAAGAAGAATAAATAAAAGAGTAATTGAGCCTGTTCACACGCACCTCACTGGCATAATATAATACCATTTCAGTGAGGTGAAGATCAAGCACTGACAGAGCCATACACACTTCAAGTGTCTGTGCAGTCCCAAATCAGACCACCAGCACTTGAAGTGCAGATGGCCTGTCCTGGGCAGGCCAGACCACAATGGCAACAGATGAGTCAACATCTGGCATGCACCCATAGTGTAGCATTACACCTGTAACAGGGTGTGAATGCTGCGGACCAGGAACTCACTTATTGTTCCCAGTCAAGCTACGGATAATGTTTAAGTTGTCCACAGTTAGTGAAGACCAGAGGAGCCTTAGCAAGCAATAGCCTGAAGACAGGCCTCCCCAGGAGTGACTCGAACAATGGCTGAGGTATGCGTGAACAGGTCCATTATCTGGAACTCATGGGGTTTAGATAGCTGAGCAGTTCGGGTCTCACCTAACTAGCATATTTCCAGGAGAGAGGCTCAGGTGAGCATGGCCAGAAGCCTCTCCCTCTGCACATGAGCTTCCTTTGACGTCCCCACAGCACTGTTCATACACTGGCATTCAGCAAGGGGAGGGATTTCTGGCTGCACTCAGGTAAGGTGGCCACCCTATTCTAGGGGGACTTCTTTTCTCTCCAACTAACTTTGAAAAATATGAAGTGAAGAAAAACTGGGCATCTCCCAACTGACTCAATGGGAGCTCTAAAGAGGAAAAGCCAAAGCCAAATGTGACAGACAGACAAACAGACACCTTTCAGGTGTCAACTGAAGTGAAACACTAAAACCAGCATTTTTGTTTCACCTGGAGACTGATGTATACATGTGTTCCAACATTCATACAGTAGTGAAATATATGACCTCAGTGTTTATATTCAAGCAGCCACTGCTAAGGCACTAACATTTATTTATCTAAGCATTTCACAGAGACAGAGTCTTCAAGCTTGACTTATACATTTCAAAGTGTTTTATACTCACAGGTACAATGTTCACATCATGATTTATACCTCCAGGAGTTCTTTATGCTCAGTGGTAGAGTGTTCTAGAACTGATTTATGGAAAGGCTGAGTGAACCAGTCCAGTAAAATGTGATTTAGTCTGAGCTTTAAGCCAAAATAAAACTGAACCTTTTTCTGAGCTTCAGAAATGCGCCACTAGATTCTGGTCTTCATGCATATTCTCAGCTCCAAGCAGGAAGTTTGGCCAGAATCCAGGTTAAAAACCTATTAATTGTCCCAGCAGGATCTTAATTTTTGTTTAAACATAAGAGTGAATGAATATTTAAAACAATGTAAATCAACTGTTGGTTTGGCCGAACACAATCCTGCACATCTGGATTGGATATTTGCACCTATTTTGCACTTGAATCTGGCAAACTATCTTGAATTATTTGAATTTCTGGGAGATAGAACAGCTCTAATACAGTGATAGAGCATCTGTTTTGCATCCCCAGAACCGCTCCAGAAAAAGGCAAAGGCAAATCATTTCAGTGTTGTTGGTGGGAAACCTGTATGAATGTGTCCATAGGCCATGATCTAGCATAACAAAAGGGGCACCTCAAAGGTGCCACAGAGAGACACTGTGTGGCTCTTGCATTCCCAGCTCTCCTCTCATCCACCATTTCTAGCACAGAATATTTGAGACAGGTCAGTCCCACCTCCAAGCCTTCTGCAAGCTGCCACAGAGCTGAGTTCAATGTGAATATACTGTAGCTTTATCTTTGCTTACAGAGATATCAGTATTCAGTATCAAGAGTCTGTGACATTTTCCACACAGCTGTAGTCTGAATAGCATGCAGGGATATAATCCAGATAAATGCCCAGTGCAGAAAGGGCTCGTATGAAAAAAAAAAATTAACATGCAATATACTATTATCTACCTGCTGCCCTATGCTATAATATATGTTTAACATGAATAAATACAAAGAATTGCAAAGTAGGATGTTTATGAAGCCAATTTCCCCCATTAAATGTGATGCAAAGCGAATGGGGGCATGTTTGACTTTGTCTAACCCACGCACACACAAATTTTGAGGGCTTTGGTTCTGCACGCAAACATTTGATGAATGTCCGTGTGCATGAAGGCAACGTCCAACCCCACATATTCCTTGCCATCCTGCCTCACCCCCAGACCACTCAGCTGGCAGCAGAGGATGCAGAGGATCCAGCCACGTCCACATTTGGGGGCAAGGGGACATGGCCGTGAGGGGCAGGAAGCCAGGGGTGGGCAGATCCAGCCTTCATCGAAGCTTCCCATTTGAGTTTGTGGGCAAATGGGAGCCTACAAATGTTTTAAAGTTTCAATTTCGACTTCTTCTAAAAAACACATTACAATTGAACATGGGATTTGAGTTTATGGAGAATAAAGCAAATGTAGTGTAATGAGGAAATTTAATCAGAACTGAAGAGTTTTTGCCTGAGATGTGTCTTTCCTTGCTTTTGCTGGCATTACAGCTGCACTTAAAACAATTCTCAGAGCAGCCTTGACCTCCAGCTGGGGAGGCAAGTTACAGATAAGTAACAAAAGAGACAGTGCTTGCTTCATCAAGCAGACACAAACTACAAATCAGACAGAAGTTGAACTAGGCAGCACTGGGACAAAGCAGGAACATATAAAGGAGACCGAGATAACACAAAACAACTAAACCCTACTGCAGTTCCAGTCATTTAACAGGGCTGCTTTTGATTTTGAGCAAAATAAGACCTATATTTTCCAGCACAATGAACTGGAACACTTCTCAGAGCTTCTACATACATCATCTCTTGCCTTCCCTCCTTTCTGGTATCTTGCCATAATCTCTTCTTCCCCCATACTTTGTGGAAAATAAATTACATAGTTGGTGTATCTAGAAGAAACTTGATCTCATGAGTTTCTATACTCATGGAATGTGTTTTTTTTTCCTGAGCTTTTTAAAAAAGAATCTTTTCATTGAAAAGAACACTTCAGGTTCATTGAGTTTTCCTGCCCCAGTCTAGACAAGAGAAATTTGAATGAATGAATGAATGAATGAATGAATGAATGAATGAATGAATGAATGAATGAATGAATGAATGAATGAATGTCACTCCAGGAAATAATTTGCATAGTACCAGTGTACTTTAAGAGGAAATGGAGAGTTACCACAAGCGAGAAGTTGGAGAGTTACCACAAGTTGGATTTCAAATCAGTGGCAGAAACCAGTGACCAAGAAACTGAATGATGGAGGATAATTTGCACATTCCAAGTGCATTCTGGGAGGATGTGCAAAGACAGAACTATGTCTGCTGCCTTGAGCTGTTTGCACAATCTACATTCAGCACTTGACTTGGCGGGACTTTGTTGAGCTGCTTGAGGCACTTCTGGTGGGATTTGCCATATTTGAAAAGAAACTGTAAATGTTTGGGGAGTTCACCTGGATGAGGAACATGACATGCAAAATAGGTGGCTAACCTATTGTTCCCATTGATGTCTCAGCCCAGATCAGGCCACTAATCTTGCAATCTGGACTTCGAGGGGGGAGGTAGTCTCCTCCAAAAAAGCAAAGCAAACATTACAAAAAAAAAAAATAGAAAGAAAAAGGCACACCTGCCAAATCAGGTTCCTCCAAAGCTATCAAAATAATCGTTAATTGTGTGAGGAAAGTTGCATCGCACTTGGTTTTTAACTGCATTTCAAAGCCAAGTAAAAGACTGTGGGTGAGTTCCTATAGGCATTTAAATCGGAATTGAATCTGAATTCAGTATTCAGAGTTTCCATTTAATTTTCTATAAATCCTAACAGAATCCGAATTCGGTATCCAGTGTTCCCATTCAATTTTCTGTTCCCAGATTTTATGAAGACTATCCTGCAAAGGTCCAGAGAGAAAAAGTCCTGGAGCTGAGTCTGCTTTTTTCCTCCCAAATGGGAACGTTCCCAGACTATTTGGGGTGGAGATCTAGCCTTCTGGCCAATGCCTGCTAGATGTGGATGGGATTTCATAGCTGCCCATAATGCTAAAGCCCAGATCAAGAAAACTCAAAGGCTTGGATTTCTCCTGAATGAGAAAGCGGGGAGAGAGGCTTGACTCACGGTTTTGCTTTTAAAACCTTTTTGCTTGATAGATATGTATCCCTCTTAATTGTTAGCAGCTACTAGAAATGTAGCTATGAGAGGTACATTCCTAGTAGCTGCTAACAATCAGGATACATATGTATCAAGCAAAAAGGTTTTAAAAGCAAAACCGTGAGTCAAGTCCCTCTCTCTGCCCCATTCAGGGAAATCCAAGCCTTTGCCTTTTCCAGCCTTCCGACTACTGGGGATTTGGTTGGTGCATGGGAATGGCAATATTCACCCCTCCCTGTGAGCTCTCAAAGGAAGAAATCGCTCGTGCTCTATTTTTCTGCTTTCCTGCTTTAGCGCACATTTGCTGTCTTATTAGGAACCTCTGATCTGAAAGGGAGGGAGTGAAAGGAATGTATGATCACCTTCTTTCGCTCAGCTGCTTGACCAGGGCAGGCAGGGTTTGCACTAGGGGGTGGGAAGATTAAAAAGTCCTGTTTCTTTGTGCTGAGAGTTTGGGTGGTGAGTGGGAACAGCAATATTCGGGTTCAGGCCAGTTAATCGTCAGGTAAACAGGAACAGCCAGAATGCACACTCAGCCCTTTATCCTGATTAAAATATCCAACCAGGACTAAAAAAGTGAAGTGGGAATGCACCCTATGTACAACTAACTATGTTTTTTCTACCTGAAGTGCAAAGGTATTATCCATGGTAATATTCTGACAACAATGCCTCCATCCAGCATACATTATTTCCTTTCATTAATACATCATTTTCCCTACAAGAAAACTCCAGACAGTTATTGCTAAAATGAATGGAATATAAGAATCAGGGAATGGCACAAATGTTACTGCCAAAATGGTAAAGGTGTAAGACCCTGGAAGATTCAGCTTACTGAAATAATCTGTTTTTCTCTCAACCATCTGGAATGGTAAAAAGTCATATATCTTATGTGCAGTTTTTAAAAAATAAGTACTCCACTGACTCCCCCCCCCCCCCCGGTCTTTCTGTTTCACAAAGTGCCTTTTTTATTTTTTAGGCTGCAAAAATCTCTGCTGACTGCCAGTACAAAGGAAATTATTTACAGTAATGACAATGCCCTGGATTTCAAAAGCAACCTTTTGTTCCAGTGTTACTACCATGGTTCCATGCTCTAATTAGCAGAAGCTGCATAGAAACATGTGGAGAAGGAGGATGAATAAACTATTGCTAGAAGAAATGTAGAAAACCTGCCAGTAAATTAGAAAAACTTAGGAAACTTTCAGCTGAATTATACTCAAGTTAAGTGGCATTAAAGTTCCTGTACCCAGGCCAGCAGAGTCACTGCAGTGTTAAATAGAATGTTGGCTACCACCTTGCAAAGCTGGTTCTGCCCCACTATGTGTAAAATGTCTTGCAGCATCATGAAAATATGTTTCTTCTACATCAGAATCACAACAATTAAACTCAGTCCAACTCATTCATTCATTTTCTATCATGCAGATCACCCATTACATTCATTGTTTCTGATTTTTTAATTGAAATTTCCAACAGTAAATTCCCATTACATTCTTGAGAAATTTTAGACCTGGTAATCTGGAATAAAAAGCTGTGTAGTCCACATGGTCTGCAAGGGATAAGTAGTAATCCGGGCCAGATCTATACTAAGGGATTAGTAGTCTGGATTAGTCAAGCAGATTAATAAATGCTATGTGACGCCCCAGCTAGGGTTGATCACCTGAGCCCAACACCCACAGCAATCCGTTTGTTATTTTTATCTGTAAAATACTCAAAAAGCAGCGCTCTGGTGTCTATAACCAACCCCAACCATGACGTATGCTCCTTCTTTCCACCCTCAGACTGGCAAGTGGCAAAGAGTTTCCTGCTACTGCCTGCTGCAGCACTCTAAAGCTTTTACTTTTTAAAGAGGCGGTATTCACTTCTGTTGTTTTTCCTGCTGCCGTTTCAACAGACCATACCAGACAGAACTTCATTTAAAACTCAAATAAAGTTCTTTATTCAGTTATAGCTTCAGGTAAATCAATCTTTAAACGATGAAACTATCTCAGTAATGTTACTTATACTTTCTTATCTCTATAACTTGTAATCAGGATCCCCTCCTATCGCCTCTCATTGGCTAAAGACCTGGTTCTAATCCAACCCACGATTTCCCCCCATAAAATAATCAGATTATGAACAACTTGTCTCTGTGAATCCCTTTTACATTTTCCCTCTAGGTGCCTTTTAACTCTCATTGGTTGTTTCTCCTGGGCTGGATCACCCTCCCCCCCCCACCATTGCCTTCTGAGCAAACAGCCAACTCTGCCATATCTCTATAGTTTACCTAACCCACCAAGGACTTGAGGTGGTGGATAACAATCACAAACACAATGAGAGTATCTCTGGGGTAGGCTGATCCAGAGCCTGAGAGACACCACCAAAAAGTCTATTTATCTAGTGGTGATCTGTGGGCTTCATGAGGTGATGAGGCTACTAGAAAATCTCAGTTGGCCTTAAAAGTCAATATTGCAACTTTGAATTGAGCCAGACACAGGATTGACAGCCAGCCTAGATCTTTTAGGACTGGACTGGAGTGATGTTGGCATGGTCAGAACACTTCGGTGAGCAGTCTAATTGTAGTACTGTGAACTTGCTGGCATCTTTGGACTGTCTTCAAAGGCAGCTCTATGTAGAAAGCATTGGAGGAATACAGTCTTGAGATCACAAGGGTTTGAGTCACAGTGGCCAGATAAACAAGAGAAAGCCTCAGCTGTCCAATGAGCTAAGCAGGGCCTAGGCACCTCTTGCTACTGCAGCTACTTGAGCCTCAAGAAAAGATGTGATTCCATTAACACACCCAATCTGAACCTGATCTTTTTAGCCTCCCTAATTCAAGAGATGGAGACACATAAGGCCTCTGTCTAATCTGGAGTCAGTTTCAAGCATTTTTATTTCATCCAGTCCATCACACTCTAAATTGACTAGACCTAATCTAGCCCATTACCAGGCAACTATCCAGAATCTGAACAGCCTCACCTGATGTACATGGGAATGAAAGATAGAGTTAAGTATCATCAGCATCTTGATGTCACCTCACTCCAAAGCTTCTAATTATATATAAGTCAATCCCTGGATGACAACATAAGAAAGTTCCCAGGAAGAAAAGCAACATTCTTGAAAGATCTAGATCTTGCAATATTCCTAGCTTTGTCCTGTATCAGACAAGGCAACTAAGACTCTCTCTGTAATATGGGCATGTCTAAAGCCAGACTGTAATGTGCCTAGATAATCTGCTTCATCCAAACGATTTTGCAGTTGTGTTGACACCTCTCAGGAACCTTGCCTCGAAATGGGAGATTAACTATTGGAGAATAGTTGTCAAGAAATAAAGGACCCAACAAAGTCTTCTTGAGAAGTAGATGTGCCACTGCCTCTTTAAATACACCAGGAACCACTCCATTGGGAAGGCATTGATGAGATATTTTTAAAAAAACTTACAGACCTTGGAGGCAAGATTTTATTAGCAAGGATGGACAAGGATCAAGAAAAAAGGTAGTAGGCTGTACTCCTGCCTCATCAGCCTGCAACAACTGGAACTGATCCATAACAACAGAACAAAATAGTGCCCTTATGATCTCCATAGAACGGCCAGAAATAGCACCTTCCAATTCTAAGTGAATCTGATTTTTTGCCTTCAAAGTGCAAAGCAAACCTGGCTTGGGTTGGTGGAAGAGAGTCAGTGCTCCTACTGGAGGATGTTAACCTTCTCGCCACCTTGAAAAGCTTAGGTGAACAGTTACTGGAATACATGGTAGTAGCATTGGATACTATACTATAATGTTAATAATAGGTTGCCATATCTCAATAATTGATATTTTGGGGATGTGCCAAGTCATGATAGATAGTTGGAAAGAAATAAATTCACTTTTCATCCGGTTCCATATAAAGTTATACCAATTGCTTACAGTGAGTTTATTTTTATCCCTCCAGCTGTTTCCTGATACATATTTTGCTGCTATTAATAAGAAATTCATCAAGGTTTTTTTTAAAAAAAATCAGCTACAGATAAAAATGGGTCATTGTAAATGTGCAGAAGACATACCAAAGACCAAAAAAAAGGAATAAAGTTGCAAGGTCACCACATATGAATGTAGGAAACTTTTTATCATATATTCATGCCAACATGCGGGTGGGAAATTCTGCAACAATATTGGAGTGTGATAACATCTATAAATTGTTTTTAAAAGAAGTTCCCTGTTCTTTATAACTTGTTTCGGAAAACTTCAGGACGAGATTATTAAAAAGATCATTGTTCCATAGAATAAGATGCCCCTAAATCTGTTTCCCATTCTGAACTTAAATCATAAGAGCCTCTATCAGTGATTTATCTTTCATCAGTGACCTTTAAGAAGTCCTGTGAAATGTTTAAACTATTGTTCAAACAAAGTTAATAAGCATGACGTTGAATTCTTCATAATATTAGAGGACAGGACTGAACGGAGAGTTGTAATTTTAAGCCACAAGCAAGAAGTGTTTCCTAAAACATTTTTTAAATCCACTTTCAATTCTGATCTATCTGAAGTAGTATAAAAGTCTTTTAATTAAATTAAATTAGCAGAATCAAATTCCAATCATTTGGAGATAGAATGTGTTTCAAAATTGGATGATGTCTCAAAGGCATAATTTGGTAGAAGTCATGAATACGTTTTATCATTCCAGTTGTACAATACTTAATACATATAAATTTGGGAGGAAATTATACAAAAATATAGAAATGCATGTTATTTTCAGACCAAAAAGAAGAACAGCCTGATCGTATATTTATTGGCTGGAGAATATCACAGAAAGATTGCATTTCTGCAGATGTCAAGCACACCTTTCCTGACAACAAGTGGGAGGGACAGGCAAATTCTTCTACTGCTTGAGCCACTCTGCCCCCAAAGTGTCTTGCCGTCACCTTCCTACCATGCCAATGCATAGATGGGAGAGAAGTTGGCCCAAAGGCTGAAACCATTTCCTGAAACTGCACCATATGTCCAGACACAATTCTGGACCCTGAGCATGATTCCAGAGAAGATTTTTGCTATTAAATTAGGCATTCCACCCATAGCAGTATTCCCTGTGCTGCCACAGGTTCTTGTCCATGCATCCAAGGCCAGTTGCCCTTACAGTACTTCCTGTACCTCCCACCCAAATGCAGGAGGCCATGTAGATGCAGCCATGTCAGATCCAATAATCGTGAGAACCAACACTTGGACCCTTTCTGCACTTAGTTCAGTTAATCTGTATTAGCTAGATCCAGATTAACCACAGGCAGAAGCTTCTGCTTTGAGGAGGCTTTAGAACAGCAAATGTGTACTAAAGAGTGCTAGCATGGATACAGACTACATTTATCTGGTCTATCACACTAGCACAGTTTTGATATGGATCTACTCTACTCCCATGCAAATGATGTATTCTTAGTAGCTTCTTCACCCAGAGTGCTGTGCAGATGATGTGTTCTAAACAACTTCTTGATCTCAAAGGGCCTGAGACACTCAGTAGCAGACAATACATTTATTGTCATGATCATCATCTTAAAGATGTTGTCATAAGCCTTATTGCTAGTTAACAAGGTAGAAAAATATTTTCCAAGTCAAGACATCTGAAATCAACTTTCATTAAAAAATCCCAGTCATTTTAAAGATTAAAAAGTAAAGTAATACAATAGTTCTTTGAAATTCACAAGGGTCAGATTCCATCCAAACTGTATGGAAGTCCTGACTGGCAATATTGATTTTCAGCTTCCTTTAATTTGAACTTCCAAACAGAAACCTGCCATTTTCAGGACCCAAACTCACAAATTTATGAATTTGGGCACCATTTTGGATTATGAGTAACACAGAACATAATAAACCTTCATTCACTAATTTACAGCACATATCATGAAGGAGTAGAATAAAACCAGTCTGTAATAAAACAAAAGAATTTTCCCACTTGGTCTTATTCCAGAATATATCCTATAACAGGCAACTGCTATCCACATGCAGGTCTCAGGCAAGGCCAACCACAGCCTGCATTAGCATGCAAACAACTGACCCTTCTCCTGAGATATATTCCAGAATAAAGCCCAAGTGCATAAAGGGCCAAAGAAAATACAGTAAATGCAACAGCTTTAACAAATGGAAGATGCTGTGAGCAGCAGATGTTCCCCTGCCATGTGTCTGGTCCAGAGCAGGGGACACTTTGCAAGCCCACACACATGCACATACCAGCAGAGGCAGAACAAGACAATGTCAGTTCACCAGGAGAACATCAGGGTTCAAGAGTCATGGTCGTGAGCTGGACTTCAAGGGGTTGCCAGAAGCGGCCTGTTATTTGCAAACACAGGAAGTGGCTCAGGGCTGACTATATGGAGTATCACTGAGATATTCCCTGTGCTGCAGGTGCTTCTCCTGAAGATGTGATGATTGGTGCAACTGGGCCTAGGTGCAGGGCCCTTGTCTTCTGATAATTAAGCCAACTTTACTGGACAGTTACACTTCTGTGGTCATTCCCTCACCCGGTCCTCCAGGAACCCAACCATCTTTCACTAAGCAAAGTCCATTTTCTCTGCACAATTACATTATAGCTTGTTTGTACTATTATTGCTCAACCTTGGAACTATCAAATTCCAAGTTTCTGTCTAAAATTTCTGGAGAATTACAGTTGTTAGCCAGCAGAAATATCTCAGCTATTTATTTAGAGGAGGAAGACAGCACATTCATTGTCCACTTGGCTTCCACAAACAGCTGAACCATGCATTTCTTCTGAAAGTTTAGTTAGCTCAGCCAGCAATACCACAGGCCTATGTGGATCCCTGGATAGATATCAGCAGTGTCACTCATACACCATTATTATAGAATTGTGTTACTTCTTCGTTTCTCTGCATATGTGCTGGGAATCATATTACAAGTGTATTGCACAAGCCATCTTTTCCACTGGCACAGAGGGTCTTATATTGCAGAGGAAATTTCATTGCTCTGCAACATCACTCCTGCCAAACCAGCATTAGAACCTCTCTCGGGGAAGGAGATGTGAAATAAAGCCAACTCTTCCAGTATACAGATGTATACAAGAGATATAGCAGCTGGGAAGAGCCATGAGTTTTCTACTAAGGTGAGAACTATCTAAGGTACCATCCAGATATCCATCTGTGGCCATTTTCCAGTCATCTGTCAGGTTGCATGGACAGGAATGATATACCACAGGAATTTTCCTGCCAAGAATATCTGTGTCCACCTCTAATTGTCCCCAGGCTGCGACTAAATCCTGATGAGCCTATCTGTAAGAAAGTAGAAACTACACCTAGGTTTTCTTGCCAGGAAGGCAACTCCTGGCTGCTATATAAACAAGCAAGGCACCCTAGAGTTGGATTGAGGACCGAAAACACTCCAGGGAATGCTGCTGAGGACTGAAAATGCAGTGACTTTGGTCCATGCTTCCAGTCCCTGACAGCAATTCAGGTGCACTTTGGGTTGCTACAAGCAGCATTTTGCTGCAACAGCATTTTCTCAGGGCTTCAGAGTGACGAGTAGTGTGGACTACGCATCCACATCCTCACTCCATGACAGGAAACAGCTCCTACTCCAGGCTCAAAATGAAACCTATGTCACATGCAGTAGACAAAGAGAAAACATTGAACCCTCCAACTTGTATTCTCAGAAGCTAAGAAGATTCCTTACATGCCTCTGGTTGCACCAAAGCTGGATAAGAAAAAGGCATGGGTGCATTTGAGTTAGAAGGGTTGAAATTACGCATATGATACAGAGGTGAGTATGGTCAATAGTCAATAATATTGAAGCCGAAAGACGTAAGAGGCAGCCTAAGAATTCAAATGAGGTCGCATTCAGGCGCCCATTACTTATTCTGCTATATTTGAATATTTGGGAATAAATAGCAGAATAACTATCTGATGTCTGGATTCAGCCATGGACTTACAAGACTGAGGTTGCACCAGAGAAGGGCATCGAAATGCCAGAAGCCTCTGAACCAAAATAGAGGAACTGGAATGTTTAATGATGGATAAAAAATTGATATTATTGAAACCTGGCAGACTAATGAAAACCAACAGGATACAGTTATCCTAGGTCAGAAACTGAAAGTGATGTAACTTTGTTGTATTAAGAAGATATAGAATCTTAAGAACTGGGATCTCTAGATGAATCAGACCCATCTCCAGAAGTGTTGTGGGTAAGAGTGGCAGGGCAGTCTAACATAAAGGACATGTTGTCACCCACCTAACTAAACTTCTGAAGGAAATCAACATTTGGAAAATGAAATAAAGGAGACATCCAAAAAAGAAAGGGTAGTTACAATGGGAAATTTCAAATACCATCACATAAACTAGGTGAACTCTTGCTTAACTCACGAGAAGATAAAATACCTAAATATGCTAAATGGTTGTTCTCTAGAACACATAGTTGTGGAACCAACCAGGGGAAAGGGGGTTCTAGACTTGATACTAAGGGTTAAATGAATTAATTGAGGACAGGCCTTTCAAAGGTTACTAGAACTAATGCGTAAATACTGTCTCCAGGTTGGAGAAAGAGGCAGATTGCCTCTAAAGGCCATTTGCAAGGAGCCAAGAGTAAGTAAAGGTTGTGCCTTTGCCTTCTGCCCAGAAGCAATTGGTGGCCACCATGTGAGACAGGATGCTGGGCTAGGTGGGCTGTGGCCTGATCCTGCAGGGCTCCCCTTATGTTCTTAGTTTGTGCTACAAAAGGTTCTTGGTAGGAAAATTCCTGTGGTACATCATTTTAAATGTAAGGTTTCAATGGTGTTTGAATCACCCAAAATAAAATCAGTTACTAACATTGTAGGAGAAGGGAAATAAATATGCAGAAGATCCTGCTTCCTATGGTTCTGTTTTGCACTTTGAAGTTGGTAAGCAAATCACTTGCACTTAGCTTTACACATAGAATTCAAAATATAATATCTTACGCATCAATGAATAAATACACTGAACAAAAATACTGTGGATTAAAAGACAAGCTATTGTTTTTAGAGTAAATTGTATAGGTTGGGGAAAGAAGATGAGCTAATGTAGGACAATACCATTAAAGTATTTCTCTGCAAGGCATATCCCTTGTACTTCAGACTTAATAGACCGTACACTGAACAGCATTCAGTCTTGGCCTTTTTGCACATTTGCAAATGTGCGTATGGATTCAGTGTGTTCGACTTGTGTGCTACTTGAATTCACTAAATGTGATACTGTTTGAAGAATCTGAGAATTAGTCGCACGTTGTCCCTGCTGTAGGGATGTGCCAATACAGGAGGGTGGTGTCTCCATGAAGGGTCTGCAAGAGGTCCAAAGTTTCAGTTTGTTAGCAAACCAAACTGACAGAGATTGTAACTCAACACTTCATTGGTTTGATCTGTCCACCCAACTGCATTCCTTCCCTCCTCTGATCACATTGCTTGGCTTCCCAACTGCATCTACTGCCCATGCCACCTTACTTCTTTATCTCGTACAACAAAACAGTGTCCACCTATTGCATCTGCAACCTGCCTGATTGCATCCATAGCCTCCCCAGTTATATCCATGGTCCTTTTACCTTTCTGCTTCCCATCTTACTGGTTGACCGCTGCCTCTAAGTGTATATACAATTCTTTAGCAGGTCCACTGACCTACTAGGCTTTCAAAATAGAGGACTATGGAGACTCCTAGCAGGCCAGGTATGTGGGCATGTGGGCAAATGTGGCCAATTCCATCTGAGCCATGCTTGGCCTGCTGAGCACCATGTGACTGACAGTATTGGTCAAGTTCAGACCACCTGGTAGAGGGAAACAAAAATGTTAATAGGGCCACTGATGTGATCAGGGATGGGGAGGCCATGGATCCAATCATGATTGGTAAAGGCTGTGAGTCCAGGGGAACAATAAGAGGAGGCCAATACTGCAATGGGGGGGGGGTGACAAACTGGTTCAGTGGCTTGTGGAAAGTGCAAAATCTGTGTTAACACTAAATACTTAGGGCCTTTTTGCACTCTCCCTTCCCTAGGAAATTGTATCCGGGAAGAGAAATTGAGGGATAGCTCCGGTGTCCACACTTTCAGATGCCAAACCTAACCCAAACCTCACCCTACATGCTGGCAAGGTGCAAATCACCTCCATTAAGGAAGTGATTGCAGGGATGAAGTAATGGTGCCAACACTGCCTGGTCACATGCTCCATTTGACCTATTCCACCCAGAAGAGGTGCAAATGGGAGCATGCTGGGCTATCTCAGCCCTGTCACTAATATAGAAGTAGAACAGTTAAAACTCCTTCACCACTATATGGGCAGGGCACACTTCCCAGGACCTCCCCACAAAGGGTGAATTCGCCCTCAGAAGTCAAGATCAATTTACATACTCAGTGAATTTAAAGTTGATGGTGAAGTAGAGGAAGCAGTTTGTGTGCTGGAGAGATAAGGGCCACGTCCCCATGCACTCTGCTTAGTGTGGACTGGACTATTTTTAGTTCAGATGCGAGGCCAAGTTCGAACTGAGCCATCCCCATGTGTCTGCTGATAACGCAGGTGCAATTTGAATACAAGTGTCCCATGCAAACCATGTGAAACCCCTGCATGGGAAAACAGCATCTTTTTCTGTCCGCCCCCTCTCTCCTGATAGGAAGCCAGCTTGATGTCACCAACCTCTGTGCCACCCGCTGTAGTGATGGTAGGGAAATGCCACCCAACACCTCCTTCCCTGATCACGACACATAGGTCTGAAAGACAATAACAATAGATAATATGAAAAATAATATGAAAAAGCCAGATCACTTTGCAAAGCCACTATGGGGTTTGGCAGCAGTTTAGCGGAGGTGCCTCCTGCTGCAGCTATCACAAGGAAATGCCACCCAACGCCACTCTCCCCCTTTTGTGGTACTTAGGGCTGAAAGGCAATAAAAATATAGTAGTAAAACAAAAATGAAAAAGCCAGATCATTCTGCAAAGCCAGTATGGGGTTTGGCAGCAGTTTATTGGAGGTGCACGCTTCTGCTCCACCTGGTACAGCAGTTTAGCACTCGTGCACAAATTAAATTAAATTATCATGCCTGGTTTGGTGATCAGGGAGGGAGGGTGGAGTAATGGTCACAGAAGGAGGCTCGTGGGATGGCAATTCCAACTTTCGCTGTAAAACTTGGGTGCTCAGTTATTGTATGCATGTTTCAGAAGCTGCCATTTGTCTTGTACATTTGCCTGACTTGGCAATTGGAGGGGTGGTGGTGGTATAATGGTTGTGGAAAGAGACTTGTTTCTGTTCAGTCACCATTTATTGCCAAAAATGCCCAAATAGTTGCAATCCCCAACGCACAGAACAGGAATGGCAAGCACAGGATGCGAAACCCTGCCTGCTAATGACGTGAGCATCAGTCTCCTCCCCAAATAGCCCAGGAGTGTCCCCATGCATGAACTCAGCCTCCAAAATGATGCGGATTCGGCTCCCAAACCATGCCGAGAACAGTTTTCTAGAGGACTAAGTTTAGTGTGGATTTAGGCTACTTGGCCCACATATAGTCCAGTTAGGGGGCTCTACATGGGGACGCTCTTTACTGAATCTGGATTCAATTCAGACTATATAGTGCATGGGGACACAGCCAAGGAGATTATTCCTAGGACAGAAGACAACAATAAGATTGGAAAATATAATCATAATCATGAAAGCAATAATCATAGAACATAAGAACTGTCCTGCTGAATAAGACTAGTGGTCCATCTAGGGCTGTTCAAGAGGCCATGTAGTTGATCCTAGGTCCATGAGCAAGGCATAGGTACTACTTCTTTGCTCACAGTCTCCTAGAAGCTGGCCTTAGTCACACAGTCATTAGGGCTAGGTATCAGTGTTCTCTTCCATTAATTTGTCCAAAATATTTTTGAAGTCCTCCAAATTGGTAGTCTGCAAATATGTATACTGTGAAGAATATATTCTTCCATGATTTGGCTTCATTGTGGGTGGCCCCTGGTTCTAGTATTTTGGAGAAGGTGGGGTGAAAACTTTTCATTATTTAGTTTATCCACACTGTGCATAATTTTCTACATCTTGACTATGTTTTCTCTTTCATCTTTCTCATCTCAGTCTTTTCTCATCCTTTACTGTCCTGATAATTTCATTGTCCTCTTTCAATTTTTTTTTTAATGCTACAATATCCCTTTCAAAAACTAGTGACTAAAACAGTATACATTTATTCCAGGTATAGTCACTACATTGATTTGTATCACGGCATTATAACATAGGTAGCTTTCAATATCATTTCTAACATACTATTATCCTTTTTTATTGCTAATGCACACAGGGTTGACATTTTCATTGAACTAGGCCAAGATCTCTTTCCTCATTTATCACAGACAATTCAGATACCATTGGTTTATATATGTAGTCAAGATGTGTTTTCTTCTAACATGTATCACATTATAGTTGTTCACATTAGTCAGTGTCTGCTGTACTAATGCTTAGACTCCTAATGTGAGGAAATCCTTTTGCAGCCCTTCACGGATTTTGTTTTTACCAGACTGAACAATTATGATTACTTCATAGCTGTCATTTTATCTTGTAAGCTTTGTAGGTTCTAGATAAAATCTGTGGTACATAAGTCCAGTAAATAAATAAATTTGATGTCATTAGGAAACATGCCTAT
Source organism: Aspidoscelis tigris stejnegeri (assembly GCA_023333525.1). Taxonomy (NCBI): domain Eukaryota; kingdom Metazoa; phylum Chordata; class Lepidosauria; order Squamata; family Teiidae; genus Aspidoscelis; species Aspidoscelis tigris. The sequence continues at coordinate 51,067,005 of JALMGA010000002.1, read as the reverse complement.
TTCACTACTCAGTCCTGAATTTAAGACATTTCTGATTCAAGACAGGGGGCCTCACCATTACTTCTCATCATAGTAAGGAAGGCCCATGGACCCCTACCTTCTGCTTTCTGTTCATTAACTAGTTGCTTTTCCATAGGACTTGCTCTTTCATTACTCTAATGCCAAGCTTATGGAGGAATCTTTAGAGGAACTTTATCAAAGTTCTTTTTGAAAATTCAAGAAGAAGAGGTCCATCAGATAACCCTTATCTATCTTTGTTAATATGCTTCATTAAAAAAAACCCAACAACTCTAGACAAGACTTTGCCTTGCAAAAATAATATCCTTTAACCTTGAAAATGACCTGCACTTTTAAATGCTCAGAAATTTTATCTTTAATAACAAGATAACTAATTTAGCACTTAATCTAACACAAAGTCCCCACTGCATACATAATGGATTTTATAAATTTTTTTTGCATTTATTCTTGTATAACTTTTTAAGGCATTGTTATGGCTTTAGCTATAAAAACAAAGGACTTACTCAACTCACTCACTTACTATCTATATACCCCACAATGGATTTTAAGTGGGGGGGCCAATAATTTCCAGAACCCTCCTAGAATACTTGGTAGAAATTGAAGGGCCTTTTCACACTTACCTCTCAGAATATTCCAGGCTGACTCCGGAACGCTACATTCACACCTGGACATTGTTACAGCTGTCTGGCAGTTGTCCAAGCATTCCTCAGAATGTTCCTGCTGTGAACAGCAGTGGTGGAAATAGTGCATCCACAGAACTTCCAGTCTTGCAAAGTGAGGTGCCTTTAGGTTTGGATTTCAGGTCTTGAAGGTCCACACCTCAGGACTCATCCTGTTCTTGTGCACTTAACATGACGTTCCCTTGCCTAGTCATGAGGCCTTTTCACACTACAACCGAGGCTGTCTCGCTGTCCCACCAACTGCTGCAGTCCCAATCGAACTGCAGCAGCTGGCAGTGAATGACTAGGTGCCCACACACACCCAGAGGTTCAGGACACCCACCCCCAACACACACGATCTCTAACCTTGTTGTTCCTTGGGTCTGATGTTCAAATGGCCTTGCAGAATGATCTGTGCACAGGCACACGCTCCTGTAACTTGGCCCCATTCTGAACTGACGTGATGAGTGTCAAGTCACTGTGGGAGCAATCTGAGGGAGTGCGCACCTGTGCACAGAATGGCAGATTGCTCTGCCAGGCTGCATGAGGAGGACATCGGACCCAAGGCCTGACAAGGTAAGAGGTGCATGCGGGTATGGGGGGAGGCACGTGGCCCTGGGTGTGGGGTCACAGGGGGTCCCTGCAGACTTTAGCCAACTTGATTGGGTCGACTAAAGCCCATAGGACCTGAGGACGGGACGTCCCAGGCTTGCCCCTCCCCCCAAATGGGCTGTTGGTCAGAGGACCCAAAAGGGCCCAATGACCATGGTGCGGTGTGGAGCCCACAGCTGTCTGGCAGGGAGAGTGTGAATGCACTCGGTGCCATACAGCTGTGGAATGGCCTGGGCCAGCCAAGAACGACCTGGACCAGGTGTAGAGCACAAATCGTGCTCTACATCCGGAATGCAATTAGCCCACCCTGGGATGAGATGGGATGGTTCCAGATGGAACCACCGGCCCAGCAGAGTGAATGCTCTGTCCCTGGGCTAGCCTAATTGTGTTCGGAGGGTCATACGCGAATAGGCCTATGGTAAGGGGTGGGTGCATCATCTGACATTGGGATATCCCACCAGGAACAGATCAGGGTTGCCTCCTGTTTGCATTCATAGGGCGCATCTCCATTATAAGCTTAATCCAGTTTCCTTAAACCGAAATAATAGAAACGAATGCAAATGCGAATTTTCCTGTTCCCATTACTTTCAGCTTAATCGCTGGGTGGCTGCCGCTTGCCTGGATGGATGAAAAACAGCAGTGGACAGCCAGCAATTCTTTCCCCTCCTCTCCCCATTTCCCAGGGCACACAGCAGCAGCAGCAGCAACTCAAGCCCCCTTCATAGCCACAGCCTTTAAAACAGAACCAGCTGCTTTCCTTTCCCTTTCTAAAGGTCAGAACTTTCAGAATTGCACAAATTTGCAACATTGTTTTTTTATTTTTCTTTCAATTTTATTTTTATTAAAAAAGAAAAAGAAAGTAATCATTTACACACTCTTCCCATTATTACATTATTAAAAGTTCCCTTGACTTCCTCCGCTTGTCTGACTTCTATATTCTGTATCCATCTTTTGTTGCTCCGCATCTTTGTCTCTCCTTGATTTCCTGGTTATTCTTGTTCTCACTCAAATCCATCAGTCGTCAATTCGAGCTCTGATAAATACTCAATAAAGGGGGACCAGTCTCTCATGAATTTATCCGTTGTTCTGTCATTTAATAAGTTTGTTAATTTATCCATTTCCGCCAGATCTGTCATCTTAATTAGCCATTCTTCTCCTGATGGTATCTCTTCTTCCTTCCACTTTTGAGCATACAATAATCTTGCAGCTGTCACCATATATAGGATTAACGAGTTTACACTTTCTAATGTATTATCTACAATCCCCAACAAAAACAATTCTGGATTAAATCTAAAACTCCTTTTCAAAATTCTTGACATCAAATTATATATTATAACCCAATATTTCTTTGCCTTTTTACACGTCCACCACATATGGTAAAAAGTCCCATTAATTTTTTTACATTTCCAACATTTGATAGATATATTTTGGTAAACTTTCCCCAATTTATAAGGTGTTAAATACCATCTGTACATCATTTTATACATATTTTCTTTCAATAACATACAGGAAGTGAATTTCATATCTTTTATCCATAGTTTTTCCCATTGATCCATTTGAATGTTATATCCAAAGTTTCTGGCCCAAGTGATCATACATTCTTTAACCTGCTCATGCTCCATTTCCATTCGAAGCAATATTTTATACATCACACCAATCATGCCTTTTTCAGCCTTATATAGTTTTGTCTCCCATTCCTGTTTTTCCCACTCAAAATTTACAGTCTCTTTATCTTTTCTATATATATCCCTTAATTGTATATACGAAAACCATTGTATATTTATCCCTTCTTGATTCAATTGTTCTCTTGTTTTTATTTCATATTCATTACTGTCCTCAATCTTGTACAACATGTCTTCGTATTTCACCCAAGTTCCGCCAACACTATATTCCCTTAATAGCCCTTCATGAGGGGACATCCATAGTGGTATTTTGTTATAGAGCTTGTTTTTATAATTCATCCATGTTTTATACAATGCGTTTCTTACAAAATGGTTTTTAAAATCAGCATTAACTTTCGATTTTGCATACCACAAATATCCATGCCAGCCATATCTTAACCCTTCGCCCTCCAGTTGTAATAATCTTTTATCCTTCAACCAAAACCACTTTGCAATCCATACCATGCAAGATGCTGCACGGTATAGTTTGAAATTCGGTACTCCAAAACCTCCTCTTTCTTTAGAGTCTTGCATCAACTTAAATCTTATTCTCGTTTTTTTCCCTTGCCATAAGAATTTGGATATGTCTTTTTCCCAGTTCTTAAACTCCTTGTTTACTATTGGTACGGATTGAAATAAGAACATCATCCTCGGGAGTACGTTCATTTTTATAACTGAGATCCGGCCCATCAATGACAACTGTAAATTAGACCATTTCAAAAGATCTTGTTTTATCTCAGTCCATGTTTTCAGATAGTTATTCTTGTATAGTGCAACATTTTGCTTAGTCAAAGTTATCCCTAAGTATTTCACTTTTTTTTTCAATTGCAAACCCAGATTTCATTTGAAGAGTTCCTTGTTGAGTTTTTGACATATTTTTTGTCAGGACTTTAGTCTTATTTTGATTCACTTTTAGACCTGCTACATGACCATAAGTTTGCATTTCATTTAACAATTCCTCAATTGAGTTATTGGGCTCTGTTAATATTATGGCTAGATCATCAGCAAATGCTCTTAATTTAAAATCTTCTCTTTTAATTTTTAAACCTTTAATATCTTGGTTTTTCCTGATTGCTCTATTTAAAACTTCCAACGTTAAAATGAACAGAAGAGGTGATAACGGACATCCTTGTCTAGTACCCTTTTGAATATCAAAGTCTCTTGTCAATTCACCGTTTATTAGAATCTGTGCCCGTTGCTTGGTGTATATCGCCTTAATTCCTTTTCTGAAATTATTTCCGAAGTCCATTTTCTCCAATACTTGTAACATAAATGCCCAATTCACATTATCAAAGGCTTTCTCTGCATCGAAAAAAATTAAGGCTGCTTGGGTTTCATTATGTTTCTCCAGGTATTCTATTATATCCAAAATTATTCTTATATTGTCTCTCATCTGTCTGTTCGGTAAAAAACCTGCTTGATCTTCATGTATATATTTAATCAAAACCTGTTTAAGCCTATTGGCCATTATACTAGCAAAAAGTTTATAGTCATTATTTAATAAAGATATAGGTCTATAATTCTTCGGTTGAGTTAGGTCCTGAGCCTCTTTAGGTATAAGAGTGATTGTTGCTTGGTTCCAAGTCTCTGGTATTGTACCTCTTTCCAGGGTATTATTCATTATTTCTACTAGTATCCGTATCATTTCTTCTTTGAAAGTCTTATAATACACCATCGGCAGGCCATCCGGTCCCGGGGCTTTGCCTATCTTAGCTCTCCTTATTGCTGTTTCTACCTCCCTTGCCTCTATTGGTGCATTCAGGAGGTCTTTTTGTTCTTGAGTTATGCTTGGCAAATTTTGTTCATTTGTGACGTGACTAGATCGCTACAGTGTAGCTTTAAGGAGTGGATTTTTATAGTGGCTGTTTTGAGGGGTGGATTTTTTCAATGAAATCACTATCTTTGGAAGCAAACTATTGGGGGAGGGAAACCCTAAACACGGATTCTCATCCTACAGTCCCCACAGTAAAAAAATGTAAAACGTTTCAAGCGCACGAACCGGAGTGAGACCTGTTGAAATGAGGATTAACATTTACAATGCTTTGGGGCGATTTAACACGCGGAAAGCGTGTTAAGCCAAACTGACGTGGGGTCAGCCAGGATTGAAAACGGTTTGAAATAAGGTTGTAATGGGGATGCGGCCATATTGTGGTTGGACAGGAATAGGCCTATTCCGGAGCTCTAATACAAACATATCCAACTGTTCCTTACAGCAACTGGCCAGCAATCTTCTGTGGAGAGTATTCTCAACAAGAAAGTGTGAATTTAGCTGAAATTAGTACAACTTCCTTTCCTATCACCAGGAACTGAAATCAGACCCCATGACAAATGGCATGCTTTTATTAATTAGTATCCAATCTCACCTTTGAGCTTTTAAGTAACTATCAGATTGGTCTTTCCTATGAAACTTGAACCCTTAAAAAAGGGAGAAAGAAGATAAACCTCTTTGAACTAGGGATATAAAGATGGTTGTCAAGAATTCCATGGACTATAAGAAGCTCTGGACCAATAAAATCTGACTGCTCTCTTGAGACAATGATTAGCAGGCAGGAACACCCACATATATTGGGCGTTTGATCCAAACATATCATGAACTAGAACAACAACAAAAAGATTGTGCTTGAGAAGATTAAGGCAAATAGAAGGGGAAGACAAAATAAATGGGTCAGGTCAAATGGGACTGGTAGACTTCCCCAGTGGAATGTTTCATCCATGTTGCAGACCGGTCTACCAGGAGTCACATCTCTTATGGAATGTTGTGACTCCATGGAATGAGGCATTGGAGTGGCCTATGGCACAAAAATTGCACTGTAGTTTACTCAGATGAGTAAATGCTTGAAAGCAATCTCTGCAACATTTAGTGGACTGGACCCATTGAGCAAGTGGCTGATTCAGTCTACCAGTGAGAGGAGCCCGGAACCATTTTACTGGGCTCTCAGAAGCGACCACAGAAGTGGGCTTCTGGATGCCCAGTTCAAATATTCCACACCTAGCAACTTTGGAGGCTGTGAACTTTCATTCTCTGCCTCCAAAGCTGGGCCACGATGAGTAACTCATAATCCAGACCTTGATATGAAACATGGAGTGCCTAGCATGGCATGAGATAATATGTACCATGGAAAAATGTCCAAAAAGACTACTGGACTGAAAAGTCTTTGAAATGGCTACTAGTTTCTTACTAAGGATTGGTTAAGGGAGTTAGAATTTGCCTATACAGCCATCAAGAGACAAACCCAACTCATTAACACCTGACCAAAACAATATCAATAATATTCCAAGATATTCCAAGGCAGAAGTTTCCACATATCTCTGGAAGCAGCATTAGTCACTGTGTGTCATTTGTTCAGGCACTCCACACAGTACCCAAACAACCTGAACTTGCATGACCTAAGGCATGATCTAGTGTTATACCTATGAATCTTTTCTATCACAGTGGTCCTTGGGGGTTTCACCACCAGCATTAACAGGGATTAATAAAGTGCTCGTAGGCTGCATAATTCTGATCCTTTTCGCCTGACCTCCTACTAGGAGGAATCAAAGTTGCCTATAAAACCAGATGTGAAACTCCATATGTAGAGAGATTTTCTTCAGGCCAGATACATCCAAGCAGACAAATTCTTGCTTCTGCTCAACCTCTTTAATGTCTAATTGCACATAATTAGTACAGAATAAGAGACTTTGGAAAATGCAGGGGAATTCCACAAGGCCAAATAAATTATACAGTCAGCATTATTATTTCAATAAATACTAATGAGCTCTCAGCCTCGCATATAGTTCCAAGCATACAATTACTAGTTGCTATAGCAAGCTCACTTCTAATTAGACAGTCTCTTTAACCAGCTCCTGCCAATTCATGTTTAGATCAGCTGGCAAGTCCAACAGTTTGGCTCTGTTTTAAGTGGTAACTGATGCAATTATTGACATTTTATTTGGGAGGAAAAAGGTCAGAAATGCAGATTGCTGCAGCTCTGTGTTTTTAGTGGAGGGAACCAGCTAACAAAGCTATTCAGTCACACGTGGTTTCTGAATACAAGGGTGAAATTACCACATCAATATTTTCAGCTCCAGGGAAAGCTATATATTTTTCTGACCAATTAGCATGTTTATAGATGCAGTATAATTATATCTCTGTAACTTAAGTGAAAATCAATGTTTCACGCATCACAAGTTGAGGTTATTGAGCACCATATGTGACATTTGGCCTAAGAACAAATGTTTCATCCAGAAACAGTGCCTCAGAAGTTCAAATGCCTCAAAACTACCTCTAATGAATAATGATATAAGTAGTTATGAAATAAGCTATTGCAGACTTGAGGGGGGAGGTGAAGAACTATTGACATAAAAGAAGCCCAGATTATCTACAAGAACAAATGATATGGTACTCTGAACCTATTCTTCACAAGAACAAATGATATGGCACTCTGAACCTATTCTGTGAAAGTCCATTTCTGTATCAAAGCCTGTACCATATTTTTGAGAAGACCCATGCCCATTGCTATAAATTAATAGATGCATTTACAAAGGCATTTAAGCAGCAGTGACAAAGTGTGCATAGTGTCTTGCCATTTCCAGTACTTAAGATCTTACATCCACTCTCCTTTTCTCCTTAATACATATTTCTGTTCATGGTTAACTCTGGTTGACAAATGTGTACTTAATCCTCTAAGACCTGTTCTGAATTCAGGCCATGATCACACCTTCACCAGTCCATCTTCAGGTCTTCCTGCTCACACCTTTCCATTTGTATCCATTTTATTTGTGAACTTCCCATTCAAGTAAGTCCAAAGGGAGAGAGTAAAGTTCACAAATGAAATGGATAGAAATGAAAAAGTGTGAGCAGGTAGACCTGAAAATTGACTGAAGAAGGTTTAAAGTGAAGGTGACCAATGCCTTAGTCTTATTCTGGATTATATTCTGGAATAGGGACTTCCTGCCCATATGGTAGGGCAGACTACTTGCACTATCATGTGGCTGGAAGGCCCCTATTCTGGAATGTAATCTGGAATGGGGCTCATTGCAGAAAAGTCCTAAATTCATTTTGCTGGCTTACTGACCATAATGAAATTAATTTCCTACTGTTTTCTAGGGGTGTGCATGAATATTTGAAGGCATTCAAAATTTGATCGAATCCATCCAAATTTCATCATTAGAATTCGAATCAAATGTCCATAAATTCAAATGTAAAAATTCAAACAAATTTTGAATCACCTGGACATTTGCATGTGTATGGGGTCGTACATGATGCGTACTTGCATGTACACATCTTTCCCACATCCGTATGCATTTGTACAGATCGCTACATGACAAAAACAGGTTGTATACGGGATAACTACAGGAGGCATACAGACATGTACGGATGCGTACGGAATGTGTAACGATGCGTATGGGCACATATGAAAGTTGACATTTGTGAGTGCAAGATAATACAAAAGTTGAAATATTCAAGAAACAATTCACAAAAGAAGTTTACAAACCATAATTGGCATGATCACCCCAAAATTTAAAACCATGGTCAAAGCTAAGAAGTTCAGAACCTTCCAAAAACCTTTGAAGTGTCTCCATCATCCAAAGGGCTGGATCAAGAAAATGAAATAAATTTGCTCTGAAGCAGTTGGGTGATAAATTTGAAGTGTGGAAGCTTACCATGACAATCCCTTGCTTTAAATCCCAATTTATTTGGATCATCTGAGGGGTAACAGCAAGTTGGAGCAAGTAGGTTATCCTCGTTCTAAACCCCCAAATGTTGGTGGCTTCATTTGCTTGCTATGCAAATTATTCTGGTTTATAACCTAATATAAGAAATGCAATATCTACCAACAATATAAAGATAAGCATATGTGAGGTGAATATTCCATCTCTAAGCTTTAACCTGACAGATTTCATCTTGATTCCAAATGTTTTAATGTATAAGTGTGCAAATTATGGCCTTCCAAATATTGTTGAATTAATTCTTCCCTAATTCTTTGGCACTGGACAAAGAAGGGAACTGCCTGGGACTGATAGGAAATATAGTTAAACATCTCAAGGACCAAAGCTTGAGTTTCCCAGATGTAGTGCAGAATGCAGATATAATTCTGCAAACTCCTCATATGTCCCAGCATTACGCAAGGGCATGATGCTTCACAGAAAATGTGTTTTATTTGTTTCACACTGATTCTAAAATAACCAGTATGCAATACAATCGTGTTGCATTTTTTAAAAAATTTCTTGACTGCTTAATTAAACATTTACACACAACTGTAATACTTTACAATTTAGATTCCAACATGATTATTTGTTCATTATTACCTGAAGGTCTCAGGGTGGGTAACAACACTTAAAATCAGACATATATTAAAACAGTATATAGTAATAGTGTCTGTAAAGGGGAAGGGACAGTATATTCCCATTTAACGAAAGGCCAAGGCAAAGAGGTGCATCTTCACTGCCTTCCTAAACATATACAGTGAAGGAGCCTGATGCACATCAAGGGGGAGACTATTCCATAGCCTGGGGGCCATCACTGAGAAGGCCCTCTCCTTTTACTACTGAGAGTGGTGAGGCAACCAGAAGGGCCTCCCCTCCAGACCTTAAGGCACGGGCAGGTCGATATGAAAGAAGGTGTTCCTTTGGATCTTTAGAGCCCAAGTCATTTAGGGATTATGTTGTTTCTTGTACTGGTTTCAAAAGCACCATATCACTCCATGCTGCTTCTATCTTTCTCCTCCCATTGAAATCAGAAGAAAAAAGAGTCCAGCAAAAAACACGGACTCAACACCCATTTGCACAGTTCTCACTGCACAAATATACTGTCACTCTGCTCTCCTCAATGGTGCCATGGAACATCTTACAAACCACATTCACGTGGACACACTGAACCATAAAAATGAACAGAACCTGAACTGTGCCAAGCATCAAGACACAAAAGCATGCATCTGGGTAATGGATCCACATTAAAGGTTTTTTACATAGCTTACAGCTAATGAGAGTCAAACTTGCATATCAATAGATATTAAAAATGCAGATATTCCTAATAATACACTGCATTCATCACAGGCTCGTACTCAGGAAAGGCACAATATAAAATGCAATTAATAAAAATAATATATACAATGCCTTTGGGAGTATGATTATTTTGTTTCATATATAATCATACTGTATCCAAAAGCCTTAAGTGGCCAGAGAATGGCTGCTTCTGCATAGCAGCTGGAAAAAACGTGCTTGCAGACCCAGAGCATGAGGGTGCACAGTCGAGACAAACTTCAAAGCCAGGAAACTTTTCAAAGATTTTTGCTGCATGCAATAAAGGAGCAGGTGAGAAATGACAACAGGGGCAGGCACAGAGCAGGAAGAGAAGGGCATGCACAGATGTGAGGTGTCTTCACAGGCACTTGAAAGACACCATTGCCATCAGTTTGTCTGCTGTTGTGGAGGCACTGCTCACCTTACTTGACACCACACCCACTTTCTTTCTAGATCTGTTCTACATGCAGATTCCTCTTCCTTGATCCAGATCAGATGGTGCTAGCACACACGTAGACCATATCTATCAAGTCTCCAACGAATCCCGATTAGTGAGGCCTTAGCAGGGATCTGATTTGGATTAACACTAGTCCCATGCAGATGACATGTACTCAGAGGCTTCTAACATACAAGTAAGTGAAGCCCCAGGACTCTTTTGTCCTGCACTCAATAAACCTTGCTTAGATATGCATAGGAAAGTAGGTGAGAGCTGTGGACCTTATCTGACTTCCACCATGTGGCCTCCTCCATTATTTCTGGGTTTGCGTTTGGGGCTGCACAGGGCTTGCACTCAACACCATTTGTGCCATTCTGCCATGCTTCTGCCAAACTTCAGTTCAGCACAAGCCCACTCTCCACCAGTGTTAACCTGTGAATATGCGAGTAGTGGAGATCAAAAAGCTGTAAAATTCTGTAGCTGCAGATATACAAAACTTGCAGACATTAAAATCATGAATAATGAGTGACAGCTATGTTCCCTGCACCTCATCTCCCATACAGCTTGTACCTGTGACAGGTTCACAGTTTGGTAAACCCTGAAAGCTTTTGTGTTTCAGAGCACTTGAAAGAATCACAGGTATTTTAAAATGGTCACTAACTGGAGACAGCAGTTGTTCCTTTGCTGATCCCCTGTGAAGTCAGGTGTAGAGCAGCTTCCTTTGAGGAAGGAGCCAAATGTTGCTTTGTCAGTCCCTTGTAGACAGCAGTTATCTTCCACCACACTAATTATGAAGATAATTAAGCTGTTTTATATAACAAGGAACATCTGCTGGTGGAAAAAAAAAAGATCCTCCTAGTTAGCCGGAATGCTAGCAGAGTTTAAATAGTTCTATCATCCTCATTAATAGCAGCAGTCATTTTAATTCATGATTGTTAACACCATTTGCCCATCTGTACTATGTTACTTAAAAAGCACAGCTATGCAACATTGCACTGGTCAATAAAATTTTCCAGTATACAAAATTCAACAACAACAGCAACAACAATCATGGAAATCGGAAGGAGCTGTAACTCTGTGGTAATGCCAGCGACCTGGAAAATAGAAGGTTACCAGTGCAAGTCTCTGATCTCCAGCCTCTCTGTGGAGATAGACAATGGCAAACTACTTCTGTTATCTCTGCCAAGAAAACTGCACAGAGATGCTCATGCAGAGCCCACCATGACTTGATGGTACCCAACAACAGGGATCTTGAAAATTCTTCATTTCTTGCTCTGAAATGTTTCATTTTGGTCCACAATGGACTAATACCATATATGTACTTGCCTTTCTTGTTTGGGTACAGGGTAGGTAGCTTGTGTTGGAATAAGCAATCTATCCCAAGCTAGACTGATCTGCATTGGGGCAACCTGTTTCATGCCAGCCCCCAGGGCATGCCTTTTTGTACTGCTGAAATGGGTCCCTCGTGGTATACTGGACTACAAAGGTATGCTGTCCACATGGCTTTGTGGTCCTATATATAACTGTCTTTTATGCCAGTAGACCTTGGAAGAGAGATCTACTGGAAGACTGGACCAGGATGCCATTTTGGGCTTCCCAGTCTGGTCTACACTCTATCCTGTGCATATGGAGTGTACTAGGAAGAAGTAATGCCCCTCTGATCTTCTCTAAGAGATAGACAAAAGGGGCCCAGTCCATCACGCAGTGTGAAAAGGCCCTAAAATAAAGTTTGTAGGCATTAAAGACAGAGCACCAATCACTGCACAGCTACCTGATGGGCACAGTTTCACCAGCTGTTGCCAATAATGAACAGCTTTATGCTGGCAGCTCAATACACTGCAACCATCACACAACCATCTAAAACAACTTTGATGTGATTACTGTAAGCTTCAAATGAAAACCTGCATATAGTTACAAAGCCACAGTTGGCAGTAACCATATCATTTATTGCCCTAAATTTGGAAAGGTGTGTTAGAAGTAGCACCTCAGTATGCATGGGTGTTTGGACAGAGTATAATATCTCTTCAAAATAGATTTTTCCCATTTTAGCCATGTATTTAGTTAAAGTAACTTGGTTTAAACCTATTAAATCTGTTGGTCAGTTGTATAGAAAAGGTTGACTGAGAAAATTTCTTTTCTCTATCACACAGCACTAGAACCAGAGGGCACACTATAAAGCTGATGGGTAGGAGAGTCAAATCAGACAAGGGGAAGTATTTCTTCACCCAGAAGGTCATCAGTCTCTGGAATTTGCTGCCAGAAGAGGTGGTAACAGCAACCAGCCTAGATGGCTTTAAGGAAGGGTTAGACAAATGTATGGATGACAAATGTATCAATGGCTACTAGAATTGATGCCTAAGTACATCTTTTAGCCTGGGGGGGATGGGCACGGTGTCTCTAGGGTTATTTGCTGGGATTTGAGAGCAGAAGGTTTGCCCTTGTCTCTGCTTGAGATGCCCATGGGCAATTGGTGGGCCACTGTGTGGGACAGGATACTGGACTAGATGGGCTGTGGCCTGATCCAGCAAGGCTCCTTTTATGTTCTTATGAGTTGATGCAGCAGTTAACTAGATGCAGTTATATTAAGGCAGTCAAACTATTTAGCTGTGTCCATCTACTTCTCACATGCAAATGCAGTACATATCTAACTAGCATGTACATGATGGTGCATTAAGTATCCAATTGTTTAGGGATATTTAACTATTAGGATAGATACATGTTTTCTTTCTTCTTCACATGTAGCAAAGTGATGGTAACTGAGTTTATTTAAATAAATGTAAGTTTCATCTTTCTTATTGAAGAAAGTAGTCGTCTCATTTTTAATGAACTCAGAGTCACCCAATCAATACACATACACTTTTTTGTTGTTGTTATTTCTAACAAGGTAGACTACAGTTCCCATAATCCCTTGGCTGATTTTGCTAAGTATAATGGAAATTGTGGTTCAAAAGTCCAAACTTTTTTTAAAAAAAATATAGAACCCATTATCCTGTTCAGCTGTCAATGGTTAGTGATGTTCAATCTAGTGACTGTCATGCACATATGAATTAGGTCTGCATTTCCATTCATAAGCAGAAAATTATAATTCCTTTAAGTAGACTTTAACAAAAACTGTTACACTAGGCTGTGAAATTCAGAGGGTTCAGTCCTACTAATTGCTTAAGCCTAAATTGTCTCAGTTTGGCCAAACTACTAAGAATATGTTTGAAAAATATCTTGTTGTACTTCTATAATTATACTGTGTCTGTGGTTTGCTAATTAAAGAAACTCCTTTTTGTTACAGAGATGAATTCAGAAGAAATAAAAGACTATTTTTATATGAGGCAGAAACAGTTGACTTGCAGCAAAGTGTTTGTAAAGGACTGAGAGCAATTATTTTTAAACTGTATCTACCACAATGAGATCTGTGCCAAGTTCATGCCCCAGGTAAGGATCAGTAGCTCTGTGGGCAGATTGCTATTCCTTTTTCCTCTTAAAAAACAGGAAACCACACATCCATAGTTTGCACTTTCTGTACTGAATCAAAGTCCTTTTGCCTAAACAGCAAATCAATCCTTATTACTCTTTGTCTTGCTAGAATCCAAAGCTAGCAAGCATAAAACGAAATGAAGCCATTAGCACACACTGCATGCAAAATGCCCATGGTTCATTTCATGGCTTTCCCAGGTAGGACTAGGAAACAGCACTCACTTCCCAGCCACATGAAAAAGAGATCAAAGCTCCTGTACTGTTATTGGTTGTAGAAAAAGGAACAATTTACTTTGGTGTTGCCAGCAATGCAAGAGACACTAACTAAAATTTCCTGCCCAGGATTATAAGGTCCCAGGCCTCTTTTGCATACTACAATGCTAATTTATCTTCACACAATCCAGCAGTGGCCCAACCTATTTTGCTCCCTGTCTTATCTAACAGAAGTGAATATTTCATATCCATGGACCTATTTACACTTATTTTTTAGTGAGTGCTCTACTACTCACTGGCCAGGCTTATCAGATCAGGGAGCCACAGTATCTCACCTCCCCTGGAGCCATCCAGCGGTGGACCACTAAAATTAGTCCTCAAGCTTTCCTGGAGTGATTATCTCACTCCTGGACTCTGTGTCCACACCATCTTCCAGGTACAGTGGCTGTGACAATGTGGCTACAGCTATACAGTCACATGCAGCATCCAGATTGCTGTAACATCTGAGCACACACTGGATACTGCTGTGGATGTTACCATGGTGATTTGGCCTGAGCCTGGCTATTCACACTTCAAGTGCTGTTGACCTGGTATGGGGTTTTTCCAGCACTCAAAAGTGTGGATGGGTGCTGCAGTACTACTACCTTATCATTATATGATACCAGCCGCATGACTGCAAAAAGGCCTTTCACTGAGTCCTTTAATCCTAGCCTACAGATAATTGTGTTTTCATGCAAGCATGCGTGCATGTACACACACAGTTTTCCCAACTATTCGCATTCAACGGTACTACAATTGGTCCATTGAAAATCAGTACCATGCAATGTGTTGCTTTTCATTCAGATTCAAGTACTGTTGCATCTAAGGATGAATTCTGATTAGGAAATAATAATTTGTACTGCTCTAATCCACAAGCATTAGTTCTAGCCATGGTCTCTATGCCACAGGAAAAGAAATCTAGATCCAGGTAGAGCTAGAAGTAGATACTCTGTGCCATTCATGTCCCTTCAAGTAACCAATCAAATCAATGATAGTCTCTTAGTTATGTGCCTGTTCTTCCCAAAGTGAAAACCCATTAAAAAGAGTTCCATTCCCAGTTCCCTTTGTTAGGGCTGGAGACCTAATATATGCTTATGTGAAAATCAATAGTGATTTTCAACAGTGATCTAACAACTCGTTCTGACGAAATGGAGTGAGAGGTGATATCTTGCACATATTGATGCAAGCATATCTCAAGACATTCTAATGAGCTCTTTGACAAGAAGAGAACCAATTCCTCAGCTGAGCATACCAAAGGGCAAAGCACCTGTTTAGAAATGGTCGAGCTCGTAAGTATAGCACCATTATATTATCAAACCTTCTACTACCAGCCTGAAGAACTGCTTCAGGAAAACAGTGGAGCATGTTTCCAATCTATCTTCTTTCCTGCGCTTACCTGGGATAGATCTGGATTAGTGGATCTGGATTAACTGGACCGACTGATCAGGATCTTAGGAAGGCATGGGCTGGATCACCACTGTCTACACTAACAGTGCTGATCTGGCCCACTCTTCCTCACACTGTAGAGCTCATGCAAGATTTTCTGCCACTCCCCATGCCTCCAAAGGCTAGGAATGATGGCTCCTAACCTTGGAGTCTGGGGAGGTATTTATTGGCCGCACTATGGGTCTGCAAGAAATCTGGATTAAGGGCCTCCTTAATTTGGATCTAGCTCCATCTTGTGCAGACACAGCAAGACTAAGGGGGCATGGCTTCATAGATCTGCATTGACATTCACTATGCAGCCTAGAAGTGTTATACATGGACCCTTAATCCAGATTATGGTCCTGTGCAGAAAAGCCCTCTCTCACACAAAAGTCACTAGCCAGCATTACTGTGACCATTTTAGCATTAAATCCTCCTGAAGTCAGGTTGAAATGGATCTAGTTAAAGCCATAGCAACAAATAAATATTTTGGGAGTAACTGACCCTGATGAGAGAGGTTATGGAAGCAAATGGGAAAGAACATATTAAGATGAACGTATATCCCTAAGTAAAGTATCTAGTCTTTCCATATGCCCAATTAGTGGGCTCCATTCCAGATTAAATAA
Organism: Aspidoscelis tigris stejnegeri; assembly: GCA_023333525.1. Taxonomy (NCBI): domain Eukaryota; kingdom Metazoa; phylum Chordata; class Lepidosauria; order Squamata; family Teiidae; genus Aspidoscelis; species Aspidoscelis tigris. The sequence goes on along the minus strand of JALMGA010000002.1, from coordinate 51,050,846 downwards.
CAGTAGTTTACAAGATCCAAGTAGATTCTCATATGCTATAAATTGGCAGGGTATTTATCCACAGCGAGATCCCAAAGTTTACGGTACCAGTTCTCCGTATTGAGTGTGGAATTTCACCCTCCCCAATTTTGGCCTATCATCAGATATAAACATAAATTTGATTACTTAGGTGGAATGTTCTGATTTGAACCTCAAGATAACAAGAACAAACTTAATCCATATGTCCAGCCTATCCCTATAGTTAATGGTAAAGAGATTTCTTCAATCTAATTCTTGTCTGATAATTTGTATTTTATTACATTCCCATCACATATGAAAGAAGGGACGTTTATTCTTGTGACAATGCCAGCAATGTGGTGTGCGTTCCCTTACAAAATGGGTTATCTGTATCATTGTTCTGTTGTTTATGTAAAATTTTCAATCCTATTTTCTTAATTTTTACTGCTTTCCTAAATGTTCCTTGTCTTGAAAATAGCTGTTTTTAATCAATTCACTTAATCTGCAAGTTATCTCCAATTACTGTCACAGACCTTTCAGTTCTGAGGTTTGTACATCTCTCATTAAAACATTCAATTTGGATACCAAGCCTCTACCTAGACAATCCTGCTTATCAACCATATATTTTAAAAATGCTAATTATCTTTAGCTGGAGTTTCCATCTCTTTTTTATTGATACAGTGATCAAGCTGATAATAATGAAGCCAACTGCTTGCATCTAGTTGTAATATATTTGCAATGTATTCAATTCTTTAGGGGTAACTTCTGCATCTTAATAACCATTTGTTTATCCTGTTGTCCTGGTGGGAGTTTTGCCATTTCTTCCAAATATTGTGTACTATGAAATTACTTATTAAATATATCCGTTCTTATGAAAAATTAGGATTCTGCCAATACTGGATCATCTTCCTGTTGTTATTGGCCATCTCTGTTTTCTTTCTGATTTTTCCATTATTTTATCATTGTGAGAAAAAAAAACCGCTTCTTTGAAGTCTGGAAAGAAATACTATCCACAGGTATGAATGGTATTTATAATTTCTCTTCTACTTTTTCAGAACTATGTGTGTCACTGACTACAGTAATATTGGGAGAAAGTGTGCCATTCAGTTACACCAATGAAACACAACTTATCACTTCTAATCATTCTGCACTTGTCATTTTGCATCACATCACCATCATTGCTAGATATCTGCAAAGGCATGCTGATAACTGCTGTGGCCTAGATGGTATTACAAGGAAAGTATGGATCTCCTAGAGATCAGGCAAACATGGAATCAAGGAACAGCTTCAGAGCAATCAGGAAATATATTCTTCTTTGACTATATTGGTTAATAAGCCACAAGGATCCTATCCATAAGCACCCATAGGCTGCTATTCTACTAACCTTAAGTGAACTATTCAGATGTAACTCATCTGAAGAATATCAGTGTCACATTCCAGATACGTGAACTGATGACTTGGCTCAGGGAAGTAGCCTTGGCAGCAGGGGCTTTGCTGCTGCACTTCTGCTTGTAACACCGGCTTTGTTACGATAGGTTTACCCAGGTTTTGACAGCACGATCCTGTAGATCAGCCATGTGTATGGCTGACCCAATTAGACTAGAAAATCGGAGGGTAAATGAAGAGGCTGGGGACAGGAATCAGGAGGAAATCAAGAGAGCATTTAATCTTCCCAGAGGTTTAAATACAGCCCAAAAAGGGTATGGGGGAAATGACCTCGAGGCAGCATCTGGGGAGGTGATTGGAGGAAGGCTGGGGTCAGACAGGTCAGATGTCCTTGTGATATCACATCATCTGGTCAGTGACAAGATATCCAGCCGGAAGAGAAGGACAACTGTTCTTTTTTTCTCCACATGGCTGGGAAACGCCATTATGCTGAGGGCATGCAGCACAGAGTGAAAAAGAGGGAAGTACCTTGGACAGCACCCAGCGTATAATAAAAATGGGAAATACAGTGGTACCTCGACATACAAGTGCCCTGACATACAAGTGTTTTGAGATACAAGCTGCCGAGCGAGTGATATTTTGCTTTGAGATGAGAGCAAGATTTGAGATACGAGTATGTAAATACAGTACAGTACATAACAAAAACAACTGAGGTGGTGTTTTGGGAGCTGGAATGGATTAATGGGAAAATTGCTTTGAGATACGAGCGATTTGACATAAGAGCAAGGTTACGGAACGAATTAAACTCGTATGTCAAGGTACCACTGTACCTAGTATTTTTATCCTGAGGCTTTTTTTAACCAGCAAAAGACCTATAAAGTGAAGGGCTGGAAAAGGAACCAGGAAAGGAAGGGAATGCAGCCTAGTGGTTACTACCCATCAGAAAAAAATTATTGCTAAAATACTGTGGTAAAGAATGTCATATTGCATGTAGCACAATCTTCCCTTTGTTTTCTTCGAAGCAAGTTCTTCTGCAGTGTTTTTCTGCCAATATGTATAGGATTGCAGTCTATACTGATTAATTGCTATATATTGGGACAGTTAGCACTGATGCTTTGAGAGAATAATATTTCTAATTCATTTTTTTGCATGTATAGGTATTGTATTCAATCAATCATTCAATATATTTCAAAGATCCAATTACTGGAACAAAGAGGTAAATATACAATGTATAACAAAGTTATAACTCAGATCCCATATGGAGCAGCTCTATACAGAGCTACATTAAGATCAATAATAAAAAGACTATGTATGTTATTGTATTATCAAATGAAGTTACATTATAAAAAATGCAGAATTAAAGTTGTAAATATAGGGTGTTTTTCCACTGCAGCCCTTAGATCTGGATCTAAGGAATGGTTACATTTCTTAATCCAGATCTAGTAGATCTGGATTAAGGGAAGCATCCGATGTGTTTGCACAGGAGGTGTAGCACCCATTAGAAATGGGTGCTAACACCCCTGCTGTGGAAACAGCTTTGCACCCATCTCGGGCATCCAGATCGGCCCACAAGGGGTCGGTCCATTACACCAGGTGTTTTGGGGGGCGGGGGGGCAGTCTTCAAAGCAACTTCAAAGTGACTTCGAAGTGACTTCAAAGTGACTTCAAAGCCAATGTTGGGGGGGGGGGTCAAAGGTGCATCCCCTTCCCCTAGCCTCCTTTGGACCCCATTGCCTGTTTCCAGTGGAAACAGGCTCCCTTTAATCCAGATTTTCTGGCAGAAGACCCCACTGTAGACCCCATTAATGGGGTCTACAGAAAATCCAGATTAAAGGCCAAAAAGATCTGGATTTCCCCCATGGCAGTGGAAACAATCGGGTTCAAAATGGGTGCCGTAGTGGAAATAGGATCATCCGGCTCACAGCCAAAAGGTAGAAAAATGGGTGCAAAAACGGGTACAATTGACAGTGGAAAAACACCCATAAACTAGCACTGCATTCCAGCTCTCTCTGCTGCAGCTAAAATTTGGCCACTGTTTCCATTATCTACTTAAGTTACTTTTATACTGTGCATGTGGTTTGAAAAACCTGGAAGATGCAGCTGCTGAATTTTCTTTTTCTAAGTAAATTTTAATCTCTTTGAGGCTTCAAGACTGTGAAGCGAAACAAATAGCAACTGCATTTGTGCTTCCTCATAGCTTTTATCAGCTTTCTTGCCTGTTACCTGTCTTGCCCAGAAGATAGGTTCTTTCCTGATGCTAAGCCTTCATATCAATAATGTTTGGCTCAGATTTGTCTTTTGCTTAAACCAATGGAGTTTGAGTTAATTGGCCTCTAGTGCTAGGCGTTTCTCTGCAGATTTCAGAATACCTGCCTAAAGCCTGTTTATGGTTTCTTTGTGGTTTTCCTTCATAAACGTTTCCTTTGACCTTGTTCATTTTCCCAGCTACATGTTGTTTGTGACATGGGCATGTTTCTAATTATCATTAAAAAGCAGGGCTCCCCCCCCCCCCCCGGCTTTCATCAGTAACATAAAGAACATCCATCTATCTATTCAAATGTTGGATTGTTCTGTTTATTTTCTCATCTCTTTAGTAGCATTAGTTGCTCAAGAAAGATGTTTCTTTCACACATTTAGGCCCTTTCTGCACTGGCCCTTATTCTGTCCAGATGCTAGTGTAGACTAGAGCAAGGCCTGGGAAGGACTTGCTAAGTCTGCACCAGCATGTGGATGACAGGCTCCTATTCCAAAATATAATCCAGAATAAGGGCCAGTGCAGAAAGGACCATAGTTTGTTAATGATGACTTGGTACGCAGATATTGTTTTAATTGTAATCCTACTTTTTCAGACAAAACTCTGCATTTTGGAATCTAGAGCCCACTTTAGGCATTCCAAACAGGGAGAGATCCATGGGCTTGTTCTCCCTCTTTTCTACCTTCCAGCCCTTGGAAAGCCTTTGTCTGAAGCAGGGAGCCTTTTGTTTCTGTGAAGTCTCTCCATGTTTTCCAGAAGCTTGAACATTTGAGTCCCGATATGAGTAAAGAACATGCATCGATATTAAAACTTATCTGTTACAATTAGTTTCCATGAAATGCTGGGCAGGGCTGGGCAGGGCCTCAGTATTTATCCTTCTTGTCCTCAGCTCATGTGTCTTCCGAACTAGACACTTCATGCCTGCAGGCGACCAAGAAGTCTCACCTGAAGAAAGAATGATTTGAACACAGACAATCTATTTCTTATCTTTTTGAAACATAAACATTCCCCAGCATCTTCAGGCTACGAGAAGCAAAACACCTTAGGTCTGGCTGCAGGGTTCAGTCTTAAAGTGTCTTCAGGCTGATGAGCTTTCTTATAAATTATTTATGCTCCCTCTGAATTTAGTAGCCTCAGTACCAACCAGCTTTGGCTAAGGGAAGACAAAACATTCCCTGCTCTTACTTCCATGTGACTAGCTACCAAAGCAACTCTTTAGCAATTATAGCTTTTCTATTCATGGGGTTCAGCAGCACCATGCTGTTGACCCCTTGCCCTCAAGGAGAAGGGGAATAACAGGGTCAAATACCAAACTCTTTATTACTGAGCAAAGGCAGACATGTCTACAAATGTAAAGACACTCTGTCTGGTCTCCCAAAAGAACATATAAAATAAAATAACTCTCATTCACATTCTTTCCCACAATGTAATGCTCTCCTTCTTCTTTTGTTCTTGAGGTTTATAGAAAGAGCAGGATACAAGAAACATTGAAGAACTGTTTGCCAGCTTTTTCAATACTTCACTGCCTATTTAAAGATACCAGAATATACTTTCAACATATTCTGGAACATTTTAGTAGTCTGATTTTCAAAGAGTATTTAAATTCTCATAAGTAATGCAAACAGAAAGTAACCTTTTTAACAGAAGACGCTTTTAAGATAGATTTCCTGCCAAATAACTGTAAAGTATTTTCCCTATCATAAGCAAAGAATATTGTTATGCTACAAGACAAAGCATCATTCAAGCATAAAACTCTTGTTAGTAAGAGTCTGGTAAACTGTTGTTTGTTTGCCACATTCAGGCCTATAGATTTCTGTACTTTACTCTTTCCTTGCCTTGAAAAGACAATATTATTTCAAACAATTTGTGTGTAACTTTGAAATACAAGTTTTGAGAGATACAAAGAATGCCTTATTTTGGGGGGGGGGAGTGTATGTAATCATAATTCTTGCTAAATGCCATCAAGCTGGATTCCTAAACTGAAACAAACATATTCTACAAAGCAGCTATCAGCTATTACCAACCCAAACTAAATACGAAAGACCCATCTACACAGCACAATTCTAACCTCACCTTCCTGAGATTAGGTAAAGATAAAACTTTGGATAATCCAGCATAAAGCATGTCTGGATGTGCTCTACTACTCATTATCCTAATAATGCAGATTAAATACTATATATTCTGGCATATAAGACTACTTTTTAGCCCAGGAAAATCTTCTCAAAAGTCAAGTGTCATCTTATACGCCGGGTGTCATCTTCCTATACGGCAAGTATATCCCAAACTCTATATTTTAACTGGAAAGTTGGGGGTCGTCTTATACACCCAGTCATCTTATACACCGGAATATACGGTAAGTGCTGCCTGGATGAAGCTAAAAGGTATTATCAAGTCCATACAGTTTTTTGTCAAGGATAAAAAAGTGCTTTGCCTTTGAGGTCTTGAATCTGGGTCCTTCTACACATAAACCAGATGTCCTGTCTCTGAGCTAGAACTACTGGCACCCACCTCCTGAGAGTAAATACTCCAGAAAAAAAAAGAAGAACCTTCTTCTGCATAGTTGTGGTTAGGATCACATTGTTAATTTGTAATGTATATAAAAGAAATATAGCATTTATTTTTTTTTTAAAAAAAATAAATATAATTGTACTAAATACGTTGAAAGCAAGGCATTGAACACATTTTTTTCCTCCTAAGTTTCCATATCTACCTAAAATTTTCAAAATAGCTTGTAAAACAATCAGTAGTAATGATGATGACGATCAAGGAGATTCTCAAAAAGAAAATGAAGAATTAGCAAAAGTTGTGGTTACTGCTGAATCCCTCCTATGGGGGAAAGAGAGATGAAAAGAGTTCCACAGGCTAACCCCATTGGCTCGTCAAGTGTCCTGAATACTTGCTTACATAGCTACTGTAGATAAGGGTACTCAGTGCTGAGTACATGTACGGTACTTTAGAAATAAACTATAATAATAAGGAGAAATACATTTTTTGGGACCATTTCTTAAGGGATTTGTATCAAAGCTGCTGGAGGAAGATGACTTGTGCCTTAAAAGAACTTTTTTGTGCCACCACTTGTATACAATAGGGCGACAACAACTGCTCACATCCGTGACACTCCCTAAGTTACACATGTCTCATGGGTGGTGCTAAAAGCAGTTATTTTGAGGCTACCATCTAAAACCTCAAAGGTGCAGCAACCAGACAATCTTAAAAGGATCTCCTGGTTCCATCACATTGTTTAAACTATGTGAATTTGTCATACATTAAATAAATAAATGTGAGAAGAGGACAGTCAAAAAGGTCTCAGGATGGCATCCCTTACTGGTGTCATACTAACTAAAGGTCTATAGAATCTGGTATAATCTTCATCATGCTGGCAGAAGACTGAAAATGTTGCTTTTGTGATAAGTATGTTGACAGAACTCCCACAGGAAAGGAAATTTGCTGATGAACGTATGCCAGTGGGGTCCTGTTCTGGGCCCAAGGAGTAGTATTAGTATACCCTCATGGTAGAGTAAAGAATACTATTCCTATTCTTGTAGCACCAAGGAGAGCTCCCAACAAGCAATTTTCTGTTAACCTCTGTCTCCAACTTTTTATTGGAGAACCACATATACTGAAGGGGTCACACTGAGGCATATAGATGGGTGTGTCTCCTTTGTATAGTTGCCTCCAAACTGGTAAATAGAGTGAAAGAAGCTCAATTCTTTGGGCCCAGCCCAAAGAGCTCCAGCCTTGACACAGTGGTACCATACATCTGCTAACCAATTTCATGTTCACAAGCAAACCAAGAAATCTCATCCAGGCCTTCCATCAAAAGCACTGCAGTCTCTGATTCTGAGCTTTGTTAGCAGTGGGCCATGGCAATATGGAAAAAACACACTTAAGGTAAATTCTATAATATTTAAATCAGTGGTCAGACTCCTAACATGGGCTCAATATCAACACCAGCTCCACATCTGGCCACAAGCATCCCAATGATTTCAGCTGACCTTTGAATAGTCATACTCCCCCTCCTCACCCAACATATAAGCATCCAATAGTCAAAAGAGGATTTTTCTAAGATGGTGAGAACTGCGCTGGAGCGGCAAAAGTAGAAAAGCCATGCTGCGGCATGATTTCACTTGCATACAAGACAACGTTGAATGAAAACAGTTGATAGCGCAAGTATAACCATCATTCTGAAGTGAGGCTTCAAAATCCCATCTCACTCTGGCCATTAGTTACGACATCAGTTGGGAAGGGGGGAAAGTCATCTCTTCACCCTCAAAGTTATTCTCAGTTCCCCAATACCATAACAGCTGTTTCTCTGTGTTCTTTGTCTTCTATCCAGTGAAGTCAAAGGCAAAAGGTTATTTCTGAGCATGAAAATTCCCTCCACATTTTCCTTACTAAATTTTGAGGGAGTCTTGGTTGTCACAGAATCATTATCCGCCAGTGTAAATATTTTGGTAACCGAACAGGGTGCTTTTTATTAGCTTTATAAATCCAACTGACTAAACAAGAAAATAAGTAAAATAAATCTTTGTTCTGTTTTCCGAACCCACCGAGGGCTGTTGTTAGAGAATGGGGCAAAGTTTCTCTTGGAGCAGCTTGTTTTTGTTAATCAAAACCTCCAGCATAGATCTCATCATGTGAAATGGAAACAGGCTCCTCTTGGCAAATTGTCTTGTATGAATTACTTTTGTTTGTGTTTGGTTTCCCTATCACTGTCTGTTTATATAGCACGAAATGCAGAATAATACAAGACTGAGTATTTACATTCTTTCCCAGGTAATTTAATCCTGACCACAATTCTCCTGATGTGCGGCAGTACAATTACATTGTACAAACACAGATCGTTCTAAAGCAGTAATGCATAGATGTTTTGGTAATCATCTCTGCCCTGGCATGCAATTAATTCACTGGAGCCTTGAAAGGGCAGTTCTGGATTACTTTCTGCAGTTACTACTATTTAGCGTTTCCGCTGCACTCACAACTTGATATGTGCATTGCCAGTATATATCAGGACAGTCCCACCACCAGAAAGAAGGATAAACAGTAGTCTTCATTTGCATTTTTAAAAGCATATCTATTAAATTTTGTATGCCTTCTATATCCTCATCATGCTTAGACCTTTTTTTCCTCTTATACTATACAGTAAAATCATGATGGAATGCATATAACTCCAGATATGATATAACACACCACAATGTACACCTTAATGAAATGTGTACCTTCATCAGTCTCACTTCCATAAATAGAAACTTGGGGTGGAGGGAATAGCCTCTGACAACCCCTTAACCTGTAATGAGGGCTTTCATCACACTAAATGTTATTCTAGCCAACATCACAGTTGGCATTCCTAATTTAGCATATATTATGCCTAGCACAGTCTCTGTTAGATCAATTTAACAGCTTTCTCTGTATAATTATAGTTAAATGATTAGTCTGAAGGTTACCTATAAGTTTTTGTTAAAACACAACCCCTTATGACTCCCCCTGTGAAGAGGAGGAGTCAGTTTGCATAGGAAAGAAAGACGGCAAGAGTGAAATTAACAATGCTGCCATTAAATACAAAGCAACACATCAAAAGATTTAGGATAAAATTGTTACTTCCGTACAAATGATTAATTACTTTTTCTAAAATTACTCAGAACTTGAAAACAGTTAAGACCAGAAACAAAAACAATTGCCTAAATATCCATAATACTTAATATGTATTTGCAAAAATTAAATAGCTCTATATCCAAACTTAGCCCTTAATTGGAAAATCTTTCTGTAAACTTTTTTTTAAAAGAAATCAGGAAGAGAGATACACTTTTGACATGGCACCAGGTGAGCTTCCTTCATTAACCTTGTTGGGTGGCAGCTACCACAGAAACAGCCAGCTTGCTGGAAACCATGTCCTTTCCTTACCTAGAGAGAAAACATAGAAAAGAGTTTCTGATTAGGAACAAAGAAGAATGAGGAGGAGGAGGATTTGGCTTTTCTACCCCACTTTTCTCACCCATTTAAGGGGACTCAGAGCAGCTGACAAAGCTTCCTATTCTTCTCCCCACAACAGAACACCCTGTGAGGTAGGTGGAGCCATGAGAGCTTGACTAGCCCAATGTCACCCAGCTGGCTTCATGGAGGAGTGTGGAATCAAACCCAGTATTCCCAGATAAGAGTCTGGCTCTGTAACCACTAGACCAAACTGGCTAAAACTAAGAGACTGTTCTAAATTATTCATAACTCACTTCTTTGGAAAAGCTGGATTAGGAAGCTATGATGAAATGGAATTTATCCATGTGCTGTTAGGTGAGAAAGGGTGGACAATTCCAAAACTTGGAATTTTTGCCCAAGGTTTAGTTCAGCAATAGAAGCAGAGTTAAGCAAGAAAGAAAAAAAAAGCTAGGCTACTCATGCAATACACAGACTAGGGACTATGTTCACACAAAGCAAGGGGAAAAAACCTTTTGAGGAACCTTAGAGATGGTTCACAGCTGAAATCCTTAACACCACAGTCAGCTCCTCCCCCTCTCATGAACATTCTAGTCTAGGAAGAATAGATTAGAGATGAGATGAGAACGTGAGTGCCACACCATACTGTCTCTAAGGTGCTTTCCAGATGCTCTTTTTGCTTTGTGTGGATGTAGCCTAAGTCTTGATAAGAGCAGTGAAATGGGAGATGCTCTTCCAGTCACCTTCAAAAAGCAGGACCTTTTAGGCCATTGGCTTTAAAAATGGATAACTAACTAGGGTGGCCAATGTAAAAATCATAGGCAGAGAGAAGATCAAATGAAAAACAGAGTTCCCAATTTTTTAAAAAAATTGAAAGCACAAGAAAAGTGGCAGGAGAGCAAAAACATAGGCAGAGGGCAATGGTAACTTCAGCAGTAACTTCCCGTCTACCTTTCCTCCCTAATTTCTATCCATACTCCCTCCCGTCCACTACGTTCCTCTCATTCCTGTCGTCTCTCTTTACCCCTGGTCCTCGTTGCCTGGTCTCATCTCCATTCTTTCTCTCTTATCGCCCTTATTTATGGAACCATCTTCCCAGCCATCTTTGCTCCTTAATCTCCTTGCAAGCCTTTAAATCTCAACTAAAAGCATTTTTATTATCTATGGCCTTTGGCCCTGATGACTGAACTTCTTCACCTGGTTTACTCTAATGTGTTTATGATTATACTGTGTATTATTTCAATCTTACTATTCTAGTAATTTTAACTCTTTATGTTTCCTGTTACTGTATTGTTTTTCAATTTTGTAGTCTGTACAGTGCTATGTACATTTACAGCGCTCAAGAAATAAACTTTAATAATAATAATAACAGTAAAAAAAAAAAAAACACAACGCAGCCCACCCAACTCTAAAAGCACTTTTCTCTTCACAAAGACAAAACAGTGTAGGGTTATGCCAGCTATCCTGAAGGAAGAAAAAGCAAAATGAGTAAAGGGGATGGGGATAGGGAGAAACAGACATGTACAAGGAGAAGAGAAGGAAGCATATAGCCGAATTTGGAAGCAAGAGGAAACAGAAGGAGTTCCTCAAAGATCATGGATTTATAGTCCTGGGCTGGACTGAGGCTGGACAAGGAGGGAAGAATGTTCTGGATTCATTTCCTGGGCTTGGTGAAAAGGATGCTGGGAGTGGGAGGGAACCAAGTGCCATAGTGCTATGATAGAGTAAAAAGGAGGATGGGGCTAGGAGGGACCAGAGGTAGTGAATGTCACATGCTCGTTATTGGAGGTCAGGAATCCAGCAAATAATTCATTAGCATACAAACAATGGTTAGGCATAAGAGACAAAAAGGTTTCCTGTTGTCTAATCAAATTCCAGACAGAGGTCAGCAAGATGTTTACCTACTATTTTCTGTAAAACACTGCAGTTTGCCAATATTTTGATACGACAAAAATGACACCTTTCATATGTTTTTTGCTATTTTTATCAGGGTTTACAATTTTGTACCAGCTTTGCAGAAGTTTATTGTTCTGGAGAAAGCAAATCCTTTTGATAACCAGGTGTTCTAATAGGTAGAAGGGAAGGGAGAGCCAAAGGAAGATTTCACAATTGCTTGTGCTTTTTAAAATGGAGTTTCTTCTCCACTTTGACTCCCAGTGTACCAAACTGGAGTCTGTGTGGCACAGAGATTCCAGGCAATTGCTTGTCTATTCCCTGTACGTTCACCATGACATATCATGTCAATGCTTTATGTGGCTACCCTGATGTAAGATGTAACGCTTATGCCTTACATACCAAAGTGTGCATAAATTCATATTTAATAAGGACATCTCATAACAATCTGCATTTGCAAGAGTGGAAAAAGGTGCTTGCATAGAGCCTGAGAGATATGGTGGCCACACAGCCACACCCACTGACTGTGCAACTCAGCTCTAAAGATGGGTAACCTGCCTATACATACACAAAGTGCACAAATAAACAAAACACCAAACACAGCAGTCAGTCCAGTGCTCCAAAAGAACCCACCTTTTTTAAACCTCTGGGGAAAATCCAGGCTAGTTCAATGCCATTACAATGCCATTAGTTCAATGTGGTTACAATGCCATTCAACAAATGTATTCCTATGTCAGGAGCCTGAAACTGTGTGGCTGTTTCATGTGATAAAGTCCTGAACTCCAGGAGTTCAGTCTACTGATCATCTTAGTCAGGAAGGTTAAAAAGTATGCTTCCTTTGCCAACTTAATCTTGCTTGAGCAGCTTTCAGAGCTCTGGCATGCCCCTGACTGATTATTTTTCACTCCTGACTTTTGACTCCTTCTTTTGTCCATATTCCTGTTTGTCCTCCAGACCTGTCTTCTTCTTTGGTTCTGACTCCTGGCATGTTCCTCAGTGCAGCTCCCTATTTTGTTTTCCTGCCTAACCCATACTTCTTTTACTTTTTCAATCAACTATCCCCCGAGTATGGCATTGGCATAGCTCAGTTCCTCACACAGAGATTTCTGGTGTTTGATTTTCCATTAGTGTCAAATGGGAAAGTTCTAAGGGCTCCTTTCAATGGCAATTGAAATATTAAAAACAAGTAACTAACAAGAGAATAAACCTGTTATGGTGAGAAATGTATTTTCATATTCACATGCTTTTTGAGGCCAAAAGAGATTTACAAGAGACCCATTCAACAAAGAGAGAAAGGAGCAAATTTTAGCATATCCCATAAATCATAAGTTCTTACAAATGGCCTGGCTGTTCATTCTTGCTAGTGTAAACACTGCTCTGTTCTCATCCAACCAAGAAAAGAAACAGGATGAATTGACTTTGACAAATGTAAACTATTCAGCATTCGTTGGCAGGATTCATTTTACATCAGTCAACAGTGATTCTGCAAGGACTGCTAAATATCTTTTGGGAGTCCACACCCTGAAAGGGTTTTTTGCAAGATATCTGAGGGGAAGTCACTGGCTTGAGGAAAATGGAAAGTGTAAATTAGGAAGTTAGCTAGAACTTGGAGGGTGGGGGAGCGTGTTTCTGGCAGTTAAATCCAGACAATGACAGTCTATGAGCTTATTTTGCCTGAGACTTGAATAATCTTATGTGTAGCTTTATGGTGCCTTAGGAACTCATCATATATTTGCCTGATATAGAAATTAATCTCCCTCAAAGAACAAATGTAGAAGCCTTGAAGGATCTCATGGTAAGGGGAAAAAATGAAAACGTAAGAAGTTAAGAACATAAGAAGAGCCCTGCTGGATCAGTCCAAAGCTCATCTAGTCCAGCATCCTGTCCCACACATTGTTTCTGGGCATCTCAAGCAGAAGAAAAGAACAAAATCTCAGTTTTTCTCAGTTCCTTGCATCCTGCCTCTCTCTCCAATCTCGGAGCAACATCTAGGCATCCATTTTGGTAACCACTCACGCTGTGAGATATCCTGCAGGAATGGAAATCTCATGCAAGGCTTCAAGGCCAAACCTATTGAAACACTTTATCAACAGATTCTGTTATTGTATTCATTATTATGGCTGCTCGAGTCCAGTTTTGTTATGGGGAACTCACAGCTCCTGACTCCAGGGGCAATCCTGCAGTGTGATACCAAATTTAAGAGCTACACACCAACTGTATCTTCCACTTTGGTTCCACATTGACTTACTCAAATTTGAAACTGATATGATTTGAAATTCAAAGGTGGCAACTGTTAACTGAGAAACTACTGACCCTAAGTGAAGAAAGGAGGCAGCACCCTCTCACCCTTCCCTGAAATGCCCCTGTCCAGCCTTTACAAATGCAGGACAGGGACTCAACTAAAAAATGTGCTCTGGAAAAAACACACTGTAGAAAATGCATCAAGTCCATTCCTCTGCTCAATGCAGGATTTTCTAAACCATCCCAGACAGATGTAGGTCCAGCAAAGGAGAACTCACACTACCTCCCATGGCAACCTATTGCATTGACTGACTGCCCTTGCTGTCCGGAAGTTTTTCCTAATATCTAACCTGCATTGACTCCTTTGAAATTTCATACTGTTGTTTCTAGTCCTCCCATCTTGTGTAAGTGAGAATAGGGACAATCCCTCTACACTGTGACAGCCCTTCAGATACTTGTAGATCATGATCATGTCTCCTCTCAGTCTTCTCTTCTGTAGGCTAAACATTCCTAGATCCTTCAATCATTCCTCTTTGGACATGGTTTCCAGACCACTAACCATTTTGGTAGCCCTCCTTTGAATTTGTTCTAGTTTGTCGATGTCTTTGTTGAGGTCTGACCAAGGTAGAGCAAAGAGGAATAATTACTTCTTCTGATTTCCCCACAGCTGAAATGTATGTAATGCATACTAAAACTTGTGTGTAGCTAGGATCTAAGGGAGAAAACATGGGGGGGGGGGGATCCCATGACACTAAAGTAGAACTGCTTTAGAGCATCTAATTAGAAATAAGAGTTCATTTATTTAACTATGGCAGAAGTTCTAAAACCTGAGCTTCCAGATATCATTGGACTACAACTCCCATCAGGAATGATGGGAGCTGTAGCCTAACAGTACTGTTACCCAGGGAAGTGGATTTGGATTAATTTGGATTAATTAAAACCCAAAAGTACCCCAAACTCTGAATCCAGGGGGGAGGGTTATGAGATCTTTTGACAAGGCTTTAAAAATGAAAAATAGCAGAAAATGGGCATATTAGACATACCTAAAACAATTGAAATCAGTTATTTTGAGAGAAAATGAAAAAAAACTGTTGGGTACAGAAAAGAAAAACGGAAATGGGGGTAGAGCCATATCATTGCACATATTTCACATGATGTACAAAACAGCCAAAAAAACACAAATGTGTGCAAAAGAAACAATTATCTTGCTAGCATTTCATATTATGCAGCAAAACTACAAAAAATGAAGTAAAATGCAGCAAAACTCTTTAAAATGACTCAAAAAGAAACGTTTTAAAATAAAACTCATTTAGCTTAAAACTAAGAAAACGGCAAAAAGAAAGAAAAAGAAATACAGAAAAAAACCTAATCTATGGAAAAGAACATAAAAATTAAAAAAAAAAAACCATGGAGATATCCAAGAAATACCAGAATATTAGCTTCAGAAGTATTATTCCAAAATTAAAAAAAAAAAACAAGAAATGCCCCTTTAATAGGTATGCTTCTAAGTCAGGAGCAAAACTGATGAAAGCTCTTTAAAAACCGGTAAAACTGCACAAGAATTCAAAAAGGTTAACACTCAAACAATTACAAAGAGCTGAAAGTTCTTTAACACAATTTAAAAGTAATGCAAAAGAACTGCATTGCATCTTTGCAAGCCATGCTGAAACTGAAAAGAAAAAAACACACACGCATTTCCAAAAAATATATTTAAAAAACCACTGCAACTTCTTAGCAGCTTTTAGCCAAAATGAAGAGTGAAACTAAAAAGAACCCCCAAAGCAGAGTTAAAATGGTTTAGAAAAATTCAGCTTCTCACTCTCTGTTCCTGCCCATTCAGTAAGAAGCAGCAACAGGCTAAGGGATTCCTTTTCCCTGCAAAGCCATTCTTAAGGAAAAGAAATAAAGGGGGAGGGTGGGAAGAGAGAAACAACACTTTATTGTCTTACCAACCCCATCAGCAAAGCAAAAAGAGAAAGAATCTAACCTCCCCAGCTCATTTAAAAGATATTCCTGGAGGTTGTACTTTTCCAAATGAAGTTACTTCAGATTGGAGAAACACTCAATAGGAAGAAAATGACTCAAGAAATGCAAAGATTTCTGGGAGAAGAAAGTCAAGCAATGGCGCTTACAAAGCACATTGTCTTTGCTTTTCACTCAAAAACAGGTTAGAGAAGGAATTCTGTTAGCCAGATAACCATCTCATTAACAGAGCTATGCCAGCTGAACAGCTAACTTTACTTCTGCAAACTAAAGAGAGCCAGCTTCTAGTTTATTAGCATTCAGCCAGTTCTTGGAAATCTAATGTCCAAAAATTACCACAGGTTGAGATTAAAAATAATGAGGAAATATATATATATTTCAAACTTGTACTTAACTGAGAAACTCCACTCCTTGTGGTCAGACCTGAGCCCGTAAAATTCCATTGTTCCTGGCATTTTCTTATCAAGGCCAGAGATAATGGCTAGAAGTCATTAACTCCTTCTGTCTGTATCTTTATCAGAAACTACAGATACCAGTGAAGCTAATTTCTTCCTGGGTTCTTTTCAGCATTTCAACATCACAGAGTCATAGCTTTTAAACCCAGTATTTTTCCAGAATGACAGTCTTTTTCATGAAATCACAGATTCACTATTTGTTAGTAAATCCATAAATCATATCTCATATCATGGTATCAGAACCTATGAGCTAGGGTGAACAAGAACTATAAGATTATAAGGCCATCATCACTAGTTTGCTCTTTCCTTCATATAATTGTAGGTGTCATCTTCTTACAGAATTCTTGCATTTCATAAGGGAAGCATTAAAGTGACCATCTTTCTGCTGATACTATCTTTCTCAACCATGAAATACATTATGCACAATAAGCATTCTTGAAATCAGGATAAAAATAGTCCTGTAGTCTAAAGGTAGATACTCTGTTTTGTCTCCAAGGGCAAAGCAACATGCTAGTCTTGCATGTAGGCAAAATAGTTTTTCTTCTAGAAGATGGTTGATCAATCCCTTCACAACTGACACCAGTGTGAATGCCAATATCAATATCCCATAGAAAGACATAGGAGATACACTGGAGCAATACAGAGAATGATTTTTGTTCATTAATTTGGTTCTTGTCTCTTAAGGTCTTTTAGTTTATTGTAGGATAATTTCTCATACACTACATACTGCATAAAATTTGCACTGTGTCTGAAGCAGGAGTTTTTTTTCAACAAAAATTATGCCCTGACTATATGGACTCTACAAATTTTAGAGATCACTTTTCCATTATGACAACCATGTTTCTAAATTAGATGCAAAATGACACCAAGAAATTGTCATGATATATGCTTAATCAAAATATAACTCAAACACTTGTAAGCAAGTCGGCAAGGAATCTATAGTGGGACAAATGATTACTGAAGCACTGGATTCCATCGGCTTGCAACAGGAAGAGACTACTTGAGCTGGCAGCATCCATGCCCCAAGCAAGTGACCTGGAAAATAAAATGCAAACATGGCACCCAACTAGAATAGTTGACTTAATCACAGCACCTTGTTTACCTTTCCTTTGACACCTAAACTTTTGTTTACATGTGATCTCCAAAACATCTGGTCTCATAACTTGAGGACATGTTTGGGGATATAAAATAGATGCTTTTTTCCAATGTAGGTCCTTGATCTGTGTCTCTGCTAGATTGATTAGTTCATATTCCTGCCAAGGTTCACAAAGAAATGAACTTTATTCATACTTGCCATGTGAATGTGTTCTTGTTGCCACAATGGCCAAGATCATTGCTGAAATCACTGCTAGCCAAGGTCTCTTCCACTCCAAGGCTTTGAACTGCATTGCTGCTATTTAGGTCAGGGTGTGTCAAGATCACCATTCCCAGGTCCAAGCCAAAGAACATGGAGATTTTGCTTAGTGGCAGAAGCATGTCAGTGTTTGTTAACAAAGGATCATGAAGAAAATAGCACCAGCAAGCACATATATCCTTCAACCCTTTCCTGCCAGGTTGGTCTGGACTGCTGTCACTTCAAACACTTAAGTTAACTCCTCATTTTCTTTCAGGTCCTGAATGGCCGTGAAGCAACACCAGTTTCAGTTATGCATAAAAGTTATAGACTTATCTCTACAGCAAAGTAAATGCATCAGAACAATATGCAAGCAAGCATGGAATGTTATTAAAGATTTTTAAAGATGGTTTTGCAGTGGTCAGGCTGACATTTTCTCCACTCCCACACACCCTCTGAAAGAGTCCCCTCCCTGTCCGGATGGCAATTCAGTAGACATAGCAGACAGAAAATAAAGGGGACCAGCTTTGTCAGAAAAAAGAACATAAAAAGCACAAAACAAGCATTTTGCTATAACATGCTCGGCATCCCCCATGAACATTCTGAGGCAGGGGAAAGATAAACTGAGTCCCCTACCTTGATGTGGAATTTTTCTGCAGAAGCCTTATAGTTGGAGAACAACCTGAAGTTCAGCCCAAACAGACTTAGCAAATTGTGCCTAATTTGTAGCTGAGCAGGACGCCTGTGAATCAGGTAGGAGAGAGGGAAGGACATTAAGATCAGTCCTAGGGATGTGCATGGATATTCGTAACAATCAATATTTGTACAAATTCAGACAAATTTGGACATCTGTATACAAATAGAACGTTATGACATTCGTACTTTGACATTCGTTTTCGTACGAATGCTTTGGAACACTCATGAGCCTGGGGAGGTGGTAAATTTGCTGTGCCAATCACATCTGCAAAAGATCCAGAGTGCATTCAACATAGATTGAGAGCAGATTCAAAGTGGATTCAGGGTGGAGTTGATGCTTTTAGAGTGGATATATTACAGGATACGCATTGGATATGTATAGGATACACATGTGTTTATATACAGATATTTGTACAAATTTGTACAAATATATTCATATTTAAAAAATCCTACCACATTCAAAGGGGATCTATTGTATGAACTAAATGCAAAAAAGCACCATTTGTGCACATCCTTAATCAGGACCATATGTAGTTTGAAAGGGGCTACCCATAAGGAAGAATGAACAGAGTTATTATATACAAATTCAGCCAAAGGCAAATAAGTAAACCAATTAGCCTGTTGAAAGTTGATAAGCAATGCCAATATTATTCAAGGATCTCATTTAAATGTTTGCTGGCACCATTAGATTGTGGGTGAAATGCAAAGGATGAAAAAACAAGTCAATATTCCAAAGGGAAGCAAAGGGTTTCCAGAATTCACCTGTCATCTGTGTTCCTCTAATCGAAAATGACGTGGGAAGGCACCTTGTGCAATTTGAAAATGAGTTGGATGAAATGTTGGTCATTTGGGGTGCTAAGGGAACCTGACTGCAAGGAATAAAATGAGCCATGTGAAAAATGATCAACAAGAATCCATATACAAGTATATGCAGATGAGGAAGGAACACTGGTGATAAAATCAATTGAGATCTATTCCCATGAGTTACAGAGAGCAGGTCACAGGTGCAATAGTCCCTCAGGCTTGGAACTTTTATAAGTGGTTCAAATGAAACAGGAACAAACATAGGTCTCAATGTCTTTGCATGTACCAGGCCACCAGTATAACTTTCTTAAAAACAAAAGTATCTTCAGACAGCCAAAATGGCCTGTCGTGGGGCTATCATGGTAGAATTGTAGGGTCCTGGAGTGCAAAGCATGTAGAATACCCAATTTATTGTTCAGGGTAGACAATCCATCAATTAAAGTGTGTTTATGAGCATTAGCCATATATCAAGTGTCACTGGGAAAATAAGCATGTAGCTCAGCTCTTCCTGCAGAAGTTCTTAATGTCCACAGCCATTGCAGCTAGTCCGAGCTGTATTGGAGAAAGGATCATAGAGACTTCAGAAGCTTTGGATACCTGATATTGGGATTTACACGAGGACAGTATTTGAGAGAGTTTTTATTTCCTTTTATGTCTGATCTCTTTACAGTGTGACAGACCTTCAGATATCTAAAGACAGCCATCATATAACCCCCCTCAGTTATTCCTTCTGAGGATTCTCTTTTCTTCCTTGGCTTTTGCTTTGTGTCTACTATGCTATCTTATCATCACAAACACTTTACTGTTTTGCCAGATATTCTTACATTGATTCATGTTAACGTTTTGTTTGCTGTTTGACTTTTCGTTTACTATTCGTAAGCCTTTCTCAAATTTGTTAATTAAAACACACAGTGCAAACCTGTAATATTTTAAAACTATGTGCCACGGAAGAAGCCTTTCCAATATCTGCATGGGAAGGAGGAGGAGGAGGAGGAGGAGAAGTGGTAGTAGTAGTGTTGGTTTATACACCCCACTTTTAAGGGGATGCAAAACGGTGGACAAAGCTTTCTATTCTTCTCCCCACAACAGACATCTTGTGAGGTAGGTGAGGCTGTGAGAGCTCAGAACAAGAGCTGTGTCTAGCTGAAGGTTATCCAGCTGGATTTGTGGAGTAGTGCAAACCAAGAAATGTTGAGAATGCAACACTCTAAAAAAACTGGCTTATCAGTATAACACAAGTCTGCCTGTTGTAGGACACACTACAGACACCTAAAAGGATGCTTAGGGATCATCAGATATTCTAGAATCTAGTATACCATTGATTCAGAGGAAGCTTTTGGCTACAGACCCCATTTTCCTTGGCAAAAAGAGGAACTGACTGCTCTGACCAAGGGTGTTTTTCCACTGTCACTAGAAGTACCCATTAAGCACCCATTAATGGCACTAAGTATCCATTAATGGGTACTTAATGGGTACTTCTAGTGACAGTGGAAAAACACACTAAAAGTAGTGGGAGATGCAGTTCATAAAACTTTCCCAAACTCTGTATTGGTTTGGAGCAATATCCAGGAAAGACTTTGGGAGCTGTACTGAACCTCATTTGTCAATTTCAGAATGGAAGCAAGAAATTTTGCTTTTCTTTCTGGTTTTTCTCTATTTAGCTTTTAAGAGGAACAACAACACTTTGTCAAATTGAATCATATTCCCTTTCACAATTTCAAAAAATAGTAATGTCTGTTGTAGTATATGTTCTTTTAAAACCTAACCAAGAAATACCGGTGAACATTGTATGTGTTTGTGTATTGTCAGTAAAATGTAACTGAGACACTTGGAGAAAAGGTATAACAACGATACCTTAAGCTATGCTGGATTTCTGGCTTGAGCAAACATACAAACACAGAGAGGACCATGAGGTACCAGACTATCCGTTGGTTCCGCCTTGAGTGCTTCAAAGTATATGTGACAGCAAAGGGCGCATTGTGACAAAATACTATGGCATTTGCGTTAAACTGTTACTAAATTTGTAATAATGTCTGTGAATACCAAATAGCCGGATAATGATAGTCTAGG
Source organism: Aspidoscelis tigris stejnegeri (assembly GCA_023333525.1). Taxonomy (NCBI): domain Eukaryota; kingdom Metazoa; phylum Chordata; class Lepidosauria; order Squamata; family Teiidae; genus Aspidoscelis; species Aspidoscelis tigris. The sequence continues at coordinate 51,029,806 of JALMGA010000002.1, read as the reverse complement.
AACAAAATTACAGAAAATTGTGGAGTTATTCTTGCTCTAAAACTCTTCCCATTATGACACACACAAAAAAATAGGGGCGGGGACAGAGAAACTGTTTAGTACGGTAAGGAAGGAGCATTATTGTGATTGACTTTTGTTCTCTGTTCATCAGTGGCACCTTCTGCACCAGGACCCAGCTCCTCAGAGGAAGCCAAAGTCCTATCTGGCACCCCACTGAATGCCTTTCTTATTCCTCCTCCCCTTACAATATTGTATTAACTCCTTGGTTTCAGAGCCTATATTTTAGAGAGATGAAAACTTTGTGGGGAAGTTCCACTGCTTCGGAGTGCAGATGGAAATTCACACAATTGATTGTTCCTACAAACACACACACACAAACACACAAACACACATTTATAAATTCTCCATTCACAGTCAATCCTAACTCTCTTGACCATCAGCTTCAAAGAGTGCCTCATGGTTCTAGTGTTGTGCAATAGAGAAAAGGATTTTTATCAACCCACCTTTTCTTCACCATACATGATTTTATATATTTCCATCAGGTCATATCTTAAATGCTATATTCAAAGGCTGAAGAAAAATAGACATTGCAACTTGATCTCATAAGGGAGATGTTCCAGCCCCTTGATCATTCTGGTTTCCTTCCAGCTGAAAAATAGTGATCTTTATACTTAGGCCCTTAGGCACACCTAGGGAAGGGATGGGGAGAGGGAATCATGTCAGTCTCTCCATTTATGTCCTTGGGCTGCTACCATCAGTTAATGTAGCTTTAGCACTTGTGTCACAGGAGACATTCACAACATCCTTCATTTGCCAATTGATTCTTCCATGCTACTAGTCAGCTTGACAGAATTGTGATAATTATTAGGCATGTATACATTATCTAATTTGATATTATACCACTGAACATAATTGGACCTGATCCAGAAGTAAAAATAGCCTCCAAGTCAGATACCAAATACAAATAATGTCATCTCAAGCAGCTGCCAGACATGGGAGAAACACTGGCAGGTTGCCTGCATCATAGGAGTCTATCAGCAATGTAATTCAAAGCAAAAATAGTGCAGGTGATCTTGCACTATTTTTAATTATGGAGCATGCTTTCAACTTTCTGGACATCTAGCAAGGCTCTTTTGACATTGGATCAAGCATTGTCTGCAGCATCTTTTCTCAGAGCAGGGAAAAAAATCTGAGGGCACACAACATCCTCACTGTCACCAAGCAGACACATAATGATGGCCAGAGCAACCTACACACCTGTTATATGAACCACTTCTGGCTATTCTCAGGGCACATAGAAGGGCCTTTTTCATTGTTGACAACTCAGCTCCAGAACTGAGTCATCAGCTTTGAAGGTGGTGAGTGGTGAAGCTAGAAGACTTGTAGACATCCATGTCCCACCCCAGGAATGGAGCAAACATTCCTACCTCAGCACACTTAATGTCACCAAAGCATAGATATAACTGCTAGAACACAAAATACTACTACAATATTTTAGCAAATTATATATGATAACACCCACTGCACTTTCAAGAAACAGAGGCATTTTCACATTACACTCGTGCCATTTGGAACGGGTGTAGGATGGGAAGCCTAAGATACTTCAGGACGCTTTGACCATTCACACATAGGAGCACAGGAACGCGTGTAAACGCATTCCGGTGCGCCTGTGTGCGAATGCTCAAAGCATTCTGAAGTGCCTTAGCCGGCAAATGCCGGCAAGGGGCGGGGAGACGGCTGCCGAGGCTCCCGCAGCCGGCGAAGGCAGGCAATCAGCTGATTGTCAGTCAGCGCCGGCAGGGGAAGCGAGCCCGCGGCTGTCAGGGAGAGAGAAACATGAGCGAATGCTTCTCTCCCCGAACGGCTGCGGGCGCCTCGTCCGCACCGGAACGGATGTAGAGCTCTTTAAAGTGCTCTACATCTCGAATGCGTGCAAGACAGCTCCGGACACGTCGGAGCGCAAGCCCCGCTGCGGCAATGCGTATGCCGTGTTCGAGGCTGTCTTGCACGCGTTCCAAAACCCCGTGTGCGAAAACACCTCAGAAATTAACACTGTAAAGTTGTTTTTGGACAATCTCAGTTCTAGTACAGTCAGCAAACAGCTGTTCATATATTCCTAGGAACCAAAGGACTAAAGTTCATAATGGAAAGCAATATTTTTAACAGTAAATAAACACTCCTGAACAATATGAAGAACATCTCTGGCTGGAATAGCCTGTTTTCTATGACAGAGACTTCTGCTATCCTTGCAGAATGAATTTAATGGAGAAAGAACTATCTCCATCATTTTAATAATTGGAAAACTGCTCCAAAGAGCAAAAATGGGATTTTCCAAGTCTCATTTCTCCAAATCTCACACTACAGCAATATGTGCTTGGAAAGCATATACTACAAGTAAGCAACGGGGAGAGAAAAACATACTCATCAATTACTCATTAGGCTGACCTGCTTACGGTCTCCAAATTAGTAGAATGCATAAAGCAGCATTCATTTTGAAAAAGAACTTGAAGTTTGGATAAAATACTGTCCTAAATAAAATTCCCCGCTCTGCTGGCTTTCCGCCACCATATAAGCTTCTAAAATGAACTCATAGAACAAAGTACGTGCACACAGACCCCCAAAATTAAATGCAATGTGTTAATTCCATGCAGTATATGCAAAATCTATTTTTAATAGAGATGCTCGCAATCTTTTTTGTGTGTTCAATTTGAATTGAACTTTTTTGAACATGTCTGAACCAATTTTTATGTTGAAAAAACTCCTTTAAAGGGCAAAGTAATGTTGAACACAAAAATTTTTGTGTTTAGTGATATGCATAAACAAATTTGCATTTGAAAATTCAGTGGAAGGTTCAAATTTGCCAATTTTTGCATCAAAGTGAAAATATTAACATTCCAACATCTAGACTTTTGAACAAACCAAAGCTCCCAGCACATGAATATGAAAATTTTCATACTTTCCCAATATTTTGCTAATAAAAATAGCCTTTTTTAATAAAAAATGCTGCAAAAATGTTTGCCTACACATGCATTTTAATAAATGATTTGACAAACAAATGAATTTTATGTTCACTTTGACTGCAAAAAGAACATGTTTTTTTTATTTATGCACATCTCTATTTGCATAAATAAAAGGTTTTGTGAATGTATCCCTAGTTCAGTTTGAATTGAGCCATCCCCTTTTGAACAGGGGATGGTTCTATTCAATTTGAACGAATTTGAACAGTTCGGTTCAATTTAAACTTTTTCAGCACATTTCTAGTTTTTAACAGTGGTACACACTACACAGAAACAAATTACAACAGGATCCACAAAAACCTTTGGAACTGTATAAAAAGGAATGTTATTAATGTTTTTCTGATTGCCCCGCCTCTTCAACCAGCAACATCCACAGCTGTTTTATTCATTGCACATGGGTGGAAAAAGATGAACAGGGCTGTGTTTGTTGCAGAATGGACATACATATTCTTTTCAAAATCTCCAAAAAGCCTGTGTGTATAAGATCCTCCCTGCGTGACTTGGGATCCTGCTGTATCAGGCTTTCCTTTGTAGATGATTTCTAGGGAGAGATACAAACCATTTGGTGAATGTACAGAGAGAGACAATCAAAACCACTGAGACCATGGGCCTTTCTGCACCTGGCCACGTAGTCAATGGAAGTCATGACTCAGCAACCTATTAAGATTCATACTAAGTCACACCAAACAACCTGTATTGGGCGAGCCCATTTTTTTGCCAGGGGCCCAGGATGCAAAAGAAGGGTGTCATTTGTAGTGTTTGGCTTGCTTTTAAGCTCATGTTTACATATCACTGTACATGTTTTGATCTCAACTTGCACGATATGAGCCTCTGCAGTGGCTCCAAAACCTTGTTTTGTTTGAGGTCTGGGTACCATTCCATTCCTGTTAGGCCCCTGCTCATATATACCACAATTACAACAGTTTGCCAGAGAGTTAGCATCAGGGTTTAGAGCAGAGTGAGTATGGACACAGAATTAGGCTATGTTCGCATGTTGCAAAAAAAGAAAAAGAAAGAAATGGTTCAAAAGTGTGGCCCTCATGTTCATATCCTGTCTCTTATCCACCTTTTCTAGCCTAGAATGTTCATGAGAGTTGGGAGGGGCAGACCGGTTTGTGAATGATCCCACATAGAAACCATCTGTAGGATGCCTCAGAGGGGCTTTTAAAAACTGTATGTGAATGCAACCTTAGAGGAAAATAATAGGTGAAATGACAGGCTATCCACACAAAGCACTATGGCCATGTCCCCATGCAACTTTGCTGTGGTTCCGAGTGCAGGATCAGCAAGGCTGGAGAACAGCTTGGCTTTTTAATTTTCTGCCATTTCCATGGAGGTAATTCTAACTGCGTTTCCAAGGCAGGCTACATAACAGCTTGATTTTTGTTCCATTTGCAACCCCCGTTTCCCTGATCTGCAAGGCAATCATAAATAAAGGCTTGATTTTCAGTTTATGGATGTTTTCGTGGTCCGCAGTGGAGCAGAGGTGCGCAAAACTGCTCAAGTGCCTGCTGCCGCTAAACCTCGTTGTGGCTTTCAGCATTTTAAAAAAAATTAAAAGTTATTTTTATGAATGAAGCTTTATTTTTACTTCTTTCCATGCCTCCCACCCCAATCCAGGCTGCCCATGCTGCTAAGGCAGGGGGAATGCGGCACAGGGGTGGGCTGACATCAATCCAGCTTCCAATGACAAGAGATGGGGAAGAGAGGAGGTGACGCTGATCCCCCTTGCCAGGGTTCGGCATGGTTCGCATGGGGACGCCACCATCTGCACCCAACCCGTACCTGTCCCACATTACGAGGAATGTCAAGGAGACACCCAAGATGCATTCCCAGTCCCATGCCTGGCCCATGCGTGCCTAAACAGCGCCCAAAGTGTGCCAAACCGCTTGCATGGAGACATAGCCTATGGAGTTCTAAGCCACACAGGAGATAATATCTTTATCTGACTGCGTGTGGCTGTCGACTAATATGCTCTTAAAAGAAAAAGGATAAATTATTGATTCAGTTGCTCAGCCTTACCTGCAAGGGAACCACTTATTGTCTCAAGGCTTTTAAATATGAACTGGCAACAGGAAATAAAGCATTGCAGTTTCATATGTCACTATTTCTAATTCCACTTTGATTTCAAATCTAAGGATACAATCAGACAGGGCTTTTTGGGCCGTAGTCCTTTACAAAACAGCCAACCAAACAAAACAAAACAAAACCCTGCATCACAGAATTTTAAAAATAAGCAACTAAAAGTCATCTTAGCATTCCATGGCCATGATTCGCCATCCAGCTGTACCAGCTGTTTCCAGGTTGGGACTGGATACAGAAACCTCCATAGCCTCCCACCAAATCTGATCCGAACTGCAAGTCATCCTGAAAGTGCTAATTTTATGTCTGAAAAGGGGGCAAGCAAAAACTTTGAGACATTTTTTGATATTTTCCATGACTGACCTGAGTCTCAAATTCACCCCAGGGCCACCCCCTTTTACCCTGTCCAGTGACAGCCTAAATCATTTTGAAGGCTGGGCAGTAACAAGGAATGGTTCTTTTCACATTTGACTGAAGCCACTAACCTCAACAGTTGGCTAGTATTCACCATGGGCTTCTAGTATGTCACATCCTAACATCTTCCTGTAGAGGCAGCAGTATTCAGTGGTCTGAATACCACACTAGAAGCAATGTACAAACCTTTCCATTTGTCTCCCAGATAGCAAAGTTTTTTTAATTTAATTTTTAAATTAATTTTTTCATAAACACAATACAAAATAACAAAAATAACATAGGAATGTGATTATACAAAAATAATCTGGCACAATTTCATCCCTCTACCATTAGTGCACTCAGTTCACAACATATTTTAAGTCTTCTCTTCTACTTTAGTTGGACCAGAGAAATAGTCTTGTAATATTGAGTAATACAGTAAGTCTTTCCAATTGTCCTCCATTTTGGGACTCAGTTTCAAATCTTGGCTTTTAAATTTTATTTCCCGTATCTTTTCAAATCTGTATTGTTCCATTAAATATTTATACCATTTGTCTAATGACTATTTTTTACTGGTCAAATAAATATTGTTTATCTGCTCTTATTCTTTCTGTTAAACAAAACTGTTTCAGGTTTTAATTCCACATTTATATTTAAAATAATACTAATCTGATTCTGAATAGCCCTCCAAAATCTTTTAACACTATCGCATTCCCACCAGACTTGGAAGTACGTTCCTCTGTCCACACCCATGCCAGCATTGTGGTGACATTCCAGGAATCATATATGATAATTGAGTTGGTGTAACAAAGTTTTGCCAGTTCTCAAGTCCCAGCATGCAATACCTGGCTAATCTTTGACAATGTTCAGCAATCTGGGGACAAATCTCCAATAAAGTGTCCTATGTTTTAAAAAGTGGAAAGCAGTCACGCTGCACTCCAATCAGAATGCAGAAAAAAAAAGACTAACCCCAATTTTCCTATAAGAAATCAGCATCCTCACCACTGTGCCAAAAGATGCTTCTTACTTAAAAAGATACTTTTAAAAATCATGTGAATAGAGGTTAGAGAGTGAGGAGTAGCTAAGAGAATGTGATACTAGGGGTCAGAATGTGTAGAGCTAATAAGTGAGATTATTATTAAGTTGAAGTTCAAATCCCACTAAATATGGCAAGTAAGTTAATTTTATTATGGTTAGGAGGCAAACAAACTGAACTCATGTGGAAACAGCTGCTTCTCTTTTTCTGGTTTAGAGTTGGCTAATGTGTGTATACACCAGCTCTGCGGTTTGTTTCTATTGTTTCTGCCTACGCAATCCATCCCACGCTGGGACTGATAATAAGATCTATTGTCAGTAAGGCCAGGACACTATTTGGGGCATCTTGGTCCAGTCTATGCTCTGACCGATGCAGACAGAATCTACTAGAAGGGGGCACAGAGTCCCTTAGTTCACACCAGCAAGTGCTAAAAGCTTTACTAGCTGTGCTGAGGCCCACTTTCCAGTTTTGGAGCAGCGTCCACAGAGTTTGGTCTTGTATTTTCCATATACTGCTCTCTTCCATTGGATCATGGTCACATTATTAGAGAGTCCCAATATTCAAATCCTTTTTGAAGTGCCTGCTTTATTTTACATAAAGTCTGGCTCCCCACTGTTTCTTTATGTAATATATATATATATATATATTCTTTATTAAAAGATTTTTTTTCAAACAGTCTAAAAGAAAAAAGAACTTTTACAATCTTTTTCATATCAAATTACATTGTTACACTGCTTGAAAAAATTTCTTCTTGACTGTTCTTCGGACTTCTCTTCTACACATCACTGTTTCTATATGCTTCTCTGAGGGTGCGTCCCCATGGGCACTTTAATCCAAACTCAGGTGGGACCATCCCCATGACTTCTGTAATTAATCCAAATAGAATCCAACCTGAGCACCCAGGGTCCCCATGCAATTCCTTATTCCTGAATTTAATGAGTACTATCCTGCCTAAATCTGGAGAAAAAAAAGTCCTGATGAAAACAGGTCTGAGTCCCCTTTTTGGAGCCGAGTCCACTTATTTTCCCCCACATGGGGACAATACCAAGCTATTTGGGGTGGAGGTCTAGTCTTCTGGCCAATGGCAGCCAGCTGTGGGTGGGTTTTTTGTTGTTGTTTTTACAGATGCAAAGCTGTCCCCTCCCTTGCCATGCTCACAATGCTAAAGCTTTATATGAAAAAGGCAGAAAGAGGGGAAGAGGATTTAAAAGTCTTGTTGCACCGTGGAGGGGGGATTTAAAAGTCTTGTTTTTTATGTTTAAAAACAGTCCCAAAAATAGTCCAAGCAAAATTAAACCAGGACTAAAAAAGCTGCATGAGGATGCACCCTAATATATTGCAGAAAAGAAAAAAAGGTCGGGGATCAGACACCATAAAAGAGGATAGATGTGGTATAATGCATGAATATGCTAACTTAGAAACAATGATCACTGTCCATGCCATAAACATGCCCTCAGGGCTATTTCAGTGTGCCACTTTTTCCTGCAAGGGCACAGTGTGAGCCACAAGGCTTGTCCCCATGCACGTTTTAGTCTGAATTGAAACAGTGTTTGGCAAGGGTGTGGTTTCTGCAGACCAAATTGCCCAAAACAGGACCAACTTTGGTACTGAAAGAAACAGGTGTGGGCACAGTTTGGGGGGCTGGCACACATTGCTTTGTGAGCTGAGCCTGCTCACGGGGACGGTCCTGGGCCATTTGGGGAGGAGATTGGCACGCACGTCAGTGGGAGGTGGGGTTTCATGTCCTGTGCTTGCCGTTCCTGCCCTGTGCATTGGAGATCACAACCGCTGAGATATTTTGGGAGTAAATGGTGTTACAGCTGAAATGATGAGGGAGTCGAATGGCCTTCACTGCCTCATGAGACTCTTTTATACAAGTATTCCACCCTCCATTTCCTGATCGACAAGACAGGCAGGTTAATAGCTTGATTTTTCTCCCTTTTACACGGAAAATATTCCACTCCCATTTCACAGTTGCCAAGGTGGGCATGGTAATGGCTTGATTTTTCTCCATTTTAAGCTTGCCAGGTGTTCTTGTGATTCCCGGGTGGAGCAGAGAGAGGATGAGGCATTTGCAGCGGGTGGCAGAGGGGTGGGGTGATGTCAATCCAGCTTCCAATGAGGAGAGAGGGGGCACTGCTCCCCTGTGCTGGGGTTTGGTGCGGTATGCATGAGGACAGCTGAATCCACACCCAGCCGGTGTTACTGGGGATGGCATGCGGATGGGCAACATTCGATCTCAGTCCCAAACAGATGCACCAGATGTTTCCCACTGGGTCACTGCTGGGCCCTTGGTGAATAGCCAACCTCACCCAACATCCGCTCCTTTGGAGAGAGAGTAACATTCAGGTCCAGTTTCTTGTTTCTGTTGGAAACAGCTTTTATGGAGGGAAGGAAGGCATTGGCCTACAAATAACCAGAAGTATTTTTGAACAACCTTGTTTATTTTAATATATTCATTAAGCCCAAAGATGTTTCTCATTTTTAAGTGGGACTGTTGGCAGACTTTTCAAGGCTATTACCGACTCACTCCTCCAGAGGGAGAAACTTCTGATGCACATTCTTAGCAACAAATTGCATCTGCATTAAAATTGCTCGCTCTCCTCTCCTTCTTTCGGTTTCAGAGTAGAAGAAAATAGCCTTGGGGCCTAAACAGATGCTTCTGAGAAGTGGTGCCTTCTGGGAAGAAAGGAAAAGCAGGTGAGGTTGCTGAAAGGTCGGCTCGAAGGAGTTTAAAATGCCAGAAATGGCATATTGATTTTTCACTTTTCGTATTTTTTTTTTCAAGAAAGCAAATTCATTCCTAATGTCCTCTGTTCAACAACTATCAATATTTGTTCTACAGCCTAGCCAAACTAACAGAGAAGCAATGCTAACTGGCAAACCCGTGGTGTGGAATTGGCTTGCTTTTATCTTCAAGGTAAAGAGAAATGTTGTAGATACAATGTCCAAAGATATTTCCAGTATTTGCTTCCTGTCTGTAGAATAAATGCACTGGCAACTGGTGCTTAATATAAGGGTTGTGTTTTGTGGGAAGCAGGACAGTTTCTGAGCCATGCAGTAAGTTGGAAGTTTTGCAGGTAACTGCTGCCCCTTGTGGTTGGAGGGGTGTAAGGCAAGGCAGCAAGTTATATCAGGATAAAGAATAAATGGAGGCGATAGTAGGCGAGACACTGTAATGCTGCAAATATGTTCAAAATTATGAGAAAATTAAACTGTTGAACATAGTGCATTATAAACATGCTGCACTACAATGCAACCCTATCCCTAAACTCCTCCTGTGCTGGCACTGCTCCCAGCCAACATATAACTCTTCTTCAAAGTGTAGTTTCCCCCAGTTCTAAAGTGGATTCACTAGCACACAGAAAGCTAGTCTGCCAGTGTATTGAACCAGCAAGCATATTAATAGCCCTCTTCCATATGCTGGTGTAGTCTAAGGGAGGTCCTACCTATCAGAGACGGAGCATGTGAAAGGAAGACTCTTAGTACACTTGCTGGGGTCATTGTGAAATCTCCCTATGGTCACAATATGTGGGGGTGATCAACACAAGGGTCTGGGAAGCAGGTGTTGCATAAGGATGTTAATGTTAAAGTTTCAAGTTGCCAGAACTACAGTAGCTCCAACTGGATACTGTTGTCCTTGACTAAATGCTCACGTTAAGTGGAGTTTGAAAGTTTCTCCTGAGAAACCAGCAGGCATTCTGTGCCTCCTCCATAGACCTCTAGTTGGTGGCATCCTTAACAATCATCTGTGGAGGATCTGCAATTATCCATGGATGGATGGATGGATGGATGGATGGATGGATGGATGGATGGATGGATGGATGGATGGATGGATGGATGGATGGATGGATGGATAGCTCAAAATCTCCTATGCCACATAGACCTTACCTCTTACTCATTTCAGTGCACTATCTGTGAAAATGAATAAACAAAGGATCTGATTCGACATGGTTAAAGAGGCATACATGCACCCCTGGACAAATTTTAGGCTCCAGGGAGAGGCATACCTGAAAACCATTGGGGTAAAATTTTGTAAGGCTAGATAGGGCACAAAGAAGGCATAAAGCAGCAAAGAGAAAAATGCTATGTTGGGAAAGTTTGAAGGGTCACATAGGGGGCAGAACTTGACAGTGGAGATGGCAGGAGGAAAGAGGCATGTAGGGAGAAGGGAGGACAAAGACAATGAGGGCAGAAGAGCAGGGGGAGAAAACTTTAAGAGGTTGGGGGTCAGAAAAAGGAGGTGGGGCAGTGGAATGGAAAAGGGTTTGATGCCTACTACACAGGACTTGATTCCATATAATATTTTAACAGGTCTTTATTTCTTTAATGTTATGCAAGGTACAGCATAACATAAGGCAATGTCTTCTCAAAACAATACATCTATACACACGTACACACACGTATGGGAAAAGAATCTTAGGGTTCTCATGAACAGTTCAGTGAAGGTATTGACCCAGTGCACAGCAACAATGGGGAAAAAAGCAATTCAGTCCAGAAAATAAGTCAGCAAGCATCATTATTTCTCTTTATAAATCTATGCTGAGACCACACTTGGAATACTGCATACATTTCCAGTCACCAAACCTCAGAAAAGACATTGTGGAACTAGAAAAAGTGCAGGAAAAGGCAACCAGGGCTGGTAACCTGACTGAAGTAAATAAAGCCATGCATGGTATGGAATAGGTGGATAGAGAAAAAATATTTTCTGTATCATACAACACTGGAAACAGGGACACTCTTTGAAACTGATGGGCAAAAGAATCAGAACAGACAAGGGGAAGTATTTTTCATTAATGGGTCATTGGTCTATGGAGTTTACTATCAGAAGAGGTAGTGCCAACAACCATTCTGGATAGCTTTAAGAAAGGGTTAGACAAATTCATGGAGGATAGGTTTATTAATGGCTACCAGACCAGATCCTGAGGTACTGCCTCCAGGTTGGAGAGACAGGCAAGATGCTTCCAAATGCCATTTGCAGGGAGCTGAGAGGAAGTGAATGTTTTGCCTTCATCTTCTGCTTGAGATGCCCAGAAGCAATCTGTGGGGCCCTTTGTAAGACAGGATGCTATATACATGCCCACAGTCCATTTTAACAATAGGCCTAAATATATATTTATACATAAAGAAATAAATTCCCAACCCCCCAAAACAACAACAACAACAACTGTACATGTGCAGAGAGTGAAGCTAACCCTGGCTGTTTGGATTTGTGTGGAATTAGTTTGATAATTGCTTCCATACACCTATTTTTGCACTATGTTGTTTCCATTGAGTACTTCTCTCAATTACATTCCAATTGTAATGCTTCATTTGGAAAGTAGAGCCAGTACCCAAAGTGATTGCTTTCATTTTGGCGGCAAGAAGGAATTCCATTATTAACTATAGACAGTAAGAAAACTACTGACACAAAGAGGGAATGGGCAGCCATTAAGTTTGCAATAAACTACAAGAGATGTAGCAGGACTAAAAATAATTAAGGCTAGTCAGAAGAAAAGCTCTTGGTGGATAGTGGAAATCCATGCAACAGCTGAAAAGAAAGGAAAGGAGACAACAAGAAGGTACACTGTTGTCACTTCAGCAAATCCCTTTATCTATTAACAAAATCCATGTTTCTTGCATGTCTCCAAAGGATCAGTTTGTTTTATGCTTGTGATATGGCAAACCCATCACTACAGCTTTTCTGTCTCGTGAGAATCCAGCTTTCATTGCTACTTTTGAACAAACCCATTTTTTTTGACTGAAAGTCTGCTAGACATAGGAACATAGATGACTGATGGTGTCCCTGTCTGGTAGCCTGGCATAGTAGTAGCTGCTCTTTATCGAAACACTTGCTGTTATTAAGTTACCAAAGAGAAAGAATACTTCGATCTTATTGACCTTGGGAGGATTACACTTCCATTGCCAAAGACTTTGGCAATATCCTCACAGATGCAGTAAGACAGACCCTAGCTATTTCAGGAGCAGGCATTCAATCATCTGGACACTCAGGACTTTGCTAATGTATTCTCTCACTCTGAAAGTGGACTGAAGCTGGATTAAACCTTAAATGTGAGCACAGTTTAGGAGGGGATAGGACCTCCCTTATCCCTCACCAGTGAGAAGAGGGGCTCCTAGGCCATTTTTAATCCTGCACTAAGAGTGCATGCAGAAAAGGCCTGAATCATTTGGGTTTAATAGGTTAGCATGACAACCTTGAAGTGGGCTTGGACAGCAAAATGGAGCCACTGCAGATCTTTACGAACACAGATCATGCAAATAGGCCTGGAAATATCTAACAATTTCCTGACTGTCCCATTTTGTACCACCTGTAATCTCCAAACTATCTTCAAGAATAGCCCCGTGTAGAGGAGATCAAAGGGATGTGATCAGGCGCAGACTCACTCATATTCACGGCCATTATGGGAATGTTTTACAAGTTTCCAGTGGTAGCTCCTTTATTTTCTTTCTGAAAATAAACCATAGCTTTGTATTATATATGCACTGACACAAATCTTGACTAATGTGGATCACAAGTTCTGTACAAATCAGGGACCATTTGAAAAGATTTGTTCTAAGGTGACTTCAGCACAAGCATAAGGTGAAATCACATTTAGAACAGAAGGAGGGAAAGAAATGGCACCAGTCATAGAAAGAATGCATGTTTATAAGGCAATGTCCTAATTTGAAAACCCGTTATGCATTCTGGATTTCATTCAGCTGTCTAACAGATTAATTACTTGAAACATTAAATGTAATGCATCACAAAATTTAAGTGCAACTGAACTTATGTTTAGTGCATAGTGATAGAAGATATTAGCTAAATCTCAGCAAGTAAAGTTGCGTTTCAACCGGCAGCAAGTGTTGGCTGGCTGATTGTGTGACTAAGTAGCAATAAAGTTTTTAGTAGATACCAGAAAATCCAAAGCCTGATTAATGTATCCATGAAAACTTCATGTGAATGCTAAAGCAGTTGCCTCTAGATAGCTTTAAGCTGCCATTAAATGGTGCTTTAAAGCTATGCAAAGAATGTAATTGTCCAAATTCATTCAGAGTGCATTTTGGAAGTGGCAAACACCTCTTTATGTATGTGATGTCACAAAAAGTATTTAGCAGTTGATTGTGTTCACAATTATGTCATGTGAGCTTTGCAAGATATTGGATACAAAAAGGGATGTTTTAATTGCCTGTGCACAATGCAGGGATTTATTTTAAATTGTGATGACAAAAAGATTCAGACTGACCTGTGGGGTCTGTTTTTTTTCTGCAACACTGGAGGGAAGAGAACAGAAGCCTGAAGTAAACTACAACAAACTACTCTCCCATCTATGGAATTTATCTTGGTTACGGAATCGAACCCGAATCATTATCCAGTACTGTTTCAGTATTTCAATTGCAATAAACACAGAAAAGACTACCTGAAGATTCAGATTGCCATTTTATAAGATCTTAGACTTATTAATAAAAGCAAATTATGAACAAGGAATGTGCTTCACCAGGTGTATCTGTCAGATAGCTTTTCCTCAGACACTTACGTGGACTTCAGTGGTTGTTTCTATCTGACCTATAGAGTTTCTCAGAATCACTGTGTAACTGTCTCACTTGCTGTTTTTCAGAAATTTGGTATGATGCAACAATGCTGGAATGTAGAGAAATCTGGATTCAGTTCTCCAGTCAGCCTTGGACCAGAGGAGGAGGAGGGTTGGCTTTTCTACCCCGCTTTTCTCACCCATTTAAGGGGACTCAAAGCGGCTGACAAAGCTTTTCTATTCTTCTCCCCACAACAGACACCCTATGAGGTAGGTGGGGCTGTGAGAGCTCAGAGGAGAGCTGTGACTACCCAAAGTCACCCAGCTGGCTTCATGGGGAAGGGCGGAATTGAACCCAGGATTCCCAGATAACACTCTGGCTCCCTAACCGCTAGACCAAACTGACTCACTGAAATGAAAGGAACAAGAATAATGTTCCTTGTCTTGAACTACTTAGAAGGTGAGGTATAAATGTAAAAATAATTTTTGAAAACTCTGCTGAATTGGACATATGAGACCCATCTTCTCAATCAGTCTGGTCTCACCATGGATATCTGTTGCATAGATAAGCCAACAACTAGGAGATAAGTATACCCTTTGCCCTGCTTACTGGTCTCCCAGGAACTGGTCCACAGAGGTTCACTGTCTTCTATGCATGCTTTCATGAAACTTTTTTGAAGCTATATTAAATTCCAAAGTTTAATTATGTGCCAGGGATCAGTGGGTGGGAAGGTATTTTTTTATCTGTCCTGATTCTTCCAAGATTCAGTTTTCACCTTATGTATTGTTATCTTACTACATGTAATTTTATACAAGTCTACCATGTCCCTCAGGATCACTAACAACTGAAGAAGGGCTTGTATAATACTGTTCCCTTTGTTAACAGAGGTTTACTTATGTTACTCACACATCAGAGATCTCCAGAGCAACTGTGCTCAAGTCAGGAATGGAAAATCCCACCTTCTCAGTTTTTTTCTTTCTGTTTTCATTTTATTTTATGAACTGCATTACCAAAATTCACATTAACTAAAATTAAAATACATATTATTACATCTATTGTCTACTACACTAAGTTGATTTCCATTCTACTTTGAGTTGTTCTTATTCATCTTCACAAATCAATCACTGAATGTTACAATAAGTGAGTCCATTTTCATTCTTTGTAGGTAGTGAAGAAAGGGTTGCCAGTTCCTTAAAAAAGGGTTTTTTAAAAAAATATTTAAATAAAAAACCTTATAAACAAATCATAAACATGAACAAGAATCTTTTCTTAATAATGCTTTAAATTGCTTGGATTCTTTCACCTGCTGCTGCCTGATACTATTGAGACCATCTTATTCAATCATTCATCCAGGTCTCAGTTATACATGCCAGATCAGCCCTTTCCTCAAGGAGTAAATCCTGGATAACTGATTTTTTATTTTGGACTGATCTGGCATTCAGAAGCAACACTGTTAGAACAGTGGGCTTTTGGTTGGCAGGTTTCCCCAAATTCTGCTGGCTGGAAGGGGGAACAGAAGGGGTGACAGCTTCAAGGTATCCAATACCCCTTCTCCTTATCTGTCTCTTCCACCTTCCATTGCCATATCTCTCCCTGCCCATTTGAACAGGGATAGTGGCCTTGTCCTGTAGTCCTCCCCCTCTTACTTGGCCTTGGCACATAGTCCTTCCCACATGCCTACCCTCACACAAAAACACCTACACACAAACACACACACACAACCCAAAGCAAAGTAAGCCAACCACCTCCACCCACACAAATTAAAACAGTATTAAACAATGAAAAGAATGTTAAAATAGTACTGTTTTTAAAAACACACTTTCTGTCATGTGCACTAATTCTCAAAACTGATCATATGTCATGCAAGAGGGGAATAAGTTACAATGCAAGAGGGGAAGTCCCATCAGGCAGCACCAAGAGAGATTTTATTTTGTATTGGAAGCTATCTCCTGCTGCTCCTAGTTGCAGATAAGGGAAGCCCAACAGGCAATGCCCAGGTGATGTTTGGTTTCTGTCCTTGTCCCCTGCTGCTCTTAAGCAGGTGCAAAGAAGGGAGCCCAACAGGCTGTGCTCAGATGGTGCTAGTAACGTAACTGTCACCATGGAAGCAGATGGATTCTCTCCTAGTGGTTTTCCCAAGTTCATCTCAAAACTTCTGCAATTGCCCAACCATCACTTTCTCCAGAACCTTGCCCCAAAAGAGGGTATTAGCTACAGGATAGTAGTTAGAACAGACCTCTGGATCCAATGAAGGCTTTTTTGGAGTGAACAAACCACTGCCTCTTTCAAGACCTGTAGACCTCTCCCTCACACACAGATGTATTCCACTCTCTGGACCCAAGTGATCAATCCCTCTTGGTCAGCTCTAATACACCAAGATGATCATGGAGCTGTAGGCCAGGAAGCCAAAAGCATTTTGTCCATATCCCTCAGGAAACAAAAATTGAAAGTAGTCCCACAAACTTTGATAAGACGGGTCACTGGCATGAAGATGTGTGGCTTTATCCTCAAAGTGTCTTACAGACTTTTAAGGTTCCAATACTGGATTTCCAGGGACAGATGACAGCAGCTCCTTAACCACTTGGAACAGTTCTGCTGGATAGTTAGTTGAGGATGCAGTGGGGGCTGTGAAATAAGCACAATTATGTGCTCTCACATGTGCTTAGTCATCTTCACGACAAGTTGCATGCAGAATTCTCAATGTGTCTCTTCTAACCCTTTCCCCCCACAGGCACAATGATTTAATATTTACACATCTAAACTTCACAACAGATAATGAGGGACTACTGAACAATTGAAGGTAAGGAATCCTTTATACGTACTATACTGTTTTCTTATCTGCTTTCCCATCAGTGTTTTTAAAAAATGATCTCTTCAAGCGCTGGAACTGCAATTGCCATTAGGAGAGATGTATAAGGAGGAAATATCAATGCTTTCAAAGAAGGAATGATTCTTTAGGTGCTAGTAAAGATCAGACATAAGAAAGCATGGGAAAACCAGCAGGAGAGAATCCATCTGCTTCCAAGGTGACAGGTACATTACTATGGAGTAACTATCTCCACAATCTATTTCCCACCACCACATAACTGTCACACATGACAAACTCACTTCCTGCTGACAAGTTAATAATAGAGTGAAAAATACTGAATTGAAAATCTGTATCCATTGGAAATAAAGGCCTGGTAGAGTCAGGAGACAGCCACACCTTAAGGCAATATTGGAGTCAGAAAACAGCAGGCTAAGTCTTACTTTGCAACCTTCTATCTACCCTTTAGAGTTCACAAGCATTTATCACCTTATTTTTGAGTGTTTGAATCACTTCACATCATCCTCACCTCTCACAATCTGGATTCTTTTTAACTAACTAGACAATGACCTCTGCTGAGGTTGATTTCTTAAAAAATGTCTGCGAATAGGAAAACTCAAAGAACGCTTGAATATAAGCAAAACGTTTGTCTAAGAATTAGCTTGTTTGGAATTTATATTTAAATAGAATGACGGAAAATCCATCTGTCGGGGGAGAAAATAACACTTCAAAGCGCTAGTATTAAATTTATTATCTAGGAAGGCCTGCGAAATAATAACTTGGGGTAAAATATTCAGCACAGGCTTAGCTGGGTTCTAGTGCTTTGTCTGGGCCTCAAGGGTTATTACTAAGGTCAAGCACACTTCATCCACAGGTTATGATCATCCTTCCTTCTTAAGGCTGTCTCATACAATTTAGCAGTGCCCCGGGTCTCCAGTTTAACCCTGTTAAACAGCTTCCTGTGGGATTATTGAAAATTAAAGTAGACTAAGTGCTACTATTTGATATGAAGTAGTTCAGTACATGATGATACAGAATACAGATGATCAGCTGTGGCAAAATAAACTATTTTTGCCACAAAGGAAATTTCAGTACATGTGCCTTTTGCACATCCCTTGAGTTAAGCTGCTTCTGCCAGAATTCACTCTTCCATACAGCTGTTAAAATTCATTGTTCTGTACAATTATTAAAAATACAAGCATCCCATTTTCCCTTACACCAAGTTACGCTTTGCAAATAAGAGGCACTGGAATTATTTAAGTAATCTTTATTTAAAGAGGATAGCAACACAGAATAAACCTACCTCAAATTTTGGTATACATTTAATGTAGGTTGCACCTGAGGCTGCCAAATTCCCATATTAAACTATATCCTTTTATCACTGCTTTGCATCTGTAAAAAAGAAAAATGTTCCCAGCTACTCACTCTGAACTAACACAACCTAAAGTGCCCCGTCAGGGCTGAGCAAAGGGCAGGCACGTATTCGACACTTGGTATTCCAACTTTGAGCAGCCTCTGGATTCACAGGCAACAAAAAAGTCATCTTTTCCCAGAACCATGACACTGTCATGTTACCCAAACAATGCATGGCTAGTTGTAATTACCACAACCTGCTTTCATAAACATCAGAGAAGCTTCTTCCCCACAGTCTGGCTTTGTCCATTCAGTTGCCAGGCACTTCTGAGGCATGGCGAGGAAATATGCCTGTTCCTAAAGAACAAAATCTGCCTTTAGAGCTGCCCCACTTCTAAGAATGGAGGCCTCTTCCACATTTGGGGTATCGTAACACTGAAGGTATTTCTTTCTTTTAGGGTGCCTCCAGACATCTTAAAGCTTCAAATTCTCTGTGCAGCTGCTTCCTGTCATTCCAACAGGACAAGGAAAAACTATGCAAGGAGGGTGGAGCACCTGAGGAATTGTGTCCTGTCATCCAGACAGGGTGAGTGAAACTCTGCAGTACCTTCACCCCAGGTGAGGGAAAGCGCAAAGTTAAAGGCTGCTGTTGAAACAGCAGCTTTTAATAGTGCACTTTCCCTGCTGCTGCTGCTGCTACCACTGCGGATTGATTATCATGTGACCAATCATATGACTTTTGGATCAGCAGCAGCTGCAAAGTTTTTGCCCCTGTTGGAGGCACCCTTTGTCAGATTAAGGGAGGAGCTACATAGGCAGAAAGGTGGAAATGTAGCCAATCACAATGGGTTAAATACCTGTTATTAGTGACTTGTCAAATTGGGGTCATGCAAAGCTGACCAGAAGATAGACTGATCAACAAGTAGCACCCGACATTGTCAGACTCTGGGGCAAAAAACAAAGTGGAAAAATTAGATAGGCTTTTGGGTGCTCATTTGTTTGACTGGCATTTTTTCTGCATCAAGTTTCATAGGCTATTTTGTTGTGATAGGAGAGGAGGATTTCCCACTCTCCAGTTGCATCCAGATGGTGGTTATTTATTCTTTAGATATTCCAGAATAAAATTGAGATATTCTGGACAGCCATGCTTTGTTCCAGAATATCCAACTGTAGCAAATAACTAACCAACGTCTGGATGCAGCCTCAGAATGTCATGCTGCATCAATTTCAGCTCCAGCAGCTATTCAGTTGCTTGTTCCAGCTCATGACTTCCCCAGATAGCAGCTGTTGCAGCTACATACATTGCTGATTATTGCAAAAGACCATAATATAGCCATAAAGATTGCCAGAACACCAATCCCAACCAAGTCTGGTCTTGGGGAGGCCAAGGTCAGCTGCTCTGCAGAAACAGCTCTCCACCTGCTTTTGGTGCAAATACAGCTTGCAAAATATTTGCATTACATGATAGTTTGCAGGACAGCTGTGTTACCTTTTGTCCAACCTCTTGGAAAAATCCCGGCAGATCTATACATATGGAAATCTTTGTAGTACTTAACATATGTATGTGCTAAGTGGTTGAGGATGCATTCACAAGGAGACTAGTAAGTGTGTGCTTCCTTATCCCCAAGTGTCTTGCATACAAATAGTTCCTCCTATTCCCCTAAAAAATACCAGTTGACAAGGCTGTAGCAATTTTCCTGGCTTTGCAGTCAGCAGAGGGATTGTTGGATTCTTCCAGCCACCTCCTTATCTATTGTGCATTCTGTCCTTGTCTTGTCGTTGTAAAACAAAAAGCAAAAACTGGAAGCCAACTACAGAGCTGATGCTTTGCTCAGAAAAAGCAGCTGCTGAGTCCTCATACAGGAACACCAGCACCTGCCCCTGAATCAGCACCTGGGCTTGGTCACTGGGAGAATTAAAATTAATTACACTTTGATCTCATGTTTTCATGTGTGAAACTACTGATGGGAATAGATGCATGTTTTAACATATTCCTGCTGACATCTGTGGTTTGCTCTCAGAAACCCTTCCCTTAAATTCTCCCTCTTTTTTTAAATGGAATATTATTTTGTTGCTTGCAAAGCAAACATAGCTGCACCATTTCCATGTCAGCTTCCAGAATATCTGAGTTTGGGCAATGGAAACAACAAACCTGCCCCATTCAGCCCTGCTAAAAATCAGGTCATTTATAGATACATGAAGGTCTCATCAAGGAGTAGAGGGAAACCTAACAACCAGATTCTTTTGAAAATGCACGTTTCCCCTGTTCCTTTACTTTTGCTTAGACCCACTCCACACCATGAGTAACAGGCTATTTCATATGTATATAATGCTGATAGGGACAGCTGGCCAGACACTCTTCATGCTGGTCTTAAAAAAGATGCATTGGCTGCCTATTTGCCACTGAGCCAAATTCAAGGTGTTGTCTAAAGGAATGTCTTCTTCCATATCAACCCGCCCATGCCTTAAGATCTGGAGGGGGCTTCTGGTTGTCCCACCACCCTCAGTAGTAAAATAGGTGAGCACCCAGGAAAGAACCTTCTCAGTGATGGGCCCCAAGCCATGGAATAGTCTCACCCTTGGTGCATCAGGCTCCTCACTCTATAAGTTTAGGAAGGCAGTAAGGACATACCTCTTTGTCCTGGGCTTTGGTTAAATGAGAATATACTATTTCTTCCCACTTTACAGACACTGTTACTGATTTATATATACTATTGTTGGTTTAATATATGTCTTATTTAAAATGTTGTTACCCACCCTGAGACTTCTGGGTATAGGGTGGGATAGAAATACAAATAAATAATACATTAAAAAATTCAGGAGCCTTGCCTGGATATTTGTTTGGGTAGGCAATGAAATTGGTTGCCACATATGGTAAGATGCTATTTCTCATGGGACAAGTATCAATAGAGACCTGCTGTGTTTTGATACCAGGGCTGTGGTCACACCTTCACTTTAATCCTTCTTCAGTCTATCTTCAGCCACCTCCGCTCATACTTTCACCATCCAATCTGTTTTATTTGTTGACTTTTTCAATTGTACTTTCCTGAGTCCCAGTTTTTACAGCTTTCAAGCCATTATAGAGTATTAATCCATTTTTATTTTTGCAGTGTAATCACAGAAGAGAATTAAAGGAGGCTGAACCATACTATAGTTCGTAGATACTGTGTAGATTTGCCTTCCCTTTCACCCAGTGTGTGACTACTTGTTGTTGAGTGACAGAACCTTTATCCTATCAGAGAGCAGGAGGTGTTGTGATGGTGGACAGGGGTGGAGATCTAAAAATGTCTTGTAAAGGAGTATCGGGATGGGAATAGAAAGGTGTGGTCATAGCAACCCAAACTGAGGACAGATTATCAAGTACTGGGTATGATCAGAGTTAGTGCATTTTGAGTCTCGCTTCTTAATAAGATGGACTATTTTGGCAAGGTGTGATCATTCAGGAAAGTCCTAATGGAGGGTGGAAACTCTACAACTAAAACAGTTAGAAATGAAAAGGTGTGAACAGTCAGACCTGAAGATGGACTGAAGAAGGTTTAAAGTGAAGGTGTGACCATAGGCCAGGTAAAGACTGCTTTCATCCTTACAATAATGGTGGCTAACATGGGTTAACACAGCCCAAAGCCTGTCTCCTTGCTGAAATAGGGCTTCAATGGAAGCTCACAAATTGGCTGTCAGCAAGAGAACAGGTGAGAGGCTTCCACCTGCACTCACCTATGCTGACTACCAGCATCTCACACATATAGTTAAATCTTATTTCTTTACCTCTTATATTCTTCAGATGTTCTTGGAAAGGAATGACACGCCTGTCTCCTGGATTTGATCCTGATTATTCATTGCTGCTTTTCAATCTATGTTATATTCTGTTTGTGGTTCCTGTCAATAGTGTTGATTCTCACACCAGGGAACATCAGTCACCAGGCAATTAAGAAACTTGAGAGGTAAATGAAGAAATACAAATGAATTGTTCAGGACACAATATATTCTGATCTTATGTTATGGCACTTTCTCAAAGCTGTTTCATCAGATAGCAATGAGAAGAAATTACCTTAGGGTGTTCCTTGTGCATATAAAAATGAAAACATAGATTTTTTCTAGGTGAGAGGCACCGGGCATTAGTAAAACAGAGCAAAATTAGAGCAATGTGTTTGTGCTTTCTGAAGATATGCTTTCTTTAGCTCTAATTCCTTCCTCCTTTCCAAATAAAAATCAGAGAGTGTTTGGTGCAGTTTCCTTACTGAAGCATGCAAGGTCTGGACCTACTTAAATCAATGGGAAAGATAAACCGTAAATTATGTACAAACCAGGCTGAGGCTACATCTCCATTACACAGCTGGAGACACCCTTCCCCACCCAAGAATGGCAAATCTCCATTGATCCCCATGTCAAAGCAACTGGGGACACTTTCTTAAGTGTATGAGGTGGGTGAAAGGCATTTTAAGGTCAGGATACAAGTAAATGCAAACTCATATACTGAGTACCCTTCACTCAGTGAGCCAGTTTGGTCTAGTGGTTAAGGAGCCGGACTGTTAACTGGGAATACTGGGTTCCATTCCGCCCTCCCCCATGAAGCCAGCTGGGTGACCTTGGGCTAGTCACAGCTCTCCTCTGAGCTCTCACAGCCCCACCTACCTCACAGGGTATCTGGTGTGGGGAGAAGAACAGAAAGCTTTGTCAGCCGCTCTGAGTCCCCTTAAATGGGTGAGAAAAGCAGGGTAGAAAAGCCAACCTTCTTCATCTTCTTCTTCAATCAGCTTGCAACATTTCACAGAAACACTAGGAGATGTCTTTTGCAGTCACCTGTGTTCGCATATGTAAGCTGTCTTTGGAATAGGCTGACAACTTGGTCTGTGTGTGGAGGCACATCCACTCATCAGTGCGACTTAGCCAGCAGAAATGTGAAATGCCAGGAAACTGCCTTCCACCCACTGACTTACAAATGTAAGGATGTGGCCCTGACAAATCTGGCCACTTGTGAGTTCTGACCCTACTGATTTTGGCACTTCTGAGAGAGTTTAAGGCAATTATCACACTGCATGGGAAAATGCTGAACCTGTTCATAAGAACCTAAGAGAAGCCCTGTTGGATCAGGCCACAGCCCATCCAGTCTAGTATCTTGCCTCACACAGTGACCCATCAATTATCTCTGGACATTTCAAGCAGAAGACAAAGGCAAAACCTTCACCTCCTCATAACTCCCTGTAAATCCACGAATCCATTTCATTTTCATGAAATTTGGATTACCAGGCAAAGCACCACAATCAGCTTTTAGGAGCCTACCACATACAACCTCTTCTGTTTTTTCCACGTGTTGGGAGAAATCCTGGAATTTGCTATTGGTGGGTTGTCATGCAACAGTATGCCAGAATAACAACAACGGAGAATATTTCACTCTATCAAAAACTCAAGTTTCTCGGCTTCAGAACTGCCTGCCATTTTCACCACAATGCCAGCATGTTATAAGCCTTTTTAGCACATGTGGAGACAGCAAAGATGCCACTTTGTTATCATAATTCTATGGCCTTGGGTGGTATTTGGGGAAACCTGCATTCCCCTCCCATGATGCACAGCCCCCATTAAGTATGATTTTCCCCACTGCAATCAATTAATACATTTTTTGGGAAGCTGAAACCAACAGGGTTTTCTAGGAATAAACCCATTGAAATAATGAGGGACAATGACTTATTAATGAAGGGCATTTCATGTTTTCTTTGAAATAAATCAATCTGGACTGAGAAGGATGCATATTTTTAGAGTTGCATTAAAAATGATTTACTAAGTACAAAGATTCTTAAACAGCTGTGCTGTACTTCATCAGTCCCCCCAAAATTTCAAGAACAGCTTGCATGTATGTTTGGATGGCCTACACAGACCTGAATATTGTGTGTATCAATAAGCTTTCTTATACAGGCTTTCCATACTTTCATGGTGTACTGGAACAAGCTGCTCACTAATAAGCTTCTTCTACCCATGACTAATGGCATTCTAGTCCAGACCCATCCTGAGGACTGTTGACCATAGTTTAGTAGTAGACTTGTTTAAAGAGGACCATTCCAGTGCTATTGGTTCCAGTCCAGGCATCAGGGCCACCATATGCAACAGCCCCATCCTCAAAGTTTTCCATTGTTTCTTATGCAGGCTTCTAAACCCTAATATGGAGGTAGTTCAGCAGCACCAAATGTGTTGCTAAAGCAACAGGGAAAGGGAAGGGGTTAGCACTTGCAGCAGTACTATGCTTAACCTGGACCTGACAGGGAAGGTACATCGCCAGTGTTGGATCAGAATAGCATCCCAGCCTTTGCAATAAAGGTGGCGTCTGCTGGGCTTGGACTGGTACAGGCTGAAAGACTATTAAAACGAAGAGAGCCAAGTGCAGAAACAGTGGGTCTGTCCTGGTGGCACAAATGGCTCCACAATCCTAGAATAAGTCTTTTGCATTTGGAAAACTGTAGGAGGGTGTGCCAACTTCCTCACACCTCCTTGGGCCAGTCTAGCTGCTCCTGAAACACAGCAGACCTGTAAAAAAGACCCACTGTTGTCTCAGTCTAGGCTGCCATTTTCGACTTACCTTTTTGGGTCACTTCAGCAAGAGTGGGCCAGACTGGAGCCCTTCCAATGGCAGGAAGAACTTCACAGGCCCAACATGAGCTTTCTGCACTCACAAGGCTGTCCTGGGACAGCTCCCCATGCTGGTTCACCAAGCACTAGGACCCATTATGGTCACTGAACCATGTCCCACTCTTCCACACACCTCATTGGCCAGCCTAACCAACCCTGGGATGCATGTCTGCCAGTGTCCTTGTCTAGGTGACCATTTTTGTCACTTAGTTTGAGTTTCACTTCATCCCAATGTAGATAGAGTGACCTAGGGAGGTAAAGGGCCCGCTCTTCTGTTCTAGTATGGGGAAGAAAGGATGCAGATTGGCCCACTCAAAGGTGAGGCACCATTTGATGCTCCATTACAGCATCCTACCACTCCACCAGTTCTTTCTCACTGCTTCTTATATTGCAGCTTGCATGCACACCAGTCTGGACCCAAAAGTTTGTCTGGGATGTTGAACACACATTTCCTTGCCACTAGGGAAGAAGAAAAAAGCCACTGTTAATTAATTAGTTCTGACGGACCTGGAGTGTAATTCTGCGCAGCACTAGAAGATTCCATAAATGAAGCCCCTTTATAAATTATTCCTGTTTGCTTTTGCTGCTATATCTGAGCTGAAAATGACAGCAGATATGTTTCATGTTGTTGGTGGTCTGTCAGGGGACAGAATCCATCTTTTAAAAGAATTTCCTGAGCCCCAGGTTGCCCCCAAAAGATCTTACATCTTTGCCACAAGCGCATTTAGCTCATGTTTTTCCACACCCTCAAAGAGCACCTCTTTAAGAACCATTGACAGAAGCAAAATGCCATGCAAACAAATTTGAGACTATACTCAGGTGGGGCCCTCCATGTTACACTGCTACTCAAAGGGATCTGATGACAAGCAGAAATAGGGCTGTTTCTGTTACCTTGCTTATGATGTGGAAGTAAAACAAGCACTGATTATTGAGTTTTCAAGATTTGATCAAAGGAAGTCTCACTCTGTGCATCTGAATAGGCAGATATGTAAATGGGGTTAGGGGTGTAGAGATATAAGGGATAAGGGTATGGGTAGAGGGAAAGGGAAAGGGAAGGGGAGCTTTTTCCATCTTGATCAGTGGGAGAAATCCAGGTACGTTCTATGTTGTTCCACGCATGCCAGACTGTTCCCCAGCTGTATAGCTGGACAACACAAAAATGTGCTCTACAACTATACTAGCCACTGGGCTAGCACAGTCCAGCACACTCTGTTTGCATTTCTTCTAGGTGAACAGAGTGTGGGACTGGGCAGCCCAGCCCAGCCAGCCCAGCTACTGCACTTACCCAGCACTTAGGGAAGCAGTGGGTAAGTGTGAAATGGATCCAGCATCCCAAAGTGCAGACACTGGATCCATCCCCCATCTTCTCTCCCTGGGATGTTTTCCCAAAGAAGTGAAGGACCCCAAAGGCCCAGGTCCAGGAACATCATTGGGGGCCTAGGAGAGACAGTGGGGATATTTTGTTTACAAATTTATATCCTACCCAAAGGTTCTATGGTGGGTCACAGCCATTAAAGAAAATAGTAAAATACGCAGAGCACAAAATACACTAAAATATTACCCTCCCTCCCTGGCAGGACGACACTCAGGCTGTGGTCACACCTAAGGTTTGATCCAGCTTTAGTCCACCTTCAGGGTGAGATAACATATCAGCAAAGGGACCGGTAATTTTCTTTATATATTATCTATCTCAAAAGTGAATTTTTGCAGTTATTTAATGCTGAAAGAAAACAGCTTATCACTTTGCTGATATATTCCCTCACTCCAAAAAGTGTTCTAAGGGTTCTGTGAGTTTTCTCACCCTTCCTGACCAGCCACTTTTCATTGGTCACTCCCTTGCATTCCCAGGCCTCTTTCCCTCCCTTGGAACAATCTGGTTGAGAAACTGCTATAAAAACAAAAGAACAAGAGTCAAGGAAGCAGTTCACGTTTTCCCCTACCCTGCTATTTCTCTACCACAAAAGGTACCTAAAAAGTAGCAGGTGGGTTTTATTTACAGTATATTCATGGATAGAATGTGTAATCTAAACCTATGTGTACCAGTAACTAGAATGTATGGAAAGTGTGTCCTTATCTGCAGATATCCAGTTGCACGAGGGAATGTACCTGAAATGCAGGGTCATGACTAGCCTGAAAGCTAGAAGAAATGTTGCAGAAGAATCTTCATCTTCACTAAAGACTCCCCCCCCCAAAAAAAATTAACCAAACCAAGTCATTTTCTTTTTAATTCCTTGGATATTTTGTTCAGAATGAGACTCCCAAATTGCCTTGAAATATATGTCTTCAGTCACAGTCTGGTGTTAGTTCAGAATTTTGGTGCTAACATTTTCCAAATCATTTGGTGGAGTTTAGTTAACTTATTGCTGTGCTGTAATTGTCTTGTAGTGCTTGAGCTCAGATGACGATTCCTGTATTTCTTGGAAAAATGACTAAGGCCACATGTGCCACAGCAAGAACTTACAGAAGCTGCAAATGTCCCAAAGGTGACCTTATGCCTTGTTACTGCTGCCATCCAACCCTCTTTTCCTTACCATGTGCTCATGCTCATGAAGGCAGTTGATCATGCATCAAACAAATCAGCACAAAGATCAAAAGAGTATATTTTCGTCTTAAATTAACTCTCATGTGGTGTAATCAAGATGAAAGGCTGGAATATACATTCAGCCATATCTTGTGAGCATGTGTTTCCTTTTTCCGTTTTCTCATCTGCTGGCCAGTGTTGGCCGAGGTCCAAAGTAACATAAGCCATGTGGCTTTCATGCTTGATTATGTAACAGATGAGTCAGTCTCTGAATTTGCTTATGGATCTCTTATCTTTGTGATGTACCCTTCTTCTTCTCTTCTCCTCCTCCCCTCCGTATCAACCTCTCAGTTTATATAGATTGTGATCCATAATTTTAAACTGCAAACCACCTTGATTCCACTGATAAGAACAGTGGTATAACAGAATAAGTTACTGAGTGTGTAATGTTTTCCATAAGATAATACCTAAAAGCATATTCTCTGGCTGTGGTGATAGAGGTTAAATGTGCATTTTTTGAACATAAATGGCAGATCCCCTTCTTATGGGTTGTAGATTTCCAGCAGATTTCCAACCAAGCTCTGGTGCCAGAGATTCTTGGTAGAGGATCAAACCGCTGTTTTTTTAGGTTGGTTCCGGTTGACCGACAGCGACTCGTTGCTTTGGTTCAGGAACTGAAGAGACTGGGAATTACAATGAGAAATGTAAATATCTTTTACATGTCGGTACTCATTTGCATATGTCATCCAATGATTAATATCGCTGAGACAATGTACGCTAATCTCAGTACTTGATAGTTAATCATACTGGACAGAAAAGTCCATACAAGATGTTGGAACACCACCAGGAGAAAAGTACAAAGAAACACAAGAACTATGTACTGATTCCAGGTCAAAACTTCCAAACTGAAGTTAAAATAGAAGAATGCACAAAATTTCTTTTAAAAAACCCTTGATTACACGCTACATCTGCCTTCAGCAAAGCCCTTGGCACCGATTTTTTAGAGTTTCTGCCATTCCCTTGTGCTCTGCTTTTGGTTCTGTACTGATATTCATGATCATTGAGTTTAGCGTTCAACTGGTTTTCATTTTATATTTCGTTTTAAGTACTCTGTGTATTTTTGGTTTTGATATGGTCAATATTGACTAATCAATAAAATGATGATGGATCTGCCTTTGGGTTGTTTTTTTCTACTAGCAGCCATTGCATAGGATGCACCCAAAAGCATGGCAATTTTTTTCAGCACTCTTTGAAGTTCAAAATATGCTACAGTCACTTCTTTGCGCCATTGGGATTAGAGGATATCAAAATAGGATTCAAAAAAGCCTAACAAATTGTTACTACACACTTACAGGTCCACACCAGGTGCCACTCATTATAGGTGCCACTCTCATAGCCTACTGAGAGGACAAGCAAAGATTAGGAAATATAAAGGAATGTCTTCTTTCATATCAACCTGCCCGTGCCTTAAGATCTGGAGGGGAGGCCCTCCTGGTTGTCCCACCACCCTCAGTAGTAAAAGAGATGGGCACCCAGAAGAGGGCCTTCTGAGTGACAGCCTCTAGGCTATGGAATAGTTTCCCCCTTGAGGTGCATAAGGAACTTTCACTATACGCAGGAAGGCAGTGAAGGTGCACCTCTTTGCCCTGGCCTTTGCATACATGGGAATAGACTTTCTCTTCCCACTTTTCAGACCCTGGTACTGTTTTAAGATATATTGTCATTGTTTTAATATATGTTTGTTTTTTAATGTTGTTACCTGCCCTGAGGTCTTTGGGAATAAACAAAAAAATAGATAGAGAGTAAAGGTCCAGTTGTGATACCATGCAGCCAGGTTGACCTCAGTGGCTGTTGCATTGGGCACACCACGTAGATGATGGGCAGAGAGTTAGGATAAACAAAATGAGGTATTTTTTTCATCCAGAGGATCATCAATCTATGGAATTTAATACCAGAAAATGTGGTAACAGCAACCAGCTTGGATAGTTTTAAGAAAGGCTTAGATAAATTCAAGAAGGACAGGTGTATTAATAGCCACTAGAATGGATGCCTAGGTATTGCCTCCAGGCTGGAAAGAGGCAGGATGGCCCTCAAGGCCACTTGCCAGGATTTGAGAGTAGGTGAAGATTTTTCCTTTTCTTCTACATGAGATGCCCAGAAGTAATTAGAGGGCCACTATGAGAAAGAGGATGCTGGACTAAATGGGCAGTTGCCTGATCCAGCAGGGTTCCTCTGATGTTCTTATCGAGACAGTCAGACCGTAATTGGTGCCAGCAGTAGCCCATGGGCCAGGCTGTTGAGGACTGCAGTGGAGGGGCAAGGCTTTGGAAGACTCACTTTCATATCCCCAGACTACATTTGGAGCCACAACAGGGAGACCAAAGGGATTTCCAACCAAATCCTCTATCTCTTAAATACTGCCTTCATGGAAATACTGTAAAACCCAATGGTGCCAAATACTAGAGAGACAACCCAAGCAGAGGTGCCACATTCAAGAAATGAAGCAGAGGGAGGAAGGAAGGAATTTATACAGATATTCTCCTGTGAAGAAGTATCCCTTGAAACCAGAAATCATCCTCATAATCCAAGGCAATTTAAAGAACAGCTGCCCTTGACTGTGTCCCCAGTAATAGAGATTATGAGTGTCTAACTATACAGCTGAGGCATGTACCCTTCACATCACCATCAGGAAATTCCCAATCAGCTTTCACCAGTACAATCGAAATGTAGCAATGCCAACCACAGGGCAGCACACGTTCAATTTCTAGTGCTAAGCACCCATGCTACTTTCCCCCCATATCTGTCTGAGTGCTGAAGTGTAGAAATATCTAGGTTTGAGTACAGCATTGTTTCATGAGAGGTGGAACATAGCTCAGGTTTAGTCTATTATTTGTATATTTAATTATTAACCTAAACATTGAGAGAGGTGGAATGTAGTCCAGAAGAGACCTTATTTTGTTTTTGAATACCATTCCATGTAGGTATGGTGGAACATATCTGTTCTCTCCAATAAAAAGCATTGCTTCTTCTGGCTAAAAAGAACCTGCCTGAAGACTAACCAGCAGAACTACCCATCAAGTCACAGAGCACAGAGGGGTCACACAGGGTGGTCATTATGGGATATGATATGCAGGGCAGCCTCAGCAAACAACACATTCATGTAATGGAAAAACTGTGCACTTATACATCGTTTGTGAACAGCACTGAAGTGGGCTAAGCACTGCTTCTCATTTAAAGGATTTCCTCAATCTTGTGTCTAGGTGAGCTTTGAGATTGTGTGAATCATCCAAAATGGCAGAGGGAGCTTCATGTCTGAATAGAAAATTAAAGTGAGGTTTCCTGACTTTCTATATGAAGGATCACCAGTCAGATGGGATATGGGATTCTGAGATTACATCATGGGAATCAGTCTCTGTGGTTGCTTCCCCAGCACCACCAAAGACATTCCTCTGATTTCAGATAGTAGGACAAATACACAAAGTGTTTCCTTTTCCTTTTCCATGGCAGCTGGATGAAAGCTGCATCCAATACAGTTAAAATGGATTTATGGCTTTTACAAGGTAATGATTGTATGGTGATAGGGAAGCATTTAAATTCATGTAGTTTTGAAAAATCTTTCCGGGAAAAGGCTTCAAGAACATCATTTTACTCTCAGGCACCACATTAGTGATTCCTGGTATAACCAGGATGCCACCACTCATCTGGCAAGTAGTGGCCTGTGCCCATTATGGGTGGTAGGGCAGAGGGCAAGACACCTAAAAGGGAATGGCACAATAGGTTAAAGTAAGTAGAGCTAATGATAAATGAAACCTTGCAGTCCTATGGGAACCCAAATGAAAATGGCCAGTGAATCCACAGAATTAGCCAAACCTCAACCGAAATATGTGACTCAGTTCAAATTCTGAGCTGCTAAGTATACCGCAATAATGCCCACTTTGCCTTTGAGGGCCAGTCACCTCTGGTTCTGGCTCTTGGTATGAGCAAGATTCACAGACAGGCCTATGGTGTGCATTGTAGAGAATGATCAAGGCCCAGAGAAAGCTTTCTGCACCAGAAGCAGAGTGGAATGGAGGCCATCCTAGCCTGGACTAGTTTTAAACAAAAGTTCCCTGGCATCAAAGTTGCACACCGGCAACATTTCACCACGCTCTAAAAATGGCCGTGAAAGATGGTCATTTCTGAAGTCTGATGAAATGTTGCTGGGCTCTAGAATGGGCCAGGGGCCATTCCTGCCACTTCCACATGCCTGCAACACAGCACCAGGAACCAGGAGCTAATTTGGCCCATGACAAGGCTGCTTTCTAGCAATATCCTGGTTAAGCATTCCTGGGCATGGCACTTAACCAAACCATACACCAAACAAGGGCCTCTTTTAGCATGCAATGCAGAGTTGAGACTCATACCCTTAGCTGGATGATCCTGGACCATGCAGAAAGTACCTTAGTGGGTTTGGAAGAATGTGATTTTAAGACAGGGACAGGCAATGTTACTGTATTCCAGGAGGAATACTAGATCAAGAACTGCTGAACAAAGTTCTCTTACAGAATGCTTGAAACCAAGCCACTCATATGGCCTTCCTCACTCTGCTTCTTGAGCTAGCAGCTGCAGCTATTTCTAGATGAAAACAATAATAATGTTTTTACATTTTCTCTCAGTGCATGTCTTGCAGAAGGGCCAAAAGCTTATGTAATAGAATGATTTGACAACAGCCCCTCAGCAGGACACAACTATATGGTCAGGCTCCAAGAATCTGAAATAAGGATTTAATTTTTATGTAATGAGATGAGTTCAGGATCCTAATTAAATACAAGATTGATGATTAAAATATATTTAGTTTTAACAACCATGCCATAAGAGATGCATTTATTACAAAGCTGTTGAATCTCAGTCGCTGTGTTCTCAATCAATTAGCAGCTATTTCATGTTCAATAACTGAAGCCAGCCCAGTTTAATTAAACATAAAGTTCAGGCTACATAGGACACTACTCCTTCCATCCTCCCTTTTAAGCATAAACTACTGCAGACTTCTGATGTTTGGGGAAGATTCCTAGGGTTGGATTTGCAAGAAGGCGGCCCCTAAGGAATTGCTATTGGTTGTTAATTTGATCAAATGGTGAGATTTCTGCTTTGCACCTTCAGTGTCTATTGCTGATAAAATTGTGGGTGGGATGATATGGTTAATTAACCCTGTAATTCTTAACATGCAGTCTAATTAGCATATAAATTAGGATTTCCTTTGGATTAGATGCCTGGTGCAGTAGTCTCTACACAATCTAGTCCTCTGGCAGCAAGATAGTTTGGCGTGCTCACATGGGTGTCTTACATTAATATTCAAATAGCAGAAGGTTTCTTTCTACCTTGCAAGCAATTGTTTCTGCTATAGAGTCTATTGATTCAGAACATGCATTCTTGGAAATCTCTGTCTTTAATCCTATAAAAAGGGAATTTTCATTATTTCTGCAGAGATTGTGGCTACATCTACACAATTATTTTAAGAAAATGTCACTCATTTCAAGGGTACCCTCAAAAACAGAAAAATCACTTAAAACGGCCTATTATTTTACTGCCTTTCCTGAATTCAACTCCTTAACAACCCCTACTGGACCTCCCATCAGTTCTTACAGCAGAAGTACATGCAAATCCTTAATTTGAGCTCTGTGGGGAGTTTTCAATGCAGGCAAGATACCTCTAAGGCCATTTGCTGGGAGTCGAGAGCAGATGAAGGTTTTGTCTTCATCTTCTGCTTAAGAATGCCTAGAAGTAATTAGTGAGTCACTATGTGAGACAGGATGCTGGACTAGGTGGTCTGTTGCCTGATCTAGCAGGGCTCCTCTTATGCCCTTAACTGTCAATCTATTGGGTTGGTTATTTAATACACGAGGGGCCTGTTCACACTTTATTCTGAATATATCCTCGAATGGGGACCTTCTATCCATATGCTAGTGCAGACTAGAACAGGCCCCAAGTGAGGCCTGCCAGAGTCTGCAGACCACAGACTTCTATCCTGAGATATATTCCAGATTATGGTCAAGTGGAAACAGGCCTTTGCAAGTGTTTCTGACTTTTGTAAATTTGTTCCTTCTCCCCATCTTTCGACCCGCTTCTTTGCCTTTGAATTAAGAATGGTTGGCTGCCCACAAGTGTTGTAATGATTAACGCCACAGACGCATGGATGGTTGTGAAGAAGATAGAACAGCTAAGCAAGCTTTACTGAAAACATCTCCAGGCTTTTTATGCCTGTTGTACATGATACATCCGCTCAACGGAAAAATACTCCTGATGCCCATATCTGGGGGGAAACCAGATAGCTCAGGCTTACTACAAGGATAGTGCTATAGGAAGAGCCATATATGGTGTTATAGGAAGGAAGCTGAGGAGCCAATCAGAAGTCTGCTTAAGGAGCATGCTGCGCTCGTGGCACCTACGCAGATTGTCCCTGAGCACTGTACATGTTTAGACTTCTTTAAGGGAGATATGAAACAGTCGTTTTGCCCTGGAATGCAACTCTTGCCCTAGTGAGCTTTTACTTCTGCTGAAATGGGCAAGAATGCCCCACCACACACAAGTACACACATACCATCACTCTAGCAATATCACCTTCCCTCCTTTCTCCAAAATGAATATCCAGCTTTTTCCCAGAAACAAAGTCTGCCTCATTTTACTGAGTTGCTTTTTAAAAACAGATAGTCATTTCATGTTTCCTCCTCTGCTCGTCCAACATACCTACAAAGCGGGCATGTACACTCTCAGAAATAACTGCTTGGCAGCAACCTGCATTATTTTAATTGCATACAATTACTGTAAGGGTGTTTTTCCACTGTTACTAGAAGTACCCATTAATTACCCATTAATGGGTACAAAAATGCCATTACGTACCCATTAATGCAGTGATGGCCAACCTGTGACACGCCAAGCCCTTTTGGGTGACACGCGTGGTCACCCTGCACCTGGTCGTGTAGTGCTTGCTTGTTCTTGAAGTGTACGAAGTACCAACTTTCAGTTGAAGATTTAGCAAATGAAATTCAGCAACAAAAGTCACTAATGTAAAGAATTATTAGTTTTTGCTTTTAGTAAAATGCATATATCAAAAATATAACTTTTTTACTAGAGCTACAAATATCACAAAATTATGGATATTTCTAGATGTGACACAGCACCTGAGTTGAGCTAGGTTTTCTTGCAAATTTTGACACACTGAGCTCAAAAGGTTCACCATCACCACATTAATGGGTACTTTTAGTGACATTGGAAAAACACCCTGTGGCCCTGTCCCCATGCGATTTAAAGTCTGCTAAAAATCTTCTTTTGCCTCTGAGCACCCCCACGCCAGGCTTTTCAATGAGCTTCCAGTGCTACAAAATGAGGAAAATCAGCGACAAAATACATGCCATTTAAAGAAGACTTTCAGCACTCTATTTGGAAGTCGCAGGTTTTCCTTGCAACATTTACCTTGGGGACGCTCCGTGGCAAAAGGGGCAGTGATTGCTGCCTGCACACACAGCCAAAAAAGCACTCACACATCTCAGAAATGCAGCAGGTTCCCTTCCTTTCCTTTGTAAAAAGAGCCAGAATTGCTCAGAATTGCAACATTGTTATCAGGTGATCTGTGAAAGTGTTAAAAGAGTGAATGAGCTAAGGATTGTGCTGCCGATGGCTGCAGCCACTGACTTTGCAGGGACGGGAAGCCTTTTCTAACAGAGAACAGAGTGAAAGTAAGGGCTTGTCCCCAAGGAATAAAAAGTCTGCCAAGACTCTCCTTTTGCCTCTGAGCGTCCCCAAGCCAGGGTTTTTAACGAGGTTCCAGCGCTACAAAACGTGGAAATTGCGCGACAAAATACATGCACTTTAAACAACTCTTCCAGCGCTCTTTCTGTAAGTTGCGGGTTTTCCTCGCTACATTTACCTTGAGGACGCTCCGTGGCAAAAGGGGCGGGGATTGCCGCCTGCACACACACAGCAGAAACACAAAAACAGCTTCATTTTCTAAAGCTCAGAACTAAAGAGCCAGAATCACGCAGAATTGCAACATTGTTGCAATCGCTGTGAGGTGTGAAATGGGTGGATTATTGCTAGGGGTGGATTTTAAGCGATAACAGGGAAAGTGATGAGTGAATGAGTGATCCTGCGCTGGACAGGGGGTGGATTTTTGAAAGCAGTAACAGGGAAAGTAGTGAGAGTGAATGTTTTCCAGCACGAGAAGCCATTTAAGGGGGGGAGAGGCAGAGAGCCGATCGCTGTTTTTCCTTTGGAGTTGTCAGGGATTGTCAGCACTCGTGCGCTGGGCAGTGTGGATTTTTGAAAGCAAAAACAGGGAAAGTGGTGAGAGTGAATGTTTTTCAGCACGAGAAGCCATTTAAGGGGGGGAGAGATCTGGGAGACGAACAGAGAGGCGATTGCTGTTTCTCCTTTGCACCCTATGAACAAGAGCAGGGGCGGGGAGAAAAAGATGCACGCAAAGAAAACAGGGATCCTATGGGGACGGAAGGTGCGTTAAAAACACGCATTTTCCTGAGCCTCATGCGGACGCTTATTCCTGATTTGCATGGCACTTTTAAAGTCCACTTCAGTAGAGTCACAGTAGAGTGACAGTGGAGAAGTAAATAAGTCTTTTGGGGACTCCCCCTAAGTACTGAAAGTGAATGAGTGAGCGATCACTGCCTTTGCCGGGACAGGAAGCCATTTCAGGGGACGGAGATCTGGCTGTTTTTCCTTTGAACAAGAGAGGGGGCGGGGGGGGGAAGATGCGGGGAAAGAAAACAGGCTTCTGTGGGGACAGAAGGTGCGTTAAAAACACGTGTTTTGCTGAGCCTTGTGGGGACGCTTATTGCAGAAGTGCATGGCACTTTTAAAGTCCGTTTGATTAGAGTGACAGCAGAGGGAACTCAGAGAGGCAAATAAGTCTTTTGGGGATTCAGCCTGTGAGTTGTTTCTCCCAAAAGAAAACTTTCCTGGATATCTCGGACAGAATAGAGCACCCTCTGATCACCCCAGCATTGCCCCATTCCCTGTATGTGAATGCAGCCTTAGGTGCTACATGTTTGTCCAGTACTCAGTTCTCTCCAAATGGAACAGGACTCTAGCATATACGTTTTTGCATTCCTGCCTAAATCAGTCTTTTAGCACTTAGATATTTTTTCCTCAAAACTCTTCACATGCTATTAAGAGGAAGAAATATTTTATGGGGTCACAAAAGCAGAAACAAAGTTTTCCAGCAAGAGGTATGCTTGCATGGAAACACAACTAAAAAGCATTGAGCTAAAAAGAGCACACTAACATATTCTCTACTGAAATAGCATTCCAATGTAACTGAAAGTTTTGAAATGCATTAAGACTTATGTGTTGAGATTTGTTTTCTTCTCAGTCCCTGTTCACACTTTGCAACTTCTGCATAAAGATTATGCAGCCGGTGCCTTATGACTGCATTTCATTATAGAGCCATTGCATGACATTTTCATGCAGAGTGGTTTCCACAGTTGGCACCCAGAGATGCTGCTGCAAAATCTCTTTTCATGCCATTTGTTATATCACTGAAACCTCCAGCAAGGGATGAAAACTGAAGAAATGACACATTTCAACTGTATTTTCCACAGAGTTATTGGGGCCGAAGAACTGGGTGCCAGGATCATACACTGATATGCCAACCCCACAGAAAACAATGGATCCATGTGGCTGCTTGGCACAACACAAACCCATTACAGGGCACATAGTAGACAAAAATCAGGTAATTGCTCTTTTGCCATTA
The DNA here is from genome assembly GCA_023333525.1 of Aspidoscelis tigris stejnegeri. Taxonomy (NCBI): domain Eukaryota; kingdom Metazoa; phylum Chordata; class Lepidosauria; order Squamata; family Teiidae; genus Aspidoscelis; species Aspidoscelis tigris. Next base: position 50,992,729 of record JALMGA010000002.1, on the reverse strand, counting down.
CAAAGCCAGTTATTTCCCTGAATTGTTTGCACTTCATATTGCAGATGAACTTTTCTAAGTCCCAACTACATGCATTCATACTGGACATATGCATACAAATCCAGGTTTCATAAATCCTCTGCCCCTCATGGCATGCTCCCAAGTTATTTGTCTACACAAGAACTTTTGGCTGTTATTGTCGTGTCCCAGGCAGGTGATTGCAGTGAGGCAGACACATGTGCATGCTTATGGCAGTCCTTTGAGGACTCAGAAGTAGGCAGCGTCAGTTCAGTCCAAGGTGAGGGTTCCAGAGGTACAGCAGAGTCACAAGAGGGTCCAAGAGTCAGAATACGGGCATGGCAGGAGTTGCATCAGAGTTGTCTGCAACACCAGCTCAGTTAAGTAGGGGAGTCATCATCACGCCCTTGCTGGCACAGCTGAGCCAAACTCTGCAATCGGCACCTCACCTGTTTCTGCTACTGAAAGAGCAGAGGGGAGGGGTGCTCTTGGGTTTGACTGACCGAGCTCTCATCCCCAGAGCTGTGTGCTCCCCCAAAGCTGGCCTCAGACCTTCAACATCTGCATTGCTGTGCCCCAGTTGCTGCCCAGGCTGTTGTACCATTGCAATCACGCCCTCCTCCTCCAAGGAGACTGGAGGGGCAGGACAGGGTATGACAGTTATGGTCAAGAGTCATGGAAGTTACGGCACACAAAGGCAACATGTCGTAACTTTGTCCATGACTACTTTCCTTTGACCTTTCAAGCCTCACATAGCTATTTCTGAGGGCTTTGCCATATTACAAAATGCTTGCATGTACAAGTTCCTTTATATTCAGCCCTAAGACACTTCTCAAGGTACCTTATCGAAGAATATGACTATGATCAGACACAGCCCAAAAGAAAAAAGAAAAAAAGCATGTCAGGGCACCTTAGGAACAGCTATAAGGTGGGATTGTTCACACAGTATGCTGCCCCTCCCCGTCTCCTGAGCATTCTGTGCCAGGAAAGGTGGATTAGAGAAGGGTTGTGACTATGAGGGCCACATCCTGTCTCCGAGGGACCTCTAAGACACCTCTTCTGTTATATCAGGACACACCCTAATTTTAGAAGTGTACTCCTCCTCTTAGCTGAACACAAGAGAGGATGCTATGTGCTAGTTGAGAAATTATGCTATAGACAAGATAATGCCAAATTATTTTCATACAGTTGTCAACTTCAGAAATGTATTTGCCCATGTAGTTGCCACACGTTTCTTGGCAGTGAAGCGTAATTAATTTTAGTAGCAGGGTTTGACTTGCCTTTCCTTTTATTATATGATACTTTGTGTTAATCCTTGTAAGTTATTTAGGCTTCTTGGGATCTGCTGTACTCTACACTAGCACGTGGATGGCACATTCCTATTCCGGCATATAATCCAGAATAAGGCCCAGTGTAGAAAGATCCTTGGATTTGGCTTAGTTTAACAATCATTGCAATCTCTCTTATAATTATTATGGCTGTTTTTGCAGGAAAAAAGGAGATTCATCTGAAAATGATTTCCACAGGCACTCCTAGTTCTATACAAATTCCACTCTTATAGGACCAGTTCAGCACTTTCCTACACTACAGCAATATACAAGAGACGGGTATGTACCCATAATCATAAAATGAATTTATCTATGGAGTATATATGAGCTCTGTATAAAACAAAGGAAGCTGTTTTATACTGAGCAAGAACCCTGGTGCTATTAATCTTTTTATGCTCAACACTGATTGGCAGTAGGTCTCCAAACAGGAAGCTTGCCCAGTCTTAACTTTCCAAAGGCAGAGGTTCAACTTCATTCTTTTTGCATTCTTATTATCCACTCTGCTACAAAGTTACAGCCCTCACTATAAGATAGTATTGCTTCTAAATTTGAACCTTCCTACCCCTTTGCACATTCCTTGGAAATCCATCTCTCCCAGGAAGATTGCAACAGAAAAGTGTGTGTTCACTTCTGATAAAACAAGAAAAATATTAAGACCAAGAACTAGTATGTTTATTCCTCCTGCAATGACTTTTCCTTCTCCCCTAGTTGTTACAGCACCCTAGATTTTACAGCATGAATTTCCTATCCTGCATTACTTTACGGGATATCACAGCTTCCTCAAACACACTCCTACCTAAACAACGCTGCATTAATAATGGACCCAAGTAAAGATTTAAATTTGGAAAGACAAGAAACATTAGGACAGTGAGAAGGGATATAGCCTGCATACCTGCTTCCTGCTCTTCTCTCCAAAGCTAAAATCAGACTGCTGTAGGGACAGTCCCCAGTCTGATAAATACTTTGCACCTAATCTAAGGGTACAGGTGTTTTATGTTAATGAAATATGGCTGCAGTGATTCATTAAAAAACTCTGGTGTGGTTTTCAGAATAATCAGAACATGGAGGGCTTGATCCTGCATGCAGAAATCTTGTTCAGGAACTCACCCACTGGAGTTTGGGCTCCGCATGAACCTGCCTGCACCTAAAAATAAAATAAAAAGACATCAGGAAAAGGATTTATTTTTGTTTAAATCTTACTAGGGAACTGTAGAAAGATATACTAGCCTAAAGCTCAGCACTGCTTCAACACTGTCAACTCTGTTGGTAGCTTTAGAAGCCTACTGTTCCCCAAAGTGCAATGAGACTGCAGATAAATATATATTCTTTACAAGAAATGAGAAGGAGAGGGATTGCATTGCTATGCCACAGTGCTGAGAATATTAGCAAGCACATGCAATTCTGGGATTCTTCAGCATCAAGGATAGAATGATGTGTGCTGCATACTGGACCACCAGTGGCAGGAATAACTGTTTTAGAGAAAAGATCCTTCCTTAGGCAAATGGCTCACTGCATCGAGAGTAGAAGAAGCCTCCGAAGTTAAGCTACAAAGCCCTGTTTGTGCTAGGAAGGAACAAAGGAAGGAGTGAGCCAAGTCAAGATATTCAGAATTCAGAAAGGGAATCAACTCCTGCAGGAACTCTGCAAGGGGGGGGGCGGAGGAGGAGGAGAGTTTGCTTTTCTGCCCTGCCTTTCTCACCCATTTAAGGGAACTCTTAAGTGGTTGACAAATCTTTCTATGCTCCCCACAACAGAACACCCTGTGAGGTAGGTGGGGCTGTGGGAACTCAGAACAGAGCTGTGATTAGCCCAAGGTCACCCAGCTGGCTTTGTGGAGGAGTGCAGAATCAAACCAGCTCCTCCTAGATAAAAGGCCAGCTCCCTAACCACTAGAACAAACTTGGTCAATCATCTTTCTTTCTCTCTTCCTTTTCCTTTCTGTATCCTGTTAAGAGCAGACCTCTATGTTGCACTCTCCTAACTGAATAACAAAGGGGTAGTTTGTGGGGGAACTAAGTGTCAAATTTATAAATCATAGGTTGCCTTTGACAGCAGTGAATGGCCCATTCATCCACAATAGATCAATATACTACTCATTTCCATTAAAGGCAAGCCCCACCCCCACCCCATGCAGTTGGCATTAACTCCATTCTTCTGTTTTTCCCACATCTGCCTCCATAATCAGGCAGCCTCTTGCAGCCATGACATTCAGACTTGCCCACTGACAACTACATGTGTGATGCCTGCCTTTTTTTAGGACATGCTAAGGTGACTTAGAGTGTGCCATGAAAAGAAATATAAATTCTGCTCCTGTTACTTCACTTTGGGGTCTGCAGAAGTTATCTTCAGTCCTTCTTACACATGCATCTATCTCTTATTTCAGTGCCATCAAAACCAAGAATACTTTGCATATAATTGGCCCCAGGCACACATATGAAAAAGGAAAAAAAGAAAAGCATGGTTCTTCTTACTTATAATGTATCCTGCACAGCATGCTGCTTTTACTTATCTAAGGGTGCATTCATATATTAGAGTATATTAAATAATTTCACAGGGAAAATTACCATGGAAATTGTGAAACTCTACTGCACTCAGGGAAATAATTCCTTGAATAATATGCAGCAGAAGTGCTTCTAGCAACATGCCTTCATCGGCAAAACTTCACTTGTGAAAAAGTAGTTCCTTTCGCCATGATTTCTTGCAAGTAAGGTGAGCACATATATATTCTCTTACACAGACATATAGATATGCTTTCCACCGAGTTTTGAGATAGTCAGTATGCCTGATTAACATTGGCAATTTATTTTGTACTCCAAATCTACACGGCTTTGTCTTCTGCATTGTTAAAGCAACACTATGAAGCCATTTTAATGGAGCCATTCCCATTCTTCCACGGCCATTTCCAGGCATGCCAATTAATTCCCCCTGGCCTGCAACTTTGGACCATGACTGTTTTCATTCCCCTATTCTGAAGATAGGACAGGATGGGGTGCCATAATGCTGGTGGCTGCCAGCACACTCCACACGCCACAGCACCTCACCCCATTCTCAGCAGGATCGCCAAAGCACATGGTGTGGAAGCTACCTGTATGGCAGCAGCAGGAGCAATCCTGCCCCACGTTATGTTTCCAGAATTAGAGCCTTGTCATGCTTGGTCTTGGATTATCTGCCCACCACAGAGCTGCTTCCCTGATCTTCAGAAGCTGTGGAGCAGTAAAACATGTTTCACAATTTCACTAGAAGAAGAAGAGCTGGCTTTTTGTAACCCGCTTGTCTCTCCCATAGGATGGGACTCAAAACAGCTGACAAAGCATTCTGTTCTTCTCCCCACAGCAGTTACCCTGTAAGAGCTGAGAAAAAGAGCTATGACTAGCCCAAGGTCACCCAGCTGGCTTCGTGGAAGAGTGCAGAATCAAACTTGGGGAGTACAGGATATGAGTCCAGCCCTCTAACCACAAGACCAGACTGGCTCACTAGGCCTATTTCTGTATGAAGGCTGCATGGGGCAGGATGTCATGTCTGCAAATGCACAGTCATGTACATTGTTGCCCGATCACCATATTCATGGCCAGCTGAGCATGGACATTGCTGCAGTCGAACAGATGCTGCCAAATGGCATCATTTGCAGTTACCATGTTGCAGGGCAAGTTTCAGGTAGGTTTGGGATAGGGCTGGCAATGCAAAAACCAGCCTCTGCCCATATCCTAGTTTCCCTGGGACACTGATTCAAGGAAGTTTCAGGGATTACAGATTCCATTCCTAACAGCAGGCTGTGCCCTCACGGCAATCCACTGCAATGAATGGCCACTGCCAACCAGTCATCCTTCTGGTGTAGCTATCAGGAGCCATGCAGATCCCACCAAGGCCACAACCCCACTTAAGTTTTTAAAAATGAAACAAAGGTAAAACTGATGCAAACATTCATTCTGGCCATTCCCCTTTTTTTTCATTTTCATTTTAAATCACACTCAACCCCGATGCATCAGGGAAAGCTAATCTTTTCCTCCCCACCCTTTGCCAGTCAGGGTACCCATCCCCCCCTCAATTGGGTTCAATTCCGCAATTACATGGCCAAGGGTGGGGAATCTCAGCTTCCCTTCCCCTCCTGCTTTTGCTGCCTCCATTTGCTTCCCTGCAGCAAAGCCAAACCTTCAACAAGTGCAACCACAGGGATCACTTATGATATTGCGCAAAATCACCTCCCTAAGCCTCCTCGCCATGCCTTCCCCTCACTTTCTCCTTTATCGGACCTTTCTCTCACCCACCCACCATGGTTGGTTCACACAGGAAGGAGCCAGCCAAGCTGATTTTTTCCCCAGCCGAAAAAGGAGAAAGTGAGGGGAAAATGTGGGCGGAAAATGAAACTTCTTATCAGTGTGAAGTAGGTGAAAGTGAAACTTTTTATCCACCATGAAATGGCCTGCTGAGGGAAAGAGGGTGGATGGAGGCTTGAACACTTTAAACTACTCTGCAAAGGAGGGATGGCAAGCCAGGGGCTGTCCTACCCGGTGAAACCCCACCCGTTTCATGATGCATCTTCCCCCAATACTGTGGTACCATTCTCAAAGGAAAAAAGATAAAGCACTTTAGCAGCAAAAAACAGGAGGGAGAGCTGTTTTTTCAGGTGTTCCTTATTGCGGTTTTTAGTGATTTACTCCTTAGAACCCAATCTGTAATGGGGCTAAAGAAAATTCAATTTGTTTTCAAACTGCAATAAAACTCAGGTGGGAGCAACCCCCAAATAATCAATCTACACTAATCAGCAAACTTTTGTATGATAATGAGAACAAAAAACATTTTTGTTTTGTTTTGACTTGTTTTTAAAATATTTACCTGGTGGCAAATATTATTTTCAAACTTTCCTGCTCATTTCCTCTAATCTTTCCCTATCTTGTGATATTAATCAACACATTTTGTTCCTTATATGTGTTTTGATAATATGTTAGCATGCCTTAATTAGGAAGCTGTTGCTGAATTATCTTTGTATCATTTATAGTATGCCTTAGCCTAAGGGCATACAGTAGAGATAACACCAATTGTGCTCATTTTTTAAAAAAATATATAAAATGCACTGCATGTATCTGTTATAAAAATCTCGCTATCCAGAAAAAGGCAATTAACAACAATAGTTCTTTCTTCTGGACAGTCATGTTTGGGAGAGGGCAGTCCAGGCACATCTACACATGTGAAGAAAGCACAAAGAATGACTCAAAAGCTCTTTCTGGACTGGGTCTTGTTTTGGTTATATCCAGGAATAGGCACCTGCCATCTGCATACTAGTGCAGATTATGGATGGCAGCTCCCTATCCCAGATTCCACTCCTTAAAGGACGGATGCAGAAAAACTTGGAATAAATACCAGTGCAGAAAGGGACAAAAAAAATGTTTAAGGTAGAACAACTTGCAGCTAGAAGAGGATAATAATAAGAGCACAACATTGAAGATCACATCTGGTTCTCCTTCAACTAAAGTAGCTCACAAGACGTGGACATTCAGGTCCCTCTTTTCTGACATGACAGTGGAGAAAAGCACACAAGCTCCTCATTGGTTGTCCCATTCCATGAATAATTCTGCTATTGCTATAACTATTGTGATACCCATTTTGAGGGAGGGGGATATAATTTACAGCAGCACAGGGGAAAAGAGAGAGGAAGAAAGCTACCTCAGTGCTGCAAGAGAGCCTATGTAACCTGAGGCCTTTTTGCATGAGGGGTTTTCGAACATGTGTAGAACACGTTGGGATGGAGCATTCAGTCCTGTGGGCCGGCGGCTCCATTCCGGGCCGGCCTGGCCCATCCCAATACGTCTACACGTGTTTGTGTTTCAGAGCCCAAAGAAGTGCTCTGAAACCATTCTGGTGCATTTGGCCCATCCTGGCACATTCCAAACTATACCAGAGGGAAGGCATTTGCACGCTCTACCTCCATGGCAGCTGGGACCCTCCCCTGGCCTCCCCCATTGGCTGCTGTGGAGGCAGGGGTGGACAGCCCTGGCACCTCCCTTCCCTGTGGTCATGTGCACTCCCCAGGGGCTTACCTGTTTCACACGGGGCAGCAGTTGGGGCGAGGAGGCCGGCTGTGTTCTGCACCTGCGTGCAGGGCAGTCCCTGATTCGCCACCTGGCTTCAACTGGCCATCTGCGCAGGTGTGGGTGCCTGGCGAATCAGGGACTGCCCCGTGCACAGGCCCCTCTTATCTGACATGACAGTGGAGAAAAGCACACCGGCTCCTCATTGGTGTCCCATTCCATGAATAATTCTGCTATTGCTATAACTATTGTGCATTCGCTCCTGTGGGCCAGCGGCTCTGTTTTGGGCCCGTGCCTGGCAAATCAGGGCCTGTCCCTAATTGCCCCGATCACACACACACACCCCTAGGATGGGTTGGGGGTCCTGGGTGGGGGTCTTGCTGGTGCCAGGAAGCCGATTTGGCCCTGGGAAGTGCACATGACCACAGGGAAGGGAGGCACAAGGGCTGTCCACCCCTGCCTCCACAGTAGCCAATGGGGGAAGGCCGGGGACGGGACTTGTGAGTCCCAGGATGGCCGTTTGGCCTGAACCCGTCTAAGACATTTTACCATCTGCACATAGGTAGGTAAAAGAGGCGTTTGCCAGATGCGTTCAGGCCAAAGCGTTTTACAGCATTTTAGCTGTAGTGTGAAGAGGCCTCTGTTTATGTAATAATTGACAGGAGGAGGTTTGGTGTTGGAAATATTTTTTTTTTCTCAAGCGGTGATGCTATACACATTAAGGCTTCCCTTCTTTCTAATCATCCTCTCAGCCACTAGTGTCTAGGGAAAATGTCAGCCATCTAGCTACTCTAGGAGTGCTGCTTCTGAATGCCATATCAAACAGTAATAAACTCTCATCCATTATTTGATCATGGAAGAAAAAGCCAACCTGGTGCACACCACCAAGACCAGAGCAAACTCAAGTGGCAAAACTTGTCCTCTAGCACCAGGAGTCCACAGTCCATAGAGATTCCATCTTCTGCACCAGACATCCAACTTGTGTGGTACCCAGGATTGGGAGTCACAGAGGCAGAAGAGGGATAGTGCAAGTGTACTGCCCACCTCAATGCCCAGCATCCTCCCTATGCAAGCTGGTAGCCCTCATCTCAGACATGGTACTGTAATCTCCTACTGCTTTGGTGTTGGAGTTGGGGTGAGATGAGGATCTTTTCTCACCACAGTGGTGGATGACCCATTTCTGTGGTCTGCCCACAGACACCTATAGTTAGATTCCTGAATACTCTTGGGGAGTTCCCAGGTAGCATGTTTAGTGCTCCAACAGAGGCTCTTGTCTCTCTCTAGAATCAGGCAATGGCAACAGCTCTTGAAATGATCATTCCCAGGTGCCCACAAAAGCTCAGATGTACTCATGGATCACCTTGGACTTCAGCTCACCTGTGGGGCATTGTAATGGTCAGCTGAAATGCATGTGGCACAAATGCCAAAGTGATTCTAATCAAGCATAGTTAAGAGCATAATTCTGTGGAGGCCTCAAGAGCACCACCTTATCCAATTTTCTTGGATGAATTTCAGTTATTACAAAATGATGAAGTAACCCTTGATCATCTTGGCTAATAAAGGCTAATCAAAGACATTTGACTCAATGGGTCCAGCAAGTAATTAATATCTCTTTGCATTGTTAGAAGAGCAGTGGTATTTCCAGCCCTTAAGAGCTCCTCCCTAGACCCAGATGTTTTAACAACTACCACGCAATCAATAACCATTTATTTGTTTGTTTTCATTTCTATCCTGCCCAATACCCAAAGGTCTTGGGGGCAAGGTAATTGAGAAAGCAGTGACAACACAGCTACAGACATGCTTGGTGAAAACTAATTATCTGGACTCTTTCCAATCTAGCTTCAAACCGGATTATGACACAGAAACTGCCTTGGTCATCCTGATGTGCAGTAGGGAATCATGGGGAGTTCAGCTCTGTTGGTACTCCTGGACTTCTCAGTGGACTTTGATGCTACCACAGCATTCTATTAGAATGAGTACGAAATTTTAGGATTGGAGGCACCGTTTTACGATGGTTCAAATCCAGTATGATTCAGAATAAGAAACTAATTGACAACCTTCTAATGGCAGTCAATGCTACTATATCATTGCAAAGAATCAGAAACACTAAATTCAGAAGAATGGTACCAAAGGATTTGGGACATAGTGGCCAACAAACTGATTTGGACACAGCATCAGGATATGTACGGTTATGACAAAACAGTAGCCTTTATTGTAAGATGGACTCCTTGTTGATGCTGTTCAAGTGATATCATGACTGGCATTCCTGGCAAAAACATCCCTAAAAGAATGGATGTAGAAAAGCCTGCAGTGGACTGCTGTGCCTTAATGGTCCCCTGTGTGGGACAGCATCAGCTATATCAAGAAAAACAACCTCCAGCAATCAGAAAGAACTTATCTTCAGTTACACAACATAGCTTAGTGTAAGACTATAACAACCATAAAAAAAATCTGCAAGCAAGTTTCTTTCTAGAAAATAGTTGTTGGTTGGTTTAAAGTTTACATGTAGTTGTAATGTAATGTTATTTAACAAGGAAGGAAGGAAGGAAGGAAGGAAGGAAGGAAGGAAGGAAGGAAGGAAGGAAGGAAGGAAGGAAGGAAGGAAGGAAGTTTTCTTTCTTTCTTTCCAGCAGACCATAAAAATAAGTCATTCAACCTGACACAAGGCAGGACAACTGGCAGCAAAAGGAGGTAAATAATAATAACTCCACTTTACACAATCTCCCACAACTTTCAGTCAAAGAACACACTACCGTTGACTCGAACAGAAAAAAATAGCATGGATGTACCTCTAGGCCTTTTCACACTTGTATGTTAGGGACAGACTTGCACATTCTAGGAGGCTCCATATGCGTACCTCCATCCCAAAACATCCCAGAGTATACAAGACTGTCTCAATCCTCCAAAGTTGTGGAGCAGTAAAAACTGCTTCACAGCTTGAGCAGGAGAGTCTAGTATGCTCCTGGTCACTCCTGCACACAGTGTTCACACCTCTTCCAGGTGCAAATTTTGTGTTGGGACAGCATGGCACAGCTGCCGTTGAGCTGTCACACACTATGTTGCAATCACCATAGCAATAGCCAAGCATGTGGGGAAGTTGCTGCAGCTGTTGCTATGGCACTTCAGACAATCCAGGACAGACTATCCACATCTCAAGTGGTCATGGGTAAGTTGGGGAGTCACTGGTGCTCACAGTGTGAACACTAGCCACCATCCTGAAATTAACTTCATGGGATACAATCCCACTGATGTTAAGTGTGAAAAGGCCCTCCATCTCCAAATGTGGGTTTCTCATTTCTCCATTGTCAGAAGCCCCAGGCATAAAAGATTTGACATGATCAGCTAATGTGCCATCTGGTGGAGGATCCACATCCACATTGTCACTAAATTCTCATAGGATGTAGCGTACCCAAGTCTGGCCATCAACTGTGAGCAAAGCCAAAGCATATGAAACTGCTCAAGAGCAGATTAGAAACCAAAAAGGAAAACTGTCAGTCACGGCACTTGTAGTTTGCTAGGGAATAGGGACGGAGGAAGTCCATTCTCTAAGGGCAATTATGTAAATGTCAGTGAGTTACTGAAAATTCATTTGGAGGCCATGGTGCAAAAATGACAGGGATGAAAAATCTGCGTGGAGAGAGACTATAGTGCCTCAAATCTCAGCGGTGAGAAATGTGATCAACATGTCAGTTTCTGAAAGGCTAGCTCTAGGAGAGTTTGTGTCCCTTGGATACGAGGACAGGGAAAGACTGAGATAAAACCGGAAAATGAATCAATGGATGCAGAAAGATAGCACATGGTGAATGAATGAACAGCTCTGGGTTGCAGAGGTACCAAGGAGTAGGCTGAAATCCAAAGAGACTCTTTGGGCTTGCAGAATGATTTGCAAATACACATCAGGTTTTATTACAGGATTCTTTTGTCTTCTTTTTCCTACAGCAATACCTCTTCTGAATGGGCTCCCATCTATGCCTAGTTCGATTTGTGACAGGTTTTACAAGCTTTATCTCTCCTACTTCGTTGCCTACAAATGCCCAGAAGGTTTGGGGGGCTCACAGAGAGGACATGGGAGAAGGTACATAAAACAGTCTTATTCCAGATTGGAAGAGGCTGCAAATGCTGCTAACTGGGAGCTCATTCCACTTGTCCACAGCTAGTGAAGACCTGGGCAGCAGTTGGGAGCTCTGGGGCGGTGGCGGCAGCAGCAACAGCAGCACAGTGTGTGGACAAACCTCTCCAGGAGTGCTGGACCCGCTGCTAACAAGTAAGTGCAAACAGGCCCAAGGTAAAGCTTTTCTTGTAAAGCTTTTCTTGCATGTAAAGCTTTTCTTGCCTGATCCGTTCTGTCATTTCCAACTATTTCTATGGATGACCTAAGTCTAGGGGATCCCAAAGACCAGGGAGATGTATTAAACAATGTTTTAAGGCATAACCAGCCATGCTTACAGAATATTTTGATCCCATGAGGCAGCCACATGCTTGCCTACGCATAAGAACTGTAAGGTTGTTTCCAGTCCAAAATTGTCTCCAACACTAATGTGATTTAGGCATTTCAGCAACACCTTCCCAACTATACAAGGCACCTACAACAAGCAGAATATACCATTGCACCACAATCTAACTTTGTCCATTTATTCTAGCTTGATGGGAGCCTGAAATTTTAATTAGGCACATCTGAATAAGATGAGCTTGCCAGGTGGACGAGTGAACACAGGCATTACAACTCAAAACATACAGGCTCAATAGGCAGCCAATTCAGTTTGACAGAGTGCCTGGGTTTAAAAAAGGGCCAGAAGGAGAGACATGTGCAAAATGCAGTACGCCACACTCAGCACCCCATCTAGCATACAGAAAATATTTTTTGCAAAAGTAATAACTTGAGTTTGGTCTTTAGAAAATTAATAAATAAAATTTACTTCCTTTGCATTTCTCCCTACAGTTCAGAGCTGAGTGAGATAACACTAATTTTTTGTTGTTGTTGTTCTTATTCGGAAAGGAAAAAAAGCAAACAGAGGGGCAAAGGGTTCCCCTTCAATTTTTAAATGGCTTTAAACAGCAAGGTGTGTGTGCACTGTGCATTTAAAATGCCTATGTATTTAAAGGTTGCAATTGCATTATTGATTTTTTTTGACAGCAGAATTGTTTTAACCTTTTAATCTGTTGCTGTGTGGGGTACCATTAGAAAATGTTAACGAAAACTTTCCCTGTGAACCTACTGTTGAGAAAAGAAAGCCTCTAGACTAATCCCTTGCAAGGTCATTGTTGGCAGACCTTTAAAATAGTCTCCACATTTTCAAAATCCTTTTTAAAAAATGGCTTCATTTTATATGGAATCTTTCCTGCTCCAACTTCCCAGCATCCCTTTCATATCAGAGAATTTTCAGCTTTGTTCCTTTTGTCACCTGTCCAATGTTGCCTTGAATTGTTTGATTGTTTAAAACATTTGTATGCTGCTTCTCATTAAGAAAATCACTAAGTGGTTTACACTAGGGGTGTGCATGGATGCATTTTTGACACTTTATATTCGTAACAAATTGAATGTTTGAAAACCCGTATTCAAATGAATAGATTACATTCAAAGGTGGTAAAATTCTATCCCATATGAATCTATTCATACAAATATTCAATACATATTGGATATGAATGAATACGTATTGGATACATATTCAATATGAATGAATGAGTATCTGATATGACCAAATACATATCCGATACATATCCATAACATATCCGCGTTCCGAAATCATCAAATCCAACCAAAGTCCACTTTTAATCCGTTGTCAATCCATGTTGAATGCAATCTGGATCCACTGCAGATGTGACTGGTGCTCCGTTTTCCACACCCCCAATCTAATGAATGTCCAAACTATTTGTAAAGCGTTGTTTGTCATGCTCCGGAAGACACAACCGAACCAAGGGCTCTGGGAAGCAGCGGGGAGCAACTGGGGAGCTGCTCCAATTTACCGGGTATTACAACAGATTTTACCCAAGCCCTGACCTGCTCAACCCTGGAGATCAGCCAGTTACCTGACTGACCCAATTAGGCTAGAAAATGGAGAATGGGGAATAAAGAGGCTGGGGGCATCAGAGACAGTAGGAAACAGACCATGAGTTTATTCTTGCAGCCCTTTAAATATAGCAATCCCAAGGGGCGTGGAGGGAATGACATACATGCAACATCAATGGAGGTGATTGGATGAAAGCTGGTACTTTGTAGGTCAGAAGTCCTGGCAATGTCACATCCTCTGGTCAGCAGGAAGAGAAGAGAGGTTGTTCTTTGTCTCTTCACATGACTGAGAAACTCCATTATTGCCTAAGGGCAGCTGCATGGAATGGAAAGAATTTAGCACCCTGGTGGCACCAAGCATGTACTACAAGTCTATCGAAAGGAAAATTCTTGCTCCTTTTACTCTGAGGTTTGTAAAATAGAGGACTGCAAGAAGGGGAAGCTAAGGGAGAGCTGTGCAGCCTAGAGATTAATACAGTTGTTGTCCAAGGACACAGGCAGGTAGACATGAATTATTTCTTAGCTATACCTGGAGAACAGGTTATTTTTACATCTCAGGGATCTGAGTTCTCAGGGAGAGGGCCTCCTTGTACCCCCTCCATTCTCAGAGTGACTTGCAGGAAAGCCTTGTCTGTGCTGCCCTCCAGATTCTGGAATAGCCTTCCTGTTGAGGTTTCCCAGATGCTGCCATTATATGGTTTTAAGCAGCAGGTTAAACCATAACTCTTCACCCAGGTGTTTGATATTTAGTTATCTTTGAGTCCTGTCCTGTCAGGGGTGGGTGGTGGGTGGGAGAGACGGAGGGTTCTATTTTAAACATATTTTAATGTTATAATGTATTTTATTTTTCACAATTGAGGCCTTTTGGTGAAGGTCAAGATGTAAAGTCTTAAATGAATAAGTGATAATTTGATAGGAATATGAGGAAGGGAACATGGTAATTATGCTGAAAATGTACACAAGTGTCGATTTAGTTCTGTAATCTTAGGTCTTAAGGTAGCCTTGTTGTAAACTGAAGATGATGAAAGCCTTCAGTAGATGCCAAAGACTTGCTGTTTTCCAACAAAATATAGAATTTGCAATGTGAAGTCCGATAATCTTGTGCTCCGATCATTCTCATAGTGGCAACTTATGAATTATGTCACTTGTAAAGTATGCAGTTTCTCAGCTCAGTTTGGCGTCAAGAACACATTCCATTTTCCCATCAATGAGGAAACACAGGCATTATTTGCATTAACACTGCGGTTTGATGAGGGAAAGGATTTTCACGCACAGAGTTCCGTGACTAAAAGCTGCCTCTCTTTTCCATTCTTAGTAAGTTACCATGACATGTGTCTAGTTATAGAACCACATACCTCCAGACTTGCAGATTAAATTAAGCTCAATGTCTTGGCATCTCACAACAAATATTTTCTTTCATAACAATTCTGTGCTATGGAAACAAGCAAAATAAGGCAAAGTAGCACAGCACTCAAAAAGGCAAAATAAGGTTTCCTGAAATGGCCAAAGATAAGTTCGTTACTGTACTGTTCTCTGTACAATCAGAATTTCATAATGCATTATTTATTCAAAACACATTAAGTTGAGATGACATCACCGCAATTCAAAAGCAATTTAGGGAAAGCAGTGCTGAGGAATGCAGGCATCATTTACTTTAGCAACTAAAATGAAATAACCTGGCAGAGCCACATTCAACATTGTGACTTTATTTACTTTTCAAAGTCTGAGCTGTAAGGAATTTGATATTATTCTGACTGCTGAGAAGAAAATACTGTATGCTATTCATCACCTAGGTTTTTATGTGCAGTACATAGTGTGTAATTTTATTTTTCAAGTGAATGGAATACCGTAATGTATGAGGTGGAAAACAATTATATTTAATGTGAATGACAGCCTTAGAAATTCAGGTGGTAAATTAGTATGATCTATTAAGACACACTTTATCAGGTTCCTCTGAATAGGTAATCAATACAACATCCACACAAGCACTTCCAGGGGCCTGTAATCCACTTTAAATTACACCTAGACCACTAAATTTGGGGGGATCTATTTTGATGGCTCATATGGATGCCTGGTCACCACACAGAAGAACAAAATTGTCTGATTTCTGGTGCCACTATTGGTTCATTGCTGTCCAGGCAGAATCTGGACTACTGCAAGCAGGAATTTCACACCAGTATTCTGGAAGCAACAGCATATCATATGGTGTGTACCCCTCCATTTTGGTTTCTTCCAGGGCAAATCCAAGTCCACTTGTCCATTGTAGGCTCTGACTGGATGGAACACCAGTCTGTTTATCACCATTTCAAGAAATGGAATAAGATATTCCTTAGGATAAGCTGGTCTGGCTTTCTTCTCCAATAACTGAGATCTACTCAGTTTCTGCAGGCTACTGGCCCCTGCCAGCATGTCGCCAAGGAACATGGTGTCCATATGGTAGACTGGCCTTCCCAGTAGAATGACTTTAATACCCACATTGGATTGGGCTATGACTGAAACTGGCACTACAGGCCAATGTTGAAAGCAATCTTTGCAATGTTCCCCAGTGGCAGACGGGCCCAGAACTCACATGCAGACAGCAGCAACACATGCTTGGTCCAATCTACTGGTCATTTTCTGGGCTCCCAGAAGCTCACAGGAGGCACACCACAGTTAGTCTGGGATGGCCCGTTTGCAATGCAGATTGTCCTTGGCATGGGCCATTGGCCACCCCTGATCTGGCCCAAGATCAGATCTGCATGGTAGAGGATAATACACAGCATGTTGATCTTGCATGCAATTCTCTGAAGAGCAAAAGATGACATATGAGCTATAATCCTGCCCTTGCAGCCTAAATCCACCTTAATTGACATTAAAGATGTTATTGCTAAAAGCTTGAATAATGAGGATCATTGTAAATACAGCTTGATGATTTATTAAAGCAACTTCAGTGTGGTGAGCTATCTTGATTTTAACTCCATTAATAAGTTTAAAAGGACATGTGGTAGTCAAGTGGTCAGAACATTGTTTGTTCGGCTCCTTTTCCTGTCCTCAATTCCCCACTTCAAGAATCTACCAACACTGGCAAATAACAGTGGCTGGAACCTCAGCTTTTCGAAGAGAGCACTGAATGTTCTAAGAAAACCATTTCAAGTATTTTGCTGATATTATTTTCATAGCCACAAAAAGATATACCACAGAGCACCTATTCTTTTGTAGAAATTTCTGCAGACAATCCAAAAGATTCCCTCCTTTCTTTCTTTCTTTCTTTTTTTTTTTTTTTTGGTGTGTGTGTGGGAAACAAATCATTAGTCCATATCCTCTAATTTTTATAGAAGCAGCAAAGGAAATCTTTACAAAAAATATACCTGGAAGAGCAGTATTTTTGAACATAAATTCTATAATCTTATCTAATACTGTCAAATGTAAATGTATTTTATCATCTCAGTTCTGCCTTCCAAATTGGTCCATCTCTCTTTTTCACACATATTGAGAATTCTGCTTATAGTATGGGGCCCAATCCAGACTGGGACCTCAGTAAGAATTAAGAGCTTTTGTTCATTGAAAATGAGGAAAGTAAAATCAAAATTCAAATGAGACTTCTAACAATAAACAAACTTTATTAACCCCTTTTTTCTGGGGTTCTCAATCTGCTACCTGCACTCTAAAGAAATCAGAAGAAAGCCATGTTATTATTATTATTGTCTCTGATTATCCAAACTCTGCACCCTGATTTTATTCCTAACCTCCTAGTTCTTACTCCCATTGACAGTCACATACTGTGGCACTAAAAGAAATCAGTTCTGCCAAGTTAGAAACGCATCTCAGCTGATTGCATCTCATGCTAGCTATTAGGCAGCCTACTTCTTTTTTCTCCAAAAATGAAACCATCAAGTTGAAACAGCAATGAGATCTTTTCACCTCTCTGGATTTCACCAATCTCCAGTTAAGAGCAGTGATAAGGTCACCCCCCTCTGCCCACCTTTAAAGCTGCATGATCTCATCACAGCCACAAAAATGGTCCTTACTGCAATGGAATCCTCCAGTCCCACCACTGGACCAACAGATGTAGTGTATATTAATTGGTGTCAAACTAAAAACTCCCAATGTAAATATTCAACAATAGAGAACCACAAAAAAGCGATCTTCCCAAGCAAACCAAGCATTTTTAAAAAAGTATGTGAATTCAAAATAATGGTTGACAGTTCTCTACAGAATAGGCCAAAGATTTGATATGTAGTTTCCATGAGGAAATATAAGATTAATATAATAGAATGGCCATAAAGTCAGGTGCCAAGTCCAGATGCAGAGTTCTATCCCAGATTCTTCTGGATTCTTCTTCTGTGTTTCAACCCACACTAGGTCTCCTTCAGTGGCTACAATATACTTAAATGGAATAAACATAAATCACCATTTTTAAAAAAGTTATATATTAAAAACCAAGCTAAATCCAATAATAACCTTATAAACTTACATATCTAGGATCCCACAATCTTATGTCTGTTTCCAACAGTACTAAGCATTCATAAAATAAATTTCCTGCAATAAATAAAATGAGGAAATGAAGAATAAGACTAGTAGGTCTTAAAAACACATAATACATCAATTATAATGTGGTTTGCAAGTCACCTCCTCTTCTTTCCTCAGTTTATGTGTATGAATCCTCTATCTAGAGATTTTATGTAAATTTATTATTATTTTTATTTTAAAAGCTAACTGCACGGAGAAGAAAAGCACATAAAGAAAGGGGGCGTGGAAATGGGGGAGCGGGATTAAAAAAAGAACCACAAACACACCCTCGCCTCCCTTGAGTCATACAACAGGATCCAATAAGAAAGGAGATAGATTTGATGCAGTAAAAGGGGTGGAGAGCCAAGAGTTCCATGGAGGTGGCTCAGGTTGATCATGGAGAAAGGTGTGAGGGATGCAGCCCAAAGCAAGGATGGCCTAAGGACAACCTATAACAACCTAGGTGTGAACAGAACTGGTACAGCCTGATTTAAAATTTTGAACTAGAGGTTCTACCTCATATAGGTGTGACCAGGGCTTTTCACAGCTGCTGCAAAATTTGGAGATAAAACAAACAGGGAACAACAAGCTGTTGCTGAAGGAAAATGGCAGAATTAGAAATAAAAAACAAATATCAAACAAAGTAGGATGTAGACAGCCATAGAAATAGAGCCCCTTTCTGCATAGGGCTTTATTCCAGATTATATCTTGAAATAGGGAGCTGGCATTTGCAAACCAGAACCTTCCATAGTATGCACTACTATATGAAGGGTAGCTCCCTGTTCCAGGATGTAGTCTGGAATAAGTGCAGTAAGGACCAGAGACAATTTAGGTGATCCATGGACCATGTGGGACATGTTATTGGAACCTGCAGTTAAACAAAATGATAGCTGTAAAGCATGTATTCAGGAAATCATGATTCTGTATCTATCTCTTCCATTTAAACAAACAAAAAAGCTTTGAAATATGGGGGGGTGTTCCACTTACCTCCCTTAATCTGGATCTAAGATGATCCGAATATAAGGAATGGGTCAGTCAAGTAATCTGAATCTGGTAGATCCAGATTAAGGGAGGTACCTGCGTCCCCACAGGCGGTGCAGCACCCAATAGCAAAGGGTGCTAGCTTGCCCGCAGCGGAAACTCCAGAGCACCGGTGAATCCGGATCTACCCACATGGGGCCCACCTGTCACCCCAGGTTTTTGGGGGGACAGGGGCTGCAGTCTCCATAGTCACTCCAGAGATTCTTTGAAGATTCTCTGGAGTGGCTCTGGAGAATCTCCGGACCTTTGCCATAAACTCCAAAGATTCTCTGGAGACTCTCCAGAGCTTTGCCATAAACTCCAAAGATTTGCAGCAAAGTCCAAAGATTCTCCGGAGTCTTTGACAAAGGTCCATAGGAATGGGATTCTCTCGTGTGTGATTGTCTTCAAAGCCTGTGCTATTCTTCAGAGCCGGCTTCGGAGATTGTGCACAGGCTTCAGAGCTTTGGATTTCAGGGCACCCCCCATGGGCGTCCCCCCCCCCATAGAACCCCTAGACCCCACTACCTGATCGCGGTGGAAATGCCCTCCATATAATCCGGATTTGATGCCTGAAGATACCATTGTAGATCCCTTTAAAGGGATCTACAGGAAATCCGGATTATAAGTCCTGAAGGACCCATGTAATCCGGATTTCCCTAGAACTAGTGGAAACAAATGTGGTTCTAATGGGGTCTGCAGTGGAAATGAGGTCTTCCTGCTGTGAGCCTAATGGGTCCTTAATGGATCCCTAATGGGTACTCAGTGCTAGTGGAAAAAACCCATGGAATGCAAAATCAGGTGCTAGACAAAAATCTAAATGAGACTTTTAAAATAAACAAAAATTTTAATCACTTTTTTCTGGGGTTCTGAAACTGCTACATGTACACTAAAGAAATCAGAAGAAAGCCATGTGGTTGTTGTTTGTCTCTGATTATTCAAACACTATACCCTGATGGACCAGATTCAGTATGACTTCTGGACATACGGACATTCAGTATGACTTCTAGAACATTTGTAAATAGTTTTTAGTGATTCTTTAATAAAAATTATTTGAATTATGTGGATATAATTCTGTGACTTTTTAAAAAAGAATGTTTATCAGCATATATCCATGAAGCATGTTTATTGGCTAGAACCCACTGCTTTGTTGTTTCGATCCTCTTCCTTTCACTTAGGATAGGCACACAGTTTGGCTATAGAGTAAATAAAAACAGAAAACTGTGAAGACAAAAGGCCATCAAACGCAAAACATAGTAATAGGCCACTGACATTTCTATACAGAGCTCAAAGGTAGATGAGATAAAAACAGAGTGACCTATTCACATCAGGCAGTGTGACAGTATTACCTTCCTAGCTAAAAACAAACAAAATTATCTTCCTAGCTAAACTAATCTAGTGCAATATGAGAAGAAGGAGAAAAACCCACACTGGAATCTTAGTTTTATTACACTTTTATATTCACAGAGCTGTTGAATTTTCTTCTGAAACCACACCATTTCAATCAACCCTAAACAGTCACAATGATCATGCTTTAGGCGGGGGAGAAGAGGGCAGAGAGGAACTTCTATCACAATGCACACACATACAGAGCTTCTATTTAACAGTAGAAAAACAGCTCATGGAAAACACTACCATTGGCTCTTCTCCCCAGCTAGTAAGTGGATCTGAAATTCCACTCCAGCCAGAGAAATTTTGAGGGGAAAATTAAAGCATCAGGGACATATTATGTCTACCCTTCAACTGAAACCATCCTATGAATGAGGGGGACACCCCACCCCCAGCAGAGTGGTCTCTGAGCATGTCAGATGGATCCATAGCTGTTTGAAGTACCTTTTTCAAAAGAGGTATCCTCAAGGTACTCTCTCCAAGCACCAAAAGAGATTATTTGTGGACTCTTTTGAGCACCTTCAGACCCTCTTCTTTATGGGTGCATCCCCATGATCAAAATACTGGGCAAATCCCCACAGCAAGCTTATTTCGAATTCAAAACGTTTTCAATCCTCACAGACCCCACGTCAGTTTGGCTTAACACGCTTTCTGCGTGTTAAATCACCCCAAGGCGTTGTAAATGTTAATCCTCATTTCAATAGGTCTCACTCCAGTTCGTGCACTTGAAACGTTTTACATGTTTTACTGTGGGAACCCTTTCATGTTAAGGGATGAGAATTTCCCTCCCCCAATAGCTTGCTTCCAAAGCAAGCTGTAAAATCCACCGCTTAAAGCTACACTGTAGCGACTGAACCACTTCACACCTGATAACGATCTTGCCATTGAAAGTGCTGACCTTCTAAAAAGGAAAAAGAAACAAAAGCAGCTGCACGTTTGGGGAGATGTGTGAATGTTTGTTGCTGCTGCTGCTGCGTGCCCTGAGCAATGAGGAGAGGAGGGGAAAGAATTACTGGCTGTCCGCTGCCGTTTTTCCTCCATCCAGGCAAGCAGCAGCCACCCAACTAGGCTCTGTGAAGGGGTCTGTTATGGGTGGCGCGTTCATGCCAGGAGGAAGAGGACAGGGCAGCCCCAAAAAGCGGTTTTTAAAAAGTAGCCACTGGAATCCCCCCTTGAGTCACGTACATCCACAGAATCCGGTTTGAACGCAATTCTGGCTGAAAGTAATGGGATCAAGCAAATTCACGTTTGCATCCGGTTCTGTTATTTCTATTTAGGAAACTGAATTAAGCTTCTAATGGGGATGCGGCCACTGTGACGTGAACCTGAGTTCACCTCGGACTATCCCCAAGAACAGCCTCTAATCCAGGCTACATTCATGGCAAACGGCACAAATCCGCGGCAAACAAAACCCTTTCCAACTATTCTCGCTCCGAATTAGGAGGTAAACATGTATTATCTTCAGTCATGGGGACACTCCCGGTTTATCGGGGGAGCAGTTTGGCAATGGAAGCATTAGCCGGCAGGGGTTCACTGTCCCTGCCATGTGCACTGTGATCGCAACTGCTTGGGAAAAGAAATTAAGGCAGCAAAGAAATTAAGCTGAAATGAGCTCTCATTTGCCCTCTCCAGTTAAAAGCATGCCCCCCCCCCATTGCCTGATCCCCCAATTGGCAAGGCACATGTGAGTACAGGGATAGATTTTCCACATGAGCACTGGATCACTCATTCTCTGCCAAAAGCTATGGTTTTGGCAGAGAGCTATGGTTTTCAAAGCTAGGATTAATGGTAGTAGCTGGAGGTGTGGAGGACCAGAAGAAGATTGTTCAACAAAGGATAAGAAAATGTATCCAAGCTGCAAAGGTTTAGAGGGAGGCTGATGTGAACATGAGGCTAGCTGTCAAGTGGAGGAGTGCTTGCTGTCAAGTGCATGTGCGCACGTCTGTTAGAGCCGCGGCTTCAAGCCATAAGCCCTTTTATCATCTATTATGCCCCCTTTTGTCTTTTTTTCTTATTTCTGGTGTGTGTTGTGTTTTTGGAGGTGCAACTTGGACATGTTTCACGGGGATTTCCCCTGTCATCGGTGCACTGGACAGGACAGGGCATGGCAACATCAGCTGGGCTTCCAATCAGGACAGAGGGGGTGGATGAAGTTTCCCCAATGCAGGGGTTTACCATGCTTGCTTAGGGATGGGTGGATTTAAGAACATCTGTTTCCCAGTGATCCATCCTCCCAAGGATCTGTCCGAAATAGGGACGGAACCGAGGAGGCCTCCCACATCCACACATGCACGGGGAGGATGGATGAGGTAGGCTGGATCCCCTGGGTGCTGTGCAGAGGCCGCAGTACCCATTCCAAAGGGCATCTGGCCTCCCACGCCGCCGACGCTGCCCCCAGAGTTGCAGGACCGGAGCATGCAGTTGCCAGTCACCATGCGTTTCAGCCAGCGTACGTCATGCAGGGAAAGGGCGGAAGGAGGCAGACTGGCCTCCTTCCACCCTTCCCAAGATGACGGCCACCGGCACATCTGGCCCCTCACCTCTCCATGTGTGGAAGCATCCTGCTTCTGAATGGATCAAGGCGAGGGTTCGGATGGAAGACCTAATTTTTGAGGTCTTCCCAGAGGCCTGATCTTTCAGTGGTGAGATCCCATTAAGAACGGGTCTCGCACACCAGAGTGCAGAAGCGGCCACTGCAAAGGGTCCCAGATCCGGCCTCCAATGTGGAACGTAAGTTCCTATGTGTTCCGTTTGTGTCTTTAATGTGTCTCTAAATGGGTTTCCACAGCCAGTGCAGAAACACCCCTTCATTTGAACTACAGTTTGGATTAAGGATGACCTGATTCTGCAGCACCATAATTAGAGACCAAGGGGACACAGCCAAAGTGGTGCAAAGGGGATCTTTGTATTTTATTACTGCTATTCAAAAAACAAAAATATTTTGCAACAGGGTATACCTCTGCTCTTAACAGTTGCTTCTAATAAACACATAGGCTCCAGCCTCACAGATCTGCTTAAGGTCACTTGCATGGTTGGATGTGGTGATCCTGCCACTGGCCTCCTGGCCTCCAGATTTCAAGGTTGTGGTACAAAGGTTCCACAGCATCAAAGTTTCCAGTGGGCAAAGTTTCCAGTAAAGGCCGCCTCTCCACCCTTACCTATTTCCTATATATATTTATCTTAATTTGGTAGTGTGGTAGCGTTTTGTTTACTTGTAAATCAATCTCTGTTATTCCCTTCCAAGAGGCGCACCTTCCATTTCCTTTTCTCTACTCTTAGGCTTGATAATAATGTTGCCTCCCTTCTGATGCTGCAGCAGACAGCACCCTGCCCCCACTCTGCCAACCTCCAGCAGTGGGTTGGATACAGTTACTGTTTAGAACTCTGGCCCTATTTGGCTCCCTTTATAAACAGAACTCGACGAAGCTTCTTTGAAACAACAAGAACATGTGTTTATTGAATACAGTTGAAGTTTAAAGTCAGCTTCTTCTCACAGTTAGTTACACGTGGTTACTTTTGCTGTCAAGCAGTTCAGTCTTTCACTTTTACACTAAGTCAAAAGACTCTACAAGTTCAAGAATAAAACTTCAATCAGTTCAGAATTGGTTAGCTTTCCTTTTAAATAACTTCACAAGCTTAGCATTCATATACTAAAAGACTCAGGACCCTAACTTTAGCCTCCTCAGCTAAGAGCCCGTTTCTCCCCTTCGTTATCCGCCCTCCAGGATTAACGACCCAAGGCAGAGAACAGAAATTGTTCCCTCAGGCCCCCTTAAATATGGGCCTGGCTGGCTAGCTTCGCCCTGATTGGCTGAGCTCCGCCTGGATGCAAATTCAACCCCTCCCCTTGGAGTGCTCAACTAGCCCCTCCCTTAGGCTACTTACCCTTGTGAAAATACACTTTGGCGACACTTCTAAGCGTCTGGACTTACCGTGTTCGCCACACTTTGCATTTTAAACTAAAAAACATACTTTTGGGATTGAGGGGTCCTAGCGGGCATCACAACCCCTTTTACCGCGGAGGAAATAAATAAATAAAAATAAATATTTATTTTTATTTATTTATTTTTTTTAAACTACTATGCATCAACATCAACAAATTCAGTCAACCAAATCCCCTTGTGCCCCCACAGTTATTCACAAAGTCTCTTTCAGCCTTTACTGCTGCTCTTAGTCTGTTGGTTAGCCCGCTGCGTGAGTGTTTTCAGCTCAGTCCGGCGCTGCTTCTTGATGGTGCTCAATCACCCTTGGCTCCATGTGGGTTGCCTCCTCTGGAGTCTGCTGCCTGTGGTCACCTGCTGGATCATTGGCTGATTCTGGACAGCGTGTCAGCTGCTTCGGGGTATCAGCTGATGACCTTTGAATGGCACACCTTCTTGCAGTTCCAAGTTCACCAAGCTTCTTCCGTAAAATTAGTGTCCTGTGCAAAAGCTGATCATTGTTCCTTTGACTGAAGATTGCTCCTTGCACTTCAACTCTTATTAGATATGGGAGCGTATCAACTTTTCCAGTGCTGTCTGCCAGTGATTTAGCAATTGTTCCCTCTTCGCAATTAAGTTTGGTTTGCTTTAGTTGGTCTTTTGATGTTCCACTTAGCAATTCTTCGCTTTTTAGTGGTTCAACCAGAATTTCAGCCCCTGTTCTCTCGAGAATATACTCTAATTTCTTTACTAATGATTTCTTCTCCTTGCCTATGGTAACTGTTTCAGTGCTAGTTACTATAGGTCTTCGATGGACAACCTCTGTTGACAGTTTAGGCTTTGGTTGTTTTCCATACACATTAATCTCAAACTGCTCCAAACTTCTTGCACTCTTTTGATCAAGTTGCCTTTTCATGCCCATTTCAGATTCCTTGCCTATGTTTTCAGTAGGTAACGGTCTAACTGAATGCTCTGGGCTCGGGTGACCATCAATTTTCATTTTCACTCCTTTTCTTTCTGAATCAACATGGCTTTTGGTTACTTTTTCTGGGTATATCTTTTCTTCTTCCACTGTTGTAAGAGTGCTTGTTTTGAAATCTCTAGCTCCATTTTTCTTATCTTCTATATCATCTGCCTTCACATTCAACAACTGAGCACGTTCTATATTCTCAGTGTTATACTTGCTAACTGTAACTTCAGACCTAATAAACTTAATTTCTTTTATGAGCCCAACATCATTAGATGTAGATTCCATAGGCTGTTCCTGCTCTTCTATCTTTTCTTCTATAGATGGCAACTGTTTTTCAGCACCCTGGGGTTCTCCTCTTTCAACATCTGCACAGATTTTATCAGTAACGTCTGCTGGACTACTGACTCCACAAAGGTCACCTTCAGAAAGCACTACTTCGGACTCGATAACCTTGTCACCAAATTTAAGTTCCTTTGAAGTCACGAAGTCACCTTCATATTGATCAGACAAAGTATTACTCTGTATCTGGTCATTAACTTCTGGGAGAACTTTGGTTACTGCTCCCCCCAATAGTTCAGTGCAACTCTCTTCACACACAATGCTGCTTTGAGATGAAAGCTTTTCATCTGTTGCAACATCTTCCTCATTATTGTCACTGAATAAAGATTCTATATCACCCAGCTGTAGGGCTTGGTTTAAGACGCATTCTTCCTCCAGCAACTGGCTACTTTCAATCATTTGTTTCTCTAGCTCACTTTCCACAAGGTCTTCCCCACTAAGATCATCCCTTTTGAATAACTCTTGTAGGGTTGGATCTGTTCTTTGATCCTGCTTAAACTGTTGTCTAGTGGTACTACTGAGGTCTACTGCCTCCACGGGCAAGATATTTTGTAGCGCTTCATCATCCGCTGCCTGCAGGCAATCTGGCTCTTGGAAGCTCTCAATAACAGGCTCTGCAATAACCTTTTGTATTTCATCTTTCCCTTTTAATTCAATCACTTTAGCTAAGTTGTTCCCAATCAGCACTGGAGTCGGTATATCATCCATTATGGCAAATTCATGTATCCCTGTCCATTCCCTTATGGTCACTTTCACTCTGGCTATTTGTGCTTCGATAATCGGTCCGCCTAGCCCTCTCAGTTTTATCACAGCTCCCTCTACAACTTCATGAGGTTGTACAAGATTACTTCCGATGAACCAGTATCTCTTAGGCAATGAAACTTCTGGCCTCTTATCTCTACTTCCCATAAATATTCAGGATCCGGGGCATTGTGAACGCTTATGCACATAACAGGTCTGCATACTGAATCCCAACAACCATCTGGTTCTTCATTTGCCTCAGCCTGGTGGCCATTTTGTTTTCCAATCACCTCGGCCTCAATTGGACGGCCATTTTGTTTTTCACTCGCCTTCTTTCCCTCAGCTACCTTGACATTTCCTATTACAGGGCTTTCTTTGTGTCTTTGTATGTAATAACTGGTATGGATGTCACTTTTCTTATCTCTGCCATCAGCTTTGGGCTTAGTGCACTGGTACTTTAAATGTCCTTTTTGTAAACAATTATAACATGTTACATCTTTACTGCTCAGTGTTTGACTCTTCTCTTTAGCATACTCATTGTGTCCCTCCTGTCGTGATACTTTTTCTTTATGTAATGGACCCTTTGTCTCCCTTATACAATCACTGCTTCTCTTATACGGTTTATTCATAGTGTTATGTGGGCCTGATTTTAAGAAACAATCCTCCCTGGCCTGCATCATCATATCAGTCCATGCTGCAGCCTCGTCCACTTTTCTAAACTGCTTATCAGGCAATAGCCACTTTATTTGGCTTGGGACAAGCTCATAAAAACGCTCAAGAGCGATGAGTTCTCGTAGTTCTTCAAAACTCTGCACCTTTTCTTCTCTAAGCCACTCCAAAAGGTGTCGCTTAATATTTGATGCCACCTGAGCATAAGTTTCATCTCCTTTCTTTGTAATCGATCTAAAAGCTTTTCTATAATACTCTGCCGTGAGTTTGCACCGCTGTTTGACCAGCTCTTTAAATTTCGGGTAAGATGAAGCATCTTCATCACTCAATTCTGAATAGATTTGTAACAACAGCCCCGATAAACATGGTCTCAAGCAAGCCATATGTTTATCTGCTGGTAATTCCAGCTCTGTACAAGTTCTCTCGAACGCATGGAGGAAAGCTTGTACATCGTCCCCTTGCGAAAACTTTTGAAATCTTTTCATATCAATTTTATCTTGTCTATCTATAACTCTTGGTTGTTGCTGTTCCCCTTGGGAGCCCTTTAACCTGGCCATAGCCAATTCATGTTCCCTTTGCTCACGGGCCATCTGCATTTCCATCTCTTTCATCTCTTTTTCTCTTTCTCTAGCTTTTTCTCTTTCTCTTTCCTCTCTGGCCTTTTCTCTCTCCTCTCTTGCTAACTGCATTTCAATCTCCTTTTGTTTCATTTCTCTTTCCTCTCTTGCTAACTGCATTTCAATCTCTTTCATCTCTTTCTCATGAGCAAGCCTAATCCTCAATATTTCTGGATTTTCGTGAGCAGCTATCACGGGGTGTTCAACATCTTCCCCATCTCCCAATCCAGGGTTTACCCTTCTAGCTCTGGTTTCCATTTTGCTTTAATATATTTACTTGTTTACTTGTAATCTTCCAGCAGATTTGCTACTTTACCCTCTTTGTTTACCTCACAAAATCTGCCTTTTCCTTTGTGTATTGTGTTGTACACAAGTTAGCAGCTTAGATTAGGTGTTTCTACATATACCTTTAAGCTGTTACCTCGAAACACCTATCGTGGCTGCTTTTTTAACAATATAATCAAGTATGGCTTCTACCATCAATGTCCAGTGGTGTTGCTACCAATCAACCAAAGTTGTATACCTCGCAACGACCACCTGCTGCTTTCAAGTCAATGTGTCTCTAAATGGGTTTCCACAGCCAGTGCAGAAACACCCCTTCATTTGAACTACAGTTTGGATTAAGGATGACCTGATTCTGCAGCACCATAATTAGAGACCAAGGGGACACAGCCAAAGTGGTGCAAAGGGGATCTTTGTATTTTATTACTGCTATTCAAAAAACAAAAATATTTTGCAACAGGGTATACCTCTGCTCTTAACAGTTGCTTCTAATAAACACATAGGCTCCAGCCTCACAGATCTGCTTAAGGTCACTTGCATGGTTGGATGTGGTGATCCTGCCACTGGCCTCCTGGCCTCCAGATTTCAAGGTTGTGGTACAAAGGTTCCACAGCATCAAAGTTTCCAGTGGGCAAAGTTTCCAGTAAAGGCCGCCTCTCCACCCTTACCTATTTCCTATATATATTTATCTTAATTTGGTAGTGTGGTAGCGTTTTGTTTACTTGTAAATCAATCTCTGTTATTCCCTTCCAAGAGGCGCACCTTCCATTTCCTTTTCTCTACTCTTAGGCTTGATAATAATGTTGCCTCCCTTCTGATGCTGCAGCAGACAGCACCCTGCCCCCACTCTGCCAACCTCCAGCAGTGGGTTGGATACAGTTACTGTTTAGAACTCTGGCCCTATTTGGCTCCCTTTATAAACAGAACTCGACGAAGCTTCTTTGAAACAACAAGAACATGTGTTTATTGAATACAGTTGAAGTTTAAAGTCAGCTTCTTCTCACAGTTAGTTACACGTGGTTACTTTTGCTGTCAAGCAGTTCAGTCTTTCACTTTTACACTAAGTCAAAAGACTCTACAAGTTCAAGAATAAAACTTCAATCAGTTCAGAATTGGTTAGCTTTCCTTTTAAATAACTTCACAAGCTTAGCATTCATATACTAAAAGACTCAGGACCCTAACTTTAGCCTCCTCAGCTAAGAGCCCGTTTCTCCCCTTCGTTATCCGCCCTCCAGGATTAACGACCCAAGGCAGAGAACAGAAATTGTTCCCTCAGGCCCCCTTAAATATGGGCCTGGCTGGCTAGCTTCGCCCTGATTGGCTGAGCTCCGCCTGGATGCAAATTCAACCCCTCCCCTTGGAGTGCTCAACTAGCCCCTCCCTTAGGCTACTTACCCTTGTGAAAATACACTTTGGCGACACTTCTAAGCGTCTGGACTTACCGTGTTCGCCACACTTTGCATTTTAAACTAAAAAACATACTTTTGGGATTGAGGGGTCCTAGCGGGCATCACACCTCTGCTCTTAACAGTTGCTTCTAATAAACACATAGGCTCCAGCCTCACAGATCTGCTTAAGGTCACTTGCATGGTTGGATGTGGTGATCCTGCCACTGGCCTCCTGGCCTCCAGATTTCAAGGTTGTGGTACAAAGGTTCCACAGCATCAAAGTTTCCAGTGGGCATAATTACGTGATAGACAGGAAATAGACTTGTAAGTTAATCACATACTTAATCACGTCAGACTTTTTCCCCCCACAGTGGTGGCAAGTTCTGGGAACTTGAGAGTGGGAAGGGTCCTCAGAATGTTTTCTCATGGCCTCTTTTTGGGTAACCTCCAAGGGTAGATTTTCTGCCTCAGAGGCAAGCTATAGGCCCAGTGGGAGCAGCAACATTATGCAGCCATCATAATGAAGAGTACCATGCATCAAAATACAGTTTGGGGAGATCAAGGGGAACCTTCCTAAGGGAGTCTTCCCATTCCCAACTACTGCACATTGCCACCCACTTTGGCCCTGCATACAGTCCTGGGTCATTAAAACTGCCCTCAGAGGTCCTCTAATGGTAATCCATGGTAAAACATTCTGAGGGCACTCTTGAATAATGGAAACACTCTTGTATAATGGCCACAGTGGGCACATCTTCCACTCAGCACCATTAAGTGCTGGACAGAAATGGCCAACTTCCATGACCATCTCCTGCCAAGCCATTCATTGTGCCAGGGAGAAACTTGAAGGATGCAGATTTTTTTCCTGCAGCCTCAAAACCTGTAAAGCTTAAGTGTGCTGGCCACATACCTACCACATTGCAACTAACCCTACCACAGGCTGTGAAGGTGCTCCCAAAATAGAAATGGATCCTGGCTGAAAGAGGGGCAAGGTAGTGGCTGTCCGGCAGAATACCCCAAAGACAGCTACCCTGCAACTTACCAGTTCCTGTGTCCCTGAACTTTGGCTTTCCTGGCTGAGGCTCATGGGAACTGGAATACAACATATGGAGGCTGGACATCAAGTTGAACAAGGGTAGAATTATGTCCATTCCACAACTTAGTATTAAAGAGAAATATTGATAGGCTGCATCCAGGATATGTAACCTTGCAACTAACTGTACGTTATTATGTGTTCCTCTGCATTAGTATTAAAGGCAATGAATGTTCTTTTTTTACCTTTTGGCATGTTACAGGGTAACAGATTTATTATGCCATAAGGCCTGGTGGGCTAGAGCCCACTAAGTAGAATTATTCTCAAATTGGCAGACTGATATGCACAAGGGGAGTTACATTTGGAGTATCTGGTGCCTCTGATGAGACTTTTTTCCAAGTTCTAAAGCCACACATTACAAATTGTGATTTAATTTTTAAAACTCTACCAAAAATCAAACTTATAAATGCCAAGGATGAAGGCATTTTAAGGATCCCTGATGCCTTCAGAGCTTTCAGAGCTGTAATCCAGGGGCTGCAGTCCCCAATTTCTTTCTTTAAGAATCTAGAAATGACCCTTTTCGAGGAGAAAAGTGTCAGAAAGCTATGAAATGTTTGACACTAAATTGCCTATAAAATAAGCCCATGTGTATAGTGCTAGCTTGCCTGGCCTTTTATTGCTGAGGCAGTAGCTATTTTAAGAAGCACTGCTGATGCTGTGGGTATTGCATTAGATAAGGTTGGAAGGTCACCGTGACCTGTACTGACCTACACGGCAGGAGAGCAATCATTCCAGATGGCACTACAAAATTCTCATCTAGGAGAACAATTAAAAATATGTTTTTCAGTCTGAGTCCCACCACAATCGATGAAGAGCGCTGAACAAGGTGGGTTTGACACAAGGAAAAGCCAATCTGTTGGTTTATACAGATAAAAGCATTTTGGGGCTGCCATGGTTGTACTCCTGGCACCAGCCTAGGAGGAACAATGTCTCCTTATGGCCTTAGTACAGATGGGATCTCTTTACTCTGAACTTGCACGACATCACAAAAGACAAAGGGACCTGCCTTAAACCAAGGCAGAGCAACAGTCTATTTCAGTTGAGTATCTCTCACAGACTGTTGCTGTTGGCATCCTTCTGTTTGAAAAGATAATGGAAAGAGCATGGAGGTGTGGAAACTCTGAGTTACCTGTTCACCAGAGGTTTTCTCTTGGCCTCACTAGTGTGATCCAAGGGAGTGTGAACACATAATTTGGTACTGAGTTGGCTGCAGGAGCTATTGGGAAGACCTTAAGGGTTTTCTATCAGGGTTTACACCTCAGCCTTTGCCTTTCTTGAGGCCCTCATAAGGCAGTGTGGCTATTTTACCCATAACTGGAAAAACCTAATGAACTTCCACAGCAGAACTGGGATTCAAATAAAAGGATTCCTCGGTTCTAGCCTGGTGCCTTTAACGCTTGCGCCACTTGATAGTCACTGGCTTTTCAAGGTTTCAGGAAGGAGTTTATTCCACTCCAAACTACAGACACCAGAAACCAAACTGGAAACTTCTGCATGAAAACTGTGTGCTCTGCCATTGAGCAAAAGACCTTCCCACCTTATTAAGAAGAAAGATTGAGGCTGTTTCTGCACTTACCTCTTCTGAACTGCTCCAGCTGGTTTGTTTCTATGGAGCATTCTGCCTGTTGAACTAGTCCATATAGCCAAGAACAAGGTCGTCTACGTGTGGACTGCCCCCATGCTGGCCTCAAAGCTCCATTGAGCTTTGGAGCCAGTTCTAAGAGCTCCAGTGAGTGCTAATATGTGAAAAAGGTTGAAAAACCATGTTCTAAGTCCAAGGGTAACCCAAGTATGGCCTTCCATATGTTGCTACACTACCTTTCCCACAAACCCCAAGGACTTTGGCTAATGACAAAGAATGATGAAAGTAGCTTTGCAGCACCTGAAGAGCCTAAGTCAAAAGTTGTCTTTCTTATCCCAAGGCACATACTTATCCAGTTTTTAAGTCTTTTTTTTAGTTTTTGTAACTTGGCCTCAGACCTTTGAGTATTTGGTCAGACAGAAACGGAAATAAATGAATAGTCCTCTCAAACCTTCTCCAACCAAATATAAATACTCTCAGGGCATGATGTTTATGCATGGGACTGTGAGTCTGGTTGGCAGAGAAATACTGAGGTGGGAAAAGAGAAATAGCTGCCTTCCTTGTTTTGAAAAATGGCATTATGAGTTGGACTGTTTACTCTTTTCCTCTCTTGGCCTTTCACAATCTAAATTCTTCCTCCCTAAAGCAGCCATTAGTTCTGTGGGAAAGCTACTGATATTTGTAACTTTCTTCCCACTCCACTCCTGTGATTTGATAGCAGCTTAGAACAGGGAGAAAGATAGTAACTTTAGATAATGGAATGGCAAGGGAAGGAACATTTTAAAAGCAGGCTCTAGTGAACACCATTTTCCTGTTCTCCAGTACAACAACTTGTGGTTACCTTTTTTTTTTTTTTAAAGAAATCTTAATTGTAGACCAACTAAATCAGATCTAGCTTTGGTCCTCAGTCTAAGCATCAAATAAATGAAATGGCTGAAGATTCTTAACTGGATATCTTATGTTTTATCAAAGGGCAAATGCAGCCACTGGCCCACAATTTCGACTGTGAAAGTGGCACCATCTCTCTTTTAGAG
This sequence comes from Aspidoscelis tigris stejnegeri, assembly GCA_023333525.1. Classification (NCBI taxonomy): domain Eukaryota; kingdom Metazoa; phylum Chordata; class Lepidosauria; order Squamata; family Teiidae; genus Aspidoscelis; species Aspidoscelis tigris. The sequence goes on along the minus strand of JALMGA010000002.1, from coordinate 50,959,842 downwards.
CTGCTGTTTGCTTCATGAAACAAAGTACATGCAATGTTTTTGTATTTAACCTTGTATAGCAGTACTCAAAATGTGTACTCTGTTTAGGTGTCCCACTGAAAGCACAGAGAACATTTTTTTAAAAAATCCACATTTGACCCTCTGTTGGTTTTTGTTTTCCAGCCATGGAAACTGAAGTTCTTTTGACAAGGGGAGATTAATTAAACAAGGTTTTTAAAGTCATGGGCCAATGCTAGACACTGGCACAGCCTATTCATGTTTCTTTTTAAAAAATACAAGTTTAAGGTACTTTTCTCAACATTCTGTTTTTCATAAGATGTCAAAGTTTCTGATAATGGTGGTGAAGATGCCAGCACTGAAAATAGAAAATGTTTATTAACTTGCCTCTAGAGAAAAGAGGAGGAAAAGGGGTCATTGCCCTAGGGGAAAACAAAAGCTCAAGGGGAAATATTTCAAGGAAAGCAGGAAGAACGAAACTTACACTTTGGTCCCTCTAGTCCTGGTCAGGACTGAGATCATAAAAACATAAGAGGAGCCCTGCTAGATCAGACTAAAACCCATCTAGTCCAGCATCTTGTTTCATACAGTGGCCCACCTATTGCTTCTGGGCATCTCAAGCAGAAGACAATGGCGAAACCTTCACCTGTTCTCAGCTCCCTGCCTTTGGAGGCAGTACTTAATCATCCATTTTAATAGTCATTGATGCACTTGACATCCATGAATTTTACTTTCTTAAAACTATACAGGCTGGTTGCTGTCAACAAGTTAAACAGAAGGGATTCTGCAGGAGAAATAAAAACAACCCAATAGGGTAAAAGTAAAAAAGACAATGTCTGCCCCAGTCACCAATGTGAATAGTAACACAAAATTCAAAACTATAAAGCATAAAAGCAGTTGTAATTTCTGAAAGGGTAACAATATCCCACTAATAAATTTTATTGAAAAATATTGAAAATAATATAATAATACTTAGGTAAATATAATAAAATATAAAATATAGGAGGCCAGGCACGCTTCGAACTAGTCTTCTTCAGTGGCCTACATGCAATAAAAATAATAAAATCCAGCTCACAACTGTGACCCCGGGCGATTCTTGTTGGGTACTGTTGTGGCACTCCCTTCAGCCCCAATTGGATCTCTTTCTCCCACTTTACTGCATTGTGCTTTTAAAATATTCATATTTAAAAGTAATGGCTTCTCTTTAAAGCTGTGTCAGCCAGGCTGGTCATCAGTCCCGCTAAAGAGTACACCACTTTCCCCTTGCCTCAGCAAGTAAAGCCCCTAGTGGAGAAGCGTCTGTAACGGCTTCTCATGGCTCACTTTCTCCTGCTAGCTTTCACTTGTTTTAAATACACAGAGTTCCTTTCCCTAGGAATTGCCATTTATAAATAAATAGCACTTCAGGCTCTTGTCTTCATAAAATAAGTACTTGTTCTTTATTGTTAGCAATTGTGTGAATAGAATAGTCAGTAAAATAAATAAACAAATAAAGTAGTCAGCAGGCTCTTCAAAGAGAATAAGTAAATGGCCTCTCAACAACACACACAGTACCAGGCAACCTATTCTACCCAAGGCTGTCTAAAGGCCTCTCCCTGGCTCCTCCTAGCCTAAGACTCTATGGATCTATGTGGAACTATCTTAGCAATTTTCCCCTCAGGATGCAGAGCGGTTTCACCAGAAAAACCCCAAGCATAGAACAAATCCTTCTGGTGTCAATGCCTTTTATACTTCTAGCAGCCTGGCATCGCTTCGCCTGATTGGCTGCACCTGTGGGCACCTCTCCCCCCTCCGTTATGCTAATTAGGGAAGCCTCACCCTTTGCTTACCTGTTCTTTTCATCCTTACATAGTAAAAGCATTTTCATACAATAAATATTTTAAAATACATTATAAACATTTCACATTAAATACAATAACTAGTCATGAGGCACCACAGGTACCAACTAAATCATGGCTGATTCTTGATAGACTGCATTGGCATGTTTATTCAGAGTTCTTGACAGAGTTGCAGAAGTTCTTTGTCATTACCTACTTCTGGGAAAGGCTGGGGATTGAACCAGTGGTCCTCTTCTCTCCAAGCGGTTGCTCTACTACTGAGCTACAGCCACTCCTACTATCTTTTCCTCTAGCTACTTCCTAAGATCTTCTCAATAATAGAAACAAAAGAATCATAATTTTACTTTGCCATTAGTCATATTGTGTTTTTTCCCTATTTCCTGTGTTTCAGGCAATTGAATTAAATAGGGTTGTAGTCTTCATAGTGAAATATTCTCCTTTTTTAAAGTGCAATAAGAACTTTGTTCTTTTATGTCCGATCATGTCTCCTGCCAGTGCTGTTAAAAATGCCAGTGTGAACTTTAAAACGCCCAGTTAGGAACAAGGGGCAGAAGGAGAATTACTCATCTTCTCTCTCTCCTGTGATAAACACAAGGATTTATTGGAAGTTAATATTGCTTTCGGTTCAAAATCCCAAGACTGTTACTTGTTTGTTTTTCTGGCTAGTTCCATTTTCCTTTATTAAAAGCTGTCAAACAATACCCAGTTTTTAAACAAGTGGAGTTCTTTCCCAAAATTCAGAAGTGCAAATCAAATGAGGAATGAAATATCAGGTCTTAGGAAAATGTTGTTTAAAATATCATTTTCTTAGTAATTTACTCAACTGCTATGTTTGCAGCAATGCCAATGGAAACCTTTCAAGAAAATGAAAGAGATTATCACCCTGGACGAGGTTCTTTTCCCCAACATTTGTGACAAGGCATCTATTACCTAGTCAGATTCAGCTTGTAAATAAGAATGTATGATTTCCCCACTCACCCCTTGCTCCTTGCTGTTAAAGTTGACAGGTTTCATCTTCCTGATTTTATTTGGCATACAGCGGTGTTGCTCTACACCAGGCAACCTCTAAGTGTCAAAAGAGGATGGTACAGTAGTTAAAATAGATTTTAATGGTGAGCTAGAATTAAACAGCAAGGATGTGTCCCGATGTATCAGTGGCTAGTAAAACGGATGCTTCAAAACTGCCTCCAGGCTGGAGAGTCACGCAGAATGCCTCTAAAAGCCATTTGCCGGGATTCGAGAGCAGGAGAAGGTTTGCCCTAGTCTCTGCTTGAGAAGCCCAGAAGGAATTGGTGTGCCACTGTGTAGGACAGGATGCTGGAGAAAAAGGGCTGCGTCCTGATCCAACAGGGCTCCTCTTATGTCTCTGTGTGTAGTTACCTGCATTCTCCTTGGCTGAATTCACACTTAACCTTCTAGTATGCAATTAGGACAGCTCTGGTACAGATATTCTGTACCAGAGCTGTCCTAATTGCATACCAGAAGCCTAAGTGCAAATTTAGCCCTTGTCTTTCTAGACACACAGAGACATACATATAACTGAAAGGCTCAAACCCAGACCATATCCACAAAACCAGGTGAGGTGTCCTCCTAGGAGCCTCAGCACCTGGCTCTGTCCCAACCACTCCAATAATCCCCTTTCTTGTTAAATAAAAAAAATATTATTGGTGTAAGGCACGAACTATCTGACTTGGAAACCACACAGCAGTGAAAAAGGCTTCCCCTTGCCTCTGCACTCCATAGCTGTGTTCAGACATAACAAAAGGCGAGCCTCAAAGGTGCCTCAGAGAGTCAGTGTGTGGTCTCATGTTCCCAAGACTTCTCAAATCCACCATTTTCTTCAGGTGGAGGAGTAGACTGCTGTGTGAACAATTCCACCTCAGAGTCATATCTAAGGCCATGGTTACAGCCTTACTTTAATCCTTCTTCAGCTGGTTACATCTTTAAAGGCCAAACCAGTTTTTTTCCTGGATTTTCTTCCCTCTATTTGGGTTTCCCTTTATTAGGGCCATCACATTAATGTTTTAACCTCTTTCCAGGAGGCCACCATTCCGGCTTCCTGCTGCCCAGAAAATGATACCTATGCAAGCCTCTGCTCTGAGTCTTGCTCCTCCCCCTTGCTGTGACAGTCCTTCCTCTGCCTCCTCGCCCCCCTTGCTGCAATTCCCTTTGCTCTGTTGTCGGATCTGCCTCCTCACACACACACACACCTTGCTGCAATTCCCTTTGACAGCAGAAGAAGGTGTGACCAAGCCATTCTGGGCCAAAAATGACTTGGAACCGGCTGCCTTCCTAAGACGGATTAAAATGTTAAGGTGTATCTGTGGTCTAGGTCGCTTCAGAGGTCCTTTGTTTGTTTGTTTTGTCTGATCACAGGCCTAGTCTTACCGTGGGGTGAGTTCTTTGCACATCTGCCTCAGCTGTGAGGCCTGCACTTCCCACTCCAGCAACCAGCCCTTCTGTGGGCCGTGACAAGGCAACTCTAGTGCCTGTATTGCCAGATTCAGGATGTAATCTTAAACCCACTGAAATCCTATTCAACTCAGTGTGCCTTACTTCTGAGTAACCATGCATAGGACTGTACTATCAAACATCTGCAGCAGCCAGCCTAACCCTTTGAAAGTCAGTGGCAGCGACCCATAACTAACCCTACAATTACAGATATGTTATTTCCTTGTAAATCACTGGTAACAACAGCATTTCAGCATTGCTTTTCACTGTAATTGATGTTCTCCAGAACTCATTCCACTAAGGGTTTGTGATGCTTTGAGGGAAGGTGGGGGAACTCCAGAAAGAATTCAGCTAAGGCTGTGATAAAACACCAAACATTTTTAGAACTAATTTTTTATTACAACCTCAAGTCTCATTTTCATACTGAGCCCAGTCTATTTTGCAAACAGAACAGTATTACTCTCGCCCAATACTGCCTGTGACTCTGAGCCTGCAAATATTCTTTTACTGGCCCAGCAATGTTTATGAGACTCATTTGTCTGAAGAGGGAAAAAAAGATTAAAACCAGGCTTCTTAGGATCAATCCAGTGACTTAAGAGCATTAAGCATTAAATTGCCTAGCTGTGTGAAGGGAAACTTCCCAATCTCCTCTGCACCATTTCCAGCTGTGTTCAGACATAACAAAAGGGGCACCAAAGCATCTCAAAAAGGCAATGTGTGGCCCTTGTCTTCCCAAAGTTGTAATCCCCTCTTGTATGATGCAGCCAACATACATTAAGATCTGCAAGATTAAGCCCTGTCTTAAGTACTGCATGAACTAAGGAGGACAATGGCAAATCAGAGCATGACCAGGGATGATTTCACTCTTCCCTTCCTGTCTTGTGGATAGGAAAGGTGTGCAAGAGCCTAACATTGACTACTGATAACTTACTTAAGATTGATCACATGGCCAATCTACTCCCGGGCACTGTCATCTTAGGTGTGGCACCCTACGCAACTGCATATGCACCAGCACCATCCCTCTGGTGACACTGATGTTCAGATGACCTCCTCAGCTGCCTGGAGTGCAAATGGTCACTGGCTGCAATCTTAAGGTAAGCTTTTGGTCAGGATTGGGAGGGTTGAGTTGCTTGTGGTGCATAATGTGTTGCATCATAGCTAGTTGACAATTAGTCAACATCTGGTCAGGCAGGAGGTGCTTGTAGATTGTAAGTACCTCCTGTAAGTGCAGATTCTCCTGTCCAGATGTTGACTAATTATAAATTATGGGCCAAAGAGCAAATTGGCCCCAGGAAACATTAACTATGATAGGAACATAAGAACATAAAAGAACCATGCTGGATGGGGCCACAGCCCATCTAGTCCAACATCCTGTCTCATGCAGTGGTACATTTGCTTCTGTTCATTTGCAAGCTTCCCCTTGCCTCTGCACTCTGCAAGGCATGGTGTGGAAACTGAAAACCAAATAATATGGGAAATGGTCAAAGAAAGTATGGTTGTATGGTCCAGAGAGCCTAAAAGAAGACATGGTAGTAATTTCCAAACATTTCAAGCAGTTGTTCTCTTTTGTCTTATTGGACATGTCAGGCGACCCCACCATAATGTTGTTATATTTGTCCTGCCTATAATCTTTGCTTGATCTCTCTGCACTACATTTTGGTCCACTGCAGGTTGTAATAGGACTTGATAAGATCAATCTGAAGAAACTCCTGAGCAATACTGATGGGCAGGAGCAGCCACCCTGTCAAGATTGTCAGCTTCTTTTTCACAGAACACAGGAAATGGTCTCAGGTATTCAGTGACTGAGAGTGTGATCAGACACAGCAAAAAGAAGAAGAATATCTAAGGAACGTCTGAGAGTGCTTAGAGGAGGCTCCAAGGTTAGGAAAATGAGAGCCACACAATGTGTCTTTGAGATGCCTCTGAGGAGCACCTTTAGTTATACCTGAACCCAGCCCAAGATGGTGCAGTGGAGATCAATAAGTTCCCCTTTATCCTGCTTGGTCATTGGTCAATGCTTCAAGGGGGCAAGTGCAGCTTTCACACCTCTATTTTGCATCCCTTTCAGCTTTTATAGCAAAGGAGGAAGAGGAAGAGGAAGGAGGAAACTTTTATACCTTGCATTTTTCTTCCGTTTAAGCAGACTCAAAATGGCTGACAAAGCTTTCTGTTCTTCTCCTCACAACAGACATCCTGTGAAGTAGGTGGAGCTGTGAGGGCTCAGAAAGAAAGCTGTAACTAGCTCAAGGTCACCCAGCTGGCTTCATGGAGTAGTGCAGAATCAGACCCCATGACTGGGAGATGTGAGTCTGGCACTTTAACCACAAGACCAAACTGGCTAATGCTACCATCTTTATTTTTGAGAAATCCTTCCTTCAAATTTTCAGAGGTGGATGTTTCACAATGGGAAACATAAGACAAGCATCCATCTCAAAAGACTTCTGAACAAAATGATATAAAATAATATAAAATGACTTCAATGAGTCACAAAACCATTTCAACCGGAGAGCTAGAGCTTTTCTGTCATTATGCACTAGCAAAAGATGCATACAACAGATTTTGAAAAAAACATTTGAAAACAATCAGGTTGCATTTAAAACATACACTTTTTCAACACTATAAATTTAAAAAGATGTGCAGGTATAATTAATCATTGAGGCTGACTGTAATCTAAGGCCCTTTCTCACTGGATCTTATTCTGGATTATATCCTGGCTTGGAACTGGGACCCCTGCCACCCACATGCTGGTGCAGACTACAGCAGGCCCCACCTAGGGCGCATCCCCATTAAAAGCTTAATCCAGTTTCCTTAAACTGAAATAATAGAACCGGATGCAAACACGAATTTGCCTGTTCCTATTACTTTTAACTTAATCGTGTTGGATCCGGATTCTGAGGATCATATGTGGGGTATGTGACTCAAGGGGGGACTCAAGTGGCTGCTTTCTAAAAGCTGCTTTTCGGGGCTGCCCTGCCCTCTTCTTCCTGGCATGGACGCTCCACCCATAAGGGACCCCTTCACGGAGCCTAGCTGAGTGGCTGGGTAGGTGCCGCTTGCCTGGATGGAGGAAAAATGGCAGCGGGCAGCCAGCAATTCTTTCCCCTCCTCTCCTGATTGCTCAGGGCACACAGCAGCAGCAGCAACTAAAGCCCCTTTGCTTTAAACATTCACACAGAACCTCAGATGCTTTCCTCCCTCCCTTTCCCTTTCTAAAGGAGAACTTTTAGAATTGTGCAAAATTGCAACATTGTTATTCCAACCATCAAGGTGTGAAGTGGTTCCAGCGCTACAGTGTAGCGATCGCTGTTAAGTGGATTTTTACACTGAAATCACTGTCTTTGGAAGCAAGCTATTGGGAGAGGGAAACCCTAAACATGGATTCTCATCCCTTAAAATGGTACTGTCCACACAGTAAAAAAAAAAATGTAGAACGTTTCAAGCGCACAATCCAGAGTGAGACCTGTTGAAATCATGATTAAGATTCACCACACTCTGGGGTGGTTTAACATGGGGAAAGTGTGTTAAGCCAAACTGCCGTGCGGACTCCGAGGATTGAAAACATTTTGAATTCGAGATAAGGTTGCCATGAAGACACGGCCCTAGAGACTATTGGAGTCTGCACTAGCATGCAGATGGCAGATCCGTCTTCTGGGATGTAATGCAGAATATGGTCCAGTGCAGTAAGGACCAAAATTCAAGCATTTTGGAAAGTACTGCTAGGCTACACTTTGATACAGCAAGGTTAATCTGACTTCTCTGCAAATGAGCACTCAGTACAATTTCAGATTGTTCCCACGGTTGCCTTATAACACAGACTAAAAATGGATTTTCTCATTCCCATTCTTCATTCTTCCTGTGTGCTGCATGAAGAAATACTGTTTTCTCTCCTCCCCCACCCAAAAAAAACCCTCTCCCCATGCAGTCAGCAATTGGACACCAGTCTATCATTAAAACTGTGACTTTATTGAGGTGGGAAATTCAAATGGAGGGAATGATAGAGGAAATCAATATTCATGGTACTTAACGAAAGGAAACATCTGTTTCCCTTATTCATTGACAAGGGAAAAGGAAATATTGTCCTTTTACTTGCACAAATGCTGAAGAAAGGAAATTGAGGATACATCGTCCTCCTTGCAAGGATAGGAAAGAAGAAGGAGGAGGAGGAGGAGGAGGAGAGGAGGAAAAAGAAGAAATACAGCTTAACTTCTATGGCTTCCCTTTTGTTCTCGTCTCCTTCCCCAATAATAATACTGTCGGCCTCCAGAGTCGGCCTCCAGAGTACAGTGCATATAAGAAGAAACAGGGAGAATGCCCCCCAAAGTACTGTTCCATCCCAAAAAAGACCACTTCTCCATTCCCACTTTGCAAAATAAAATGGGCTAATGCTCTGAAGTGAATTGAAAGCTCATTTAATCTGCATACAGTTTGGTTTGCTTTAAGGAACTTTAGTCCGCAAAAGGTATGGAATCTTTAAAACCTCAAGCCAGTTAATAAACTCATTATTTAGCATGTCAGAATGCAGCCCCAGAGGAAAAGAGGTGATGAGTACTCCATAGCAGCTAACAATGGCCCAGGGCTGCTCAAATTGCAGATGTTCCCAAACAATAACTCCCAGTATTCTGGCATGGAATCTTGGGAGCTTTAGTTCAGAATCAAACACTTAGGGAGTCACAAGTTGAGCAACTCTGCTATGGGCATTAAAATCCAAACTTCTAACAGTCATACGGTAGCCTTACATACAACAGCACAAGGACAGAACTTAATGCATTTCACCATAGTTTTCTGGACTTCCACAAGACTTATGATATTGTTACAGCAAACATTTTGTCCACATCTATGCAATTACAAAGTGCATTTTACAAAAGGCAAACACATTTCATCAAGCATCCATGTGCCTCTCCATTGTGTCACTGGAGCTGAACGTAGCCAAATGAACTGTTTTCTGCCAATTTCCAATCCTGACCTCACGCAGAAGGGAATTATCAATCAAAGACAGTCTAAAAAAGAGTGACAGACTGGATTGTAAATTAGCCATGGTGCTATAAACAGAGGAGTTTTGTTGTTGAGATTTTTGAGATGCAAGGTATATTTGCCTTGGTTTAGCTAAATGTGTAGCCCGAGCACAGCAACTGAGGCAAAAAGAACTGTGAAATTATATCATGGGTTCTGTCTGAAAAAAGCTAAAAGGATACTTTCTTTTTAAATCATGAGAGCTGAGCTAGTGTTTCAGAGTTAAATTGAATGCAAAAGTTCCCATTCCTTTCCGTGATAAAAGGGCATCATAAAGTTAGCGTGGTCCTATTAATGCATGCCTGAAAGTACCAAAAACTTTCTCTTTGCAAGCTCCATCTCTTATTAAACATTTGGAAATACATTAAATCGTATGAATGAGTTTATCAGAATTTTGTAGGTATGAAACACTCAATATGCAGTTCATAAACAATGGACATTACTTGTACAAACATGAAATCTTCATGTAATGCAATGTGAACACTTAAGTGCAGAAGATTATACAACAGTAGACTGCATGGACTACCCTGGGAAAGACAGAGTAGCATGCCAAAACTGCACCTTTGAATGAAAAAAGTGGATAATATAATAAACAGGTTATGGGGATACACGTGGGTAAAAAGCAAGCTATGTATCAAGTTAAAAGGAAAATAAGGTACAGTGCAGTAAATGCTATCACTAACAACAAGGGGAAGGGCTTGCTCAGGTAGGCACAAAGCTAACAATTCCAAAGAAATGTTCTATCAAGGAGCAAAGAAGGACAGTGGTTTTTTTATATCCCACTTTTCTCACCCTTTAAGAGAACTCTAAGCAGCTGAAAAAGCTTCTGTTCTTCTTCCCACTACAGGCACCCTATGAGGTAGGTGGGGCTGAGAGAGCTCAGAAAGAGAACTGTGACTACCCCAAGGTAACCCAGCTGGCTTCGCTGAGGAGACTACCAGATAAGAGTCCAGCACTCTAATCACAAGACCAAACTGGCTCACAATATATATCACTAATCCAAATTACCTAGTAGGAGATGGATTTCTTCTTCCAGCTGACTTGTTCTTGCTCTTTGTGTACAAGCTATGTGAGTATTTGATCCCCAGTCTAAGAAAACAGGACACAGTCCAGGAAAATAGTTGCTTTTTCAATTATTTAGTCACATCCAGCTTTTTATGACCCCATGGATCACTGAATGCCAGGCTTCTCTGTATTCATTAAGTATCATGTTATAAAGAAACATCTAGGGTGAATCCCCAAGCAATTTAAAGTGTTCTAAAAATCTTCTTTTGCCTCTGAGTGCCCCCATGTCAGGGTTTTGAATGAGTTTCCAGCACTACAAAAGCAGGAAAACCCGCAACAAAATACGTGCCCTTTAAAGAAGAGTTTCATCGCTCTTTTTGGAAGTCGCGGGTTTTCCTTGCAGCATTTACCTTGGGGACGCTCCGTGGCAAAAGGGGTGGGGATTGCTGCCTGCACACACAGCCATAAAGCATTCACACATCTCCCAGAAATGCTGCAGCTTCCCTTGCCTTGCCTTTCTAAAGCACAGAACTTTCAAAGAGCCAGAATTGCAGAGAATTGCAACATTGTTATCAGGCGTGAAGTGTTATCAGGTGTGAAGTGGATGGATTGCAACATTGTTATCAGGCATGAAGTGGGTATATTGCTAGTCACCGCTGCTCTACCAGGTGGATTTAGACAGTGATCTGTGAAAGTGCTAAGAGTGAATGAGCAAACGATTGCCCGGCCAATGGCTGCAGCCGGCACGGGAAGCCATTTCGGGGGACGGAGATCTGGGAGACGAACAGAGAACTGATGGCTATTTTTCATTTGAACAAGAGAGGGGGCGGGGAGAAAAAGATGCAGGGAAAGAAAACACGCTTCCGTGGGGACGGAAGGTGCGTTTTAAACAAGCGTTTTGCTGAGCCTCATGCGGACGCTTATTCCCAAAATGCAGGGCACTTTTAAAGTCCACTTGAATAGAGTTACAGTAGAGGGAGACTAGAAAGGCAAATAAGTCCTTTGGGGATCCAGCCCTAGAACAGTTATTAAGAAACATCTAGAAAATCTTTCTCTTGTCTAAGGGCTTAAGGCCCAGAGGGGATTTAAGACACGTCAGCTTGACTCAGGCTTCTTTTAACCAGGATGGAATAGGTCACCAACAATATTGATTTTAAAAATATATGGAAAGGATGTGACAAAGCAGCAGCATTGCTAATAGAGAAAAGAAAAGGGAGGAGTTTACAAAAGAAAAACTAGTCTGCTAATAACGGTCAGGGCTCAAGAATGTGGGAGGTTCTTTTAATTTTCTTGGTGAAATCCCAGTATTGATAATGACTAAGCTGCTTCATATCTCAAAGGCTGTGGTCACACCTAAGGTTTAATCCAGTTTCCGTCTGCCTTCAGAGCAAGAGAACACTTCAGCAAAGTGACGAGTAATTTTCTTGCCACATTATCTATCCCAAAGATGAATTTTCTGAGTTATTTAACATTGAAAGAAAACAGTTTGTCACTTTGCTAATGTATTCTTTCACTGTGAAAGTGGACTGAAGCTGGATTAAACCTTAAGTGTGACCACAGCCAAAAGGAAGAAAGGGAAGGAGAGAAAGGCTTGGAGGCTCCTGACTCAGGAATCTCTTCCTATTCCTAGGACCACTGCCTTCTTGAGAAAAGGAGCAGCCAATCAGAATGAACTCCCATATACATCCAGTGGTGGTACCAGCTGCTCTCAATATACTACACTACAAGCAGTCAGGATCCTAAGAAGTGAAAAGTAACCTCCTGGGATTGTGCCGGCCCATCAGGGCTTTCTACAGGCTTGTTACACCAAGATCAATCCACATTGTCCTCTTTACATGGTAACCAAGGATGACATACTTGGCGATTAAGGATGCATTTCACCAAAAGCTTATAAAGTACCAGACATCTAATAGAAGTTTTAGAAGATTGGGGTTTCTTAAGACCTGAAGTTCACAAATGTTCCTGCATACTAGGGTCCTTTCAAGAAGAATTCAGGCCTTCTACAAGAATCTGAATTTGAGATAAAAGTTCTCTCATGGTCTGATAATCTTTAGGACAGGAAAATAAGGAAGTGAACCTCTGTGCCAAATGGCTAATGAAAATGTTTCCTGACATTAATTACTCAGTTCAGGAAAACAAGGTTCTGAAAATCCCATGGGAGTTTGATTGGAATGACATTAGTATGGAGGTTGCAGTAAAAACCTAACTACTAATTTTTACCCTTGATTTCAAAGGAATGATGTTAATCCAAAAATCCTACATATTCTGTGTATTATACTGGGTGAGAGAAGATGATCCAGTAAGGCTAGTTTGGCTGCGATTTCATTTTCATTTCATTTCCATTTTATTTGTATACCACCTTTTGAAAAGAAAATTTGCCAAAGGTGGCTTGCAACAAACAGAAAATAAACAATGCAATGTAATAATCAAAACATTATAATAAAAAACATAAAAATTGCATGCCATACAAAACATTGCAAAATAAGCCAAAAAAAATGGAGGCAGCTGAGGCCAAGTAGACTCCAGAGCAGCTGACAAAAGGCCCCAGTTCCACAAAGAATCACCTCTGCCAAGATGTCTATGCCTAGCCAGGCTGGAGAGTCACCCAGAGGGCAGAGTCGTCTAGGCTGCCACCACTAGACCGCCCCCAGGAGGCATGGTGTAATCAGCTGTCCTTTATGGTCTCTGGTGTAGCTGAGATGATGTGTCAAAGTCACATGAGAAAATACTTCATTGCAGGTATTGTCTTTATGTGGTGCTTTTGGAGAAAACTACAATAGTTAATTATGTTTGAATTTCCCTACCCTCATCACTGGCCAGCAAAGGATTAACAGTGGGAGCCAGGTTTACTTATCCTTCAGACATGTCTGTCTCTCATCTGGTTTTCATAAGGTGAAGGTGATTCCTGCTCTTTTCCAAGTGGGACTGAATCCTTTCTTAGTATTTCCAGGCAGTCTTGGAAGAAAGGAAACAATTGCATCTTAATTTCAAAAGCTTCCTTATTGTTTACAGGCTCTGGCTTCCTTCCTTCATCAATGCATACAGCAATGGAGAGACTATAATCATACAAGGCAAAATGAGACTTATATGTGAGCTGGTTGGATATTAGTGCATTGTTAGGAGCAATGCCAAATGGGTATTTTGTACTTTGCAGAAGGGGTGCAACTGATATACAGCAGGTGTGCAGTAAAATGTTGGTGGATGTATCCATTTGTACTCAAGCTCATATATACTATGGGCCATGGTTGTACCTTGCTGAAATAGAAAACAGGCTCAAAGCACACTATGGGTGAATTCCCACTTAGCTCTGTTAAAGGAGAATTTTAAAAAACAGATACGAACATACATTATTTGTGTTCCCATTTGTTTTTGTAAATTCCGCTTTAAAGCAGAGCATGGTGGTAGTGCAGCAGCAGTACCAAAAGGGAGTGGGGAGCTTGCTCACCCGACACTTTCCATTCCTCCTTCCTGTGCCTCAGGAGCACCAGGGCTGCTCGGCAGGAAGCCAAGCAAGCGAGCAGGGTGGTGGCAACCACAATGGCAAGTGCAAAACAGTGGCCAAAATAGCAGGCAGCTGGGTGGGTAGGCAAGCAGCTGGGCAACCAAGACAGTGATGAGTGGGTGGGTGAGTGGGCGGGCGGGCGGGCAGGCGGGCAGACAGGTGGGTGTGTGGGTGTTAATTCCATGGTTTCAAAACACTCTGAGCCAAGTGGAAATGCTCCACTGGGAAAATAAAGTGTTTCATAAAAGAAAACGGGAGCGAGAGTTGTTTGAAGGGGTGTTTTTTTAATTCATTTTTTCCCAATTACTCCTCTTTTTAATGTGGAAAGCCAATTTTCAATGTGGACAGAGTGTTTTGAAAATGGTTTGGACACGCCAAAAAGTCCCAGTGGGAATGAGGCGTAACAGACTCCCACCCAGTACTTGATATTCCTTCCTCATATTGTCCTCAGTTTGAGTCACTATGCTCACACCTTTCTGTTCCTTTTCCAAGACTATTTTAGATCTCAACTGCTCTCCACCATCACAAGACACAAACCCATTCTGATAGGATAACATTTCATTGACTCAACAGCAGAGCCTAATCACACACTGGGCAAAAGGGAAGGCAAATTCATGCTTCTTTTCAACTATAGCCCAGTTCAGCACTCCTTTAGTCCTCCTCCTGGATCACACTCAAAAAATGAAAAAGGATTAACACTCTATAATGGCTTGAGATCTGTAAAAATCAGATCAGGACTCAGGAAAGTATGACTGAAGAAAGGAAAGTCCAGAAATAAAACAGACAGAACTAAAAAGATGTGAGTGGTGGGTTCTGAAGATGGCCTGAAGAAAGATTAAAGTGAAGGTGACCACAGCCATGAAGGTGTGACCATAGTTTACTAGTTTAGGGCTTTACCTCAGTCATAGAGGCTCCATTCCCATTACAAGCTTAATACAGTTTCCCTAAACCGAAATAATAGAACTGGATGCAAACGCAAATTTGCCCAATACCATTACTTTCAACTTAATTGTGTTCAATCCGAATTCTGAGGATCATAAGTGGCATACTTGATTCAAGGGGGGACTCAAGTGGCTACTTTCTAAAAGCTGCTTTTCAGGGCTGCCCTGCCCTCTTCCTCCTGGCATGAACGCGCCACCCATAAGGGACCCCTTCAGGGAGCCTAGCTGGGTGGCTGCTGCTTGCCTGGATGGAGGAAAAATGGCACCGGGCAGTCAGTGATTTTTCCCTTCCTCTCCCCATTGCCCAGGGCACACAGCAGCAGTGGCAACTCAAGCCCCCACTCACTGCCACAGCCTTAAAAACTTTCACACATCTCCCAGAACTTGCAGCTGCTTCCCTTTCTTTTGCCTTTCTAAAGATCAGAACTTTCAGAATTGTGCAAAATTGCAACATTGTTATCAGGTGTGAAGTGGGTGGATTGCTACAGTGTAGCGCCATGATGGTGAACCTTTTGAGCTCAGTGTGTCACAATTCACAAGAAAACCTGGCTTAACTTGGGTGCTGTGTCACATCTAGAAATATCCATAATTTTGTGATATTTGTAGCTCTAGTAAATATTATATTTTTGATATATGTATTTTATTAAAAGCAAAAACAAATAATTCTTTAC
Source organism: Aspidoscelis tigris stejnegeri (assembly GCA_023333525.1). NCBI lineage: Eukaryota > Metazoa > Chordata > Lepidosauria > Squamata > Teiidae > Aspidoscelis > Aspidoscelis tigris. The sequence goes on along the minus strand of JALMGA010000002.1, from coordinate 50,944,427 downwards.
ATTAGTGGCTTTTGTTGCTGAATTTTGTTTGCTAAATCTTGAATTGAAAGTTGGTATTTCATACACTTCAAGAACAAGCAAGCACTACACGCCCAAATGTCAGGGTTACCATGTATGTCACCCAAAAGGGCTTGGCATGTCACCTGTGACACGTGTGACATAGGTTGGCCATCACTGGTATAGCAGCTGCTGTAAGGGGTGGATTTTTACAGTAAAATCACTATCTTTGGAAGCAAGCTATTGGGGGAGGGAAACCCTAAACGTGCATTCTCATCAAACTAAAACGGTACGGTTCCCACAGTAAGAAATTTCAAATGCACGAACTGGAGTGAGACCTGTTGAAATGAGTGCTAACATTTACAACACTTTGGGGCAATTTAACACATGGAAAGCGTGTTAAGCCAACCTGACGTGGGGACTGCGAGGATCGAAACCGTTTCAAAACCATCTTAAGCTTGCAATGGGAATTCACCCAAAGTTAAATAGTACAATCTACATTAATCAAAGAAAAAGAAATATAGTTGGTACGATTGTGGTAAAATGCAGTCTTGGTAAACAGTTCATTGGCTGGCAAAGAATGAGACTGTCAGTAAAGAATATTGGCATTTCTGAAAATTAGACTAGGGATTTATTGTGCCTTGCCCTTGGAGATCTGACACCACCGCAAGACCAATCCAGGGAAGCAATTCACCCTGTTCAGGAAACCTTTTGAAGGCAGCTTCTGGTAAAAATCAATTGACTTGCACTGCTTTTCTCAATAGGAGGGTAAAGTGTTCATGAAAGAACACAATCTCGTCGGGTTATATTATGACTGGTAATTTTCATCTCTAGTTTATAGGCTTATTCTGTTTCCTGGCAGCTTCAAGCCTGGATATGCAAGACCACATCAGCTTCACCAGAGGTATCCTCCTTTTAAGAAGACTGGAAAAAAATTGGGGGGAAAGTACCAGTTAAATGACAGAGTCAGAAGAAGAAGAGAAGCAGGGGGAAGAAAAAAAACGTATCATTGCTCCATGAGGAGAGAATGAAATCATATTCTCTTTTTTCCCGGTGAACTGTAATGATTCAATGGCAATAGTTGACCGTCAGTCTTCATGAATTTCAACAGAAGCAAAAGATGTTTTGGAGGCTCTTATAGTAAACAGTCTTCCAAACACAGGGTGTTTGAGCAAAGGAATAAATTGAGGACAGGTCAGCAAAAGTGCCCTAGTCAGGTGAAGGAAGTTCTCCTACTCAACCAGCATTTTGAATGACTCATTGAATACCAAAGCCACTGTTTCTTTTACCAGAGGCCAGTTTGCACTTGATCTCATAGTTTGTGATAGGTGAACATCTGGCCAGGTGCATCTGCACTTGCAGGAGGCATTTACAGCCTAGAAACACTCCCTGCCTCCCTAAATGTTCACCTATCACAAATGTTCACCTAGGGGTGGTGAATGAAATTGTGCACCACTCGCAACCTAATGTTAACTAATCATGAGCAAAAAACGTACCTGTAGCATCCAGCAGTGAGCATCTGCATCATTTCAGTGCAAGGGGTCATCTGAGGTGCTGCGCAAGTGCACTGGCACCTCAGATAACCCCAGATGTGACTGCAAGTGCACAGAGCATCATCAACCCCACGGCAATAGCAGTGGCACACGTGCAGTCATGCAGGGTGCCACAATCAAAATAGTGGCACCCTGCCAGGGATCAGATGCACAACCAGACAGAGGTAAGTGTCTTGGCATCTCATAGGTAGGTTAGTACATGTTAGCAAACGCTAGTACATGTTATTTATTTATTTACATTTTTATCTCACCCTATACCTGGAGGTTTCTGGGCGGGTAACAACATCTAAAATCAAACATCATTAAAACAATAACAGCATCTGCCAGTGGGAAGAGAAAAGTGTATCCTTTGCCCAAAGGCCAGGGCAAAGAGGTGCATCTTCACTGCCTTCCTAAACGCGTACAATGAAGATGATAGATGCCATCACTGAGAAGGCCCTCTCCTGTGTTAATCTGTTCTGCACTCTTCCCATGCAACGGAAAGGAAGGCAAGTGCAGAAACACCCCAAGATTCCTTGCCACAGAACCCCTCTGTGAGACCCTGCATTCAGAAAGCAATCCATCTCTTCCTTTCAAAATAGTACCCAAGGGCAGTAGGCAATAGAGAATTTCCCATTGCTAGGCCAGGAAGATGAGTGATTAAATATGATAATACTCATGGAAATGAACAAAGGGTTGTCTCCATTTTGCCATGCACTCCTGAAGACCTTAATAGTCAACTTTCCTAGTCAACTTAAATAAAATTGGCATCATAAGTAAAATAACACTCAGCTGCTTTCCATTTTCAGATGCAGTGGCTCTTATTGCTGCACTCTGTAGAAAAAGCTACAAATTACCTCTTTCCCCTGCAATGCAGTTTGAGGTACAGACCACAGAAGGCCAAGTACTGACACAACCATCTGTGCTTTGACAGTATGCTGCACTCTGAAGAGAACATCAAGGAAGTATATCCCTTGATCAAGAACATCTTTGCTGGCCACAGATAATATGAATGACTAAGAAGAGCAAGAGGTGGCCAGAATCCCTTGCAGTTTCCAAAGGGAGAATGCCGAGAAGCATTGTGATCTGGTAAACACCTGTCAGGAATGATTCCAGGAAAAGGCTTGGTCTTAAATGAAATATTGTAGGAGGGCTGTGCCTTTAACTAGGCAGGAAGCTTTCTCCTCCGAAGAGAAAAGCAGAAGTCTTTAACCTCCTTAATACTTCCCGCCCCTAAGTTCTTCGTCCCTCTGTGCTCTGTTTCCAAGAAATGGCCTTTACTGTGTCTTATTAATCTTAGTAAATGGATTGAATGACAGAGAAATTATTAAGAAGGCATTTTTATTTGGTTTAGTGCTGAAGAAGATTATCTATAGAACTACTAAACAGTGCTGGAAAAGAATGCAGTAGGTTGCTCACAGTTATATATCCTAATCCTTATGGTGAAACAAAATCTAGATTGTGAAGAGTATTTTGGATTAACCAATTTCAACTGCTTTTATTGTATGACTTCATTGACATTCCTAATTACAGAATCAGAAGTCAGTCAAACAACCTTAGTAACCTCCAACTTTACTCATAGGTAGCAAGAGTTTGCCTCAGTTCTTCCTCCCAAGAACTCTTCTAGTACATACGGATCTACTACAACCCCTTCCGTCCACACCCACAAGGGTGGGACGGAATTAGAGACAGATTTGAGGTGGGAGCTATGCAGATGCACAGCACCCACCTCAATCCGTGCTCCGGAGGCCCTCCTCCCGGCCTCCATGTTCAGCTTCCTCTGGAGCCAAGCATGGTGAGCCGGGAGTCTCCTATCTCGGGGCTCCCCCTTGCCCCAGAAGCCACGGATCGTGGCTTCTGGAGCCAGGGGGGCTTCACCTACACCCACCCTATCCCACCCCAGGAGGAACACACATGATCCCCTCCTTACCTTCAAGCAGCCAGGCCGATTCTGGCTGCTGGGGCCCATCGTGCTTTGCGTGTGCGTGCAGCGCGCCTCCCTATTTCATGCCCCACAGCTAGTTCACAATAGGTGAACATCTGGGAAGGCAGGGGATGCTTGGAGGCTGTAACAGCCTCCACTAAGTGCAGATGAATCTACCCAGATGTTCACCTATCATGAACTACAGGCCAAAGTGCAAATTGACCCCTGGTCTAGTACACAGAAGAGATCTATTTCATAGTCGCAACACAGGTACAAAACTAAAAATTGCTGCTATGTTTAACAGATTCAGCATTATATCCAAAAGACAGCTTTTCCCTCATACTACCCCCACATCAAGTTCTGTTATTACAAAAGATATTTTAAAACAGAGACCTTATCAATTAACACAAGTGTTATTCCACTTTTTTCTCTTCCTGTCTTTGTATATTTGTCAGCAACCAAGAATTTTAATAGTGACATACTTTTTTGTCCTTCTTCGTATCTGAGTTTCCAAGTTCCTCATCCCAGAACATTAACTGTCTTCTGGCAGGCAGTGAGGTGATATGATAGGTAGGAAGAACATTCTGCTGCTTAACACTGCATGCATATGCTCTAGAAACTGAAAATAACAACAAAATAGGACCAGATGGCACATTGGGCACCATACTTGCCTGAGATGCATTAATCATGCTATTCAGTTATGAATGATAATGAGCAATTTAATCCATTAAAACACCTTTGGATGAGACAAAGTGGCTGGCTGAGATTCAGCAGGGTATCAGGACATTCTCAGGACCTCAAACCAAACATGGGTACCTCTGACCCCACGCTGAAAGGGCAAGCTTTTTTGCAGGGTGGATGAACTATCCTGAGATCACCCCGTTTGGAGGATTCAGCATAGGGATGATGTATGGAAATGCTTTTTCCTGGGGATGTGCATGGATGGTGTTTTGTGTTTGATTTGTATCAAGTCGAATGCAAGAAAATTCGTATTCATTCGCATAGATCCCCTTCGAATGTGGTAGGATTTGAATTTGATACGAACATTCAGTCCCATACAAATCCCATACGAATAGCACATGAATCCCATATAATCCCATTCAAAGCTTCATATGAATGGATCAAAACATTTGATTCAACTTTGAATGTCAGTCTTCAAATGTGCCAACATTCAATTTGAATTTGAATGTTTCAATTTGGCCGAATTGGTACAAATTTCAAATGTAACAAATATTCCTGCATAGCCCTACTTTTCCACTTCCTGTGCATTCTCCACTTTCTCTCCTACACTCTGTGTTTGCCTATGGTTCCCTCCAAAAGTTTAGTTTCCTGGGTGTGCCACAAATCCTTACACTAATAACCGTATTAGTCTCAGGACAGAAAGACATGGTGGTTGAGATTCTCCAGAATTATTATCCATGTGTGTGAGAGAGAGATCACCTTCACTAGTTCAGGCAAGGAGGGCAAACATATAACACCAAAAAATGCTCCAGGAAGTTGATTTTTCTGATAGTCTGGTTACAACATGACTGCATTGATCCTGCCTTCAACATTTATCATCCATCATGTGTAATTCAAGAGTTTTACTCCAATAAGTGATGCCAAGAAATCCCCATCGCTTCATTTGCAGGTGGGCTTTATCTGCAAGCCTGCTTGTTCAGCAACAGGAGATAAGGAGAAGTAAAAGATTAGAACTATATTAGACCCAGGTGCGCAGTCTGTCTCTTTAGGGCACTATGACTAAACCACCCAACAAGTCTAGGCAGTACCTGTCTAGGGGATTTTTGCTCACATTCAAGTGATTAAGAATGTTCAGCTTTGGGCTCTAGATTCAATAGTTCAAAACACCACCTGAGGCACTGCAGTCTAATTGGCCTGAAAGACACTCTCCCGCATGATTTATTGAAAATCACAAAATACTATGGCCATACTGTATGTTCTTTCAAAGAGCTCGATGGATTCTCAACAGCTTCATGGAGAGCTGGGTCACAGTGCACCATTTGTAGCCAAGTGTGGCACAAGGAGCATCTGGTAGACCTGCAAGAATTAAGAAGCTATTTTTATATACTCATATTCCCTTGGATTTTGCCACCAGAGGGCCATCCTCAACTAGAAAATACATGGTATTTCTGGGTACTGTGTAGAAGGTTCATAGGACTAGCTGCCCTAAATTCCCTAGCATCACATATAAGTGGCACTACAAATGCTAAAATGTGAATTGAACATATCTCATGATTGTTATCAAAAGCTCAAAGGGGCACTGATCAACAACTGCTCTGAAGGGAAAAGAAAATACACTTGATTGCTAAGATGTTACAATGCAGTTAGTGAACATCTATTGGGGGGGGTCCTCCATTTCTGGGGTCCCAATGGGCCGAGAGTGGGGCACAAGCAAGCTTACTTATGTAGATGGTTACTTAAAGAATTATGAGATCAAGAGAAATATTAGATTGAAATAATCATTGTGAAAGAGACCAGAGGCCTTTTCGCATTACAGCCGGAACGGCTGTAATGCAGTTCAGCTAAGTCAGTTTGGGACGGTTTCCCCATTCACACATAGGCAGCCAGGAATGTGTTTATACACGTTTCTGCCTGCCTATGTGTGAATGGGGAAACCGTCTCAAACTGACTTAGCCCGGAAAGGCCAGCCAGGGGTGGGGACGCCTCCCCCAGGCCTGCCCACCATTGGGTGGGAGCACCAAGGGGTGGGCAGACCTGTCAGGCAGCTTCCCCCAGTTCCTGCCAGCTGTACAGGACCCGATCAGGTCCTGTAGAGCTGGCAGGAACCCACCCGGGCACCCACCCACCCCGGGGCCAGCTGCCTATGGTCCAGGGGCTGTGGGACCCCTTGGTAGACCGAATGCACGTCCCTCTGCATAGACCAGATCATGAGCCTCTGTGAGGTTGGGCCACCTCAATCGAGGGGGTTCAACTCCGCAGAGGCACCCCAGCACCCCCACCCCCACCCTGGGGCCCAGGGACACGCCAGCATGCCCGCAACACCTACCTCCTCACTGTCCCAGGTCGGAATGAGCCAGGGCAGCCGGGAGCATGCACCACATGTGTAATTTCAGACTAGCTACCCCCCACGACCAGGGGGATCGATTCCACAATGCTTTGGTCTTGCGCAAAATCACCTCCCTAAGCCTAGATCTAGCCCACGCTTTGCATCCGGTGGTGGGCAAGAGAGAAATTCATCAACTGTAATGCACCCCAACCACCGGGCGCAAAACATGGGCTAGATCTAGGCTTAGGAGGGTGATTTTTTTCTCATCCTCTCTCTTTAAAATTCTCCATCCACTTCCATCATCTAAAAAAGCAAGATCTCAGGTGATTTTGTCATGGCTTGGTAAGTTTATCCCTTTCATACTGATTTTGGCTTTAAAACCCAAGTGCTGGGAAGAGGGCTTTTCCAAAGAGAATATTTCCCTGCAAGCAAAGAGCTCTGATACCAGTGCCCAAAACCAGGCAAGAGCCAAGCAAAAAGGGGGGAAATAAGAAAAAGAGAGAAAAGGACGGGGGAATGACTGGATCTGGACGAGGGAGAGAAGGGAAAACAGACTGGGGAGGGGGATTTTTTTTATGTCCAAATGGATCCTTTATTTGGGAATGTTATCCTCTGCTTTGCCCTACCACAAAAGAGGAGGGGTACAATAACATGGGAGGGATGGCAAAGGGCTGCCCTCCTGAGAGTGAAACCCCTCCCCCCATATAATGATGCGCCCACAATGGTGACAGACATTGGACAGAAGGCTATTGGGGTGCACAACCTTAAAGACACAATCTCCCCCAAAGAAAAAAAGATAAAGAGTGCTAGCAGCAAAAATGGGAGCTTTGTTCCAAGGGTTTTTTAAATGCGTTTTTGGGCGATTTACTCTTCAGAAAGTGCAGGAAGCAAATTTTTAATGGGGCCAAAAGATTTTCAAAACGTTTTCAAAGCTCAATAAAACCCCGGTGGGAATGACACTTTAATAGCTTTGTTATTGTTTTTTAGTAGTTTCTTTTTAACTTTGTTTTTGTTGTTTTTACTATAACACACTCCGAGATCTTCAGATGTAGGGTGAGTTTCTGTCCTTAGACTTACAGACATGACAGACAAGGAGAGGGAAATAGGAAGGGGAAAGAAAATAGGAAGTATTTTAAAGGGTAGATGATGTTCCAACCTCTCCTCTCAAATAAAGTGAGTCTTTGAGCCTTAATGGTGGGATTTGGGAGGAGACACCATTGGAGGGCAAAGGTATAGCTTTGCAAAGCTGCAATAGCTTGATTTGCCCTTCAATTTTAAGGTTGATGTTTTTGAATCTAGGCCACAGTTGCTAGTGAAACAGGATATGTGGGCTTAGGTAACTGAATCATTACATCACAAACACAGTTATTTTCATCTGATTGTTAACCTTCTGAACTTTGCAATGAAACTTATATCAGTTTCTGCAGGTTATAGAACAAAGTCTATACAACAGTTGTTTTGGTAATTGCAGCTGCAACAAATAAAACTGTGATCTTTAAAGTTGAACAGTATAAGGGGAATAGACGCTTTAAGACTTAGGTCCCTATCAGATATTTTGTTTTTGGATCACAGAGAACAATTTCTAGGCATTTGGCCCGTCTTCCAGTGTTGGTGCGTGTTTCTCTGAAATGTGCTGTGATCCGTGCTTTTGGCAACGAGATAGTGTTTATGTGATTAAAAAGGAAATCTTAAACTAATTTTGTGCTGGATGCAATTTCCTGCGATTCTCTTGATCCAACTTGCACTACTTTCAAAATATTCCAAATTTCCTCCCAATCTTAATAACAAAAGAAATACATTTTCTTCTGCTCAAAAGAAAATATTTACCTTTTTTTATTAGTGTACTGTGATAAACCTAAAGTGCTACCATTGTCCATTAGGAAGTTAGAGGAGAAATTGCTCTTAGCCTATAGTCTTCTGTCTCTTTTCCCCTCTCCAATTGAGAGTAAAGGGCAGGAAATGATTACAATTAAATTACAAATTTTAAATGAAACAACTTTTTTAAAAAGAGAAGGGAGTTCCTTTAACATAGTCAAGGTGTTTTGCACCTTTATTTTTATTCCCCCTCTGACTTTTCATCTGACCCAGCCTTCATCAAACAGGCAACTTCCTGGGGTTTCAGACTTCAACTCTCAGCAGTTTCAGGGTGTTTTTCCACTGCAGCCCTTAGATCCAGATCTAAGAAGATCCGGATCTAAGGATCTTCTAAGGATCTAAGGATCTAAGGATCTAAGGATCCGGATCTAGTAGATCCGGATTAAGAGAAGCACCCAATGTGTTTGCACCCATGTGGGGAATCCGGGTCAACCCACAAGGGGTCGGTCCATTACCCCAGGTGTTTTGGGGGGCAGGGGGGGCAGTCTTCAAATTCACTTTGAAGTCACTTCGAAGTCTGTGCAAAATAGCTCCGGAGTGCCTTTGAAGTCTGTGCTGATCTTCGGAGTGAACTTCGAAATGACTTTGGAGTCACTTCGGAGTCACCTCAAAGTTCACTCCGAAGATCAGCACAGACTTCAGAGGCACTCTGGAGCTATTTTGCACAGACTTCGAAATGACTTCGAAGTGACTTCGAAGTGACTTTGGAGCCTAGGTTTAAGGGGGGCAATGGGTGCATCCCCGCCCCCTAGCCTCATTTGGACCCCATTGGCTCCCTTTAATCCAGATTTTCTGGCAGAAAGCCCCATTGTAGACCCTATTAATGGGGTCTACAGAAAATCCGGATTAAAGCCCAAAATGTACCCATTAGATCTGGATTTCCCCCATGGCAGTGGAAACAATCGGGTCCCAAATGGGTGCTGTGGTGGAAATGGGATCATCCGGCTCACACCCAAATGGGTCCTAAATGGGTGCAAAAATGGGTACTTTTTGACAGTGGAAAAACACCCTCAGTCAGCTTTGCCATGCTGGCAAAAAGAGACAGATCAATATATTTCAAGACACCATCTAACACATGCTAATTAGGCCAACCAGAGATCATCAAGTGGAAGGGGGAAAAGGAGAACAGGAAGAGGAGTTGACTTTTATATCTGGCTTTTCTCACTCTTAAGATGACTCAAAGTGGCTGACAAACCTTCTGTTCTTCTTCCCACAACAGACACTCGGTGAGAGAGGTGGGGCTTCAAGAGCTCAGAAAGAGAGCTGTGACTAGCCCAAGGTCACCCAGCTGGCTTCATGTAAGAGTGCGGAATCAAACTAGGAGACTACCAGATAGGAGACCTACTGTACATTCTAAACACACAACCCAGGGTACACAAAGTTTCCCTTCCCTCCCCCAAAGTGAGTTGAGTTATCAAGGATGGTTCTACTAGTGAAGTAAGTATGTGGTGCTTCTACAGCCCTATGCCAATCCTTAATCCAAAAGAACTGGCTCCAACTTCCATCTCCATATCCTGTCCACCTCTGGCAAGGCCAAGTAGGAAACATCATCATCTGGTGCCACAGCTTCAACTTACCTTTACCAGCAGACGCTTGCCTCAGTGATTCAAGCCCTTGCTATCTCACAACTGGACTACTGTAACCCAATGCAGCTGGAGCTACCTTTGAAGAAATCTCCCATTCAACCAAATGCAGCAGTCCATGGACCAACTAATCAGAGACAATATGACAGGGTAAGAGGACGGGATTTTCAGATTCACCACTGCATTGTTTGCTCAGCTCAATTTAAGGTGGTGATATTATCCCACCAAGTCTTACAGTGTTCAGCACCAACCATATTTATTTATCTGTTTTAAACATTTTATATACTATTTATCATTTTTAAAAAATCTCAAAGCAGTTTAGGAAGAACTTAAATGTTTTCTAGGTCCCAATTCCCTTTACTTTATTACATTCTACAGACCAAATCTGCAGCCAAACCTCCTTTCCAAATAACGTGATCAGAATTACACCAACTAAGAATTACACCAACCTTTCTATAAAAGGTTATCACAAAACTGAATATTGTATGCATCAGATCTGCACCCCAAAGCTTTGCGTATCTACAACTCTAGACCCTCCCCCCTTTGCCAGTTGAAATCCGTATGCCTGGCTCATTCATGAGGTCTTAAACTTCTTGGCCCATGTTGGAGTGTGGGATCTCTGCTCCGCTACAGAGTATGGAATCAAGAGGCTCTGAAGGGGACTATGCTATCCACTGGATGAGGAGAAAGGTAGATGTGAAAATATCCTAAGATGTCAAGATGACACAAAGTGTGCTGAGAGCCTTGGAGCCCAGAACAATGCAATGGGACAGTCTCCAAGACCCCTTTCCCTTCTTCTGTCTTTACCCTGAAATCAGAAAGCCTTAACAACACCCTGCATATATCTGCCAGACTGCAGCAGGAGTAGGACCATGGATAATAATATTTCAACCTTTGATTTTTGCAGATAGATGACAAAAAGAATCTAACTGAAGCCATTTTGCATTCAGCACGTGAAGGGGAAATATACATTTGGGACACTGGCAAACTTTGAGGTTTATCAGTAGGACTGACCAGCAACAAGGGAAAATCCAGTCATTCAATAATGGCTCTCACCAGGAAATCCACAAATATAATTAAGAGAAACAGTAACAGTTTAGTAAAAGAGTTAACATAATTAGCACCTTCTGTTTTCATTTTGCATAAAGCAGTCTCTTTCTTTCTATCCTTTTCTTTCTTGTAACTTTATTGAATGAAATCCTTGCAGTTACATAGAATTCACAATGACATTTTGCAAAATAATAATCCAGAAATATATCCAAGAATATATAAATCAATGTATTTTAGAGAATAATTAGGAAGAATAAGGTTATATAATTATTAACTACAGTATATAAAGAAAATACCAGTTTAGAAACAATAATATATTGCATATTGTATTGCATATTGTATTGCATATAATATAATATAATATAATATAATATAATATAATATATTGTATTGTATTGTATTGTATTGTATTGTATTGTATTGTATTGTATTGTATTGTATTGTATTGTATTGTATTGTATTGTATTGTATTGTATTGTATTGTATTGTATTGTATTGTATTATGCTGGTTATGCCATACAGACAATAACATTTTTTCTATAAAACTCCTTTGGTTTTAAGTCTCTTCCCCATCGTCCCAGGAATCTCTTGCTAAAAAGAACATGCATACCCCATGCTAGAGCCTCTAAATATACCCCCTCCTCTTACCTCTCTGTTGTGAGGAATGTTTTAGGCTGCATCTCCAAACAAAGTAAAATTTTAAAAAGTGGCTCAAAAGCAATTTAGAAGTGGTAGTATCTCCATGCTAGTACCTTAATCCATATCAAAGGCCAGAAAACCCACTTCCAAAATGCATTCCCTGGCTTTCAATGTGGATTAGACCTAAGATGGGGATGCTAGCGATCACACATAATCACCTCTAAGCTGCTTTTGTGCTGCTTTTTTAGATTGTGTACTAATGGGGCCTTAGGCCTTCGCTGCACTTATCTCTGTTTGATCTGGATCCATAGATTCAGAATAACTGGACCTACTGATCCAGGTCATGTGGAGGTGTGGCTGGATCAGTGCCGTTTGCATTGATAACACTGATCTGTTCCATGTTTCCCTGTGGCTGCAAATCTCCCACACACAGAAATACAAACTGTCATGATGCCCAGCAATCCTGTAAGTGCCTGCCCTCTCTAGGAGTAGCTTGGCCCTGTTAGGATGCTGAGTTCGTGCAACGGCCAAGTGAAAACTACAGAGTGGACACAAAACACTGGTAGCAAGCGTTTCAACAGTAAACTAAAACAAGTTTATTATTATACACAAGCAATACTAGAAAGATAATAAGGTTCAGGTAGTTGTTGGCTTAACTCAGTAAGTCTCTTAAGGTTAGGAGCTACCCCTTTCCCTAAAGGAAAATAGTTCCTTTTTTAAAAGACAAAACCACGTTCCTCCCCCCTCTGGCTTGCTCTGCCACAGCTCAAGCCAAGCCAGTGTACCAGAACGTGGCTCTAGATGATCACAAGGCCCAGTTTGTCCTTGCTTGACCGATCATCCAGCCTAGTCAGTTGCTAGTGAAGTCTCCCTCAGAGCCACAATCCTCACGATTTTCTCCTTCAGAAATCACTCAGCCAAAAGACCAATGGTCAGCTACTGGTCCAGCTCCCTCAGGTTCAGCTCTCTTCGGTTCCCTTCAGCTCTTGTCCCAGCAGGAAGACCCCTGGTCAACTACTGGTCCGGCTCCTTCAGGATTCAGCTCTTCTTCTCCTTTCAGCTCTTGTCCCAGCATGAAGACCTAGTCTGCTGTACTCTGTGTTCCTTTATACCTTTTTCCCCTTGGCCCTGATTGGCTGTCACCCCCTGGGGAAAACTGCTGCAATAAACGCTGCTGGAAACTCCTGTTAGAAACTCCTGTCCCTCACGCCTGATTGGTGGGAACTCCTGTTCTAGCCCCCTCCAGCTCTAAGATCCCCGGACAGCTTTTCCCTCCAAATACCAGCTGCAGCCAATCATTGCAGCAGGGCCCGCACAGGATTTCCCGCCCTTTTTGCAGCCTCTGCCCAGGTCTTGCAACAAGCTGTTTGCAACAAGGCTGGCTATTGCAGCTTGCTAGAAGCCTGCAATGACAGAAAGCAAAGCAGTTTGCAGCCTGTACCCTGAAACCATCACACAAAAGTACCTAGCTTCAGAGTTTGGGGGGATGTTTTTGAATGGATCCCCTGTAGTTCTGGATCATAGATGTGTGCCATGTGCACACTTTCTGTGATCCATAACAAGGCCCTTGGATCTCTAGTGGACCCAATTAAACGGCTCCACAACAGATCTGGATTAATGACCTCTTAATCCATATTTAGCTCCATCTTGTACAGATACAGCAGGACTGGGGGTGGACCTCCTTGATTCTCATCAACATGCAAATGGGAGGCCCTTAATCTGGATGAAGAAGGTCCTTAATTTGGATCTAAAACAAGTGCAAAAAGGGCCTTAGCTGTGTGGAGAATGTTTCCCGCATCTGCTGATCTGAAATGTTCATTTGAAATGAACTATATGGTTGTTTGTGAAAACTAGCCACTTCAACAGGTGCCAGGCAGTTACTGGCAACTAATTTGTCTTGGTTGTGGTGCTTATTGTTCACAGATCATTTGAGAAGAGGTTGAAGAGCTAACTGCACCTAAACAGACCGCTGAAGTGCCTTAATCCACTACTCAGTAGATAGAACACAGATTACCTGGTTTATTTAGTTAGTTTGATTAATCCTGCTTTAATATTTCCATTAACCATTTAATTCAGTTTAAACTTGGCACTGCACTGTAATAAGTCCTTTCAAATATTGACAGAAAGGAAAGTAAATGCCATTCAGCCTTGTAAATCTGTTTTGCAGCCAACGTCCTTAGAGACCAGGGACTGCTGCTATTATAATTTATTTATATATTAATAGAAATCTCGCTTTTATGACCAGTTTCTCATGCCCAGCCATTTAGAAAATAATAAGATTTCCCCTAAATTGCATTCTTTGTTTGTTAATGTTTGAAGATTCCTAGTAAAAAGTTTTATGGTTCACGTGTTAGAAAAGAGGAAATCCAGTTTCTCTCACATGAAACAAGGGAAGGAATTTTTGGTTTAAATTATCTGTCTGATAACTAGTTATACGTAGGCTGCATCCAGACATTTATTCCCCTATATTTTGACATTCCTAAATAAAGCATAAAAGTTCCCCAGCTTGAGGTTGCAAGTTGGGGACATTTTCCCAAACCCCTTGAAATGAGCCTAGTAATGGGTCATTTTCTGGGTCCAAAATGGAACTTCAGTCACTCACACCATTGCTGGCCATCTGCATACCAGTAGCAGGAGCCAGAACATAGCTTAGCCAGTGCTTGGACCACTTTAAAGTGGCCTGTCATTGGTTTGCTCTCGAGAGCAAGGAATGGGCCAGGGGCAGGTGCTGTGCAAGCCCAGTGTGCAGACCAGCCATGCACTCCTATTCCACATGGTGGTGTATGGATTGTGACATCCAGAACATCTGGTGCAGTCCAATGAGGTCATGCCCTATATTCTACATCCATGCTGTGGTCTTCATTCTCTCCATGGAGCTCCCTACACCATTTTTGCAACCTCTGATAAACAAATGGAAAGAACATGAAGCAAGAAAAAGTACCATTTGTATTCTGAGTATAAAGAAGCATCTCATTATCCAGGCTTTAATGCTAGATTAGGAACCTAGAACCAGCTGATACCCAATCCAGCAGATAAATTAATAGAAGCATTTTGCATGTTATCCTTTATCACTGATTACAATGATGGCAGTGGAAAAATCATTGATAGAGCTGGAGCCTTTTCACCCTTGGAGAAAAGTTGAAGTCTGGGGCCAGCATGGGGCCTATGAGAAGCCACTTCTATCCCATAAGTGGCTCCATGCATGCCAGTCTGTCCCCTAGCCAGATAGTAGAAGAGCATTATAAAGTGCTCTACCACTATACTAGCCACCGTCTAGTACAAGGAGACATACACCAGAGGCTGATTCACACTTCGGCCTGTAGTTTACAATTAGTAAACATCTTGGCAGGTGCATCTGCACGTACAGGAGGAACTTGCAGCCCACAAGTGCCCCCTGCCTGCCCAGATGTTGCCTAATTGTAAACTAGCTGTGGTGCACCCAATCGTGCACTATAAGCACCTAACCTTCATATCCTTACCTTAAGCATCCAGCCAGTGAGCATCTGCAGTTCTTCTGACTGGCATGGTCATCTGAGCTGCCGCGCAAGTGCACTGGCAGCTCACATAACCCCCTGACATAACTGCACTTGCACAAAGCATCAGCGTCACCATAGCAATGGTGCTGATGTACACACAGGGTGCTGCACTGAAGGTGGTGGTGCCCTGCGGAGGAATGGCATCACAATCAAACACAGGTAAGTGATCAATCGCACTGGGGCTAGGCTGTCATTGACTAGTCATTGTGAACGCCCCTGTTTGCACCTCTCCCAGGCAAAGTGCAGATGCCTAATCCATCCCTGCCTGAGGAGGATGCCATCTCCTCCTGGGGGTGCTCTAGTGGTGGCAGCCTAGACCACTCTGCCCTCGAAGTGACTTTCCAGCCTGGCTGGGCACGGACATCTTAGATGATTCTTTGTGGGACTGGGGCCTTTTGTCAGCTGCTCTGGACTCCACTTGGCCTCAGCTGCCCCCAATTGCATTGAAGAGGCATGTGTGTGTGTGTGTGTGTGTTTATTTTGCAATGTTTTGTACGATGTGCAATTTTTATAACTTTTTTTTATTATAATATTTTGATTATTATTTTGCATTGTGTGTTTTCTGTTTGTTATAAACCACCTTGGGAACATTTTCCTTTGGAAAGGCGGAATACAAATAAAATGGAAATGAAAGAAAAATGAAATGAAATCCTCCATCTAGACGTCCCTAGGATGATCCTTTTTCTCATCCAGTCAGTCTTCCTACATTTTGGGGGCTGGGAGGAATAATTCTTATACAGACTACAACCATTTAGTGAGAAGTTCCATGCTGCCTTAACATTTTCCTCCAAAAGGATCCAGCGGACTTTCTTGCTGTAAGTGCCCACTTGGCCTGCAGAGTCAGTAATCAAGCTTTCTATTAGAATCCAATCTAGATTGGAGCTATTGCTTGATATGACTTTTTATTTTTTGAAAGGGACTTTTGAATCTACCAGGTAAGAATACAAAAGAGTCATGTATATCAGGAAGGAAAGACATTAAAGTGCAGTCTTGTTGCTGTAGTTGCAATTTCCTAGATTTGTTATCTACATATTGGGTCTCTAAATTATCTTCACAGTTCTTACTGCCACCTTCTGCAGAATTAATGAGGCTCTGTTTAACCTGCAAATCTTGAAGGTAGCAGAAAAGGGAAGGGGGAAGAAGGAGGGGAATTATGTTTTCACAGCCAAAATAGGAGTTCATAAATTTTCCTCAAACTGCTTCATGTTTATAATTTACATATCAGGCACATTGGCTCAAGTTACGGTAGAAGAATGTGGAATAGGTTAATAAAAGCAGGTGGCTGAAGTATTTGATAATTTCATAATTGTCTAGAATTTTTTATGAGCAGGGATGTATTGTTCCATAATAACAGTCTCCTTTAGGGGTGTTAAAATGAAATGCACTCAGGAAATGGAGCCGTGAACAAAGCTTTGATGGTGTTTCTATGTATTTTTTCCCCTCTCAGTTCAATATTATGTTAATTTATTTCTCCCCCCTTTACAATGTTCGAATATTTAAAACATATACAGCCCTACATTTAGAATATTTTCTAAAAGAAGAGGACTAAAATAGTAAAAGAAGAAATAAAGCAAAGAGAAAATGATATTCATTTTTCTTTTCAGTGTTATTGGGCTTAAGCCAAATATATATGTCATAAACTATAACACTTCAACTAAGGCAATTCTGCCAAAGTTACACTGTTGTGATCATTGATTTCAGCGACAACAGCCATGGCATTTGTCTTTTTACTGCCTGAGACCTAGTTTTCACTGTGTGTCTAGTTGTACCAGAGTCCAAAGAGGTGGGGATTTCACGAAATTGACAGTCCTTCTGTACAAAATATTTGCTCTTGATAAAAGTTTATGGGCATGTCCCCATGCAAGCTGTTTGGCTTGGAATGGGCGTGTATGGGACCGGGACCTGGTCCAAGATCAAATCTTGCCTGTCCCCATGGCATTCCTGGTAACGCAGGCTGGGTGCAGGCTGGGTGTGGATGCAGCCGTCCCCATGCATACCACGCCAAACCTTGGCATGGGGGAGCAGTGCTACCTCCTCTCCACCCCATCTCTACTCATTGGAAGCTGGATTGACATCACCCCACCACCTATGCCACCAGCTGAAAATGCCCCTGTGTCACCAGCTGAAAATGCCGCTTCCCCCCCCCCCTCCCTTATTGGCATAGAAAGCCAGGACTGGGCTGGGAGGCACAGAAAAAAAAATTAGTTTAATAAATTTTTAAATAATTTTTTAAAACCCAAAGTCACTACAAGGTTTAGTGGCAGTTGGGCAGTTAAGCAGTTTTGCACACCTCCGCTTCACCAGGAACCATGAGAACACCCAGCAAGCTTGAAAGGGAGAAAATCAAGCCATTATCATGATCGCCTTGGTGATCGGGAAATGGGAGTAGAATATTTGGAAAAAGGGACAAAAATCAAGCCATTATCCAGCCTGCCTTAGTGATGAGGAAATGGGGGTGAAACATTTGCCGTGGAAAAGGGACAAAAATTAAGCCATTATCCTGCCTGCTTGGTGATCAGGATTTTTTCTCTCCCAAAAAATGTCAGTGATTGTGATCTCCAATGCACAGGTCAGGAATGGCAAGCACACCCCACCTCCCAATGACACATGCACTAATCTCCTCACAAAATAGCCCAGGACTGTCCCCATGCTTGGGGGTCGGCTTACTAAGCAATGAGTGCCAGGACCCCAAACAGTGCCCAGACTTGTTTTTTGGGGGGGTACCAAATTTGGTCCTGGTCTGGTACAGTTTGGGGCAATTTGGTCCACAGAAATCAGACCAAATAAAAAATGCACGGGGAACACCCCTTGCCAAACTTGATTTCGGTACCGGACCAAACGGGCATGAAGATGCGCCCTATGAGACTAAGAAATAGCTAGATTAGAACCCTTTTTTAAAAGCATGTATAGATTTTTATTCTATTTCTTTGAATGTTGATTTTGTTGCTTTTGAAGAACATTATGTAATGCGTCCCCACCCAGACAACCACAGAAATGGCCATCTCAGTATCAAAGTGCACAACTGAAATTGGTTCCCTGGGGCTTTTAGGAAAGGAACTTTCATTCCTAGCCTTTGGAGCTTTCAGAGGCCTACTCAAAGTTTGGTAGATGGTGTTGTCCTGCACCATTCTGGCCATGGTCCAAAATAGCAGGCCTCATTTGTCCAGACTCACTGGTTTGGATCACAGCCTCTCAGTTCAGAAAGATCCATAGTCTCTGTGAGAGACTCCCACTGATACAGTTATTGTACAGTTATGTCAAGATCAACATAGAGACCAACAATGATCAGCATGTTCTCTCTATGCTTCTCATCTGGGCTTGCAGAGATACATGGAAGAGATCTAATTCCTAAACATGAAGAGAGCTGCAGGCGAACTGAACCTTCTTTCTGCAAACATTGGTTAACACCAGATTGATTAACATCATCAGTAATAATGCTGCCTACCCTGGTGGCAAAATGTCTAAAGAAAGAAAAGCTTGCAGAACTTCTACAAAGCAACAGCTAGACTGCTATAGCAACATTCAGCAAGTCCCACCAGTGACCATCATGGCAGCTTCAAAAGAGTCTGCAAACCAGTGAGAATAGCAGGGCAGCTTCCACCTGCAGCCTCCTGTCCTGTCTGCTGCTCACATGTTCTCCTCTTTTTTCCCTCTATCCCAATACATAGGTGGATAGAAGAGTTAGTGGGCAGTACGTACACCCAGGACTAGGAAAAGAATAAATCTTAGTAAAGAGCTCTCCATAGTAGGTAATAGATTGTTAAGTGGACAATTACCCAGAAACACATCTCCAAAAGAATAATCTCACACCACTAATGAAGAAGGCCCTTGGCCAAAAGAAAAGTTGTTGAAAACCCAATTGTGAAATAGCTAAACATTGTTATTCTTTTTACCATGTAAACACTCTTCCTCAAGAATAATTGAGCTTTTCATTGCAATGATTTATGAGAAATACTTGAGGATATTCTGCAGAGATCTATCTTTGTCATTTTTTTTTTTAAAAAAAACCCTCTATTGCCAGACTTACTAACATGGATAATTAAGTCTTCTTTGCTGCCTGCCTTGAAAACCCTCCATAGCCCATAAAGCTTTGAGAATGTCTATGCACCTACCCCACCTCACACCAGATTATCCACATTCAGACTTAAGGATGGGAACAGAGAAGTTCTCTTATTAGGGAAGTGCACAAATATTGGTAAAATTCATTATCCGTACAAATTCGGATGTTACGACATTTGTAGATTAACATTCATATGAATACGAATGTTTCGGAACATTCGTACAAATAGTTCATACATTCGTTAATCTGGGGATACATATCGGATATATATCGATACGTATGTATTGGTATATGATATGTATGCGTTTGTATAGGATCTACCGTATATCCAGCATCCATATCCAGGATCTGTATCCAAGATGTGTATCCATGATATGTATACATTCATGTTGGATATTTGTACAAATCCATACAAATACATTTGTATCAGAATCCTACCACACTGAGGAACAAGAAGAAGAGTTGGCTTTTCTACCCCGCTTTTCTCACTGATTTAAGGGGACTCAAAGTGGCTGACAAAGCTTCTGTTCGGGTGCTTCCACACAGGGGCTAATTAATACGGGTCTACTGCACCCGGATTTAGTAAAACCGGATGCCAGGGGAACCGGTTTCACCAAATCCAGATCCCCAGTAGATCCGGATTTAGGATGCGGATCTACCCCTTGCCCCATGCCGCCACACATGCAGCATAGATCCGAATTGGAGATGGGTGCTGTGTGGATGCAAAGCAGCCAACTCCCATCCGTGCCCCTGGGCTCTCCCCGGGCCCACCGTGATTGGCTTGCCGGAGCCAAGCATGGCTAGCCGGGGGAATCCTACCTTTCAGCTTGCCCTCGCCCCAGAAGCGGCAGATCGCCGCTTCTGGAGCCAGGGCAAGCTTCCCAAAAGCCTACCCTAGCCCACCCTGGGGGGAGCGCGATGAATCCCCTCCTTACCTCGTCATCATCGCCCTGAATCAGAGGGTCGGCGCCCAGGATGCAGTGCGCCTGCGTCCTGCAAGCCTCCTGAGTGGCTGGGGCTGCTACTGGAAGCCCTTGCCCTCAGGAGGCATTCTGCACAGGCGCATTGCCCTGACTAGATGGCGCACCTGCGCAGAATGCCTCCTGAGGGCAAGGGCTGCCAGTAGCAGCCCCAGCCACTCAGCAGGCGCGCAGGACGCAGGCACGCTGCATCCTGGCCACCAACCCTTAGAATCGGGGCGACGCTGACGAGGTAAGGAGGGTATTCGCCATGCTCCCCACAGGGTGGGCTAGGGTGGGCTTTAGGGAAGCTCGCCCTGGCTCCAGAAGCGGTGATCCGCCGCTTGTGGGGCAAGGGCGAGCTGAAAGGTAGGAGTCTCCCGGTTAGCCATGCTTGCCTCTGACAAGCCAATCATGGCAAGCCGGGGGAGGGCCCTGGGTAGGCACACTTGCGTCGTGTGGACGCATCCTAAGTGGATGCGTTTTCACGGCACAAGACCAAATAATATGTGGTGTGCCAAAAACACCCATTTAGCACACTTTAAGCACAATAGGTGCGGACGCACCTACCGGAAGTGTGCTAAATAGACCCCGCAAATGCGGACGCACCGCCGAAAACCGCTTTCAAAGTGGTGTTGCTGTGCGGACCCACCTCACCAGAAGTGTGCCACACAGCAACGCGTGTGCGGATTAGCCGCGGCGAAAGTGTGCTAAATGGGTGTTAAAGGGCCTGTACAGAAACACCCTTCTTCTCCCCACAACAGACACCCTGTGAGGTAGGTGGGGCTGTGAGGGGGATTTATTCGAACAAATTTCCTAACATTCATAACAAATTGAATGCCAAAAAACCCATTCATGCAGATCCCTCTCTTATGGCTATCATGAAGAACCTTTATAAAATACAGCAGCCAAACTATTGAGTTGAACTCATCGCTTCTTTCTATTTTAGGCTCATGCTCAGTGACCTTTTGATTTTGAACTGGCCCTTTGGTCGGCAGCCAAGGTGGTCTCTTCAAACATGAGACATATTTGATCGGTAGCAAAGAGTGCTGCTAAAAAATCAAGGATGCTTACCTTAGAAAAATCAACTATTTCAAAATACTATTTTGAGGAGTATATTACTGAAAGTTCCACTCATCAAGGATGTCCCTGGGTGACTTCTGTTTTTGAGATCAGGCATGCTATTTCAAAGTGTTTCCTTACAATAATATAGATTTGCAAAGTTGAAACAGTGGGAAAATTCTAATGGCCCAAAAGGGTGATGCCAAAAGAGAGCATAAATGACACCTAGAAGTACATCTGTTCCTGGGAAGCAGACAATTGCAGAGCAAGAAAAACTGGTAGGGAAATCTGATGTGCCATGCAGAAGGACAGCAAGAGCAGAACCGGCTACCAGTGCCATTATGCAAAGGAATGAAAATAGCCCACTTCTGGGGCCATTTCTGGTGCTTCATGCAATGGTCTCAAGTAGAAACTTTGATGCAGGGAAAGTTTCATTCCCTGTCCTCAAATTTTGCAGGGGGGGGGGGGGAAACACACATGCAAAGCAGAAGCCCTCTAACATTTGCCTTGACCAGAGCAAAGTCCTCCTAGCCCAGGAGCAAAGCATCCAGTGCTCACATTGATCCATCCACCCACCCACCCACCCACCCACCCACCCATCCATCCATCCATCCATCCATCCATCCATCCATCCATTTATATTTCTTCCCCACCTTATACCCAAAGATCTCAGTGTCCCTTTTGAATTCACTTAGCTAAGAAAAAGCAACTTGTGATAAATGCCAATTGTCCAGTCTTCATTCTAGCTTCCTAAATAGCTGGGCTTCTTATACAATTTTACCCAGTATTTTTACTTTTAGTACAATGATGGAGTAACTTCTGCCCAACCACAGTCAAATAATCACATATAGCACATGTGCACACATGCACAAACACAGGCACCAATTTTGTTTGCTTGTCTATGTACATTTCCTTCATTTATCGTATGCATATGGAACTCATAGGGTAGCCACAGAGACCCAGTTCCAATAGTTCTAGGTAGAGTAGGGTACCTAGAGAGTAGGGTAGAGTTTGTTCAATCCCCCAAATGAATTGGGCTTTATTCAGATGAAGGTTTTAAAAAAAGTTATCTCAGCAATGGTACTGTAGAAATTTGCCACAGGGGAGGGAGGTATACTGTTTACATGGCTGGCATTTCTGGACCTCTGAATCTTCAAAACTGTGGAACAAATGTTTTGCAGCTGGAAATGTTCTGAACTTGTTGGTTATCTGCCAGACTGGAAATGACCACAGACGTCAGCCATTTTGGGGTGCAATAGGTAACCACACTGAGCAGAGATTGTTCCCAGTAAGTCACATCTGCCATTACTGCCTCACTACACAGCCCTCAGAGTCATGTTTGTGTACTGCATGCGGGATGCACCCAAAGGCAGATTTCACTCCTCAGGGGTAGCCTGCCGGTGTTGTTGCAGCCTTGTGCGGTAGTTATGAAAAAGTTGTTCCTCTCATCCATTCAATTTACGTCAGAGGAATATCAAATAAAAAATTGACATACCTCTTAATGGGCACATCCCCATGCACATTTGGTCTGGTACCGAACGCAGGCTCAGCAAGGGGTGTCTCCAAGCGTTTTGGATTTGATCTGCAGAAAGCGGACAAAATCCTCCCAAACCATGCCAGACAAAGACCAAATTTGGTACCCGAAAAAACAAGTCTTGGCACAGTTTGGGGTTCCGGCATGCATTGCTTGGCAAGCCAAGACTGCACATGGGGATGGTCCTGGGCTATCCGGGGAGGAGATTGGTGCTCATGTCATTGGGAGGTGGTGTGTGCTTGCCGTTCCTGCCCCTGTGCATTGGAGATCGCAGCCACTGACATTTTTTGGGAGTGGAAAAATCCTGATTGCCAAGGCAGGCAGGATAATGGCTTAATTTTTGTGCATTTTCCACTGAAATATTTCCATCCTCGTGTGACGGTTTCTGGGTACAGGCTGCAAACTGTTTTGCTTTCTGGCCTTGCAGGCTTCTTGCAAGCTGCAATAGCCAGCCTTGGTGCAAACAGCCTTTTGCAAACCCTGGGTTTTGAGGCTGCAAAAAGGGCGGGAAATCCTGTGTGGGCCCTGCTGCAATGATTGGCTACAGCTGACTTTTGGAGGGAAAAGCTGTCCGGGGATCTGAGTGCTGGAGGGGCTAAAGCAGGAGTTCCCACCAATCAGGAGTTTCTAGCAGGAGTTTCCAGCAGCATTTTATTGCAGCAATCTTCCCCAGGAAGTGACAGCCAATCAGGGCCACAGAAAAAAGGTATAAAGGAACACAGATTACAGCAGACTATGTCTTCGTGCTGGGAGAAGAGCTGAAAGGAGCAGAAGAGAGCTGAATCCTGAAGGAGCTGGACCAGTAGTTGACCAGGGGTCTTTTGGCTGGAAGATCTTGAAGGAAGACTTCACTAGCAACTGACCAAACTGGATGATCGGTCAAGCAAGGACGGGCCATGCCTTGTGATCATCTAGGGCCACGTTCTGGTACACTGGCTTGGCTTGAGCTGTGGCCGAGCAAGTCAGAGGGGGAGGGACGTGGAGAGGTTTGTCTTTTAAAAAAGGAACTATTTTCCTTTAGGGAAAGGGGTAGCTCCTAATCTTAAGAGACTTACTGAGTTAAAGCCAACAAATACTTGAACCTTATTTTCCTTTCTAGTATTGCTTGTGTATAATAATAAACTTGTTTTAGTTCACTGTTAAAACGCTTGCTACCAGTGTTTTGTGTCCACACTGTAGTATTCACTCGGCCATTGCATGAACTCAGCATCCTAACAGGGCCAAGCTACTCCTAGAGAGGGCAGGCACTTACTGGAACGCTGGGGATCGTGGCACCTCGTTTCCTGATTGCCAAGGCAGGCAGGATAATGGCTTGATTTTTGTTCCAGTTCCAAAAATTTTCAACCCCCATTTCCCGATTGCCAAGGTGATCATGATAAAGGCTTAACTTTCTCCCTTTTAAAACCGCTGGACATTCTCGCGGTTCCCAGTGGAGCAGAGGTGGGCAAAACTGCTCAAGCACCTAACTGCCACTAAACCTCATAGCGGCTTTCAGTCTTTTAAAATTATTTATAAATTTATTATTGTTATTAAGCTTTATTTCAACTTTTTCCCATGTCTCCCAGCCCCATCCTGGCTTTCTGTGCTGCTAAAAGAGGGGAGATGCGGCATTTGCAGCTGGCAGCACAGGGTGGGCTGACATCAATCTGGCTTCCAATGTGGAGAGAGGAGGCGGAGAGGAGGTGGTGTTGCTCCCCTGTGCCAGGGTTTGGCGTGGTTTGCATGGGGATGCCTCCATCCGTGCCCAACCCACACCCAGCCCACATTGCCGGGAATGGCATGAGGATGGGATGTGAGCGATCTCAGACCCGCTCCCGGTCCCATGCATTCTGATTCCGTTCCAAACGGCTTGCATGGGGACGCAGCCAATCAGTGTTTTCTACAGCATGTTGCTTTGTCCAACAAAGGTTTCTCTTAGGTGTGCCCAAATTCCATCCTTCTAGAGGCTGGATGTGGGCATTCCAGTGGAGAGTGAGAAGGCCTTTCCCACATTACGCTTTAGGGGGTAAGTGACTGGTAGCACGGGATTCTAGTCCACCCCCATTCATAGGGGATTATGGGAAAAAGAGCACAGTTTTTTTTTAAAATCATTTTTTAAGGTAATGATGATCAAGTTAACAAGATCATGCCAACAAGTGGAAAAACTTGGAAAATCCTTTATGCAGAAACATGTTTACACAGGAGAGAAAAACAGAAAAAAGGGGGGAAAGCCACCAGAGATTGGCAGCATGTGTGAATCAATCATTTATCGTGGGAGAGAGAGTTTGGGTTTGTAGAGGCAGGAGAACTCATTGTACATTGGAAATGGAACTCCTTTAGGTGTATCAGAAAAACATTAAGTGCAAGCAGATTTCCATTATTTCCAAAAATATGGAAACCTGTGATTCCTTGTTCTCAATGTGGGAGGAAGCAGAAGGAAAGGACATCTGCAAACCTGGAGGAGGATGGTAAAGAAAAGCTGAAGTAGGAGAACAAGCAATAATAGCCTCATGTCAATTAAGAAATAAAAAGGCAATTGGAAAAGCGGGAAGTCACATACATACTAATATTCTTATTTCCAGAAACCTGAATTGAGGAAATAAGAGTAAACAAGTAATGAGAAATATAGTGAATCACAGAACAGAAATCATTGCTAGGGGCATTTTAATAATCACAGAGATGGAAAGGTGGGTCAGACCAGTGACCAATCGATTGGTAGCTTTCATTGTCAGAGGAAGCAAGTCCTGATGTGGAAGCAAATGCAAGTTGCAGGGTGACAACACCATGGCCCTGGTCACATCTTTCGTTCAAGATAACTTCAGGTCGTCTTCTGCTCACGCTACTCAAATTATTTTTATTCAATTTGTCTTCCAAGCCGGCTTATCCCAGTCAAATCATATTAACCGGAGTCCTCTTTTCCAGAGGACTCAGCCCATCCTGGCATGCCAGGACGTCTTCTCTTCCTCAATGTGAGAGGATGGAAGGGGGGGGAGGAGAGGGGACAGCCTAAGGGAGGCTGAACCATGCTGTGGTGGGTGGAGCCCAGTCTTTCTTTTCATCCAATGTCTACAGGAAGGCCGCACATGTGGAGTCTGTGAGACACCTCCCCTTCTCTGCTCAGTTTATGTGTATGATTCCTCTATCTAGTGTTTTTCCACTAATTTATTACTATTTTTTTAAAAAAAATCACATGGAGAAGAAAAGCACATAAAAAAGGAAAGGGGTGTGAAGGTGGGGGAGCAGGATTAAAAAAGAACACCTCCCTTGAGTGACACAATGGCATCAAATGAGAAAGGAGATAGATTTGATGCAGCAAAATGGGTGGAGAGCCAAGAGTTCCATGGAGAAGGCTCAGGACAATCATGAAGCAAGATGTGAGTGATGCAGCCCAAAGTAAGAATGGCTTGCGGATGACCTATAACAATCTAGGTGTGAACAGAACTGATACACCCTCCGTTCAAATTATGAATAGGACGTCCTGTCTCATATAGGTGTGCCCAGGTCCCATATGTATTAACTTTGGTTCAGAAGACCACCTGTATGAACATCTATGCAGAAGGCATTTTCATTGTATGCCTAGTGATGAGATGCTTCTTCCTGAAGAAACAACCTGAAAAAGTCATATCTGATCACCACACTCTCAGTCAGTCTTTGAAGCATGATTCAATTATAGCCATACAGCAAAAGTTCTCCTTCGAAGTTGCTAGTCTTTGGACAGTAGCTATTAGAGGGAAGTTTCCGATAGCCTTCCTGGTAAAGACAGGATTAAAATATCACAACCAGGGACTGTTGATGCCTTGGACAAGAACATGACTCACCCATGTTCTAAAATATGACTCATTCTTCTAAAACATCATGTGAGGAACATGCAGATGAATATGATGCATCATCACTATGGCAGCCCCCCGCCCCCCACGGGGCCTGCCACTGTCTACACTATCATGCAGATGGCAGGTAAATATTCCAGGATATGATCCAGAATAAAGCCCAGTGCAGAAAAGGCCATAAATTTGTAATATTTTTATTTGGTAGATTATGGTAAGATAGAGAAAATGTTGGTGAAATTACTGATAACCACAGGCACAAAGAAAAGTTTAGAGGGAAAGATAACGGGTGCAATAAGAGAGCTTTTTTCAAACACCTCTTTTACAAAATGTAGCTTTTCTATAACTGTCCAACAGGTTTTCAAAGAATACAGTGGTACCTTGACATACGAGTTTAATTCGTTCCGTAACCTTGCTCTTATGTCAAATCGCTCGTATCTCAAAGCAATTTTCCCATTAATCCATTCCAGCTCCCAAAATACCACCTCAGTTGTTTTTGTTATGTACTGTACTGTATTTACATACTCGTATCTCAAATCTTGCTCTCATCTCAAAGCAAAATATCACTCGCTCAGCGGCTTGTATCTCAAAACACTTGTATGTCAGGGCACTTGTATGTTGAGGTACCACTGTAATAAGAAAATATTATTTCATGTTGCTGTTCTTTTGCCTCAGAGTCTGGCAATGCCTCCATAGCAACAAGTGTCACCCCTCATTGGCTACCACTAACCTGGATTTCTGGGTCTCTGATTGGTTAACAGACCTTTGCAACCATTTCCAGACAGAGATTGGCTATAGAAGCCTCCATAGCTTCTTGCTCCATCCAGCTCAAACAGTGAGTCATTTGGAAATGGGGTGCACAAACAGAGGTCTTCTCCGGACTAGCAGAATAAATCTGCAGTTGAAGGGAAAATCCACAGCTTACCTGCTGTGAAGTGACTTCCTGCCATCCTCACTAAAGCAGCATCCCCGTAGCTTCCTCATTGGAAGCTTTGAGAGTTTGCACTGGTGCACGTGTCACATGGGATGAGGCAGGCAATTGGAACTGAGCTGCCCTCCCAGCTCTCGTTGGCTGTTCTCACCGTCCTGTCTGGACTGGTGGGAACTTTCAAATTTTATTAATACTGTGCACAGAATGCTGTTATATCAGCATTATATAAATTCACAGAAGAATCACTATAATGCGATGCCACTACAAGGTATCACCCGTCATGTGTGACGGCTCAATCTTGGCTTTGCATTCCAATGCACAGTATTAAGAAGTCTAGACCCACCCAGGGCCTTCAGGATGTGGAGGGGGTAGTATGTCTTTTATGTCTACCCCTTGAGTTTCAAATTTACCCCAGGGCCACCTGTGTTACCCTGTTGATTGCAAAAAATACACACACACCTGATCTCACCCATGCCAAACCCATATAGAGGCTATACAAGCCTATAACCAATACAAGCTGAGAAAAAAAAACCTCTCAGTATTAAGTCTCTTGTCTTCAGTAGAATCAAAGATACTTCTTGATTCATTTCCTCTACAAATTCTAATGGTCATCTCTAAATCTGCTTATCTCAATCCAATTAGTAGCCACAGAGAAAAGAAATCTATTTTGCAATCCTGTAGTGCTAGAAAACAGATGCCAGGCTAAGCCCACGGTATATGCCATGCATAGCAATATATGTTTCCTCTCACATGGTGACCCCCCCCCACACACAATTTATAGATGTTTTGTGCAGTCATCTTATTATGCAGTAGATGCACACTCGTTTCTCATTTTCTGCACACCATTCACCCATCTTAGCGCAAACCTGTGCTACTGCTGTGAAGACATTGTGTTTTACCCAAAGTTCATGGAAATTGCCATTTTCCTTTCTATTACCCAAACCGATGTTAACCCTAAGCTGTCTTCATTCAGGCTTCAGCCTCTGGCCTCCATTTTAAAACTTAAGGCCGTGTCTTCACGCAACCTTATCTCGAATTCAAAACTTTTTTAATCCTCGGAGTCCACACGGCAGTTTGGCTTAACACACTTTCTCCGTGTTAAACCACCCCAAAGCGTGATGAATCTCAATCCTGATTTCAACAGGTCTCATTCCAGATCGTGCGCTTGAAACGTTTTACATTTTTTACTGTGGGGACAGTACCATTTTAAGAGATGAGAATCCATGTTTAGGGTTTCCCTCTCCCAATAGCTTGCTTCCAAAGACAGTGATTTCAGTGTAAAAATCCACTTAACAGCGATCGCTACACTGTAGCGCTGGAACCACTTCACACCTTGATGG
The DNA here is from genome assembly GCA_023333525.1 of Aspidoscelis tigris stejnegeri. Lineage (NCBI taxonomy): Eukaryota > Metazoa > Chordata > Lepidosauria > Squamata > Teiidae > Aspidoscelis > Aspidoscelis tigris. The sequence goes on along the minus strand of JALMGA010000002.1, from coordinate 50,915,595 downwards.
TTGGAATAACAATGTTGCAATTTTGCACAATTCTTGCTCTTTGGAGTTCTGACTTTAGAAAGGGAAAGGGAGGAAAGCAGCTGAATGTGAATGTTTAAAGCAAAGGGGCTTTAGTTGCCGCTGCTGCTGTGTGCCCTGAGCAGTGGGGAGAGGAGGGGAAAGAATCACTGGCTGGCTGCCCACTGCCATTTTTCCTCCATCCATGGAAGCGGCAGCCACCCAGCCACCCAGCTAGGCTCCATGAAGAGGTCCCTTATGGGTGGCGCGTCCATGCCAGGAGGAAGAGGGCAGGGCAGCCCTGAAAAGCGGCTTTTTAAAAGTAGCCACTTGAGTCCCACCTTGAGTCACGTATGCCACATACGATCCTCAGAATCTAGATCCAATGTGATTAAGTTAAAAGTAATGGGAGCAGGCAAATTCGCGTTTGCATCCGGTTCTATTATTTCGGTTTAGGGAAAGTGAAATAAGCTTGCTGTGGGGATTCGCCCTAAATGTCCTATGCTGAAAAGGCTATTCCTTCAACATTACTGTTTCTTTTCAAAAAGTCTGTTCTTGTTTAGATTTTCTAATTCTTAAGGAATGATCTAATTCTGCTCCCCAGAAACAAGTTTGCACCTAGCCAAAAAACAAAAAAGCAAATAACACATCTGTTACAATGTCAGATGTTAAAGGTGACTAGCTATAGCTCAAGGCAAAACATAAATGGATGTTTTGCTATTTCATGTACAGTAGTAAACCGGAAAATGCCAGTTGAATCTGCTTTCAGGTTTACATAATAATGTATGAAATGGCCCAATGGATTAGAGCCATGGTTCATGTAGTCCAGCAAGCTGTCACCAACCAAGCTGTCAGCTATATGAGGAAAACCCCTAGCAGGACTTGAGTCCATAGCCTGCCTTCCTCTAAGTCTCCTTGCAGCAGCCATGTTACCATCAGGTCTAACAGGTCTAACAACCTTTGATGAACTGGTGTACAACTTTTTGAAACCATTCAGGCTGGTGGTCAATACCACATCTCATCTCATAGTATCGAATTTCAAGTTAAACTATCCATTCTGTTAGAAACAAACAATGTCTGCCTGTCCTGATTTTTACAGGATTCATCTTCCAAGTTCTGGCATTTTGGGTACGGAATAAAACTTTCTCCTTATCTACTTTGTCCACACTGTACATAATTTTTTACATCTCTATCATGTACCTCTCACTTGCCTTCTTTTTGACCTTTCCTCGTGGGAAATCTATTCTAGATCCTTGATCATTTTACTCACTCTCCTTTGAACTATTTTCTAACTCTGCTCAATCTTTTACCTCTGTGACAATTTTGCATTTGTGTGCAACACAACCCTTCCCATGAGGATGAGGCTAATGGAGGCAGATGCACTGCATGGAGAGGAGGACTGCTAAAAGATAAACTCCCTGCACAATTTATACCAATCTCACCTACTCAGGAGAAGGTTCCAAGTGCTGCAGACCAGAGAGCCCAGTGCTGTCGAGTGAAGGCCCTGACAATCCTGGGACTCTAAATTGGGCAAAGAAAACTCAGCCTAACCCTAGATAGACAGGGAAGGGGAAACAACTACCGCTTTCCCAATCCATTGGAGAAAAAGAAGTGAAGATTCTGTGGTATTTATGGAATAAGCAACTAAGCTGAGCCAAAGAACTATTTTATTTTTTATTTTGCTGATGAGAACCTTACTTGCCAGATGCAACACTCACAACCAACTACATTAAAATGATTGGTGTGAAACTGTATTTCACAAGGGATGAAGCTATCTGCTTGTCACATATCTGGCCCTTCACAAGAGACTCTTTCATCTCTTGAGGTTTCCCACTGTGTATTTTAACTGTCACCAGGAATTCTGGTAGCAAATAATTTTGGCACCGAATGGCTGCAGCAAGCTTCCCAATATGTCATTGTCAGAGCTCCTTCCAGTCCCTGAAATACCAAGAGTCCCATCTGTCTTTCTAATAAAGTAGATTATCTCCATGACACATACAAGCCAGCATCTGCCCCCATGCTTTTCCTCTTCTGCAGTAAAAGTAGCAGGATGTCAAGATAGCCCTGCCTGACGAAAGAAGATACTCTGATTGGAAAATGAATAATGTGATCAAGGCTGCATCCATACCATGGAAATGGGATGCTTCTAAAGCATCCCTTGGCCCTGATGAGCACATACTCCTACCCTTGTCAGACCTGCAGTCCACATGGGAAGCACAAAATCTGCCCTTGGAGGCAACCTAAACCTTGAAAAATTACTCAGAGAGTTGGGTCTTGCTCTCATGCAACCCCGCACCATGTAGAGAGAAAGCAGAAGAAGAGGCATCACACTAGGGGCACTTCCTGGAGAGTGCAGTTTAGTGCTGGTCAAAAATGGCTGATATCTGGGGTCACTTTGTGTCCTGTGCTAAACCACACCAGGTGGGATCTTTGCAGTTTCAAAGATTCCAGAAACAGGTACCAGCTATGTAAAAGATATGCTTTTCATCCCAGTAGTGAAATCAGGGGGTTGTAGCACAAGATGCTCCTTTCTGTAGCCATCTAGATGCAGCCTGAGACTTGAGTTGCATCTCCTTTTCACAGCTAGATGCTTTTGACAACCTCCCAGGGGCTGAAAGTTTAATTGGCAAGCTACTTCATCAGACACTGAAAGAGCCCGTCATCACAGCAAAATTAGTTGTGGCCAACTCAAGAAGCCTCTGAACTTGCATGGGGCCATGCACAGGTTCAGATGCTCTTTATAACTGGCTAATCTAGGAGCAGAGGAGCTAAGGAGGCACCTTAGGCAACCCCAACTAGGCCACGAGGAGGCCACCACAACTGAGGTACTTTCCACCAAATAAGTGGAGTCACAAAAAAATAAGATTGTTCTCTTTTCAGCCAAAACACGTTTCCTGTTTGACTAAAACAAGACTGCTCTATGTGTTGCAGGCACATGGGGGGGGAGGCCGGAGGCTGAGCTTGGACTTTGCAAATTTTGCACTGCTCTCTTAAGATCGGCACAGCCAGAACCCAGGCAGTATTCTTCCCATGCTTGCCTTGATCTGAGAGGAAAAGATACTTCAGACAAAACTGTATTAAAAGACCACCAGGAGAGATACGTAAGCCCCATCCCAGGCTCTGTCTCCTATCACTGTCAAGTTTCCTTAACTCTGTCAATCCAAACAAAATATTAATTCATCTCATCTCCTGATGACTCTTGATTGGCTACCACAGTGAATTATTGGAATGCTTAACAGATAAAGTGTTCTGAAATATCCAACTCCACAGGATGTTTGTCATCATAAGATCTTGGGGGGGGGGGGGGGAAGAGATATGGAATAATAGTGAAAAATAACAGAAAGATACATTATAAGCCTATGAACCTTCCAAAACCTCCTTTTTCTCTGAGACGTAGCAAAACCATACACTGACAAGCAAGGCTGCCTTTTAAGTCTTATGGCAAATGTGATAATTGGCAAAGATTAGATTGGACAAGACATCTGATAAAATATGTATGTATTATCAAGACTGTGCCAGGCCAATAAAAGATATTTTACATGAGGTATTTTTTTTCTCTAATAAAAGCTTAAAATGGACATAAGAAACATGTGCTCCAGGATTTCTCAATTGCGGTCAGTATTACAGATTTACATTAAACTGGCCAAGGGAAAAAGATAATCCTCTCACCTACAGTACCTGACAAAAGTTCTGTCGCTTATCCATGTTGTTGAAACCAAAGCTTATAACCTGACTTAAAATTCATCCATTGGTTTTAGAAATGACTCATATGAAAGCTAAAACCCTCTCAAATGAGGTTTTCTTAAAGAAAATAAATTTACTGTCTGGGGAATTTTATGCAAAACAAAGAAGGAGACCAGCCTATTATTCACAGGAACTATCTGGGAAGATCTTCACCTGGGATGCTCAAAGAATTAATGTGTTGGAAAACAGGAACTATTGTTCCTATTTGATTGTATCGGTGTCTGCAGGGGAAGTCAAATAACTGAAGACCCCCCATCTACCTTTTTGTCCCCATTTCCAACCCCCTTCTCCATTAACCTGAATGGAACCTCCAGTGGGCTGTGTTTGGGAGGGGTCTCCTTGATATATAGGAATAGTTTCTGCATTCAGGAGTGGGCCAGGCATAGGGCCTTATGTCTATCACACATCACAAAAGTCATATGGATGAAGTTTTGTTGTTGGTGGTGGGGTGTGGGTGTGTATGAAGAACTATTTTTGCCTGTCCAACAATGCATTTAGCCACCTTAAAGCTATGAGCCTTTGAAGACCTGGTCCTATGTTTCTGGAACAATCTTCCCGTGGACCTTTGGCTGGAGGTGTATCTCCCCTGCTTTCAAAAGGGCTTGAAGACCTTCCTTTGGGGTTGCTGAGGTGTGAATCATCTGGTGAGGAACTGAGGTCCTGAATTATATCTATAATGTTAATTTTTTATATTTTTTCTTTCATTTTTCTGTATTGGTTGTATAGGTTTGTTGTTCCACCCTTTGGTGAAAGTGTTGTTATAAAAAATCATCATCATCATCATCATCTTAAATCTAATGTCATTTGCTGTGTTGCCTTCATCTTCAAATATGTACAAAGGTATTTCAAGCAGAAAGGAATTCTGGAGGCAACAGAGATAACATAAAGTACATTACTATAACACTTTTAAGTCTCCACAAAGTTATTCTGTGGAAATATGGTGCTTAGTTTTGTCTCCTGTTCTAAAAACTGAAACTCTGTAGGGGCTTATAAGCACCATGAGACACTGTGAGGCTATCTATGAAAACGACTTAATAATGAACAAGATGTGGTCAGAGTTCTAGATGTATAATTATAATCTGGTTATTATAATGTAACTGCCGTCGTGTATAAGCCCCTTGAGGTGCTGTTCATTGTCTGAGCAATGTGCTAAAAGGCCAAGCTCTTCATAATTTGTCAGGTTAAAGGGGGCGACACTTTACATGGCTGGAGGAGCCCTTTGTGTGAATTCATGAGAAGAAACTCATCACTTTTTAAGCACAGCGGGAACAACCTCACATTGGATTGACAGGAATCATCAGCTGCAAACTGTATGGAGTTAGGGGCTAATTTTACCACACCTCAGGGCCCACCATGACTAAATATGATAATAAATTGTGCATTTTTACTAATTCTCTTGGCTGCAATGAAAATTCCCCTCACATTATATTGTCATTTTCTCTTTAACACTATCATTGTGAGCTATATATTTCAGCAATTTTGAATTAAATGGCAAAGAAACACCCCTAAACATAGCATTTAATGTTTACACATTTACTGCAAAAATATTTTAAAGCCCATATATTATTTGTTGTGATAAGAATCTTATGAATACAATCATGGCTGGAGGAAATTTACGGGAGAGCATCTCTCTTTCATGCACGCAAACTCGCCCCACGTAAGTTCCCTGAAGACCTGAATCCTGCAACTGCTTTGTCAGAAAAGGAATGGTGATGGATTGAAAATATGCACACTCAGTTTTAATTAATGTTACATAAACTGCCGATATGATAAAAAGTGGAAGCATTTCTTAAAGTGAAGCTGGCAGGTGTGAAGCTGAGACAGCTCTTATTATAAGAGAACCAAGGTAGCAGGCATGAAAGGACACTATATGAAGATTCACAATATGTTAGACAATAGCTGCCTCCCAACTTGTGGAATAAATCCACAGTAAAAGGTAAAAGCTCAGCTTATCTGCTGCACAGTGACTGTCATGGTCAGCCAGGAGGAAGACTCAGAAGATGAGGAGGACTCACTTCCTCAGGTGCAGGAGGAACCTGAGGTGGTGCCAGGGCCCAATTCTGACCTCCCAGCCCCAGTGAAGCCTGGGGTTCAGCAGCCCAGCCTTGCCACAGCAGATGTGCAAGACGTGGGAGACATGGAACAGCAGAGCACAGAGATCCCTAGCTTTAAGCAGAGGAGAGCGGAGAAGGAAGGGTTAAGATGATCGAAGAGACTTGCAGAGAAACACGCTGATAATCTACAGCTGGGACTGTAGATAAAACACCAGGCAGACGCCCAGGCCTTTTGTCAGAAACTATTGGTTTTCCTTTAGAGAAGGCTGCCATATCTGACCCCTAGACCTTGAATACTTGGCTACCTTGACTTTGGACTGGACTGTTGTGTTGCTCTCATAAACCCTGGACTTGGACTGTTTCTCAGCTTCTTCTCTCTGGACTACACTTGCTGTGTTGCTGGAGGAACTGCCTTGGCAAGTGAGCTGTTTCTTATCAGCTCTGTGTTTGTGTGTGTGCTGGCAGCTTTCCCAGACAGTGACAACCGGCTGTCCCAACTCAAAAGGAAGTTCCGTAGCTTCCCATTGGAAGCTGCGATAGCTGAGTCAGCACGTGTCAACACGCAGGTTGAGGTAGCCAATCAGATTTGAGCTACCCTTCCTGCTCTCGTCATGCTGCTCTTGCCATTCTGCCTGGACTGGAGGGAAAATTTGAATCTTCTTCATACTGCAAAGCGAGTGTCCTTATATCAGCATTAAAGTAAGTGTGCAGTAGCAATTGGATATTGTGATGCCCCAATTGCAACTGCGCATTCTGCTGTGCTGTATAAACAAGTCTGGATGCAACCACTGTGAAAACTATTAAATGTGAGGATTATTATTGCAACCTCTACCTTCCTCACCCAGGTTGTATCTCCACAGGCAAATGATGAGATTGCCCAGTGAAGGCCCAAAAGACACAGTGTCACTAAGTGATTGCCCAGTGAAGGCCCAAAGTGCACAATGGAGCCATGTTGGTCTAGTGGTTAAGGAGCTGGACTCTTATCTGGGAATACTGGATTTGATTCCGCACTCTTCCACAAAGCCAGCTGGGTGACCTTGGGCTACTCACAGCTCTCTTCTGAACTCTCACAGCCCCACCCACCTCACAGGGTGTTCTATTGTGGGCAGAAGAACATAAGGTTTGTCAGCCGCTTTGAGTCCCCTTAAATGGGTGAGAAAAGTGGGGTATTTGACAGATATCGGCATTTGAATTCGGATTGGATTTTTGAAAATCTGAACTTCCAAATCCGATATGGATTTTCAAATAATTCGACTGAATAGATCCATTTATATCGTATCTGAACAACAGCTCTATTTGTGCTTATAACACGGGATGACAGTGGGATGCACATGAATTCGAAAATTGGATATGAATGTTGCCAACATTCATATCATTTGATTTGAATTGGATTGGATTGGATTTCCGAAAAAATGGATCTAGATAAACCGGATTCGAATCAGTTTTTCAAGAATGTGTATTTTTGAATTCAAATTAAATCGAATATTCAAATATTCAAATATTCAAATCATCTTGTATTTGAATGCAAAAAATGCATTTGTGCACATCCCTAATTAGGAAGGTGAAAATAAATCTCTTTATAAATCCAGGGTGAAGCCGTATTGGAATATTGTGGACAATTCTGGTCAACACACCTTGAAAAAGCACATTGTGGAACTGGAAAAGGTGCAGAAAAGAGCAACCAAAATGATCGGAAAGTTGGAACAACTTCCCTTATGAGATCAGGCTGCAACATCTAGGCCACTTCTCCCTTGAAAAACAGCATTTAAGGGGTGACCTGACTCAAGTTTATAATGCATGGCTTGGTAAAGATGGCAGGGGATTCAGTTCAAATTCAAGTCATTCACACACACCCAACGTATGTAAATTCCATTTGGAAGAGAATTGGTTTGGCACTTCTCTACTGTGGGGTGATTCAACAGGGCTTCCCTTACATTCTTATGTTCCTCAGGAGCCCACACGGCAGCTCCCTAAAACCCACCCTCTCCCCTAGACAGATATATTTGAAAAGCAGCCTTATTCCACATGTTTATATTTAATAGTGTAGCACTCAGTCCAGTAGTACCAGTATTGAATCTTCTAGCGCAGTGCAACATTAAGCTCCTGGTCCAATTTAGCCGTGCTTTATTTTAGATCTGTTCCTGTGCATTTCACTTTGGAAGAAACATCCCCCCCTTCCACACACCTCCATGGTGATTATCCCCCAGAACTCTGGCAGGCTGAGCTCTTGCTATGCTCTCTGCTCCATCTCCACCTTCCATCTACTGTATGAAGCCTGCAAGTCCTCTCCAAAGAAAGGCATCTCTTAAATATAGGTTCATCTTTTACTTCTATCTGTCTGCAGGTTCCAGCATCTCACATCTGGCCTCTTTGTCATGTACTTGTTTGAGTTTGCAATGTCAGAATTTCCTCCCCATTCTGATCCCTTGCTCCTCGAAACCAGCCAAAAACCTACTTCCCTTTCATTTATCTTAGCAATAGTGTTACTGATGAATTATAGAAGTTATTTCCCTCTGTGTATGTGTACGCGCACACTAAGGTATTTTCTTTTAAGTTATATACTAACCCATACAATTCCCCATTATATTGATTTTTGCCTTTTTCAGTTAACACACTTGAGAGCTAATAAAACTTCCCCCTTGCAATATCTTTAGTATGTGTTATATGTGTTTCTGGGTCAAAATTTCCAGCACATTATAAGACCCATGTGCAAAAATCCCTGGTTTCTACACACATTCATTATGATTAGTTTCAAAACCACCATTAGAGGAAAGTCCTTGCAATTAATAGTTATAGTTAAGGAAGTGAATCAAGGGGTATGTTCACATATATGTTTTTGGATGGCCCTGGGGCGATTTTGGGACCCTAGAAACACACAAAATTTAAAACGAACACTCACCCTGTCCCCAAGCCCTTCCATGTATGGGGGAGGGGAACTCTCAGGGCAAGAGTCCTGTTTGCCCCTGGCTACAGAGGGTCCTGCTAGGGGCAAAGCAATCAGCAACTCAGAAATCCAGTCAATGGCATCCAATGAATGGTGAGCTCTTGTTGCTATATGGAGGGGTTGTTATGTTTTGAGGCAAAGGCAATGAGAAGAAGAGAAGTAAGGTAGGCTTTTGAGTGCTTCTTTTAAAAACTGTGACAGGGTTTTTTTTTCTGTGTCCACAAATGAAGTCATCCTTTGGAAATAAGTGCCCTTTGTGATCACATCCTAAGAAGTGATAACTTAGTCAAAACCAGCCAGTGAACCTGTAGATGAGGCTCCATCTAAACAGAGCCCAAAAGAGGGGGGGATCTAGAGCAGAAACCATAGGAGCCACTATGGCTGAATGAATGCCTCAGATTCACATCCAAAGTCTTGTGGCAAGTGGAATGCTGCTGTAGATGAAAAGGTCACCACACAGGAGTAAAAGCCTTGGCTGGAATGACATATAGGGCCCGTTCCCATTATCACTTAAAACTGTTTCAAAACGGTTTCAAAATGGTTTGGATCCTTGCCATTCCCACCCTCAATCAAGTAAAATTGTTTTAAAACTGTTTGGATCCTCATCATTCCCATTCACAATCAGTTTTAGGGCTATCTTGAGGATTATTTGGCTTTAAAACGGAATTAAATAAACACCTGATTTTTCAGGTGTTTTTCCCAGTTTTGCTTTTAAAACGTTTCTTATTGCTGTGGGAATGCTTCAGCATTATCGGGGCAAATCCGTCATGAAATGGGTGGGATATCTCCCAGCAGGACAGGACAGTCCATGGCCAGATTTTTAAAGTGCAGCGTTTCTTCAGCTGTTTCCTTCTCAGCCAGCCTCTCCCTGATCACAAAGTAACTCACGGACACGAATAACAATGTTGGCACATTGCCCGCAGTTTTTGGCTTCCCTGAAAGGCAAGAGGAAGGAGCTGACAGGGTAGCAGCAGCAGCAGCAGCGCGTGTGTGTGTGTGAGAGAGAGAGAGAGAGAGAGGGAAGGAGATCAGAAGATTCTGCCTTTCAAGTTTCTCTTTTGCCTCGGACAAAGGGCTGCTCGCTCGCTCTCGCTCTTTGTGTGTGTGTGTGTGTGTGTGTGCTTGAAGGATCTTACATTGCTATAGCCTTTTTTAAAAAGGAAAGGAAGGTGAGGGGACTGAGTTGATTGTTTTTTAAAAATACTTCCTGCAATAGGCTTGCCTTGCCTTGACAAACAAGCTTTCCCCTTTCAAATGGGCAGGAAAAGGAAGGGGAGGGGGCTGGGATTCCCCACGTCATCGGATCAAAGCCAATGGGGAGAGAGGGGTGGGGAAAGGCTCAGCAGGGGAAAGAATGCTTTCCCCAACCTGTTTTTGGAAGCATTTTAAATGGTAGGACAGTGGGGACAGCGAATCCGGGTTGAATCTGATTGCCAGATGTTGTTTGCTTTCTTTTAACGTGCTTTACATATCGATGCAAATCCTGGTCTAAGCCTCAATGTATATTCCATTTTATTCCTTAAATGGGAACTCGCCCATCGTGTCTAGAAAGTACAGAGGTCTAATGGAATAGAAGCATTTGGACACAATGGAGGCTGAAGCCCAAGCAGCTGTGTAGATGCAGCCTGAAATGATAGTTTGAGCATATACCATACTTTTCACTGATTTGATGAGAGCAAAGTAAATTGGAAATAAACTCTTTTTTTAACTTTGCTTCAGAAAGTCCTCTGTAAACCCCAGTTGCCCTTTTAATTAAATGCTTATCTGTTAATTGGTTTGACCTTACAGTTTGCTGTTCATTAAGACAGGTCATCTCCATACCCAATCTGAAGCCAAGCTTAAGCTTATATTTGGCATGCTGCCTAGATTAATACCTGTGGGTTCATACCTTCCACTTTATAGTGTCAACTCTGTTTTGTAGGCATCCAGGAAATGAGGCTGCAGTCCTCTTATGAATACTATTTCATTCAAGAAATGTGAATTTTAAGAAGGCCTAACAGATCTTTTCTTGATCACTTTTTTTTAAAGGAAAGAGCTACAGATGACAATTCCATTTATAGATGTCCAAATAGGATGTTAATTTTATTAAAGTGGGAGAGTTCTACAGGTTTTTTTTTCCTAATTACTTTTCTGATGATTATGTGGGCATCCACAAGTGATCTATGGATATTTGATCAGCTGTGAACTGGGAAACATGAGCGGTGAGATGCAGCA